>CM056198.1:78316169-78941169 GCA_029692085.1 Gymnothorax javanicus
CGTCCGTCTGCCCCATAGAGGAAGCTGAAATATCTCGGTCATTCAACAATCTTAATGCAGGACCGCAGGGCAATGGAAATTCATGGCGCTTACAGCCGCACTGACGTCACGATTAGGGGCGCCCCAAGCAGATCAAGGGTGAATTTTCGTCTGCTGTGGTGAAAATGGCGCGGTCCACTAGTTTTGGAAAATCGCTCATAAAAATTAAAGAAATCGCAAAATAAAGAAAACAAAGTCATAGGAGCTTTTTTCATGATATATTGAAATAGTAACACCCAACTTTCCCAGCCATGATAGTCCTCCTTTAACTGTTAAAGCCACCAAGAAAGTAAACAGCTGGCAGTCAGCATGAGTTTTTAAAGCCTGGCAGGGGCGCTGGACAGTGGCGTGGGAGCCAAGCAATATACTGCTAAGGATGAGGAAAGCAGCAAATGTATTTAGCCAAATGCAACCATACTTGGAATAAATTTGTACATGCTAACTGTTTAACAAACTTTTAGACATGGTAGAATGGCGCTTTCAATAGGCCTAACATTTTGTTTCCTGCTAAGACATTATAGATCATATTACCCCCGGTCTCCAGTCTAAGACTGAAGCATCCTAGCTACATAAAAAATACAGGGATGTGCTTGCAGCTGAGTAGGGTAGGTGTATGGGCGGGACCTCGATTAGTCTCGTAAACCAGACTCTCTCTTCCACAATCTTTGAATGCTACATTGATAATTCTGTAATTCCGCCCATTAAACTTTGAGAAAAGGAAGCTATTAACGTCCACCAAAAAAACCTCTTCATACTGGAAGAATATTCGACCAATCAAGACAAGGTGTTTGCAAAAAATGTATTCCCCTAGGAAACAACCAAGACAACTAGCTAATGTGGATGATGCGCTGACAATACCAGAGGGAAATGCCTCTGACGAACATACAAGATGTCTCCGCAACCAGGGGGAACCTCACACAGATGTGGCTTTCAACCACATTTCAGTGAAAAACGCGCAACAAATTTGGAGGTTAGTTGCTAACGTTGTTGAACTTGTTGGAGTTTGTCTAACTGGGTAGCTACTAAAGTTACAACTGTCAACTAGCAGTAACTTGTTCAATAGAACGTAGTTTATCTGCTAAATCCGCAAACAGGTAAAAGGTAGATTTATTGTTTAGCCAGATGTTGGAGCTTGCTAACTAACATTAGCTGGCCACCCGAGTCACAATAAACAGTAGCTGGTGAACTAGCTACATTAGCTATGAAAGATGAGACTTTGTGATAAGTCATTTGATACTTTGAAGCAAATTGTTGAATAACGCAATCAAAATTTTCATCTAACGTTAGTTATACGGGCGGTTTTTTTCCCCAAACCAATATCTATGACAGGCTAACTTTACTCATTTCAGTTGAGCAACTGACATTCTGCATCCGATTGAAGCTAGTTAACTGGCTGGCAAGCTAACTTTTCTCATGTTTAAGTTTCCAAACAGATGGAGATGAGAAGGCAGTGGCAAGTTGCTAGCAGGTTTTCTGCCTCTAAGTCATCCGTGCACTGCAGCGAGCACTTGAAACTGAAGGATTTTGACAGGACAGGACGGGTCAGAACGTCCAGGATCAGGGATGGAGCTAAACAATCTGTCTTCAGTATCCTAATGTTGCAAAACACTGCTCTCTTGAACATCTAGCAGCAATTATAGCCAAACTGTCAAGATTCTTGCAAGCTAGCTCATAACCAGGGGTAAAAAAACTTCTATTTACTCCATGTATATTATAAGCCCTTGAATATAAAAATGACACTTGGAGAAATGTAAACAATACAGTTCTTTTTATCCAAATAAAACACAGCTCCCAGTTTACTTAATTTGATCACATGCGAGACTTACCATGTCCAATATTGCGGACGCGTTGACATATCCCAGCAGTTGACCAAAGCTGCCAATGTGGCGTTTATGTATATTTGTGAATGGGTGCAACTGTACCTAGTGATAGCTGTTCAATAGATCGTGTTTATAAGCCAAATCTGCAACAGGTCAGATAGACTATTTGTTTGGCCAGACGTCTGATACGTTTTATCTGTCAATGTTAGGTCATGCAAAATCTCTCTTTTTGCTCAACAGTGTGACCTGTAAGCAGAAGGGCAATAACATGCCCATGGCTCATCAAATTTGGCAAAAACAGGTGCTGAAGGTCTTTTAGATTTGTAATGGAATGAATTTTGCAAAGTTCCAAAGAAGATGAATTAAAAACATCTTTTCAAATGTCCATTTCTGCTCAGCAGCTACCTAGCTAGGCTCTGACTAATTTGATTTCCAGCAGGAGTAATTTATACTTCAGCATACAGGATAAGTAAGTCAGCAAATGACAGGTTATGCCCCTTATTTTTCAAATCATTTTCAGCATTTCCGAAGTACAGACTGTTAGGTGCAAGCAATTGGAAATTGCAGAAACCAAAACATCTGCCTTGAGAGACTACAGTCAGATACACACTGCAGGCCAGAGGAACAGAGAGGACACAGCCAAAGATGTACAGAGAGCCTGTAGACACAGTAAGAAGCACAATGAGAGCCTGGGGACAAAGGCAAAAACACACTGAGAGGCTGAAATTATAGTCAGAAACACACAGCTAAAGCACAATCAGGTCTAATTATTTATAACACATAATGTTATGCGCTCAAGAGAGAATGTTAGATTCTTCATATTCTCATATTCATTGGCTCAGAATGTGTCTCTGAGAGAATTTGTAATGGTGAAAAAATTGTGGAAATCCACTGAACAATCTCCAAGTTACTACGCATTACATGGTGATAATATCACCCTCTAAAAATATACTTAGCGCCATTAAAAACGCACCGGTGAGGTATGTACTGTATTTGCTGCAAATTGAAGAATCAATCGATTTTTATCGGTTTTCCCGTGAGATATGAGTAGAAATAGAGAAAAGCTTGTGGTATTGTAATCCCGACGTTTACCACGTGGATGCGCCAAGCATTTCAGTAATAACAGACATTGAGTTGTTTCTGAAGTGCACACTGACGCTTGACTTGTTCTTTTGGGCGTGTTCAGTAGCTTTCAAGGCCCCTACAGAAAACCCATTTATTGCCCATTTACGGATTTGATTTGATTTTATTTGATTTGATTTGGATCTCTTTTAGCCGTTGGCTAATCTTCCAAGAGTCCAGAATTAAAAGAAAAACATACAGTAATTCATACATAACATACATATACACACACACACACACACACACACACAATACATACATTAACATAATCTACATACATATCCTCACATAATGATACACATTTATCCAAAAAAAAAAATATTCAATCACATAAAATGCCTAAGAAATTATTGTAATGAATTCCATAATTTAACAGTTCTGAAGATAAAAGTCCATCTTCCCATCTCAGTATTTATTTTTGGTAGTACATAATTTCTCTCTCTCATTCTTATATTAATTTCATGTTTTTTCACGTACTAATACCAATTTGTTCTTAAGACCAACTGGCCTTTTGAACTTTTGAATTTTTGAAATTAGTGCAATAGAATGTGGTCTCACATGCTCAACTACTAGGGGCCATCCCATTATAGTGTGTAACTCCCTCACTCCTTTATCAAACCCACACCTTAAAACCATTCTAGCAGCCTTATTTAGTGTGATCTGCAGTCTCTTCATGTCTCTCTGAGCGGCATTACCCCACACTGCACAACAGTAACTAATGTGACTGTAAATTAGACTATGTGATATTACTTTGAGGGTATCTGTAGGCAAAAACCTTCCAATTCGCCTTACCATTCCTGCCATTTTCATCACTCGTTTTGAAATATCAGTAATATGAGCCGACCAAGAGAGATTGTTTTGAATTTTAACTCCCAATAATTTAACTTATGTCACCTCTTTAATTGGAACACTTCCATATGTTAAGTGCAATGCTGTCAATTTTCTCCTCCTTTGTGTGGTGCATATTATCATTACTTTTGTTTTATTTATGTTTAATACCAATTTTTTCTTCTCCACCCATCTAGAAACATTTTCAAAATCATTTGACAAATATTCAGACAACTGAGTTTGAGAGTCTGCTACCGTAGTAATGGTGGTATCATCCACGAACATACATGCATTAGAATTGGCTAACATGATAGGGAGATCATTTGTGTACATAATGAATAACGGACCAAGACAACTCCCTTGTGGAATACCACATGTGAGTATACGTGGAGAAGAAAAGGCACCATTAACAGACAGATTGCTCTCTACCATTCAAATATGATCTCAGCCAATTTATTGCATTCGTAGTCCAACCATAGTGAATCAATTTTTCAAGAAGAATTGTATGATCTATCAAATCAAATGCTGCCGTAAAGTCGAGAAATAGTAAGGACGTAAGTTTACCTTGATCAAGAGCTCTCAGCCACTCATCTGTCATTTCTATCAGAGCAGTTTCAGTGGAAAAATTTTTACGATATGCATGTTGAGCATGAGTTAAAAGATTATTGCTTTCCATATATTTCCAAATGTGGTCACTGACCATTTTCTCCAAGACTTTACTTAGAGAAGAGAGTAAACTAATAGGACGACTATTGGCTGCAGTAAAGGCTATTTTAGGGTCTTTAGGAATAGGACAGACTTTTGCACGCTTCCATATTGTAGGAAACTTTCCTTGTTGCAGGGAAAGATTAAATAAATAATGGACGGGTCTAGCAATGTATGAGGCCGCATATTTTAACAATCTGTTATCAATAAAATCATACCCTGTGGATTTATCATCAGGAAGTGTGTTCAAAATTTTCTCAATACCATCCATTGATATGTCGGGTAATACAAAACTACAACTTTTCCCTTTCATAACTGTTATCTATTTCGCTAACCACTAGTTCATTCGCGACATTATTATTCATAATAGACCGAAGATGGTTTACCTTTGATTCAAAATAGTCAGCAAAATAATTAGCAATATCTACTGGTTTTGTTCTTATTCTACCATCAACCTCTACACTAGCAGGACTTAAACTATTTGATCGACCAAGCAAACCATTCACCGTATGCCATACCTGTTTCGGATTGTTTTTACCTTCCTCAAAAGCTCTATTATAATATAAGGTCTTTTTTTGACAATTCAGTTTCACAACAAAATTTCTACATTTTCTATAAATCATCATATCGGATTCTAGTCCTGACTTAGATGCTATAGCTCTGGCCTCATTCGTCTGAGATATCGCTTCTCTCAAATCTCGGTCAATCCAGGGGGATGGTTTGGCTTTAATGGTACATTTCCTTTTAGGAGCATGAAGGTCAATAACATCTGTAAACAATTTCATGAAACAATCAACTGCACAATCCAAATCATCTTCAAGATACACAAGGTCCCATGGAACAACAGACAGATCATTCTGATAACCTACCAAGTTGAAGTTTTTAAAACTCCGTCTTATAGTCACTCTAGATGGTCGTTTTGGTATTTTAGTATATTTTGTGATGCACACAATACAATGATCTGTCCAAGATACCAGGGCAGATACAGCTTTTGAGCATTTATTTGAAGCGTGACAAAATATTAAATCAATAATGCTTTCAGTTATATGCCCAGATTTTTGTGAGGACCTTGTGATATCCTGTACCATTTGATATAAATTACGACTCGTTATATATATTATATATATATATTGGGTAAACTTAGTCTTTTTCCAATCAGAATAACCAATTTTCCAATCAATATTAAAATCCCCAAGCATAAATAATTCTTTCCCTTCATCAAGAGCAAGATCAATACTTGTACATATCTCATCTAAGTATTGTGCATCCGATTTTGGGGGCCTATAAACACATCCGATTAGAATAGGTTGTTGAAAAGGGAGGTGGATTTGAATCCACAGGATCTCCAGCCCATTTACACTTAAATCATCTCGCACAGTGAACAGGAGATGATCTTGAATATATAAAGCAACACCTCCTCCTCTTCTATTCCTCTCCTTCCTTATAATATTGTATCCTTTCATTTCAATTTTAATATCTGATCCACCTTATTTGCCAAACTATTCACATTCACATGAGCAATATATAAACCTTTTTTTTTGCCAAATGTAAATTAACAGAATCACAGCGACCGAATTGCAATGAGTTAGATTGTTCAGCGAGCACCATTTTTCAAACTAGAAAGCAGACGACATTCAAACTCTAGAACAGCCAAGGAGTAATCTCTAAATCTCTGTACAATTGCCCGTCAATGTACAATCTATCCGCAACTAAAGAAACTTTGCGGTTTTTCATCCGGTGTTCTCTAAAAATGGGAGTTAGTTTTCTCCGTCTCTCATTGATCTCTGCTGGAAATTGATCTTTCATCCAAAAATTCGTGCCTTTAAGGGCCTTTCCTCGAGACTTCACTAGCTCCTTCTTTTTAAACTGCTTAAACCGAGCAATAATGGGGCGAGTGCTAACTCTCGCTTACTTTCCCAGCCTGTGAACCCTCGAGAAGGAAATGTCCTGAACAAATTCCTGAGATAATTTTAATGGCCGACACATGAAATCCCGCACCGTTTGTTCAGCATCATCATTATCACTCTCAGGAATACCAGAAAATATCAAATTATCCCGCATTGATCTACTTTGCACATCAAGCAGCGTTTCCTTCAACTGTTTGTTTTCCCTCATGACATTGTCCATTGTTTTCTGAATAAAAGACACAGTACCTTTTAGCGAGTCATTTTCCTTCCGTAAATCATCAATTTGAGCTTGGCTGAATTCCAAACTCAGCCTCAAATCACGGAGATCTTTCTGCAGCTCAACCAGAATATCTAATTTACCAAGTCTCTCATTTATCGATTGCATCAGGGAAATCTCGACTTCGATTGTTTGTTCCCCCGCACTTTCTGAAGATTCCGACTTGTTGCGAGGTTTTTTGGGTCTGGAAACACAACGACTCGGCATTTTCCTCTCGACTTGGTATCGACAATCAGTAAAACTCTCCAGAGCCTAAATTGACTCAGATGGGTCCGAAGAATCCCGAGGATCCCAATTAACAGATGATTCCCCGTTGGAGACTTTGGTACACTTTAGTGTCATAAAAGAACCCAGACCTCTTATAAAATTCCTGATTTTAAGAATGATGTTCCTTCGTTTAAAAATATGAAAGTTTAATAGAGGTCCTTTGTAGCAATTTCCAGATTAAATTGCTTGCATTCAATTATCGGGATGCATGTCAAGCCCGAAGCTCTGATGGTAGCTAATTAAAGCTCAAAAAGCAGTTGTTGATCATCTTCTTTCCATTCGAGCAATTTTATTGCAGTTCTGTAAAAAGCTGTTTTCTTTTCAAGGTGTCCACAAAAAGTTTTCCAAAGGGACAAAAATTCTTTTCGTTCACTCAGCGCTCGTGTGTGCTTGATACACACGATCTTGATCTTGTGGGCCTCTCACTTTTAATTGTTGCCAAGTGAGGTCTTGCTTTCCTTGAAATGAATGATGATTAGGGATGGCTGCCCTAAGTGGGGTCGGTCAGCGACAGTCCCTGTTTTCCAAACTTAAACAGAAACAGGGAAATAAAGTGCCAAAAAATTACGCAGAGGCAGATGTCCCAAGTCAGAAGTGAAGAGTTCCTACTCCTATTGATGGGCAAAAATGGGCAAACTCGATCCGGAAACTGTGAATTGCATTACCTTCCATCTCGTCCACCGCCTCGGCGCACAAACAAACCAAAATCCTCGTGCTATTGTCGTGAAATTTGAACATTATAAATAAAAGGAGTTCATTAAAAACAAAGGAAAGGAACTGAGAGGCACCAAGTTTGGGCTAAATGACCAGTTCCTGAGAGAGATAAATGAACGACGTAAAGTCTTGTGGACCGTCTTTAAAAACAATAGAGATCAGGGCAAGTGCATTAATCTGGTTGTGGACAAATTGTATATCGACGGCTATCTATATAGGGATAGCAAAAGTACACCCTGGCTTTATTAGGATTATGTTTGGCTAGCATGTATTGAAAATTAATCCTCCAGGGGTGCGTTTTCCAAAAGCGTAGTTGCTGACTAAGTTAGCAACTTACATAGTTCGTCCATTCACAGTCAATGAGCCCAACTACGTAGTTAGCAGCTGTGATTTTGGGAAATGCACCCCAGTAAGAGTCCCGATACCAGCTCGCATCCTCAGTCTTCAGTTAACACTCCCTGATCTATCTATCTATCTATCATTTATCAATCTATCTACCTACCAAGCTCTATCTATCTATCTATCTATCTATCATCTACCTATCCATCTATCTACCTTTCATTTATCTGTCTATCTATCCACCCACCAATCTATCTATCTGTCTGTCCATCTATCTATATTTCTATCATCTGTCTACCTACCTATCATTTATCTATCCACCCACCAATCTCTATCTATCTATCTATCTATCTGTGTCTCACTATGCCTGTTTCTTCTTTGTTTTGCAATGTTTACCTCCGTGTGTTTCTATGCTCATCTATTTATGTGAAAATGTATGCAAATTAAAAAAAACCCGTGAGAACTTGGGGAAAGATGCATCGTCGTATTGCTACTGAAATTTATTACGATTGAGTTTATTTGTTACTGTGTTAATTCCATCAACATAATTCAATCTCTGCTCACTTATCAATTTATTCTCATAAATACATATGCAACTTAAATTTATCTCCTGGAACATCCGAGGGATAAGTTCACAGACTAAGAGAATAAAAATTTTTAATTATATCAGCAAGTTACTGGCAGACATTTGTTTGTTGCAAGAAATCCATCTTACTGAGTCAGGCTGTCAGAAATTAATGCATCCACAATTTAGTCAAGTATACTCATCAACTTTTCAATCAAACAAAAGCAGTGTATCAATTCTAACTAGACGCATGTCGATGGCGCGCCATCGCAAATCTCCGCGCTCTGCAACGAATGTTATGGGAGTAGTAGTAATGTGTCAGAGGGCAATTCACTGAACTGGCATTCTGCTGTACGAATGATAATCTGCTTGTTGCAGTGACAAAGCACTGATACTGATCAGAGTTATAGCAATGTGATATATTTGGTTAGTTGGCTAGAGTACTTTTTGAGTGTGTTGAGGGCATAAATTACTCTTCATTTTAAAATGAGAGTATTATGAAAGGAAAGGACGTACGGTATAGCGATTGGCACACCGGACGCCATTTGACCTAGAAAACGTTGAAAATTAGATCAAATCAAAAACCCGTCTGATATGTCATGTAGAGTCATCCCATGTACCTCCCATAAAAATTTGAGCGTCCTATCTCAATGCATAAGGTAGATGTGGCCAAAATATGAATCACAGGACGGCAATTTTTGGCATGCAGGTTGCTATCACCAAGATACATATCCATGCCAATTTGCAGCCTTCTATGTTGAGTAATAACAAAACGTGCCATCCTTTTCAACGATTGGCACACCTAACGCCATTTGACCAAGAAAACGGTCAAAATTAGGTCAAATCAAAAACCCGTCTGATATGTGATGAAGGGTCATCCCGTGCACCTCCCATAAAAATTTGAGCGTCCTAGCTCAATGCATAAGGAACTTATGGCCATTTTTCAATTTTCACAAAAAGGCCCTGGTGGCCAGAAGAGGAAATGAATTTAAATTCTTAATGCATTGTGCACCCCTCTGGGTCACACTACCTTACACACACCAAAGTTTCAGGTTGATTGGTCTGACGGCCTAGGAGGAGTTACTATTTCGGACGGACGGACAGACGCCGAACTGTATTACAAGATCTCCTCGCTTTTTCAGGAGCGCGGAGATAATAATTAACAGAAAAATACCATTATTCCATAACAGCACCATCACTGACCCCGAAGGACGATACCTTATCATCAGTGTCTCAATCAACAGCTTTAATATCACAATTGCAAACATACAATGGGGTGCTAAAATTTGGGCATCCTTGGTTTAAATGTCTGTTAAAATTAATCTCCAAGTGATTGAAAGCAAACCTGAACACTAAAAGCTACGAAGTTAAACATGACACATTTCATCAGATTTTAAAGCAAGAATAATTTTTATTTTTAACTTTTTACAGTTTCAAAATAATGAAACAAGGAAAAAGGCCTTGTACAAAAGTTTGGGAACCCTTTCAGCTAGTACTTTGTAACTCTTCCTCGGGCAGCTATAACAGCTTGCAAACGCTTCCTGTAGCCAGCTAAGAGTCTTTCAATCCTTGTCTTTGGAATTTTTCCCCATTCTTCCTGACAGAACACCTCTAGCTCAGAAATATTCTTTGGCCTTCTTGCATGCACGGCATGTTTGAGGTCTCTCCTCAGATTTTCAATAATATTCAAGTCTGGGGATTGTGATGGCCATTCCAAAACCTTCATCCGTCTTTCCAGGAGGTACTCAAGGGTGGATTTTGAGGTATGCTTTGGGTCGTTGTCTTGCTGGAATACCCAACG
Organism: Gymnothorax javanicus; assembly: GCA_029692085.1. NCBI lineage: Eukaryota > Metazoa > Chordata > Actinopteri > Anguilliformes > Muraenidae > Gymnothorax > Gymnothorax javanicus. The sequence continues at coordinate 78,326,554 of CM056198.1, forward strand.
TCTCTTCAACTTCAACTTCTGGACAGAGCTTTGAACATTAGCCTCTAGAATTTCTTGATATTTGGTGGAATCCATTCCTCCTTCCACCCGCACAATATTGCCTGTGCCCCCAGCTGCTACACAAGCCCAAAAGCATAATGGATCCACCTCCATGCTTAACAGTTGGTAATGTGTTCTTCTCTACAAATGCTTCACCCTTTTTTCTCCGAATATACCTTCTTTGGTTGTGGCCAAAAAGTTCAATTTTGGTTTTGTCAGTCCAAAGCACATTGTTCCAATAAGCTTGAGGTTTCTCAAGGTTTTCCTTTGCAAACTTCAGATGCTTAATTTTGTATTGAGGTCGTAGGAAAAGCTTCTTTCTTGCAACTCAAATAGCTGGCATTTAAAAAAATCAATTTAATAGGTAATATACATTTTTTTTCTCTCCAGTTCATAGATCATACTCTCATATTGACTCTTTTCTCATCAGTAACTCATTTATGTCCAATATTTCTGACTGTCAAATCCACCCCATCACAATTAGTGAGCATGCACCAGTGTCCCTCTGTCTTAACAACGTACAAATCAAACAACCCGTGACAAGATGGCATTTCAATTTATCATTGCTTAAAGATGCTGATTTCAACACCTTCTTCACAGAAGAGTGAGCATCCTTCATGAAAATAAACGATTCTCCGGAAACTTCACCATCATTACTTTGGGAAACTGCTAATGCCGTTTTACGAGGAAAAACAATATCATATCCATCACACAAAAAGAAAAAAGAACATGAGATGGAAGAGAATCTAGAACAAAAGTTAAAAGAACTCAATGACCAGTATGCTAACACCCCTACAGAGCAAATTCTAAAAGAAATTGCAGCAACCAACTCTCAACTAAACAGTATCATAAACAGAAAATAGGAACAAGGGTCCTGTAGCTTACCGGCAAGCAGTCTTATAGTGATGATACAAGTTATGAAAATTTCATGTGAAGTTTGACATTCTAATCAATGAAAATCAATGTCAAGGTCACTAAATAAAAGTTCACATACATTTATAAGGCCTCCTGTAACACAAACACAATCCTAAGCTCTGAAGCAGTTTTGGTGATACAAGTAATTGAAAATTCATTATGTCAATTGTGAACTTTAAAGGTCACAGAAGGTCAAGTTGAGGTCAGCATATGGACTTCTTATATGACTTTCTAAATGTCATTATACAAACCTTGACTTAATCTGTGACCATTTTGGTGATACAAGACATTGTAATTTCACTGTCGAGTTTGACCCTCAAAGGTCACTGATAGTCAAGTTGAATGTCACCAAATGAAAGTTCATTTGCGACTTCCTAGATGTCAGTAACACAAACCTAGGCTCCATCTGTGACCAATATAATGATACAAGTCAGTGATTTTTCATTAGGTCACATTTGACCTTTGAAGGTCAATACGAATGTCACCAGACGAAAGTTCATATATGACTTTCTACATGTCTGCAATACAAACCCAGGCTCCATCTGTGATCTTTTCAGTGACAGAAGTAATTGAATTTTCACCAGGTCAAGTTTGACCTTCAAAGATCAAAATGAAGGTCACCGAATGAAACTTCATATGTGACTTCCTATACGTCTCCACTACACTCCATCTGTAACAATTTTGCTGATATAAGTAATTGAAATTTCACTGTATAGTTTGGCCGTTGTTGGTCACTGAAGGTCAAGTTCAAGGTCACCCAATGAAACTTCATACATGACTTCCTATATGCCCACATTACAAACTTTACCTCTATCTGTAATAGTTTCGGTGATAGAAGTCATTGAAATTTTACTATGAGAAGTTTGACCTTCGAAAGTTAAGTTGAAGACCACCAAATGAAAATTCATATATGACTTCCTATACATCTCCAATACAAACCTACACTTAATCTGTAACGATTTTGCTGATACAAGTCATTGAAATTTCACTGTGAAGTTTGGTAATTGAAGGTCACTGAAGGTCAAACTCAATGTCACCAAATGAAACTTCATACATGACTTCCTATATGCCCAGAATACAAACCTAAGCTTTATCTGTAACAGTTTTGGTGATAGAAGTCATTGAAATTTCACTTCGTGAAGTTGGACCTTCGAAGGTCACTGAAGGTCAAGTTCAAGGCCACCAAATGAAAGTTTATAAATGACTTTCTATAAGTGTTCAATACATGTATGTTCCCAATCTTCAATATTTTCAAGCCTAGAAGCCTTTGAAAATTGTAACATTTTGCTTGACTTCAAGTTTGACCTTTAAAGGTTATCTGAGGCCAGCTTTAACACAGCCAGTATATAGGTCATATATAACTTCCTCTTTGTCAGTCATACAAACTTAATCTATCTGCAACCATTTTGCTTCCACAGGCAATTTTGCCCATCCTCCATTACACCCAATGTTAGACCCACTAAACCCACTTCCGTAGATTCAATCAAAATGGCACTCTTACTGTACATAAAGTGTATCGAGGTGAGTTGATTGCCAGATTTAGAAAAAAAAGTTATCAGTTTTTGAGAAATAATTTTTTTAAAATTTCAAGCCATATCTTTTAACATTGTAAATATTTTCCCTGACCTCGAGTTTGACCTTTCAGAGTCATCTGTGGTCAAATTTAATATTGCCAAAATATAGGTCATATGAGACTTCCTATATGTCGATAATACAAACTTTATCTCCATCTGCAACCATTCGGCCTCCACAGGCCATCTTGCATATTCATAAGGTACAGCGCCCCCACTAGACCCACTTCCGTCGATTCAATCAAAATTGCACTCGCACTGTTCATTGACGGTACCAAGGTAAGTTGATTGCCTGATTTAGAAAAAAATTCATCATGCCGTTTTTGAAAAATAATTTTTTTAAATTTCTCAGTCCCATCTTTAACATTCGGGCCAAAATTTCAAGGGCCCATTAGAACAAATGATTCAAATAAAAAAGCTCCAGGACCTGATGGCTTCCCTGCAGAGTTTTATAAGCACTTCTGGAACACAATCTCACCACTCCATTTCAGAATGACAGTAGAGATCAAGAAAAATTCAAAAATTCCTCTTCATCTGAACACAGCTCTCTTCTTGGTAATACTGAAGCCTGACAAAGACCCAACCTTATGTCCCAGCCACCGAACACAATCTCACCAATATCATCAAGAAAAATTCAAAATTTACACAGACCTCAAAATTATCAGTAAGGCGCCAATATATTTACACAGACCTCAAAATTAATCTTAGCCAATCGAATCGAGAAAGTAATCCCATCCCTTATGCACGCAGATCAAACCGGCGTCATCAAAGGAAGAGACTCATCCAGCAACATGCGCAGACTATTAGACTTAATCACTATATCAAAACTAAACCAAACCAACTCAATAATTGTTTCATTAGATGCAGAAAAGGCTTTTGACCGGGTAGAAATTCTTATTTGAAGTACTCCACAGATTTGGCTTCGGGGAATCGTTTATTCACTGGATAAAAATATTATATAATTCACCAATGGCCACAGTCTTCACTAATGGACTAACATCACCAACTTTCACACTGCACCGAGGGATAAGGCAAGGATGCCACCTGTCTCCATCACTATTCGCCCTGTTTATTGAGCCCCTAGCCGCTGCAATACGTCAAAGCACCAGCAAAACAGGAATTCAAACTCCCTCCATTCACCACAAAATCAGTCTTTACACAAATGATATATTGCTCTACCTTCAAAACCCATCAAAGTCCCTCCCAGAGACTGTCAAGCTCATCAGTTCATTTTCTAAAATATCAGAATATGCCATAAACAGGACAAAATCAAAAATCTTATTATATGGGGATGTCCGGCACCCTGCAGCTCATAATCTACCGCTCATGTCCTCTGACACCATTAAATATCTGGGCATAAATATTTCCACCAAGCTGTCAGAGTTGTTCCACCTTAACTTCATCCCATTAACAAAATCAATAGAAGATGACTTAAACCGCAGGATAAACATACCACGTTCCCTAATCGGCAGGTCTGTAACAGTTAAAATGGCCATACTACCTAAAATGAATTACCTGTTAAAAATGATTCCAACATGCCCTTCCACTAAATGGTTTAACTCACTCCATTATCAATAAATTTTACTGGAAAAACAAAACACCCCGGATAAAACTTTCAACTTTGCAGAAATGTAAAAATCAAGGATTTTCCATTATTACTATTCGGCAAACCAATTACAGTAAATCACAAACTGGATTCACCCCAACCAACTAAACAACTCATGAATAGAAATAGAACAGTCAGTTTGTAAAGAAATTTCGATCTCTGACCTACCATTTCTCTAAACTTCTATAAAACATAACAACTGTTTCAAAAATGCTGTAATCTCTGTGACCCTCACAGCTTGGTGGAAACTGAACAAAATCTTCAATTTCACTATGACACCATGTAAACATACACCAGTATGGCACAACCCCAACTTCTCTCTCAAAACACCATGCTAGATAAATTGACATAATCACTTGATTGCTTTTCTGGGTGATTGCCCACAATGTCGTTACCAGTAGTGTCCATAGGTCCCCTAATCCAGATACACATGCATAATTGAGTGGCGGAGAGCAAAAGTCTACTGTCTGACTTTTTCCAAGTTCTGAGAAAATAAGATTTGAAGTTTTGTTTGAACAGAAAAATCACTTTATTTTACACTTTACACTTTCCTGGTGTCCGTTACGATAATATGCATATTTTGTTTGTACAAAATTAAAGTGATTTTTCTCTTCAAACAAAACTATTTTGGGTCATTCCATGTCAACTCAACCAAAATTGATTTTGATAAAACTTTGCATATTACAAGAGATATGCATTGGCAGTACTGAGGTCAAATATTTCAGCTCAATTATTGCTAGTTCCTGAAATTTAGCCTATTTTAGGGAAGGAGGGTCAATTTTAACAAAATCTCCTTAATTTTGGAGGGAGTTTGAGGGTCTCATATATGGATTTTCAGAGCTGACAGACCCCGAAGTTCATTTCATCATCAGAAAAGTTGCTGAACTCTTGGCTTAAGCTACTTTTCTTTAGTCAGTATGTTTAGTTTACCAGTACTGTGGCCTGGAAAAAGCAAAAAACACCAATCATACAAATTTTTTCCAAATTTAATGTATTTATTATTCTGTAACTAATTAAGATAGAGCCCTGAGACTTGGTATGCAAACTGTCAGTCAACTTTCTGAAGACCACAAAAAATATCAAAGTCACAATGGTTGTATTGAATGTTTTAATAACCTTGGAAGTTGGCTTCAGAATGAAAAGTGCGTATTTTGGGTCATTATAGCGGGTATATATCTCAAAAGGGACACAAGTTATTGATGCCATATTTTTAGTGCTTGAAGGCATGGGTCTTGGGTCTAACAAATTAAAAAACTGGAGATGTAAAACTCTTCCTTTATACTGTATAGCATGCCAATCATATTAGGTGTCTAACTTAATTTTCTAGCCATGGTGTAAGTGAAAAGATGAATGTGACACACACACTTGTTCACCTCCGCCAAGGAGGTGTATGTTTTCGCCGGCGGTGGTCGGTTTGGTTGTTTTTTTCTGTCTGTCTGTTAGCAGGATATCTCAAAAACTGCCAAATAGATTTTAACCAAACTTTGCAGGATGTTAGAGTTGCACAAGAGGAACAAGTGATTAAACTTTGGCATATCTAGGCCAAAGTACAGCTGAGATAAAGGCCAAAGTTCAAATCCAGCTATGCTAGCAGAGATTTCAAGTCTTTCCAATGGGCCGGATTTCCAATCGGCGTGCTTTTGGTTTTGCTGCCACCTGGCAGTGGAATGCAACAATACCCTACATCAGCCAACGAAAATAACTAATGCACAGAGTTCCCTTAGCGTGGCGGAGGTGCTGCGCTCTCTGAGTGCTCTTGTTTCATAATGAAATAGGTACATAGGCATTGTTATGAGACATGTTAGTCACATTACAAATATGTTGACAAATAAAGAAACATCAGAATAACTACTCATTGATTGAAAACAGGTCGTGACCAATCATTAATTTTAAGGGATTGTTTTGAGCCTCCCCAGTTGCCAGTTCATGAGCCGCCACTGCTATCTATATATAGGGCCATGGGGCGGAAAAACCCAAGATTTCAGACATGGGATTATTGGAGGTTTCAGTTTATATGTTGCTAAATATAGAAGTGGGGTATTCCAAAGTTCCATTTATAACCCTGGAAAGGTCTTGTGTATTAAAATCATTGGAAAATTCTTTTTACATAGTAATTACCATGGTTACACTGTCTTCTTTTCAGAAACTAATTTTTTCCAGCTCCCCTTTTCTACACTATAATAAATCTGATTGCAGCACTGGGATATAATGACAATTCTTTTGTATGTCAAATACTGTGCTGTTAAGAGTAGATAATGATGCAACAGTGCTCTGTGAATAAAACAGTGTGATCATTAAAATTTATGGGTGTGCTCTTCAGTCACAAATCATGGTATCTAGGCTTAAACGAATGCCAAATCACTATTATGATGGGCGTGATGTAAAATCAAAAAGAACAGTTTTACATCTCCAGTTTTTTAATATCTTAGGCCTAAGACCCATGCCTTCAAACACTAAAAATATGACATCAATAACTTGTGTCCCTTTCGAAATATATACCAACAAAAATGATCCAAAATGATCCAAAATACGCATTTTTCATTCTGTATCCAACTTCCAAGGTTATTAAAACATTTAATACAACCATCGTGACTTTGATATTTTTTGTGGTCTTCAAAAAGTTCACTGGCAGTCTCTGGGCTCCATCTTAATTGGTTACAGAATAATAAATACATTAAATTTTGAAACAAGAGCAACGCAAGGCATGGCATATGCCCCCGACTGAAACAGTTGAAGAACACGTACAGAAAGCGAGTGTTAGGCATCTTCTGCTATGTATGACCATTCAGGTCACCAAAAAGCAAAAACCTCCGGCGAGTGCGCTAAAGGATTTTAAGATGGCTGCCTTGGCAGCCATATTGGTTGGCGGAGTGAGCTGAAAATCGATAGGCATCGTCCCCTATGTACGACCATTCAAGCCCCACAAAAATCATAAACCTCCGTCGAGTAGTGTTCATGTTAGAGCGCGACAAAGGATTTCAAGATGGCTGCTGTGGCGGCCTGATTCACGTTAGAGCGCAACAAAGGATTTCAAGATGCCTTCCGTGGCAGCCATATTGGTTGGTGGAGCGAGCTGAAAAATCAATAGGCATCAACCCCAATGCATGACTATTCACCCCACCAAATATCATAAACCTTCGTCGAGCGGTGTTCACTTTAGAGCGTGACAAAGGAAAAGTTTACAACAGGACGCCTGGACGGAGGGACGGAAGGGGTGAAAACATAATGCCCCCGACCGACTCTTTCGAGGTCGGGGGCATAATAAGAATACTATTAAATAAATAATATGTAGGTACAATATGAAAGTACTTTGTTCAAAATATCGGGCACTTGAATTTTCAGCTCTTGTGCAACATCATTTGTTCACCTAGTTGTGTTTTAGCAGTCAGTGAGAGCCTGAGGACAGTCAGAGATACAGAGAGAGCCTGCGGACGCAATCAGAGACATACGGAGAGCCTGAGAACAAAGTAAACAAGAGGCCTGTCAGCCTAGAGAGCTCCGCTGAGGATGACTGAAATGTCCATGTCATAACTTAATTTCAGAAATCCTTGAAAACTATTGCAATATTAACACATGTGACACAATAATGAAAGACTGGAAAAATGAGCATAAACACTGATTTTCTAAGTCTAGAATGCTCAAAAACCGAGACGTAGCATTTTCTCATTTTCGCAAGGGATAATCAGAACATCATAAGAAAGGCTCACAACAAATTAGACAAAAAGTTATCAGACAGTTTTTGAGATATTAATGAAAGACAGAAAAATTGAGCACAAACACTGATTTTCTAAGTCCAAAATGCTGAATTTCTCAAAAACGGGGACGTGGAGTTTTTAATTTTTGCAGGGGATAATCAGAACATCATAAGAAATGCTCACAACAAATTAGAGAAAAAGTTATCGGACAGTTTTAAAGATATTAATGAAAGACAGAAAATCAGTGTTTGTGCTCATTTTTTCAAAGTTCAAAATGCTGAATTTCTCAAAAACGGGGATGTAGAATTTTCTAATTTTCACAGTGAATATTCAGAATATCATAAAGAAGGCTCACACCAAATTAGAATAAAAGTTATCTGACAGTTTTTGAGATATTCAGATTTGAAATGAGAAGTTTACACCGGACGGACGGACGGACGGACGCCAGATGACTCGGAATTAGAAAAGCTCCGCTGACTGTGACTGTTGTCACAGCGGAGCTAAAAACACAAAACACACCAAGAGGCTGACATTACAGTCAAAAACAAAGTGAGAGCCCGGGGACACAGGCAGAGACACAGTGAGAGGCTGAGTACACAGACAGAGACACACCAAGATGCTGAGGTTACAGTCAGAAACACAGAGCCTAAGGACACAGTCAGAGACACATTGAGAAGCTGAGGACAGTCAAAAACACACAGAGAGCATGAGGACACGGAAAATGACAAACCGAGACCTTGCGAAAATAGTCAGAAACACCGATAGGCTGAGGACAGTAAAATGACGCGCTGAAGTCCAGAGGACATAGTCAGAAACACAGCAAGAGGCTGAGGACACAGAAAAGCTAAAGAACTGAAAGCTAAAGAACATGGTCAAAAACACACTGATAAGCTTAGGACAGAAAATGACAGATATACATAGCCTGCCAGAGAAAACGGCTAAATAGATATGGAGGGCTGACTGCAATAAACAGTTATGTCCAGATGTTATATATTGGACATAATTGTTTATTGCAGTCAGCCCTCGATATGCACATAGAGAGCTTGACAACACAGCCATGAGGAAAATTGCTCCATTAAGCAGACTGAGGAGAAAAAACAGGTATGCTGGTTTTTTATTATTTATGGGAACTTGTAAGAAGGAAAGCCCCAGGAAAATATGATCATTCAAACTAACATGAAGAATTTCCATCTTTATCATGGAGCTCCACCCTGTGGCTACGCATGAAAACTACACTAGACCTCACAATCTAGTGCAGAGGTCTCCAATCCTGTTCCTGGACAGCTACCATCCTGTAGGTTCGTACTCTAACCCTAATTCAGCAGAAGTGATTTGGCTGATCAGCTGCTCATCAAAATCTCTAGCTGGGAAATGAGGTGTTCTTTGGTTGGAGTGAAAACCTTCAGGATGATAGCTCTCCTGGAACAGGGTTGAGGACCACTGATGTAGTTCAGAAAAAAAAGTTTGAGCTTCATTAGGTCATACCCACCCACAGAGCCACTGGATGCTATGGCAGCTGCCTCAAGCAGGACCTCCACTATCCCAGCACGCACTGTGGCGGAGTTCTTACTGTTTGCATCCAGGTGCCCGAGGAGCTGCTGGATGACCAGGTGAGAGTGCTGGGACTGTGGGAGTTGGAGAGAGGGACTAAGAGGGGGCTAGACAACAGCAGATGCTATATACCTCCACAAAACTTTCAGAGGCAAGAACACAGCAGAATCAAGTTAATTAGGACTGAAAAACAAACGGGCTGCATTGCTGGCTCCCAGGGTCCCTGTATATTTTTCTAATCATATTTTACATGGCACTTTAACTGCTTCAATCATACTTTTTCTACTGAGAAATGGCCAAAGCAAAGGGGCAAAGAGACACACAGACATTGCATCTGACCTGTATGGAGTACATGATGATCTTGAAGCAGCGAACAGCAAAGGATTTGCCCTCCCACAGAGAATGGTTGTCAAGGTGCCTGGAAAAAACAAACAGGTAGGTCATTCTTTGGCTAAGTGAGAAAGAATGAGTGTAGAATGGAAAAAGAGGAGGAACACAAGATCGAGGACAGGCAGAGAATGCTGGGGGAAAGAGAGGGTAAGAAACAGGTGCAAAGTGAGGAGAAATAAACTGTCACAGCAAATGAAGCAAACTGTAAAAGATGGGGAGAGAACTGGAGTTAGGAGAAAAGATTCTGGCATTATATGCTAGATTTTGCTAACTTCGTATTTTAAGACATGTCCATGAAATTGACTGAGACATTTGAGAGCTATGGTCCAGACAAACAAACGTACAGACACGGGTGAATACATAACCTAACTAATTTAATTTGTTTAATCAGTTGATTTAAAAACCAAGGGGGAATTTACTTTTTCACTTTGGGCCAAGTGGGGTTGGATAGCTTTTTTCTTTTAATAGATTAAATGATCACTTAAAAAATGCATTTTGTTTTTAGTCTGGTTACCTTTGTCAAATATTAAAAATACAACGTAGCTTGATGATCTGAGACATTTAAGAGTGACAAATATGCAAAAATAAAAGAAATTGGGAAACGGGAAAATAATTATTCACAGCACTGTATTTAGAAGCTTGAGCAGTTATCCTTGAAGTCCATCATCATTATTTTATTTTGTGGGTGATGAGTGATGAATTGTTCTCGGAACAACACACAGACAGTCTCTGCACCTCGTCCCTGTGTGCTGTCTCATCACTGGCTGATATGAGACCAATCAAGGTCGTGTCATCGGTTAACTTCATAATAGTGTTGCTTGGGTGGGCAGAGGTGCAGTCATAAGTGTACAGGGCATAAAGGAGTGGACATAAAACACAGCCCTGTGGGGAGCCGGTACTGCCTGTGAGGGTGGTGGAGCAGTGAGGGCCCATTCTGACATGTTGTGAGCGCTCAGTAAGGAAGTCCATGAACCAGGTGCAGATGTAAGGGGAAAATTCCAGATGTCGAAGCTTGTTGATGAGGATACTTGGGATAATTATGTTGAATACTGAGCTGTAGTCTACAAATAGCATTCTTATGCAAGTCCCTGGGTGATGTAGATGGCTCAGAGAGGTATGGAGGGCAGTGGTGATGGCGTCATCAGTGCTTCTATTTGCTTCGTAAGCAAACTGGTGAGGGTGGAAGGTGGGAGGGAGACTGGCTTTAATGTGGTGAGCAATGATTTTTTCTAAACATTTCATGACTACATACGTCAAAGCTATCCGTCTGTAGTCATTAAGGCTATTAATGGCTGGCTTTTATGAAAAATAAAAATCAAAGTAAGCATGATAAACAGACTGTAATCTTGTTCAGATTTCCCAAAATGAAATGGAGCAGCATGCTTGTGTTGAGTTTGGCTACGTACATGACGACCAGCAATCCAACTGACAAAACACATGAATACAGTGCACATTGCATTGTGCGTCTGATATGACTGTCTCCGATCATTATTGTGTGTTTTTTGATGGTCTGCTAAATACTTCCAAATACAAAGGAGAATTTAAAATTAAAAAGCGTAATTTAGATGCTACAGCGGAGCAAAAGTTCTCAGAGCTTGCAAATTCATCTGACGACGTTACTGTGAACTGCTCGGTAAATGAAATGGTAATGTATTTAACAGTACTTTAGGTAATATACTGAATAAAGTTGCTCCAGTTAACTTTAAGATGGTTTGTCGAGATAAAGCAACACCATGGATGAATAGTACTGTTCGCGAGCTTAAAGGTGACCTATTATGCTATTTTTCCAAGTTTATATTTTGGTCTTTGACTCCCCTAGAGTACTCCTGATCGCGCAAAGTAAAAAAAGGGTACTTATTTCGCTCATACTGCCATCCTCAAAAAACCCCATTTGTAGTCCATAGTAGTCTCTGCCTGAAACGCCTCATTGGGGTGGCTCTTCCGCTATGGCCCCCACTCCCCGTGTGCCCACTTTCTTCTGACTGGCCAGCTCTGTGGAGGGCGGATCTAGGCAGGACGAGGCAGCAGAACGCAGTTTTCCTGGTCCAGCTCCAGAGTGAAACTGACGCGTCTCCCAAAGGAATCGACAGGCATATTCTGCAATCTAACGCAATACATGTGTATAGATCTAATGAAATTAACTTGTTCTAATAAACGCAACGGCGAAAGTGGAGGACGCAGTGCGAAAGTCTGGCAGCTCAAGCACGAATTTGCTATCGGCAACAGCGGTGAGTACAGCGGTTTTTCTACTCTGTAGCTAGGATGCAGGGAAAGCTAGAATCCACCCCATATAGACACATTTGTAGAACGGGTCGACATGCCCAAGTGTAGACCAGAGACCGTAGAAATCCGGTGGGTCTGAGTTTAGAGGGAAACATGGACAGTGAGGAGCAGCTAAAAGTGAACCAACAGCTTATGGACTGCTTCGGTGTGTATTAGGACCTGCTGGTTCGTGTGCATAGCTGTGGTGTGTTGTTAGCATGGAGAAAGCGAACAGCTTCGCGCTGGTATATGACGGAGGGCGAAGCTAAACGGCCCTTTTCGAAATTGCCCGTGGTAATGGTTTACTTATTGCTTCGGAATGACCAGCTTTTCCTCGCGGAAAATGGGCGCATAATGGATAGTGTGCGAGAGCTAGATAGAGCTCCGGTTATGTCATGAACATAATACAGGTTTTACAGACTGTAAGTGAACCATTGCTTATATGGAACTAGTGAATCGATCACTTTTACAGGAAAGAATTTAATATTCAATCGATGGCAATGCAGAGAAATCATTTGTTATACCGGACACGTTATAGCCTGTGCGCTTCCCTATTGCTTTCACCGGTAGCATCAGAGAGCTTGCCCAGACATTGGAGATGTATCAGGCTGACCCCGGTCATGGATAAGTAAAGCGATCACTAACTGTAGTGGCTACAATCGGGCAACGTTATGATGAAACTGCCACATTGATGCTTACCGAAGTAACACAAGCATACCGATCAGAATTACTGCATATAAGTTAACCAGGAGCATTTTTAATTTGCACGGCAGGCAAACTAACATGCAGTAGCTGATAAGCGGTCATGACTTCGAATGTAATCTGTCGCGCGAAAAATTCGTTTCGCGTCCGGTGTGAAAGCTGCTTAACGCGCCCATAACGCCTGTATTCGCGTCTTTGCATTGACGTTGAATGTAGTTAATCTGTCGCGCGAAAAATTCGTTTTGCGTCCGGTGTGAAAGCGGCTTGACGTGCCCATAACGCGTGTATTCGCATTTTTGCACTGACTTTGAATGTAATCAGTCGCGCGAAAAATTAGTTTTGCGTCCGGTGTGAAAGCTGCTTAACGCGCCCATAACGCGTGTATTCGCGTCTTTGCATTGACTTTGAATGTAGGCTAATCTGTCCTGCGAAAAATTCGTTTCGTGTCCGACGTGAAAGCAGCTTTATGGATAGTACGCGACAGCTAGAGAGAGCTCGGTTATGTTATGATCATAATACAGGTTTTGCAGACCCTAAGTTCCGTTAGCGCGGACAAGTTGCTTATGTGGAGCTAGCGAATCGATCACTTCTACAGGAAAGAATTACGATTTAATCTCCACCTTTTTCGGCTTTTTATTAGCCACAACAATTTCTAAAGGGGGATGAAATTATGTCAAGGTAGTGCAGAGAAATCATTTGTAAACCGGTAGAGCTTCTGCGTTTCGCATTGCTTTCACGGTAGCACCAGAGAGCTTGCTCAGACATTTGTGAAGTATCCGGCTGATCCCGGTCATGGATAAGTGAAGCGATCACTAACTGTAGTGGCTACAATCGGGCAACGTTATGATGAAACTGCCACATTGATGCTCACCGAAGTAACACAAGCATAACAATCAGAATTACTGCATATAAGTTAACCAGGAGCATTTTTCATTAGCACGGCACGCAAACTAACATGCAGTAACTGGTAACCGAGCGGTCATAACCACAGAGACAAACCCTTGCAATACAGGTTTTACAGACAGCAAGTTCTGTTACTGTGAACAGCTGTACCAAGCATCCAAATTACAAACCAGTACTAAAAGTTAGCTTCAAGTGAGGTTTATGTTCACACACACCTTCTGTAGAATTTCCCCTGATATCACTCTTGCATATTTAGGACACAAACATTAGCAACAGTAACTTGGCTACGTTAGCCGCTGTGCTACAGCCACAATCAACTGGCTATCACATCAGGTTGGCTTATGCAGTAAAAGCAACTTACAGCTTCTGTGTCTGTGAGTCACGGACAGTCGCGACCGATACAGGCTTTATCTTCAGATATTTTACAAAGCCTGCGTTTGAGGCCAGTTGTTAGTGCTAACAATCGCTAGCGGTCCTGCTAGCCACCCGTAACACGTTAGCTTCACTTACATTATTTGCTGTTATATCGTTACTTACAGCTTGTGGCTCCGAGCGCTTGATCGATGCAGCTGCTTCAGGTTTGAGAAGCAGCTGAAACACTTATCCTGTGTCGAATTATCCTTTATTAACAAAGCTGTCTTTGGTGAAATGCTGAGCACAATCAGCTAACGTTCCCTTCGGCCGTGGCTGTTTGCTGCCAGCAAACAAAAAAAAAGCTACCCACTGATTTCTGGTGGCATCGTCTTTTGGAAGAGAAATATTTGTTTTTCTTCGTGTCCAAAAATAAACGGACAAGCAGCTTTGGGAGGGATACTGACAAAATTGCACCTCAAATGATCTGCGGTTCTTCGTTTGTATTTCCAAAAGTGTAGACGCTACTAAGGCATAGTATGATCTGCCGTTGTTAGTGCCTGCTAGAATAGTTTCCAGTGTGGGCAGGTCCAGCGCAGTGGTTAGCTCTGGCTAGGTCTGTACTAATTGGACGGCACAACCTGACGTCAGGTTTTGCCCAGATCTCATGAAGATCTCGGGAGGAGCTGTTCAGAGAGGAAATCACGCTCACGAAATCACGTTCTTGGATTACGGCAAAATCCCTGTATCTTATGTTTAGAAACTTTTCAGAGGTTGAGCATGGACAATCAACATTATAACATTACTACTATGTATTAACAGAAGGATCAGCATAATATGTCCCCTTTCAGAGATCGTGCAGAAAAGCAGAAAGAAAATGGAAAACAACCAAACTAGAGGTTCATCGCAGCACATTCAAGAAATGCCTAACTAGCTACAACAATACCATATGTTCCGAGAGAAGAGCCTTCTTTTCAAGAATCATTGCTGAAAATGGTAGCAACCCTAGACTGTTGTTTTCAACCATTGACCAAATATTAAATCCAGCCCCAACCTCGGACACTCTCAGTCAAGCTTCAGTATCTAAGTGCGAGGAATTTGCCAGATTTTTCAATAGTAAAATAAGAAATATAAGAGCTAGCATTGTTAGTCACGATTGTAATTTGTATGATATGCCCTCTAATAGGCCAGCAAGTATGGAAGGCTTCACTAGCATTTCTTGTGTTGAACTTTGTAGGATTGTTCCACAGAGCAAAACATCAACATGCCATCTAGATCCTGTTCCAACTAAATTTTTTAAGAATGTTTTTAATAGTGTTTCCACATCTGCTCTGAAGATACTTAACACATCCTTGGAGACTGGAATTTCACCAACTGCTTTTAAAGTAGGTGTTGTGAAACCCCTATTAAAAAAAATCTAACTTGGATCCCAGTAACCTCAGTAACTACAGGCCCATTACCGACCTCCCCTTTATGAGCAAGGTGCTTGAAAAAGTAGTTTTTAATCAACTGACAACCTTCCTGAATGAAAATACTATTTTAGAGAAGTTTCAATCAGGTTTTAGGTCAATGCACAGCACTGAGACAGCTTTAACTAAAATAGTTAATGATCTTCGATTGAGTGCTGATGCAAACTTGATTTCAATTCTCATTCACTTAGATTTGAGTGCAGCATTTGACATGATTGACCACGCGATTCTTATTAATCGCCTTGAAAATTGGGTTGGTCTCTCTAAATCTGCTCTGAATTCGTTCAGAACGTATATGACAGGAAGACAATTTTATGTTAGCCTTGGTGATTACAAGTCTGAAAAATATGACATATCTCATGGTGTTGCACAAGGGAGCTGCCTTGGTCCGCTTCTTTTCAACATAATCAGGGAACATAATGTTGACTTTCACAGCTATGCTGATGATACGCAATTATACATTTCTGTTGAACCAAACGATCCCAATGCCCTGAGCTCCCTGACTAACTGTCTGTCTGCAATTAATAAATGGATGAGCAATAACTTTCTGAAACTAAATGAAGATAAGACAAAAATACTTTTAATTGGCCCCAGAGATAGAAGCAATGCACTTTTAAACAGGTTAGGAAACCTGGCTCCCCATATAAAATCTGAGGTAACAAGCCTAGGTGTCATTTTAGACTGATTTAAATTTTAAACCACACATTAACAAAGTGACCAAAACAGCATTCTTTCACCTAAGAAACACTGCCAAAGTTTGGCTGTTTTTAACTCAACAGGATGCTGAGAAGCTAATTCATGCTTTTATTTCAAGCAGATTGGACTACTGCAATGCTCTCTTTACTGGTCTTCCAAAAAAGACAGTAGATAAATTACAACTAATCCAGAACTCCGCTGCTAGACTTTTAACAAAAACGTGGAAGCGAGAGCACATGACCCCGGCTCCCTATAGCTTTTAGAATTGATTTTAAGGTTCTTCTGCTTATTTACAAAGCAGTTAATGGTTTAGCACCTGCTTATTTATCAGATTCCTTGTTGTTCTACATTCCTCCACGTCCGTTAAGATCCTCTAAGTCGGGGCTTCTAAAAGTTCCCAAGGCCTCACAGAAGAAAATTGGGGATGCTGCTTTTTTCCCCAATATGCACCAAAATTATGGAACACCCTGCCGAAAAGTATTAGAGAGGCTCGGTCAGTGGAAATTTTCAAACGGCAACTAAAAACATATCTTTTTAATCTAGCTTATAATTTGTGATGCTGTTTTACTGCTTTCGTTATAGTCTCCCTGTTTTATTGTTATTCCTTTTATTGTTTATCGTTTTATTATTTTATTGTATGATTATTTTAACTATTTTATTGTTCTTATTCTTCCATTTTATTTCTGTCCCGATTATTTTAATTCTGTATGATTTGACTCACTCAGTCTTTTGTATGATTTGTTCTTAAACTGTCCTGTCTTTTCCCCTGTCATTGTGTTGATTTTATCCCTGCATGTAAAGCACTTTGAGCTGCATTTTTCGAATGAAAAGTGCTATATAAATAAAGATTATTATTATTATTATTGTAGTAGTGGTCTGTGGAATGGTTTGTTCAACTCATGACAAAGCACTCACAAAACTCACCAAAAAATCCAACTCCTTTAATAACATAAGAGTTTGTACTATAGCAAGAACAACAAACATGACAAGAAATTCCAAACTTTTGAGCAGTAGTGTGTATCTTTTTGAATAATACTGTAAAAATGCCAAAATCATGAAATGCATTTGACATAAATGACACAACATAGTCACATATATTACCAGAAATGTAAACATAACCTTGCGTAATGTTTTTGTGATGGTGCACATGCTTACATAAGGACAGGGTTGACAGCGTTTTTGATGTTTCCGTAAGCAGCACGGCCCAGTAGCTCTCTGAAGCAGCGCTCTGTCAGCTCCACTGGGCTCTCAGTCTCTTTCTCTGATGCTTGCAATGGAGAAGGGGAGCGACTGCACACACACACAGAAACAACAATTAACATGTTATTACAACCCCAATTCTGAAATAGTTGGGACAAAGTGTAAATTGTGAATAAAATCAAAATGCTGGCTTTTGAACTGAACGCTGATAACAGGAGGGGTGGTCTTTCTCCTCTTTACCCCGGAGGACACAACGCCCATGATTTCCAACAAGAATGTCAAATTTGGACTCGTCTGACCACAGGACACTTTGCCACTTTGCTACAGTCCATTTTAAATGAGCCTTGGCCCACAGAACATGGCGGCGCTTCTGGATCATGCTCAACAATGGCTTCCTTTTTGCATGAGAGTTTTAGGTGGCATCTGTGGATGGCACGGCAGACTGTGTTTACAGACAGTGGTTTCTTGAAGTATTCCTGGGCCCATTTAGTAACGTCAATGACAGAATCGTGCCGGTGAGTGATGCAGTGGCGTCTGAGGGCCCAAAGATCACGGGCATCCAGTAAAGGTCTTCGGCCTTGTCCCTTACGCACAGAGATTTTTCCAGTTTCTCTGAATCTTTTCATGATGTTATGCATTGTCGATGATGAGACCTTCAAAGTCTTTGCAATTTGACGTTGAGGAAGATTGTTTTTAAAGTATTCCACAATTTTTTTTTAATGCAAGCCCTCACAGGTTGGAGAGCCTCTGGCCATCTTTACGTCTGAGAGACTCAGCCTCTCTAAGGCATCCCTTTCATAGCCAATCATGTTACACACCTGATGCCAGTTAATGTAATTACTTGCTAATTGTACGGTGGCCCTGAAGGGTCACAACACCTGCAAACTCAGAAAACATCTGTAAATTCAGAAAACACTTTCATCGATTTCACAACACATGAACTGCAAATGCCAAAACACCTGCATATTCAGGAAACATCTGCAAATTCAGAAAACACTTTCATCGATTTCACAACACATGAACTGAAAATGCCAAAACACCAGCATATTCAGAAAACATCTGCAAATTCAGAAAACACTTTCATCGATTTCACAACACATGAACAGCAAATGCCAAAACACCTGCATATTCAGAAAACATCTGCAAATTCAGAAAACACTTTCATCGATTTCACAACACATGAACTGCAAATGCCAAAACACCTGCATATTCAGAAAACATCTGCAAATTCAGGGAACACTTTCATCGATTTCACAACACATGAACTGCAAATGCCAAAACACCTGCATATTCAGAAAACACATGCAAACTCACAAAACACATGCAAACTCTTTAATGACAACGGAAATGTTTCGCGGGGGGACCATAATCAGTGACGGACCCACATCCAGTTGCCGGTCAAAAACGATCCAGGCAAAGAAAATTGTTTCCGAAGAGGCACATGTTCTTTTAATGGATTTAGCGATGTCTGATACCACCATGATTCTGTTTAATTTCAACATATTAAGGCAGTGTCCACATAACGTATTAGTCCACTTAGATAATTGTTAAACGTTCTGCAAACTTTGTTAGCTGTAAACTAGCGTTTCTACATTGTTGTCCTAAGACGAGCGCACCGCACCTTTCATAGTGCAATTTCCTGCAGTTAAGAACACTTTGCCCATTTTTTAGCACTATTCCCTCTTCTGCTACGGACCCTACTACCATCTTTTTAATCGCTCATGTATCAGCTCATGCTGCATTCCATTTGTATTGGGAAGTCGGGATCTCCGAGCTCCCAGTCGGAAATTTCAATTCGAACGCCCCCATAAGTCGGATTTTCTTTACCTACCCCGAATTCTGACTTCCGAGTTGAAGATGGCTGCACCATATAGCAACAGTAAGCGAAACTTGTGTTAATAAACTGCATTTGCAATTAAGTGTCATTTGTGTTTCATTAAATCATTCGTAAACGCAGTACTGAAAAAAGTTTATCGGCGGACTTGTTGCTCCGGTGTTTGCACGCTAAAAATACCGAGTAATGCGTTGTTATCAACTAGTATAGCTAACAATAGCTAATAAAGGCTATCCTTGTCAGATGAGACACCACTGACCCCAAGTCAGTTTTCCGACTTACTTAATGGAGCGCAGCCTGCTTGGGTATGACGTTGTATCAACCCCAACTTCAGATCCAAACCCTAGCAGCATTAGCGCCATCACCACAGGTCTCTCTGTGGTCATGGCGCTAAGCTGATACATGGGCGATTTAAAAAAAAAAAATGGTAGTAGAGTCCGTAGCAGGAGAGGGAATAGTGCTAAAGAATGGGCAAAGTGTTCGTATCTGCACGAAATTGCACTATGAAAGGTGCGGTGCGCTCGTCTTAGGACAACAATGTAGAAACGCTAGCCAGCTAGTTTACAGCTAACAAAGTTTGCAGAACGTTTAACAGTTATCTACGTAAGTGGACCAATACGTTTTGGGGACACTGCCTTAATATGTTTAAATTAAACAAAACCACTGGGGTATCCGACATCGCTAAGTCCGTTAAAAGAACACGTAACTCTGAATATGGTCCCCCTGGGAAACATTTCCGTTGTCATTACAGAGTTTGCATGTGTTTTGTGAGTTTGCATGTGTTTTCTGAATATGCAGGTGTTTTGGCATTTGCAGTTCATGTGTTGTGAAATCGATGAATCTGAATATGCAGGTGTTTTGGCATTTGCAGTTCATGTGTTGTGAAATCGATGAAAGTGTTTTCTGAATTTGCAGATGTTTTCTGAATATGCATGTGTTTTGGCATTTGCAGTTCATATGTTGTGAAATTGATGAAAGTGTTCTCTGAATTTGCAGATGTTTTCTGAATATGCATGTGTTTTGGCATTTGCAGTTCATGTGTTGTGAAATTGATGAAAGTGTTTTCTGAATTTGCAGATGTTTTCTGAATATGCAGGTGTTTTGGCATTTGCAGTTCATGTGTTGTGAAATCGATGAAAGTGTTTTCTTAATTTACAGATGTTTTCTGAGTTTGCAGGTGTTGTGACCCTTCAGGGCCACCGTATAATTGTCCTTTCAGCTGATTCTTTTATATATAAATTGCGTTTTCAGCCCTTTTTTGCCTGTGTCCCAACTTTTTCAAGACCTGTTGCAGCCAGAAAATTTGAAATAAGCTCATTTTGTGGATTAAAATGTAAAATATCTCAGTTTCAACATTTGAAATGTTATCTATGTTCTATTGTAAATAACATATTGGCTCATGAGATCTGAAAGTCATTGCATTTTGATTTTATTCACAATTTACACTTCGTCCCAACTATTTCAGAATTGGAGTTGTAATTCTGCAATGAGGAGATTCCTCTTGTTTGCTTGCCCAGTGTTCTATTAAAATGCTGCGCTCAGTCTTGTCTACTGGGCTCTGAACAGAGTCTTGCAGTGAAAAATGGAGAGCAAATGAACACACCCATTTCTGCATAAAATACACAAAAAAGCACACACACAAAATCAAAAAGACATTATTCAATCCATGGTAAATAAGTTGCTCAGGCATACTTGCCAAGTCTTATTTCAGCACATTTTTTTGCAAGCAGGATTGAGCATATTTTTTATCTCATGTGCCATTTAGATGTATGTCTCTTCTGTTTATAATATATTTGTATGCCTTTTATATGCAAATGAATTAGAAATGTACAGTTTCTCCTACCGCGCTATTATCCCCCGCTAAAGAGAAAGAGTTTGTGTGAATTTCACAGCACCAATAATTTCAACTGAGAAAAAAGCATAAGCTCGACAGTTGAGTATCAGATGTCACATGCCGCTGATTTTCACACCATAGCTCAAAGTCAAGCTTTCACAGTGATGGATCCGAATAATAATCTTCACGTGCAGTTGAAGTCTGACCGAACCCTGGGCGAAACGTGGGCATCTCCCAATTGAGGATACCAGCTACCATACAGCTCGCATCAAAACGGAAAAAATCGTGAGAACTCTCCCTAACTTACCGCTGTCTTGCAGTCTTTGTATCGCTACTCTACCGCAGACTAACTTGTTGTTTCGGGGGATTAATGCTGTAAACCTTTTAACTGTCGACAGTGATCGTGAGGCGGCGCCAGTTAAGAAAATATCGTTCCTGACCACGTGTGGTTTCCTTAACTGACCGACTCCACATGACCACACATCTTTACCGTTGGGAGGTATTCTTTGATCTAACCGCAACGGACAACTATAGGCATTCAGCCTTTCCTCTTGCACTTGAGCGGCGCTCACACTTACGCTACCCACTGTTCAGTAAGAATCACTAGATGCAGGATATTTTAACATAACGGATTAATCAAGAGAAGTTAACAGAAAATATAATATAGTATATTTTCAGGTACACCAGTGTGAGGGAGTGAGGTGAGCTGAGAACAGGCATCGCTGAAAGTCCAGCAGAGACAGTGGCTGATTTGTGTTACATTTTGTTCCGACACTATGCACCTAAAACTGAAAGGTTGCTGGCTAACCTCAACAGAATATGCATGGTCTTATATCGTTGCCTTTGTAAGTTTGAGTGTGTCTGTATGAAACATGAAATGAGGAAATTAAACAGATAAAAAACAAATCTTCATTTATTTTCTATCTCGCAAAAACTTCAGTTGCAACATTCCTTATAAATTCAGGCGCACTTATCCAAAGGAAAGTGAAAATGGGTGTGGACACCACAGCGCTCTATATAATAAAATATCATTATTCTATCTCACACAGAAAGTCTTTGTCAAAATATTGCCTTTCATAATGTTCGTTTATCTGCCAAGCTAAAGCGAGTCTGGATAACGAGAATATTTATAAATGCTTTGTATACCTGCACCGCGCTTTCTCAGACAACCTACCGCGTTTCTACCCTCATGTTGCTCTGAAGTTACCGTTACCTTCTCCCGACCCTACCGCGATAGAATTCCGTTTTGATGTGATCTGTACTGTAGATATGTTAATTGCAGAGTTTATAGGCATGAGAGCAAAAATGGCGACCTTTCATGCAGGCTTGTAAAGTTTTTTGGGTCAGAGCAAAAATTCTGCATACCGTTAGGGACGAAAATTGCTCACTAATCTTCACAAAAAATTAGCCATGTTATAAAGAATGACCAGCAATGGGTTGGTGATGGTTACGTCCTAGCTGGTCCCCACCATGGTGTGTTAGAAAATCATTAACCTTTGCTAATTAATTGGGAAATGTTAATTAAATGAACGTTAGGGATGGCTTTGGAAAAAAACAACTTTCGCCACCAAAGTGTACAGTTCATGAAAAGTCTGAAGTGGCAGGGAATAGCATATCAGACTTAATATATCTTGGACACCAAGTATGCAAGGTCCTCTTTGGTGTAATTGATATAACTCGTGTTGTCGAAATTAACCCATAATCGCTGTCCAAAACTGAGTGTTAGGGATAGAAATGTAAACGTTCCGGACAGAGGGATTTTTCCAAAATTTGGTCACATTTAGGGCTTTTCCAATTTCTGCAGATAAAGTCATAGAACAGTTGCCACAGTTCAACAATATAAGCTGAAACTTCAAAACAGGCTCCATTTTGTGAAAAAAAAAATCAGCAAAGAACACTATGTGAGGGATGGACGGACTGGAGTTAGGGACGGAAATGCTGCTTGATAATGAATACGTGCAAGCTGAAGTTTACAATTACCTATCAGATGGTTTTCTATCAAATAGAGGCTGCCATGACTTTGGCTTGCATGTATTCAGGAAATTATTTATTTATTTATTTTTGCATTTAAATGGCTCTTTGTGGATGGTAGAATGAAAAGCATACCTGTACAGATTTTGATGATGTCCAAATCCACGCTAGGCTCACTTCACCCCCACCTCTGTACATTTGCACTGATGGACTGAATCCCTTCACACCTTATTTTCAAACATACTTTTCATTGTACAAATCCACAAACGGCCATTTAAACTCTATCAAACACCAAATAACTTTATAACATGAACATCAAAGGTTTTTTATGCAGAATACATAAAATTCTCTTAAATATTACACAGGCACATTAACAGTTACCGGGAGCCAGGGTATGACGCTCTCATTGATCTAACAGTTGAAAGAGGTTGGTGTTGAAGCACCTTTGTGGAAGTAAACACGAGCATGCACTCACGGCATCATAGCCAATAGAGTGCTGAATCATAAAAAAGGTCATGGGTAGTCATATTGTCTTAACACATCATAACTGAATTTTTAGAATCCAGTTCTGAAATGGTTACTGACCTCTCTGTGCCCTCGCCCTCCTGTAGGTTGAACAGCAGGGACGGCACAATCTTGTCCATGTGCTGTGGGTCCCAGATATTGGCTTGAAGCTCATCGTTCACAGTCTTCCGCACCACACCCTGCAAGCCCTTAATCCCAGCCATGCGTATCCTGTGGGAATCAAGTAAAGATGTACCCTCATTTTTGAGAGGTAATGTTATTCTAAAATCTGGGTGCCTGGACAGAAAAAGAGCAATCGCCTTTAGTTTTTGGCTTAGTACACAGTGCAGCCCACCGGTTTCAGTTGGATGACCTAAGGGACCCCTTGGTTGCACATGATATTAGAAGCTTGGAAATAAAGGCAAGAGCTCATCGATGCAATGCCTTTTAAATTATTTAAAAACTCTACTACCTGTCAGTGAAGTGAGGCAAAAACAGGAGTGATGCAAGAGCTGCGGCAGGTCAAAGTTACTAGCCCAGCTGTTGTATTCTGTACTATCTGAAGACATGTTAAGGTAGCTTGCCTGTGGTAAATGAAAAGAGCACTGCGGAAGTCGAGATGGACAAAAATGAAAGCATGAATAATAAAGGAGATAAGAAAGGTCTGATTTTTGCAATGTTTCTACACTGGAAAAAGCAGGACTGAACCAATTTTTTGTTTGTTTGTGATGTTTGAATTTTAATTAAGGGCCAAATAAGATGGCAAGATTCCCAGCATTAGATTTAACATTAGGGGCAAGTGGGCCAGTACATCGAACAATGCCATGTATAATATTTTCAGGGTTGATTAAGAGAGCTTGGTTTTATCATAATTACGTTGAAGAAAATTGAGTGACATCCAGTCCTTCATAGCTCCCAAACAGTTGTGAAGAGTGACAAGGTTGCTGAAATCATCTGGTATTTAAAAATATAGCACTGACTTCCAGGGGTGGACTAGAGCAAAAAAGTGGCCCGGGAATTTGTACCTGACCGGCCCACTCTCCAGGGGGCAGGGATGGGGTGGTAGTGACCGGCCAAAAAAACTTCACGTTATTTCACAAAAAAGTATGCACTTTAACATCGTATTGGACCATATATCCCATAAAACACTGATATTATTAGTTTTTGAGTTTATATAATGCCAATTAGCCTATAATAAAAGAATTGTTGCGGAAATCTAACAAACAAACCCAGTGGCTGTATGCATTTGTGATTTTAGCAGATGTTAACAGATCACCAAGTCCCCCCCCCCCCCAAGTCCTTAAACCAGGTTTAGTAAAAGATACCACCCTCATCGGCTTGTAAAAAGTTGTAAATGGTCTTTATTTCAAAATTCTTCTAAAAGATGAGGCTTTGATGCTCCAAAACACTCCAAGTGGTGTGACAGTAGAAAATGTTGTCACGTGAAACACCAACATACACATAATCCGAGTCACCATTAAGTTGAACTTTTGTACATGTGGGTGAATTTACTATTCTGGGGTTGGGTGGGTAATGTCCAAAAACAGACAATCCTATTTATATTAAAGATCCCATTTATCCTAAAGATGTCCTGAAAGAAATTTAATACAACGATGCAGTCCTATAATAAAAACATAACATTGTCAACATATAAACTAATGTATTTTTACTGAAGTATTATTATTATTAGTATTATTATTATCATTATCATTATTATTATTACAAAACCCAAAACCAGTGAAGTTGGCACGTTATGTAAATCGTAGATAAAAACAGAATACAATGATTTGCAAATCCTTTTCAACTTATATTCAATTGAATACACTGCAAAGACAAGATGTTTAATGTTCAAACTGAGAAACTTTTTTTTTTTTTTTTGCAAATAATCATTAACTTAGAATTTAAAGGCAGCAACACATTGCAAAAAAAGTTGGCACAGGGCCTTTTTACCACTGTGTTACATCACCTTTCCTTTTAACGACACTCAGTAAACGTTTGGGAACTGAGGAGACCAATTTTGAAGCTTTTCAGGTGGAACTCTTTCCCATTCTTGCTTGATGTACAGCTAAAAAGTTGTTCAACAGTCCGGGTCTCCGTTGTCGTATTTTACGCTTCATAATCGCCACACATTTTCAATGGGAGACAGGTCTGGACTACAGGCAGGCCAGTCTAGTACCCGCACTTTTACTACGGAGCCATGCTGTTGTAACACGTGCAGAATGTGGCTTGGCATTGTCTTGCTGAAATAAGCAGGGCGTCCATGAAAAAAGACGTTGCTTGGATGGCAACATATGTTGCTCCAAAACCTGTATGTACCTTTCAGCATTAATGGTGCCTTCACATATGTGTAAGTTGCCCATGCCTTGGGCACTAATACACCCCCATACCATCACAGATGCTGGCTTTTGAACTTTGCGCCTATAACAGTCCGGATGGTTCTTTTCCTCTTTGGTCCGGAGGACATGACGTCCACAGTTTCCAAAAACAATTTGAAATGTGGACTCGTCAGACCACAGAACACTTTTCCACTTTGCATCAGTCCATCTTAGATGAGCTTGGGCCCAGCGAAGCCGGGGCGTTTCTGGGTGCTGTTGATAAATGGCTTTCGCTTTGCATTGTAGAGTTTTTA
Organism: Gymnothorax javanicus; assembly: GCA_029692085.1. NCBI lineage: Eukaryota > Metazoa > Chordata > Actinopteri > Anguilliformes > Muraenidae > Gymnothorax > Gymnothorax javanicus. The sequence continues at coordinate 78,352,676 of CM056198.1, forward strand.
ACTTGCACTTGCAGATGTAGCGACGAACTGTAGTTACTGACAGTGGTTTTCTGAAGTGTTCCTGAGCCCATGTGGTGATGTCCTTTACACACTGATGTCGGTTTTTGATGCAGTACCGCCTGAGGGATCGAAGGTCACGGGCATTCAATGTTGGTTTTCGGCCTTGTAAACCACGTGCAGTGATTTCTCCAGATTCTCTGAACCTTTTGACGATATTACGGACCGTAGATGATGAAATCCCTAAATTTCTTGCAATAGCTCGTTGAGGAATGTTGTTTTTAAACTGTTCGACAATCAGCTCACGCATTTGTTCACTAAGTGGTGACCTCGCACCATCCTTGTTTGTGAATGACTGAGCATTTCAGGGAAGCTGCTTTTATACCCAATCATGGCACCCACCTGTTCCCAATTAGCCCGTTTCACGGTGGGATGTTCCAAATAAGTGTTTGATGAGCATTCCTCAACTCTCTCAGTCTTTTTTGCCACTTGTGCCAGCTTTTTTGAAACATGTTGCAGGCATCAAGTTCCAAATGAGCTAATATTTGCAAAAAATTACAAAGTTTACCTGTTCGAACATTAAGTAACTTGTCTTTGCAGTGTATTCAATTGAATATAGGTTGAAAAGGATTTGCAAATCATTGTATTCTGTTTTTATTTACGATTTACACAACGTGCCAACTTCACTGGTTTTGGGTTTTGTATATTTACCTGAATGAATGTGAAAAAGAAATGTGACTTTGGGGCCATTTAGAATTTTTCAATAAGACCATTGCACTCTTTGGATTGATTCATTCATAACCTTTTTTAAATAACGTTATATTTCTTACAGACTCTAAAGGGCATAGAATAGCCCACTAGCTTCAGAACAGCAGTACTCGCTGGTTGCAAGTTTCATGACAGGTGATTCTGAACGTCAAAACAGGGTTTTGGAATAAAAAATTTGAAAGTCTTCCTGTATTCCAGGACAAATTTTATTTGGCATCATAAAACAATGAATCAATATGCATCAAATAGTAGGCTATTAACAACTGGTCCACCAGTGAGGTCCTTTTGTAAGCTCAAGCAAATTTTTACGGAATACACACTTGCGATAGCCCAATAATATAATGTCAGTCTTACCGCTTCCGTGTCCCCCTGCAAATTAAAACTAATTGCCACAAGGATCATCATGGCCAAACAGCTGGTCATTTTTTTTTTTTTTTTTTTTGCATTCGAAAGTCTGAGCCTCCAATGTCTGTTTACTTTATTCTCTAAAAGAAAAAAGAATAAAAGTCCGCACACTGTTTAAATAGCTCCCCAAGTGAGTTTATTATCATAATAAACTCACTTGGGGAGCTATTTAAACAGTGTGCGGACTTTTATTCTTTTTTCTACATTGTCCCTCGGGTCGAGCACCTGTGAACTTCTGGTCTGGATGTGCGTGCATTTTTCTGCTTCTTGTACTTTATTCTCTAAGCCAGTGCTTCCCAAACCTGTCCTGGAGACCCACCTGTCCTGCACGTTTTAGCTCTCCCTGCTCCAGCACAGGTGATTAAAATGGTCAGGTTGTCATCAATCAACTTTAGGGGGTGATTAATGAGCTGATCATTTGAATCACCTGTGCTGAAGCAGGGAGAAATCTAAAACATGCAGGACAGATGGGCCTCCAGGAGAGGTTTGGGAAACACTGCTCTAAGCTTTTCCACCTCTCCATTGCTTTCTGACATTTTCGTCAAATCTCGTAGCCGTTGAAACGCGTTTTTAGACTGTTAACGCAACTGGGGACAAGCAAGGCCATTGGTAAAACGAATTTCACAGCAAGCCTGCCTTCTTAAACTTTAAGGACGAAAACAACATTACATAAATTGTACATAGCTTAAGCCCATGCATCATTTTTTTATTAGCAAGAAAACAGTTTTTCGGTCATTCCTATATCATAAAGCAAATGTATAAATAGATACAAAAAAATGGTAACGACACAAGATAACCAGAATAGTGAAGCAGAACCATCAAAAGTGGTATATAATGCATAAGTCATGTAGTTTTGCGAGTGTATGGATACATCTGTGGATGCGCTGGGACACATCATCAGTGATGTTTCCTGAGATCTTTGGGTGTTTCGGGTCTTGCACCATCAGACACCCTCCCTCAGGCGACCCAGCCGGGTCTGATCAGACCCCGACTTGTGTCCCAGCAGCGTTAGCCCACTTCTCGGACCTTTTGATCCAAATCCACCTAGAAGATCTCTCTGCAGCCTAAGTGGTGGACTTGATGGCTCTCCTCTTTGCAGCTCCTGTGATGCCAAGGAGGGTGTAGGTCTTACATAGGGAGCGGGCCGCAAAGCCTCGACATCCCACCTCTACTGGCTCACAGCGGGCTTTCCAGCCTCTCCTCCGGCATTCCTCAGTGAGCTCGTGGTACTTGAGCCGCTTCCGCTCATTAGCCTCTTCCATGCGGTCCTCCCAGGGGACAGTCAGTTCCAACAGGAGGACTTGCTTAGAAGTAGTAGATGTCAGCACCACGTCTGGTCTCAAAGAGGTCGATGTTACATGCTCTGGGAACTTGAACTGCCTGCCCAAGTCAACTCACAGTTCCCAATCTGATGCCGACGAGAGTAGGCTGGCTGCTGGTGTTGGCTGTGCTCGTGGCTTCTCTCTGGCTTTCATGAAGGCCAGTCGTGACGCCAGTGGTGGCGGCCCTCTCCAAGGGCTGCTGAGCAGCTGCTCAGGATGTGTTCCAGTGAGCCCCTTCCTGGACAAAGAGGACATGTTGGAAGGTCACTCTTTCCCCAGACATGCAGGTTAGCTGGGCTGGGTAGCATGTCATAGACATCTTGGACCATGAACTTTATACGCTGTGGCTCTGCCTTACAGATGTCATTCCAGGTCAGCTTCCTCTCCAGCGTTCCTTCCCACCTTGGTGATGCCCCCTGCTGCCTCATGCTCACCATCCTGCTGGTCCTCACATCCTCAACACCAGCCCGCACCTCATTCAGGACTAGATGGCGTCTGCCCTTGCCCTGGGCCAGGTCGCACCGTGGCTGTGGGATGGCTCCCAGCCCTGCTCGCCCGACAGTCACCGTGCCCAACAGAGCCTAGTGTCTTAGCCGAGACTCTGCCAGCTCCAGCCCCTCTTGAGCTCTGAACTTCCTGCCCGTCCTCACCACGATGCCTGCTGATGCAACTCTGGTGTCACGGGAGTCGCGGTAGACTAGTGCCTCTCTAGTGCGGGAAACCCTGAATTCCTCCTCCAGCCTGCTGAAGGGGAGCTGGAGTTTATTGCTCCTGCTTTACAGTGCTGCACTGGTGAGACCGCATGGCAGGCCCAGCCATCTTCGGAGGTAGGAGCTGATCTTTCTTTCCAGGGTCTCTACAGTAGACATAGTCACCTCATACATTAACAGGGGCCAGAGGATGCGGGGCAGAATGCCATGTTGGTATAACCACGCCTTGAACCTGCCGGGTAGGCCAGACTTGTCGACTGCAGTCAACCAGGTTTCAAGCTTTTTGATGGTAGCTTGGACTGAGGCTGTGTCTCTGAGGCTGCAGTCGAAGACCTTGCCTAGGCTTGTGACTGATTTCTCAGTGATAGATGGTATTATGACACCGTCCACAAAGAAGAAGAAACTTGTCCACCACTTTACCTCTCTTCAGGACCATAGACCTGGATTTGTTTAAAACTCATCCTAGCCCAGCAGATGAGCTTTTCCAAGCCCTGAAGAATCTACCTGCATCCAGGCACTGATGTAGTGGTAACCGTCAAGTCATCCATGAAGGCTCTGATGGGGGGCTGCCGAATTCCAGACTTGGACAGGGGGCCTCTACACTCCGTCTCAGCAGCCTTCACCAACATACTCATGGCAAGGGCGAACAGGATAACTGAGATTGTACAGCCAATTATAATCCCTTTTTCAAGCAGGTGCCAGTTGGATGTTATGCTCCCTGATGTCACTTTCAGCCTGAAGTTCCCATAGTAGTTCAGGATGAGGTCCTTGATCTTATAGGGTATGTGGTGATGGTCCAGGGTGGTTTCCACCAGCTTGTGGGGGATTGACCCATATGCATTGGCTAGGTCCAGCCAAAGCACTGCCAGGTCTCCCATCCCTTCACGAGCCTCCCTGATCAGCTGGGAGACCACTCCGGTGTGTTCGAGGCACCCGGGGACTCCGGGAATGCCACCCTTCTGTACCGATGTATCAATGTGCTTGTTCTTTAGGAGGAAGTCTGTCATTCTTCTGGCGAGGATGCGAAAGAAGAGCTTTCCCTCCACACTGAGGAGTGAGATGGACCGGAACTGCTCCAGCCTAGTTGAGTTCTCCTCCTTAGGTATCCAGACGCCCTCCGCTTGTCTACACTGGTCTGCGATGATCTCCCCTCACTAAATCACTCGCAGCACCTTCCAGAGATTTCTGAGGAGGTTTGGACAGCGCTTGGACACCTTATAGGGCACTCGACTGGGCCTGGAGCAGAGTTGGCTCTGGCTGCTGTTACCACCTCCTGAGCTACCTTCCCAGTGGGTTCTGAGGTGTTGAACTCCACTAGAGGGGCTGGCATGTCCAGGAGGGCTCTCTGTGGTCCTAGCTCTTGCTCTCTGTCTGGATCACTGAGGGTGTTGTGCAGGAAGTTGTCTACTTCCTCCTGGGAGCAATCAAGACGCCCGCTGCGTTTCTGCCCTAACAGCCGCTTTGTGAATCCAAAGGGGTTGGCCAAGAAGGAACTTCACTTCCTGGCTCTCTCCATCCTCCGTGTCCTATGCCATTCAGCTCTACGCAGGGTCTTGAGCTTCTTCCAGATGGTGTGTCGGAGCTCAACTAGAGGTGGCCTCTCCTCCTCCGCCGCTACTTTGAACTGCTTTGCCAGCATCCTCAGCTCTTTCCGTAGCTGGTGGATCTTGTCTGCTCTATGGTTGTTGGTGTAAGTGGGCTTGCTGGACTTTGACTCTTCAACACCAAACCTCTTAGCCCCAAAGCTTGTGATCATGGTGGTCAGGTTCTTGAGTCGGCTTTCCACATCTCCTTTTGCCGTTGCGTTGATGATTATAGATGTATCCTCATCAAACTGTTGCCACAGCCCATGCTGCTTTGCTTGAGGCCACTTGATCGTATGATTTCGGACTACTATACTAGTGTATTAGCCACAGGGGTAATAACACAATATGTCTTATAACACAATATATCTTGTATCTTGTATCATCAACCTTTTTGCCTTTGATAGATTAAGGGGATGTGTTATACATGGATGCTTCAGCCCAATGTTTGCGATCACTGGATTCTGTGTATCATTGTGCTTTAAGATTTGTTGTTGGATGTAAACATCTTACCCACCACTGTATCTTGTATGCAGAATCTGATTGGCCTTCTTTGTATGTACGCAGACGTATGCATTGGTCGGGTTTTATTTATAAAACTCTCCTTGGGCTGGTCCCTTCGTATTTATGTACATATATCCTGAGAAGCCAAATCCAATATGGGCTTCGCTCAAAGGATACTGCGCAATTGACTGTTCCGCGTGTCCGCACGGAGCTGGGAAAAAGAGCATTCAAATATGCTGCCCCTTTTACATGGAACACCCTTCAAAAAGATTTAAAACTGCCAGAATTAATTACTTATGATGCCTTCGCTATGATTTTAAAGGACCTTGAACGTAAATCCATTGGACAGTGTTGCTGTACTTAAATATCATCAGTATCATCAAAAATTAGCATTTTATATGATCACTATTTATTATTTGTATATCTGCTCTGTACTTTGCTCCATTTTTGCTTCTGAATGTTGCTGCCTTTCTTGGCCAGGTCTCCCTTGCGAAAGAGGTCCTAGATCTCAATGGGCTAATTACCTGGTTAAATAAAGGTTAATAAATAAAAAATGTGCAGACAGCCCTTACTCAATTCGCTACTGAGAAGTGAAATTACGTGCATAGGGGCTCTCATCCGTCAAGCCGTCTCCATTGGGCTTTCGCTCACCCAAATGTGGGCCACTGGCCACCAGAGGGCCGTCTACGCAACTGCGTTTTTTTTGCCGGCTGGACGGCGCACTGACCCAGCGAACCACCGGGAAAACTCCTGGTATTCCCGACGGTCAGTCCGCCCCTGGTGACTTCCACACATCGACTGATTATTTAGCCGAAGGGAAGCATATACAGAGCATGCATGCACAGTAATTATGTCAGTGCTCGTTTGGCACAACAAATGTATGATATAGCCATAGAGGAACCCATCTTCAATGATGGTAAAGGGCGATTCCATGCCTGTCGTATGGGACATTCAGACAGTATTTTACATCCAGAAAATAAAACGATGACTGGCTTTAAAGTAGGCTGTGACCTTTAAATGGTGTTATCACACTTCAACATTATTCGATGATCAAACTGATTCATTTCCATTTTTGGGGGATGAAATAAGCAAAAATGTGATCTGTCATACGGGACACAGAGAAATCACTATTTTTTTCCAACAAAGTCTTTTCAAGAACTCTGTGAATTGGCTTTTGAAAACTTTTGAAACAAGTCAAAAAATATTGGAGAGAGTCTGCTGTATTGTGTTAAAGCAGTTTTATTTAAAAAAAAAAAAAATCAACAAGACATGAATTCAACAGGGTTTAAAAATTCTTGGGGGTACCTGTTTTATGGGACAGAAAAAATCTGTCGTACGGGGCGCTCTGAATTGAGCTCAGGTTTTTACTGAAGCACTGCCTCCACCTGTTATTGCACTTGAAACTTGAACAGCTAAAGCTAAATTAATAACCGATTACTTTGAAACAATTCATGTCCCCTCAGTTGGCTCTGGTCCTGTGATAACTCCGAACCTGTTGTACAGGACAAAACATCTGTCGTACAGGACAACTATTATCTGTAAAAACCTATCAACCTTTCCTGCCTCATTATTTACCAACTTCTTTTCTTCATAACACAGTTTGAAATTCTACCATAACAAACAGTATGTAGATCTCTAGATAAAGCTCAAAATGATTGAGAAATGACAAGATGTGAACCATGAAACACACTTACTTGCAACACACATTACTATCGGTTCATCATTCCAATGCCAACTTGGATGCTGCATGTAGCCTAAGGGTGCTTTCAAACTAGGGACTCGGGCACGGATCAGCTTACACTTGACCCTAAGGTCTGGTTCATTTGGTAAATGTGAACACAAGCTGCGAGTCCGCTTGGAAGAGGTGGACTCGGGCACGGTTCATTCGTACTCGTACCAAATTTGAAAGCAACAGTACTCGAGCACGGAAGTGGAGTATCACGTGACATCTTAACTGTTCGACTCTTTTGTTCTGACACACATAGCTGCAAGAGGATCTCTCTGGTTAAACAAAGAAATTGGGAAGACAAAATTAAATGCTTGCTCGAAATTTGGGCAGACTAGAAAAACATACAATCGCAACTGGATACTACAAACAGAAATGCAGAGATTTATGGAATAATTTGCAAGTATTTACATTTGTGTGCTTTTCGCAGAACAATAGAATAGTGCCATGACAAACTAAAGAAAGTGCGGCTGCAATATCTTAAAAGTGCGGAACGTGGTGCGAAAGTCTAGCAGTTTTAGTGGCGAAAAAGATACATTTCCGTAGCTTCTTCTTCTTCTTTGTGTATACTTTTCCACTCAAAAACCACCTAGGTGCATACTGCTACCCTCTGTATCGGAATTTTGATAAAATAATCCATACTCGGGCATGGTATGACATTGCTAGTGTGAAAGCTGACCAGTGGGGGGAGAGGGGAGGGGGACAATCGTACTGTGGCATGATACGGAACAACTGTACCTAGTGTGAAAGTGCCCTTATGCTCAGGGCCTTTGGAGTTTTCTGGGGCAAAAATGTCCTCGCCCAAGTGTTGACAAAGTATTTTGCTCTTTTCTTGTTTGAAGGGTTCATTACATGTACTATACTGTATAAATTTTTATTCAGCCAGTCTGACAGTGCATAAATTGTACACAACCACAGTGCATGTTCATATATGAGACAGTCAGTTAGGAGAGTCAACTATTTTGTCTTTCTAATGCAAAAACATAACGCGTTGCTGAATACCCCTCGGCCTGTGCACATCTATGGGTCACAGAGAGTTACTATACCAAAATTGACGAAGCTGCCATCAACAGTTACTGAGTACTGGGCCGGACAAGATTTCCACAGTGAAGGTCACAACGCTAAAAGTCAAATCCAGCCAAAAACCTGGCATTGCATAATCTATGAGTCACAGTGAGTTTCCAAACCAAATCTGGTGAAACTACGATCAATAGTTACTGAGTGCTGGTCTGGACAAGATTTCCTGCATCAAGGTCACAGCACTAAGGTCAAAGGTCAAATCCAGCCAAAAACCTGATGTTGCACATCTATGGGTCACAGCGAGTTACCATACCGAATTTGACGAAGCTACGACCAATAGTTACTTTGGGTGCGTTCGAGCGCGTCTGCAAGTAAACCGGCTGCGCGAGATTCCCGAAAAATTACGCGAGAATCTTGTCGAAGTTGCGCGAGAAGCCCTCCAAACCGTGCGATAGCTGCAAGATGGTATGTTTACGCACGCAAGCACGGATGCACGACATACCATCACTAAAGACCCCGAGCATTACATAAGCCCACTGGGCCTTTTGGCCAAGCGGGCAAAAAATTGGAGCATCTTAGCTCGTAAGGGAGCTAGAGCTGTTTGAAGTTTTTCAGAAAAAGCCGCCTGGTGGCCAAACCAAGAATCGCAGCATGACCAAAATCAAACTCGGGCTAGATCTTGGGCCCATATACATGCATATAAAATAGGAAAAGGATCTGTCGAGAACTGAGGGCGCTACGGCGCTGAAACGAAATCAGCACATTTTATGACCTTTGATCTATATAGCCTTTAAAATGAGGTCAAATCAAAAACCCATTGTATATATGATGAACCCTTGGCAGAACAACCTACAGTAAAAATTTGAGCATCTTAGCTCGTAGAATAAGGGAAGCTAGAGCTGTTTGAAATTTTGCAGAAAAAGCCGCCTGGTGGCCAAACCAAGAATTGCAGCATGACCAAAATCGAACTCAGGCTAGATCTTGGGCCCATATACATGCATTTTAAATAGGACAAGGATCCGTGGAAAACTGAAAGCTGTATCGTGCTGAAACGACGTAAAGCACGCACGCACGCACGCACAACAGACCGCCACTAAAGACCCTAAGCACAGCATAAGCACCTTGGGCCTGTCGGCCAAGCGGGAAAAAAAAAGGGGGGGGTATGTACATGTGCAATGTGAAACAATTTTAATAGTATGAATGGAGGGTTTAAGTTCATTCAATGCATTAATATAGTAGTGGCAGGGTCCCATCTCTTAATAAAATTATGTCTTTGGAGTCTCAGAGAATATGTTATTTTTTCCATCTGGTAAATTTCCCATACCTTCTCCATCCACATATTGTATGTAGGAGGGTCGGGTTTCATCCACTGAGTTGAAATACATTTAATTGCTGCTGTTAACAAAATTTGTAAAAGGTATTTTTTTGCCCGACTTTAGAAGCCCTTTGGGATTGTACCCAACAACGCAACCTTTGAGTCTGATGTGATATCTTGATTAAATATTTCTTGAAGGGCCTCGAAGACCTCTCTCTAAAATTTACTTAATTTCGGGCAGAACCACAATATGTGGGTGTGGTTGCCAATTTGTGCGCCGCATTTCCTCCAACATATATTTGAGTAAGACGGACCCATTTTAGCCACTATTTCTGGAGTTCTAAAAAATCTCATTATTACCTTCCATTTAAATTCTCTCCAGGTATTAGAATTGGTTACAGTATGTACTTGATTACATATTTCCTCCCATTCATTCTGTGATATATTCATGTTCATTTCAGTTTCCCATTTTGTTTTTACCTGATATGTATCATTCACAGTAGTGCATTGATATACTTGATACAGATTACTAATAACTTTACTCCCTCCATTTCCCCTTTGTAATTTTATCAAGAACTCTTCAACTGGGGTGAGCTCTAAGACTTTATACCACTCTTTATGCTTTATCAGGAAGCTTCTTAACTGTAAATATCTGAAAAAAATCTGTTAGGAAGTGTGAATTCTGCTTTTAACTGTTCCAAGGATTTAAAGCTTCCATCTCTATGGAGTTGATATAATCTAGTCAACCCATGCTCTGTCCATTTCCTGAAACCAACATCAATATGACAGGGCTTGAAGTCCATCATACACCCATTAGGGGTCATTGCTGAAACAGTTTTGGATAAACCAAATGTTAATTTTATTTTCCTCCAGATTTTCAATGTGACACTGGTCCAATTGCCCATTTGAATTTCCTTAACGGGGATGTCCAAGAAAGGTAGACTCATAAGGGGTCTTTCACCTTGACTTTTCTCTATGTTTAGCCAGCGTGTACATAATAGGTCCTGTAGCCATATTATCAAAGGTTTTAATTGAGCAGCCCAGAAATAATACCTTAAATTTGGAAGTTTGAGCCCTCCCTTTACTTTTGAAAGCTGTAGTGTTTTCAGTCTAATTCTTGGTCTCCTCCCTTGCCATATAAATTTTGCAATAAGTCTGTCCAATTTATCAAATATAGATTCATTGATGTCGATAGGAAGCATCTGGAATGGGTATAAGAGTTTGGGCAATAAGTTTATTCTCACACTTTCAAAACGACCCAGCAGAGATAGGGGTAGTATTGACCAACGCTCCAGATCCTTGGTAATATTTTGAATTATACTCTTATAATTCACATCATACAATTTATTTAGCGATGTTGGAATTTGAATACCAAGGTATTTCATGCCATCTTTCGGCCAGTAAAACCCACTCTGTTGTTTGATTATTTGTGGAATTTCCCCACCTATATCCATCGCCATTGTTTTGTCTACATTCACTTTATATACTGAAAAATAACCAAACGTCGAGATAAGATCTTTTAAGTATGGGATTGTTTTTGCAGGTTCCTACAGGTATAAAAGAAGATCTTCAGCATATAATGACAATTTATGTTGTTCCTCATTTATCGTTAGGCCTTTTATATTATTGTTATCCCTAATGAGTCGTGCAAGGGGTTCAATACTGATGTCGAACAGCAGGGGCCATAAGGAGCAGCTTTTTCTACATCCACGCTCTGAAGTAAATCGCTCTGATAAGAACCGATTTACCTTAACAGCCGCTTGAGGGTCAGAGTACAGTATTTGATCCCATTTTACAAAGTTTGGACCAAACCGGAATCGTTTTAGTGTTTGGAATAAATATTTCCAAGATACTCGGTCAAAAGCCTTTTGAGCATCAAGAGACAGTATCATCGTTTCCTCCTCTTTCACTTTTGGATGGGACATTAAATTTAATAATCGTTTGACATTATCTCCATAATATCTTCCTGTGATAAACCCTGTTTGATCGGGATGAATTATATTTGTGATGACTTTACTGACGCGTCTCCCTAAGATGGCTGTTAATATACGTAAATCTGTGTTTAGGAGTGATATTGGCCTATATGATTGACATTTAGTAGGGTCTTTACCTACTTTGTGTATTACAACTATTGTTGCCTTTCTCCAGGAGGGGGCCATGATTCCACATTGAAGTGCATAGTGATAGGCTTTCAATAATAGTTTTGATATTTTATCTTTAAATGCCTAATTAAATTCATTGATGAATCCATCTGGACTAGGGCTTTTATTATTTTTTAGACTGGAGATCACCTCTTGTATTTCAGATTCCTTAATAGGTTCGTCCAATTCTTTTGCCATAGGCTCATATAGCTCTGTTAGTTTAACGAATTTCAGAAATTGTGCTATTTCCTCATCGTCTGTGCATGAGTCTGTGTCTTTGTATTAATTGACTTTTGATGTTGCATTTAATTTCGTCACTCGCGTTCCACGCGTTTCGGAAGGTTTTACGGCGTGTGCGATAAAAACTGACCCGTCAGGAGTTGGTGACTTGAATGAACCATTCCATAAAGCCAAGATATAGGGCTATCAATAAAATAAAGTGTTATTAAGTAATACTGAGTTTGTTATTTTCATCCCCCTCAGGGCTCAGAGCATCAATAATTGGATCCACCTATATATATATATTTTTTGAATGGCATTAAAAAGTACGTATTTAAGGGGGAAAACATCATCGTGAACATATTGTCAACGCATTCAAAGCAGCATAAGAAAGGTTTTGATATTTGTTAATGGCATTGCGTTAGCTTCCTCTAAGCAAGTTAAGATTAAGATTGCCTTTACTGTTATTGTAACACAAAAATACAACGAAATTTACAAGTGCTCCTCAGGTAAGGTGCATTAAAAAAAAAATTTAAAAAACAAAAGCACGCAATAGACATTCCCATGGTTAAAGTGCTATTGCCATGAGGTAGGGATGGTTACAAACATACAAAAAGCATCAAATATTGCATCAAAAAAAAACATTCAAAATTGCTGCAGCCCTTCACACAAATGTGCAGATTGCCAAAGGTGAGTGTGTTATTGTCCGTGTTATTGTCCATTAAGTGTGCGTATGGCTGTGGGGAAAAAACTCTTTTTATGTCTGTTTGTCCGTGATTTGTGTGACCTGTAGCGTTTTCCAGAGGGCAAAAGGGTGAACTGGCGGTGGCCAGGGTGGTTACAGTCTCTGGTAATGGCTGTGGCTCTGCTGAGGTAGTGTGTACTGGAAATCTGCTCCAAAGATGGGAGTGGGCAGCCAACAAGTTTTTCTGCAATGTTTATCACCCTCTGTAGGGCCTTCCTGTCTGCTGCAGAACAGGCAGCATACCAGACAGTAATGCTGTACACCAAGACACTTTCTATGGAGGAGCGATAAAAAGTCACCAGTACTTGTTTGTTCATCCCATTTCTTTTTAGTAGCCACAGGAAGTGAAGGCGTTGTTGGGCCTTTTTGACAGTGAAGGAAGAGTTAACAAACCAGGAAAGAGTGTCAGAAATGTGGATTCCGAGAAACTTAAATGACTGAACCCTCTCCACACACTCGCCCTGAAGAAAAAGTATGAACAAATTTGCTGTCTTTTGGGTATTTTAAGTTCGATGCACTGAGCAATAATGTCATGGATGAAACTGGCATGCCATTCTGCTGTTTAGTCTTGTAAATTCTTTACTCAATCCTCTGTTTGCTAATCAAGCAAAGAAATAGGGAGTTATTGTTTGTTTAACGGTGAGGATTCTGCCACACCTAACTGAGCGCCGATGGCACGTCACTGCTCTTAATCATCAACTCAACTTTCAATACTTATGCTTTGACTCCATACACTCGAAAGACATGATCAGCCCAAGTGACGTCACGCACTGGTCTGGGCAGAATATTTCCTATGGTTTGATTGGTCGGTTATTTTCTATGGCGGCAATGGCAGATTCTGAAATTTCTAGGATTATGCAATGTTTGAAAACAGATTACACGATGTAAAAAAATTTTTTTCAAAACTTGAGGCACTCCTAGAGTGCAAACTTCCGCCAAGGCAGCATAATCCGAATCTTGGTGAGTAGGAGCAAAGCTGAGTTATTGCGTGTCATGCAGCCATATTTTTTGAATGATCGCGGTGAAAATCAATAGGGCCCATCCCTGATGTAATAGCGACCCACCCACAAAATTTCAGAGATATCCGTTCATTACTTTTTGAGTTCTTGTTCACAAACAAACAGACAAACAAACAAACGGCACCGATCACGTAACCTCCTGCCAACTTCATTTCGTTTATTTTTTTGCATAAATTGTTTCATGGATCCGCCAACGTGAAAAAAAATTATTTCTGTTTTTTGAAACTCCACCAATGGTGTCTAATTATAACATACGCTTAGTTCTGTGCATCGTCAACTATCCAGTTTTACAGCAAGCTAACTATATTCGATAAATCCTCTACAGCATTGACTCATGAATGCAATATGAATTTTGTGGCTTTTTGGAGTTTTCGATGTTTCTGGAGGTCATCGGTGATGTCACTTATTTCAGTCATCGGCACAGTATACGTCTTCACAGTGAGCAAGATCTCACACTGTCATTGATAGTGAGATTTTTGACAATGTTCCTTTAACAGCCTCCCACCACACAAGATCGAGGCATTCTAAATTTGTCAAAAAAGATGTATTAAAAACAAACCCAAAGGCGAAGTTTTAGCTCAGATATTTCGCACGGAACATACGCACTTGTACAACCCCAATTCCGAAATACACCATGTCCCAAAAGTTCATGCACCCAGGTAGTCATTGTCTTCAGGGTCCTATTTTCATAACATGGCACACCTGGTCTGGCAGCTGTTCTGAGGTTGTTTAATTAGTTTATCTATATGTGAGAGGCCTATAAATTTCTTTGTTGACCAAGGAGCATGTCACTGATGGCCAAACAAGAACCTGGAAAGGCTGCTGTTTCAGAGCCTCGGGTCCGTGCTCAAGCCATTGCCTTGCGCAGGACAGGAAAAACTTGCAGGGAGGTAGCTCAGGACCTTGGCAGAAGCATACAATAGGTGAAGAAGTGGTGGCCGAGACTCCAGAGTTGTGACTCCCTTGAAGACGAGCCCCATGCAGGTTGCCCCTCAGTCCTGAGTTCCAGGGCCAAGGACCTCATCCGAAAGGCTAAGGGAAAGAGACACCAATCCTGCCGCAGACTCAGTCGAAGACTGAAGAATCTTGGGGAAGCAGTCTCTAAGAGTACCATCCATCGTTTTCTGACTGAGAAACTGGGTCTGAGAGCATACAGAAGACAGTGGGTTCCTCGCCTTACCAAACGGCAAAAGGAGAAGCGCCTGGCTTTTGCTAAGAAGTATGCCAAAATGACCCCAAGACACTGGGAAAACAGGGTTTTCTCTGATGAGTGCCCACTCTACTTATTTCCAACTCCCAACAGCAGAAACGACCGCATCTACTCCGACAATCGAAAGAAAGTGCCACCTTCTGAACAAGTCAAGTTCAGCACCCATTGCATGGTCTGGGGGGCGATGTCATCTTCAGGGCTGTCAGAGTTGCATGTTGTAACCCAGGGCACCACCATCAATGCTGAGTATTATGTCAAGAACATTTTCCAGCCAGTGGTACTTCCCATACTCACTAGACAAAAGAAATCGGGCCCCGTCACTGCGAGGAAGATGTTCAACAGGCGTGCGGAAATGGTCTTCATGCAAGATGGTGCCCTCGCACATACTCCTCGTACAACTCAGCAGTGGTGTTCTGAGCAGCTTCCTGGATTTCTGCGTAAAGAGGAACGGCCACCCAACTCCCCGGACCTCAACCCGATTGAGAACTCCTGGGGTATCCTGAACACTCGGGTCTTCCACAGCCCACCCCCTACCACCATGAAGCAGCTCAGTGCGATGGCTGTGCGGGAGTGGGGCAACTTTGAGCCTTCTGTTCTAAACAACTTAGTGCATTCTATGCTCCACAGGCTGAGGGCAGTAATTAAGATGCAGGGGGGATACACTGACTTTTGAATAAACACATTCTGTTGAATATTCACAATCTGAGTTGACTTTTTCTGTGGTGCATGAACTTTTGGGACATGGTGTATTTGGGACGAAGTGTAAATTGTGAATAAAATCAAAATGCAATGACTTTCAGGTCACATGAGCTAATGTTATTTACAATAGAACATAGATAACATTTCAAATGTTGAAACTGAGACATTTTACATTTTTACCCACAAAATGAGTTTATTTCAAATTTTCTGGCTGCAACAGGTCTCAAAAAAGTTGGGACATAGGCAAAAAAGGGCTGAAAAAGCAATTAATATATAAGAGAATCAGCTGAAAGAACATTTATCAAGTAATTAAGTTAACTGGCATCAGGTGTGTAACATGATTGGCTATAAACGGGATGTCTTCGAGAGGCTGAGTCTCTCAGAAGTAAAGATGGGCAGAGGCTCTCCAACCTGTGAAGGCTTGCGTAAAAAAATTGTGGAATATTTTAAAAACAACGTTCCTCAAC
Source organism: Gymnothorax javanicus (assembly GCA_029692085.1). Classification (NCBI taxonomy): domain Eukaryota; kingdom Metazoa; phylum Chordata; class Actinopteri; order Anguilliformes; family Muraenidae; genus Gymnothorax; species Gymnothorax javanicus. Next base: position 78,368,526 of record CM056198.1, read on the forward strand.
GTCAAGTTGCAAAGGCTTTGAAGGTCTCATCATCGACAGTGCATAACATCATCAAAAGATTCAGAGAAACTGAAAAAATCTCTGTGTGTAAGGGACAAGGCCGAAGACCTTTACTGGATGCCTGTGATCTTCGGGCCCTCACACGCCACTGCATCACTCACCGGCATGATTCTGTCATTGACATTACTAAATGGGCCCAGGAATACTTCAAGAAACCACTGTCTGTAAACAAAGTCCGCCGTGCTATCCACAGATGCCACCTAAAACTCTATCATGCAAAAAGGAAGCCATTGTTGAGCATGATCCAGAAGCGCTGGCGTGTTCTGTGGGCCAAAGCTCATTTAAAAGGGACTGTAGCAAAGTGGCAAAGTGTCCTGTGGTCAGACGAGTCCAAATTTGACATTCTTGTTGGAAATCACGGGCGTCGTGTCCTCCGGGCTAATGAGGAGAAAGACAACCCCTCCTGTTATCAGTGTTAAGTTCAAAAGCCAGCATCTCTGATGGTATGGGGATGCATTAGTGCATATGGTGTGGGATACTTGCATGTTTTAAAAAGCACCATGAATGCTGAAAGGTATATAAAGGTTTTAGAGCAACATATGCTCCCCTCCAGACGACATCTATTCCAGGGAAGGCCTTTTGTATTTCAGCAGGACAATGCAAAACCACATACTGCAGCTATTACAGCAGCATGGCTTTGTAGTAGAAGAGTCTGTGTGCTGAACTGGCCTGCCTGCAGTCCTGATCTTTCGCAGATTGAGAACATTTGTCACACAATTAAATGAAAAGTCCGTCAAAGGAGACCCAAAACTCTCCAGCAGCTGGAAGTCTGTATTAAAGAAGAGTGGGATCAAATTCCAATGGCTAAACTCAAGAAACTTGTCTTCCCAATGCCCAGACGCCTCCACTCTGTGCTAAAAAAGAAGAGGGGATGCTACACCATGGTAAAAAGGCCCCTGTCCCAACTTTTTTGAGACCTGTAGCAGCCATCAAATTTGAAATGAACTCATTTTGTGGATAAAATTGTAAAATTTCTCAGTTTCAACATTTGCTATGTTATCTCTGTTCTATTGTGAATAAAATACTGGCTGGCGTGATTTGAAAGTCATTGCGTTTTGATTTTATTCGCAATTTACGCTTTGTCCCAACTATTTCAGAATTGGGGTTGTATATCCACTAGAGCTGGGACGAGTTGGGATCGTGCGATTATGTCACGAACATTTTCCACATAAATTCGCCGACATTAATTATTTGACGTCGACGCGGCCCCAAACAAGTAGGTTGTCCCACACTCCAGTCCAGTGGTGGCGGTCTTCACCAAAAAGCTTCCCCTCCAGAAGCTATAGTTTAAAACAGAAGAAGACGAAGAATTCACAGCAACAATAACGGTGGCGGCATCCGTAAGAGAAGCGAAAAGCCGAGGAGCAACACATAGCAAAAAAAATCGGTCTTCAAAAGTGTGGGAGTTTTTCACTCTTAACCCTTCTAGTGATGTGGTACTTTGCAGACTGGCAAAAATTAGCTGGCGTACCACACTTTGAGTACGACAGCAATGAACAACATTTGAAGCATTAAATCACCCAGGGAGCTCTGTGTTAAGATGGCAGCAAAACACCGAGTGTTTGAATTTCCCACCCTGGAATATTCATTATCTGCGTTGACTAATGTGTTTTTGCAGTAACGTTTTGGGAGATGGTGTTTTTGTTGTAACTATAAATGTCATAAAATCGCAAAAACGTTCAAGGCTTTCTCAGGTTGTGAATGCAGGCTAGATGAGATTTTCAATAGAACATAGATGATATTCCAAATTTCAAAGGTGCATAGTTACAGTTTTTAAGTAGGCTAGTTTTTTGAGGATTTTGGTACTTTGCTTATTTTTTTTTTTTAAGTTGGGACATTTACTTTTACTGTACTACATTTAAAAGATAAAAAGTGTACTTTCACTTTGCAAATTTGACACTGGCAACTTAGTTACTCCTTTCAAATTAAAAATATGAATTTAATTAATCATTTACGGATTATCTGGATTTGGCGTGTGGGAGAAGAACAACGGTGCTCGGCAGGGTATCTTAGTGCAGATTTTAAAACGGAGTTCCAAATGTATGCATGCAAAGGCAATATTCTATCACTAGGTGCATAACCGGATCAAGTTATTGAATATTCACAAAAAAATCGAATATGGTGAGTTGAATAAAATCCTCAACAGGACAATGGAAGACCTTCACTGGATGCCTGTTTTCGGGAGTTTGCCTGAATAAAACTCCAACCAGCTAATTCTGATGTGCAAACTACTCAATGGGCCCAGGAATAATTAGACATGTTATTGAAACTATGTAATTCTACTATTAATTATAGTGGTTTTAAAAACTGCTAGTAATGCAAAAAGAAGTATATTAGCAGGACAGACTGCCTGTTTGTTTTTTGAATACTGTATCTTTAAATTCACCTGAAAATTGATTAAAGAGCACAAGGAGAGAACAAAGAGTGGTTGACATTTTGCTTTTTCTATCACATTTATGAAAAATACTCCGGCTTGTACTTTCAATACTTAATTTTTTCTCAAAATACTTTTGGTACAAAAGCCACATTTAATGAGATTGTATTATTTTTTAGTGCATATGGTGACTGTATTATTTTTAAAAAGCTCATCTGTCTGAGGAGCAAATTTTATTAAAGGTTTTAGAGCAACATATATTTTTTGCACTGCTCATCTGTCTGCATTTTATTTAATTTTGATATACTTTTTCTTGAGCAATGACTTGCTGGGCAGTGTTTAAGTGTTTAAATATAGAAATGTTTATGTGTCATGAGCTTGGCTGTTCAATGCATTATTTTACATAGGCTACTACTGTCAGTTCTAAAAAGAAAAAAAACATGTTGCCTACTTTTTTTCAGTTACTCTGCTAATTTGTAAAACACTCATTTTTGAACTTCCTCCTGTGTGACTTCTTATTATTATTTATTTTGTTAGATGCTACATCTGGCATCAGAATGCATTATTTTGCACATTTTATTTCATCACACAGAATTTTATATTTGGAGAGATTCAAGTGCCATGTTAAAGAATTGAAATGTTAACAATGAGATGGTTTGATATCCTTATTATGTGAATAGTTTCACATGATCAAGTAATTTGAAAGAATTGTAAACAAAAAAATGAATCATTAGATAAAAAAAAAAAAATTAGTCTGTTCTATTAGATTTGAAAGTCATTTAATCGTTAAATTTTTAATCGCCAGATTAATCGTTTGAAAAATAATCGTTTGGGACAGCTCTAATATCCACGTCGATCCGAGAGATGCAACGAGTCCAAGAATGACGGCACAGGCATAAATAAATACGTAATTAGCTTTTTCGATAATCTCGGAAATCACATAGCAGCTGGGCCGGTTTTTGACGATCTTTTTTTTTTAAGAAAAATAGGATGATTGAGCTTGGTTACATATGTATTTGGGGAAAGAGTAATATAAAGTACCTAAACCTACCAAAACCTCAAAAAAGTCAGGTATGTTTTAGTTCCTCTTTAAATTTTGCTGTGAAATATTGAACGTTGTAGGAGTTCTGGCCTGGAAAAGAAGCGTAGAGGACGGACGCGGATGCGGAAGGACAACGCTTATCCCTATATCCCCATCCACTTTGTGGCAGGGGACAATTAAAAAATCCTAATTATGGTATGCAATCAAATCATTTTTTGTTTGTTTTTACTAATAATCTTGAGTGGTGTAATTAGTTGTGAAACCTTGATTTGAGGTAAATTGACTTTTAATCAAATTAATAAATAATTTTGGTTGGTTCCATTGAAATATAAACAAAGGACAGTATGTCTCATATTTGCATTTATCGCTGTAATGTGTTTACAGTATTTTAGCAACGAGGATCAAAAGTAATGCTGGAGTCCATTATATGTACTAGCATGTCTTCAAAACGCTCATCTGAAATTTCACCCCACTGGACAAAACATGACATTTGGTCATTGGAATACGGTCATTGGAAGTCATTTTTCTTTACATAGCATTTTTTGTTTCTAGTCATCTAAGCCTGATCGGCCTGCAAGCAACAAAACTGATATTTATTCATGTTTCTTATTTTGTTATGTTACTGCTTGACAGGCAACCAAAAATATATAACGGAAATAAAGAAAAACAGAGTAGTCGAAAAATTCACTGAAACTGAATTTCTGATATTTCAAATTTTTAACATTTGATCGTATTTAGCCAAGGTAACTGATGGTTTGTCATGCCAGGGTCCCCCTGAAGCATTATGGCATTAAGGGCCTTGTTGAAGGGCCAAACACCAGCATTATTCTTATTGTGGATAAACAGGGGCTTGAATCGCCATACTTCAAAGTAACAATAACAAGCTGTGTTCCTGGAACACTGATGTCCCCGGCGGCAGGTCACAGTATTGCAGGTTAAAGTTTTTTTGCTGTTGCAGACAGACAGACAGGTGCAAAACAATATGCCCCCAAATCTTCAATTCCAGGGGCATAAAAAAAGTGCTGAGCAACTACACTAAAAGCCACCCGCATAGCATTCCTCCAATGGGTTAACACCGGGCAGCTTCAGACCCCCAAAATTTCCCAAGCAGTACCCCCAACTAACTGAAAAATATCTGACCCAATCAATTGTTTCATTTGGAAGACCTCATGAAGTGGGTGATATCTATTTTTTGTGTTGTGTACACACTACCTTTGGGTTAAGTACACACATAAAATAATTTTTTTTTTTTTAATTTGCATACAATTCTTTCTGTGTTTAAGAAACTATCAGTGAAGTCACAAGGAAAGTAAGCATTTAGATGTCAGCAGAATAACATTAAAAACAAGAAGACATTGTCATCAATATCTCCCCCCCCCGCCAGATGGAATCCTGTTATTTGACTCAATCAAGGTAATGACAAGAAACGCACAATCACAAAATTTCATCCATCTTGGTAGTTTCTGAAAAAAAACTTGTTCCTACTAATCTGGATGGAGGACAAGACAGAAAGATTAACAGACAAGCTCCATTACTAAATCCCCTGCCCCACTTGGTGGCGGAAGATAATAAAAACCTCAACATGGCATTATATTGACCCCTCATTCATACGATTTATATGAACTTAAATCAGGGACTAGGGTATTCCGTAACTCCATCCATGTCATAGTGGTTCACCCATACTGCTGAGTGTCACATTTAGTTAAGACACTACACTGTGGTGCATGGGTGAGCCCCACATTCACCAAATGAATTTGAACTGTTAAGGTGCCACTTGTAGCAGGTAGGTCAATAGGTAGACTCAACACTGGCAAATGTATTGCCCGGGATATGAGACAGTTCTTGGATTGGGGTCTATGTTACTTTGCCACCAACGACTACCCACACTGAAATTTGTAATGTAGCAAAATGACCGTGCCAAAAATAAAAATACTATTGATCAATATTGAGATCTGCAGTTTGATTTCATGCATCTCACAATTCAAAGACCTGAGCCACAGATTCACAGTCACAAGCTCATAAATTCACTCACTTTGTGCGAATATCCGGGTCTTCATAATTGGAGTGACACATCTCACTGAAGCGGGAAACGAAGAAGTCATATCTGCGGTGGTAGGATGGTGTGTCCTCCTCAATATTGGCAAACTTCACGAACTGGAGAGACCAACAAAATCACCATAGACACACATACAGTCCAGATTTGCCGATAAAATACTTGTAACTACAACCCCAATTGCGAAATAGTTGGGACAAAGTATAAATTGTGAATAAAATCAAAACGCAGTGACTTTCAAATTACACCAGCCAGTATTTTATTCACAATAGAACAGAGATAACATAGCAAATGTTGAAACTGAGAAATTTTACAATTTTATCCACAAAATGAGCTCATTTCAAACTTGTTGGCTGCTACAGGTCTCAAAAAAGTTGGGATAGGGGCCTGTTTACCATGGTGTCGCATCCCCTCTTCTTTTTTAACACAGAGTGGAGGCGTCTGGGCATTGAGGAGACAAGTTTCTCGAGTTTAGCCATTGGAATTTGATCCCACACTTGTTTAATATAGGCTTCCAGCTGCTGGAGAGTTTTGGGTCTCCTTTGAAGGACTTTTCGTTTAATTATTCACCTAATGTTCTCAATCGGTGAAAGATCAGGACTGCAGGCAGGCCAGTTCAGCACACAGACCCTTCTACCACGAAGCCATGCTGTTGTAATAGCTGTAGTATGTGGTTTTGCATTGTCCTGCTGAAATACACAAGACCTTCCCTGGAATAGATGTCGTCTGGAGGGGTGCATATGTTGCTCTCAAACCTTTATATACCTTTCAGCATTCATGGTGCTTTTTAAAACATGCAAGTGTCCCACACCATATGCAGTAATGCATCCCCATACCATCAAGTATGCTGGCTTTTGAACTTAACACTGATAGCAGGAGGGGTGGTCTTTCTCCTCTTTAGCCCGGAGGACATGACGCCCATGATTTCCAAAAAGAATGTCAAATTTGGACTTGTCTGACCACAGGTCACTTTGCCACTTTGCTACAGTCCATTTAAATAAGTCTTGGCCAACAGAACATAGCTGCGCTTCTGGATCATGCTCAACAATGGCTTCCTTTTTGCATGATAGTGTTTTAGGTGGCATCTGTGGATGGCGCGGCAGACTGTGTTTACAGACAGTGATTTCTTGAAGTATTCCTGGGCCCATTTAGTGATGTCATTGACAGAATCATGCTGGCGAGTGATGCAGCGGTGTCTGAGGGCCCGAAGATCACGGGCATCCAGTAAAGGTCTTCGGCCTTGTCCCTTATGCACCGAGATTTTTCCAGTTTCTCTGAATCTTTTGATGATATTATGCACTGTCGAAGATGAGACCTTCAAAGCCTTTGCAATTTGACGTTGAGGAACAGTGTTTTTAAAGTATTACACAATTTTTTTTACGCAAGCCTTCACAGGTTGGAGAGCCTCTGGCCATCTTTACTTCTGAGAGACTCAGCCTCTCTAAGACATCCCTTTTATAGCCAATCATGTTACATACCTGATGCCAGTTAACTTAATTACTTGCTAAATGTTCTTTCAGTTGATTCTCTGATATATTTATTGCTTTTTCAGCCCTTTTTTGCCTGTGTCCCAACTTTTTTGAGACCTGTTGCAACCAGAAAATTTGAAATAAGCTAATTTTGTGGTTAAAAATGTAAAATGTCTCAGTTTCAACTTTTGAAATGTTATCTATGTTCTATTGTAAATAACATTTTGGCTCATGTGATCTGAAAGTCATTGCAGTTTGATTTTATTCACAATTTACACTTCGTCCCAACTATTTCAGAATTGTGGTTGTACTTTCCTATGATGGAACATGAAGCAAAGCAATTCGTCCCATGAAAAACAAAACGTCGCAAGTGACATTCCTGATGAAACCTGTTTTTCTGCGCCACAGTGCAGAAAAACAGGTTTCATCAGGAATGTCACTTGCGACCTTTTGTTATTCATGGGATGAATTGTACCACCACTTAGCACCACAGATAGGCTACATTGAAAACGTACAAAAAATACATGCAATAGTGTAATGATTACACAGGGGTTGAGAAGGACAGCAAGGCCCATGGGCCAATGGCCCGTGTCATGGAAAATCAATGGGCCATTTTCAAAATGTATGGGCCAATCCCAAAATTCAATGCGCCAATAATTTTAACCATAACATACATTTAATGAAAATGAACACTTACATACATACATTTTGCTTTGGATGTTTAATGCTAAAAACATACGGATACATACATTTCGCTTTTAATGTTTAGCATTAGAATATTGCTTATAACAAAAAGAATCGTTACTTCATACATAAGACAAGATTATGTACTCAAATACACAAGAGGGAAATCGGCCGTTTCGGTTTCAATCATTCAGCAAAACTACTGGCTGTGGCATTAGTCTGGTGATACACTAGTAAGTAGCTCTAAGTTGATCTTTTTTGACTTTATCTTCACAGTTCACTACCATCTTGTCGTGGCACTGGCTGCAGCTCTACATTGACGAGTGTGAAAATTATTTGACACAGAAGTAATCATGGCTAGAGGATGAGCCCATCCCACATGGTGATATGACCCCGTGAAGTTTTCCTAACACACATTTTTTCAAGTTTTCTCTGGGAAATTACAAGAAAACACATGACACATCCATGGTTCCAGTACTTATTTGTATATCATTGTTATTAAATTGGTGCAGTGTTGCTATTGAAACTTCCATAGAACCCCCATAGTTCCCGTGATATTGAAGCTTGAAGTTGGTTACAGAACAAAGCCTGTTGAAGGAAATACAGATTTTAAGATTGTGACACCTAGAATTGGCATACAATTGATTTAATTGCAGTTTTTAACAGTGCTCCGATATGTCTTTCAGCTCTGAAAATTTCATTTAGCCATCTTTAATACACATGAGGTTATGCGGGCTCAAAAATGCTACAAAAAATGACACGAGTTAGACAGCATGAAATTTCGACCAACTACTGAGTACTTTTAGAGCCTGTAGCTCAAAAACTCTTCACAAGATCAAGGTAATATTTGGTAAGGATTCAAAAAATACACTTAAGTTATTGTGCTAGAACAATAAGCTGATTCTGAGGGGGTCAGGTGGGAGGCACTTGTAGATTTTATGTGGAATGACACAATATATTATTAATAACAAAGAAATTACCAAAGAAATTGGTAAGATAAAGGAAATGCACGCATAATACCCAAAATAGCAAATTAATGGCAATCATGAGTGAACATAAACTGTTCCTTATCGTGAAAACGTACCCTACGCGGCCACCTACTGTTTTAAAGCTTCGTCATATTAATAAACAATTAAATTGCGCTAAAAATGCCATACATGCCCGGTGAATGTTCCGCTACGTGAAGTTTTAAATGGTGTCATCGCATTATACACATAAATGATAGCCTCCAAGCGAAAGATGCAAGTTTTATTTGGTTAATTGGCTCTAAATTTATCTAATGGATTCGGCTAGTCAGACTGCTGTGACCAGCATCTGTAACCGTGCTCTGAAGGCTGAATTTGGGATAACTCTGGCGGGCTTCAGCTCCAAGTTCACGTTAAGACAGTGACTATTTTTACGACGGTTGTTAACTTCAAGTTGCATTTGGACTGCTTGTGATATAATGGAGATGCACACAACTATAAATGCAGTTTCAAATTAAGTAGCCTATAAATAACGTGGTTCGCATTACTATAGCTAACATAACTCAGTCTTAATGTTCACCGATCCGGTCAAGGACATAAAATGCCTTAATGCGCGGAAAGAATATTCACTAAGCTCGCTGATCTGCCGTTTTCAATTGTAGCCTATGTCATGTTCGTTGTTTAACTGGGTAAGCGAAACTTTGCTAGCAAATTCATTCCAGTTTTATTCGATAGTCTGCGACTGAAAAAAAAATGCTGTCAAGTTCTTTTTATTTAACATTATGTTTCAAGGCTATATCAAAATTAGCAATTAAATTCGGCCTATGTCTATATCACTAATCTTAACTGTTGCTTAGAACAAACCAATAGTTACAATTAAATGCACATTTGTGTGCATATTGAAGAAGGGCATAATGTGGCTATGAGAGGAGGTGTCACACGTTAGTTTTACATATAGATAAAAAACAATTAGGCCGACTAAGAAATGTTGCGTTTATTAGTTCAGATTAGGGCTGGGCGATAAATGTATCGCGATAATTTTAAGCGCAATAAAAGTAACTGCCACTATGGGGCAGACAGGCGAGCCTGCTTATTACCATTTCTAAACCTAATGCCGCATGGAGCAAACATCAGAGGTCATTTGAAATGTTTCCGGGAAGAAAAGTGCGATTTGAAGTCTGCTAATTAGCAGCGAGGTTGGACAGCTTCCTTCACCTTGGCATAATTAGCTTACCTTAAATCAATTCCAGTGTACTTTGCCTAACTTGCAATCAAGCCATTTATTCAGCCAGCTGACTAATCAAAATCAAGATGTGGCCTATAATGATTTCGAAGAGATAATGAGAAGCAGACAGACCTAACCAGGCTACGGTGTAAGACTGAAAGAATGTCAATAATCTGAATAAATAGCAGACTTCTGAATTCACCTCTCATCGTTGCATTTTTACGTATTATTAAAAAGATTTCTGAAAAATAAAATCATTTTCAGATGGCCCTGGTTTTAAAGCGTTTAAAAATATACGCGAAGTGGAAAACATTTTGTAAAGCATATCAAACGTGAATGTGAGAAATTATTTTCGCATTGCACGCAATAGATAAATGCAACGAATTAATAATTGAACAGGACTAACTTGAAATAAAGAAATTCATAGCTCTTGATTTTGGTTACTTTTGAGCGTCTAAACAGCCTACAGTGATGGTGGAAAACATTTTGTTTAAGCCTACTGAATGTGACATGTAACGCATTCACACACAGAGACCAAATGTGAAACTAGAAATCATAACCAAACGCATTCAGGCAACTCAGTCATGTTTCATGGCCATTTACATTTCAAAATGCGACAAACAAAAATGATATTGAAATATACTGACACACGGTGAAACGCAACACCCATATTTAATAACCAAGAAGAAACAACCAAGGTTTTTCGATTCAATTTTAATACGAATAGAAAAAGAATTTAATTGTCCATAACACTGTAAAGTTTCATCACATTATCTCATCAAATGTTTCTGATATGCCATTGTGAATTCACAGACCCTCCACAAACTGTCAGTAGCGAGTGTGTCCTCCCTATGCCTGCACACATGTGCGTAAACGGTGAGGCACTGATTCACACTAACGTTGTACGGTTGCTTGGGGTATGTTCCTCCACTCCTCCTGTAGTGCTGCTGTCAACTTGGCGACAATGCATGGTTGCTGTTGACGCCGGTGCACACGACGACCCAGTTCATCCCATGTGTTCAATGGGGTTAAGATCGGGCTAAATGGAGGGCCACGTGAGAACATCGATCCCTGCTCGTTGGAGAAAGTCTCTGGTGAGGCATGGAGTATGGGGACGGGCGTTGTCGTGTTGGAACGTGAACGGTAATCGTTGTTGTCCATGGTTGCTCAATAGTGGTTGGAGAACTGGTTTTAAAATCTCATCCACATATTGCTGTGCCATTAGACCTCCACGAATCACAACAATTTCACCCCGAAATCTCACATTAATGGCAGCCCAGACCATGACACAACCCCCATCAAACCAATTTCTCCCCAGAACACACCTGTCTTGATGACGTTCATAGGGAGGTTGTGAACGCTTCCTGTCTGTTGGTAGCAATGTGCCAGTCTGTTGATGGTGGAGGAACTGACCCTGAACCGGCCGGCAACCTCTTTGAGATGTTTCCACAAGCAGCAACCTCAAAGCTCGCTCCCTCTGCTGTTCTGTAAGCCGTGGCATCCTGACATTGATGCTGATGGGGATGAACCACTGTGTCTTTTATGCATCCAGTGTCTTGCTTTGCACTTGCATGTCATTCAAGTGATGCATTCAACCTGCTGCTAATGACATGACAAAGTTGCATTTTGGAGAAGTGATCCCCTGACAGACGCAAACTGGCTTCGAACCTGGACTTGCACAAATTCCAGCTTTTAACCTTCATACCACTATATTTCTACTGTGGTAATTTTGATGGCTTCAAAAAATCTGCTAGAATTTTAAAACTAGTGCCACGGCACTGTAGCTCACCTGGACATTCACTCCACCAAAGTTTTTCAGTCCTTTTGTTTAAGTCAACCATTGAATGGTATTATTTCAGTTGCATGTTCAGTTTAACATGGGAATGAAAATATTTCAAAATAAAAACTTACAGCGTACATTATAAGCTGGGCACAATTTTTTATTGATAAAAATGTTTTGGAAACCAAAAAAAATTCAATCAGAATTATTTTGCAATATTTTCTGTTCCCAGATCCATAATTAAAAAGAGAAAGTGATCATGTTTGTAGATCTATTTAAAATAACCTTCAATGCATTGGGAAAAAACAAAAAATGTGACATGTTTGGAAAAAAGTATTTATTAGATTCATAAACTCTCCAGGATCAAAAGAAAGAGGAGAGAGGGGATGTTCTGTGGTAATCATTTCCAACAGGCATCCCAGTTTACTTACCAATTAATGCTTCACTGCCACACCATATTCTTTCCTGAGGCTTCCCACAACAGCTGGCTTCATAGTGAATTTTAGTCTAAATAGTTCTATATTTTCCTGCAGCAATAATATACTTTTCATTCAGTTGAACACTATCAGCATGATGAGTGAAAAAGTGTTTTTATCGGTATTTCCTGTAAAAAGGTGTGGCCCAATGGTGAAATGAAGAGGTGAAATGAAGGTGAAAACTCATTGCACAGCAAAACCTGTAACGTGTTCAGCCTTGCTGCTTAGCATCTACAAAGGAAATTTTAATATGGCTGCCGCTGTTTGCATATTTGAAATGGAATCAGAACACCTCGAACAAACTTTCATCTCCCTAGCTACAGGAAGGTGTATACAAAGGTTCAGCTCGATCAGTCACATAGTTTCAGAGAAGAAGATTTTGAAAGATATTTCTGAAATTAAGGGGCGTGGCCCCATGACAGGTCAAATGAAGGTCAAAATGCCATGCACAGCGAAACCAGAGTTACATATGTTGAGTCTTGTTATTTGGCACATACACAGCAAATTTCAGCTGAATCACTCCAGAAATGAGCGACTAATGAGCCAAAATAGCATTTTCAACATGGCTGCCAAAGCTGCCATAAAATGCGATGCACACCTAAACCCATAATATATATGTTCAGTCTTGATATTTGGCACATACACAGCAAATTTCAGCTGAATCGCTCCATAAATGAGCGACTAATGAGCCAAAATAGCATTTTCAATATGGCTGCCAAAGCCGCCATAAAATGCGATGCACAGCTAAACCCGTAATATATATGTTCAGTCTTGCTATTTGGCACATACACAGCAAATTTCTGCTGAATTGCTCCAGAAATGAGCGACTAATGAGCCAAAATAGCATTTTCAACATGGCTGCCAAAGCCGCCATAAAATTTGATGCACAGCTAAACCCGTAATACATACGTTCATTCTTGCTATTTGGCACATACATAGCAAATTTCAGCTGAATCGCTCCAGAAATGAGTGAGGAATGAGCCAAATTAGCATTTTCAATATGGCTGCCAAAGCCGCCATATTTGAAGTTGGATCGGAACGCCTCGAACGAACTTTGGTGTCCTCGTGGGTAGGAACATGCATGCCAAGTTCCAGCTTCATTGGCCCAGTAGTTTCGAAAAAGATGATGTTTACAGACGCTGACGCACAACGACGACGCACAACATTGGACAAGCAGGCAATGACATAACCTCATCTGGACTTCGTCCAGGTGAGCTAAAAATTAGGTGTTGGGTTTTCACTGTGTTTCAGTATAAATTAGACTGCCAACCAATTTGAATTGTTCATTGAGCGAATCAACTGTTTGATTGCAAATTGAGCCAAGTAAATGGGAAGGGGGTGAAAGCAATTGTCGAGTAGAGGATGATGACTTTGAAGATCTTAACGTTGCTTGGTTCAGCTCGCAATTTGCCTGAATGAGTTTGCTGGATTACTAAATTTGGCCGTTGTGTGTGAATGCGATAACAATTTACATGTCACGTTCGATACGCTTAAATCAAATGTTTTCCACCTTCACTGTAGGCTATTTAGACTCAAAAGTAACTAAAATCTAGAGCTATTAAATACTTTACTTCAAATTAATCTTGTTCAATTATTAACCCAATAGCACTCAGTCTCATTACATTTAGATTACCTCTGTTCCCTGGAAAATCCAGGTAATTTCCGAATTTTTGACATTGGAGTTTGGAGTTATACGGATTCAGAATTAACAATTTCTGAATATATTTCTGAAGGTTACAAGCAAGCTAATGAATAACAAACACTCTGAATATAATATGATGATAAAATATATTCTAAAAATAACAGAAATTGAGCACTTTGTGCATGGATAATACAAAAATACTGAATTTAGTATCGATAACAAACGTCTGATACATGACTCAGAAGCATAGTTTTTGGCACAATGTAATATGGAAATTGTCGTGAGAAAAATGAATGAACTTCACTAAGATTAGGCATTCAACCACTGATTGAACAATAAATAGCGAAATAGCGACCCCTATGTTTTATCTTGAATTTAGGTCACTGTGGAATCCTTCTTGCCGATTTGAGCAATTTCAAGCTGTAGCCATTTTAGCGGCTGTAGTACTTTGTGGTGCAGAAAAACAGGTTTCATCAGGAATGTCACTTGCGACCTTCTGTTATCCATGGGACGAGGTCTGCCATTTATTCAGATTACATACATTCTTTCAATCTATCACGGCAGCCTAGTTAGGTCTGTCTGCTTCTCATTACCTCCTCTTAATCATTATAGGCCAGATTTTGGTTTTGATTGGTCAGTTGGCTGAATAAATGGCTTGATTGCAAGTTAGGCAAAGTACACGGGAATTGATTTAAGGTAAGCTAATTATGCCAAGGTGATGGAGGCTGTCCAACCTCGCTGGTAATTAGCAGACTTCAAATCGAACTTTTCTTCCCGGAAGAATTTCAAATGGCCTCTGATGTTAGTTCAACACTAAATTAAAGGTATGTGGCAAAGAAATGGTAATAATCAAGCTCGTCTGTCTGCCCCATAGAAGCAGTTACTTTTATTGCGCTTCAAAATTATCGCGATACATTTATCGCCCAGCCCTAGTTCAGATGAATGTACACATCAATATTACCTTAATAATTTTAATTTATTAATTAAAGATAATTTATTCAGAGTAAACACAGGCCAGGGTTGAGAATTAAGGACTGTCACGGCAATACCCGCCGCATCCCAAATGGATTATTCTATCGTGTTATTTGCGATTGCTCTGCCAAAACAAATCCCGGTCGACACAAAAGCGCATCATCCAAACAATCGACCAGACCACTACATGTGGACTGCCAAAGTGGTTTTTCAATATAAAAGATTACAGTTCGTTTGTTGGATCCAGAATGAATCTGACCTACTTTCTTCTGTCAGAAAACCTTACATGATGATTGAAAGTGAACCCTGAACCTTTTCCAACAAAGTAAACAGTCTCTGACTTAGAAACAATTAAATAGTTTTTAAATAAATTCCCAATCAGTATTACAAAGTTCGGCTCCGAGACTGTCATTTGATACTGCATATTGATATAAACGCGAAGTGATATAAAAGAAATTTGTCACAAACTCATTTAGCTGAGAAAATACACTCCATATCAGTCTTTCACGCGATGGAGTTTTTCACAGCCTCGCAATGGTGATGGACTGTGTGTGGGCCTGGAACTGGAATTGACTGATTGAGCATCAGAACGCACTCCATCAACTGCGATCAGCAGAGTTTGTTCGAAGAATTTTGGTATTGTATAATAGAAAAAAATATTTTGACTTAAATGGGACATGGGCACATTCTAGGCCCGCTAAGTGGATTTATAATGCACCATATTTTTAATTTATGCGCCATTTGTCCTTCCCAACCCCTGATTACCACTAGATACTAACTTTCTCTCACAAAAAGACATTATTGTATCCCCAGACGGAGTGTCCGGGGTACTATGGATTTGCTGTCGTCGCGCGACCGTGTCCTGGCCCAGAACTACCCCTGCATGAGGGAAACGATAGATGATACTGATAGAAGAATAACAGTATGAATATCATGTCAAATTTTTGCTTCAGAAAACCGATTTTTCTTAACTATTAATTTGAATACCACTGGCTCTCTACGGATGAAGTGGTTGCTACAGAGTACAACCATTTTTTCTGTCACAAGAAAGGATTTTTGGAATTGCTGGATAGATAGTATGGGCAAGTATATTGAGCAGTTTGCACATGAAACTAAGCTGAGGAGTTTAATTCATGCAACTCTTGAAAAACAGAGTTGGGACTGAACTCGCCAATATTCTAAACTGTGTTCGAGGTCTGCCTGCTGGTGAATATTCAATAAGTGATCCGGGTGTGCCATCTAGTGAGAGAACAGTGTAACTGCGTGCATAAGCAGCTCCATGTCCGCCGGCATCAACATCTGCACAGGAACGTGTATTAAAAAATAAAAAATATTAAAAAAAAAAAAAAAAAAACACTCGCACGGATGAACTCAAGCCATAAAAACCACAGTTGAAACCAGTGACCACAAAAATCGCGAAACAGTACAAATCTTATTTCAATTGTATTTCATTGTGATTCCACATTAGTTCTTTGAAAGTTTTCTGTATGTAAATAAAATGACTTCAGTTTATTTATTCATTCACTCATTATTCTTCGTAAATTATGCGCGGCACGACAGGCTATTTGATTTGTTCAAATGATTTTTTTTTTTTTTTTTTACAAGAATAGAACACAGTTAACAAAACACATGATATGAGATAGTTGTGAAGGGTTGAGAATATTTCAAATATATGTTTCACGAAGTGAACAGAGTAAATACATATCCGCGTTTGCTGATGCGCTATGCAGAGAGCTACGGGGAATAGAGCTCCTGTCGCTAGCAGCGGCGGCCGGTGGACAAAAAGCCTTAAAGTTATCTAAGTGAATATTCCTCAGAGGTTTAGCTTATCTTAATGGTAAACAGATGCTGATGACACACGGAATGCACACTCACTCACTGTCTTTATATTGTTTTCAATATAGAACATTCACAACATAATGCCCTACATAGTGGGTGAGTGTACATTTCGAACGCGGCCCTATTCTAACCAAATCATCTCCATGGAAACTCAGCAGAGGTGTTAGATATCAAATCAGCCAATCACAGGGGGCCATGCCAGGACTGGTTCCCCTCAGACAGAGAACCGCTGAGTCACTTAGTCAAAGAAATTCTTGCTTGCGCACACTCGGACTCCTGCTTCTCACGCAAAAAACATTCATCCTGTCACAAATGAAACCACATCACGAGACTTAGCTGAGTGTGTGGATGTCTTTATTATTTCTTCGAGTGATACAATGTCAGAAGTACAGCAATCTTTAAACTCTGCTGTTCTCCCAAAAAATTTTGGGTGATTTTTGAATGGAAAAGATAGAAAAATTCCACGTGCTTCATGTCCTTTGGCTGTTCCCAGAGCCAAAACTATGTACAGGGGTGCAAACTCATCAAGGGTGAAAAAGGTGACAGACCCCTACCCCCTCCCCCCCTGAAGGAAAAAAAAAAAAAAACATAGATATCACTGGATTCCTTTTTTGGCCCTCTGCCACCCATCAAAGGTCAAAACCATGATCACAGTTCAACCTCCATTCACTTCTGCATTTGCTTTCCTGTCAAACAGGGTACTGGCACCTTCACCCTTTCCCTCATCTGCTCTGGTCCCTGCATTGCTGGGCCCGGCTGTGGCTGGATAGTTGTTGCTGACATAGACAACACTAGATGTAGTCATGGTCACCACCTTCTGGCCATATTTCTCAGTCTTACAATAAGCCAAAAAAAGGGCATGGGAGCCATTGATGGCATAATTTATATCTTTACAGTAAAGGCTGCCTCTGGCATAGTCCGGTTTATCTTTTTTTTTTTTTTTTTTTTACTGAGACAGCTAAAACGCATACCCTTTTATCTTCACGTCATACTTAGTCGCGAATTTCAAACAGGATCAGTTCCACTTGCACCTGACTCCAGCCTCTAGTTGAGCCACAGAAAGGGCATCTTCCTCCTCAAACTCTCTCATTCTGAAAAAAAAAAAGAGGTGTGACGAAGTTCGGCCACCTGGACTAGTTAAATGCTAACGCACTGGTTGACATTAACACTGGCCCGATGGCCCGACAGTGTTTTTTAGAAGTGGCGGGCTAGTTCGGACCGCCAAACTATCTTTTTTGCTGGCCCGATAGGGCCAGGGAAAAATACAAATGCTTATGGGGCCGTGTCATGTTTATTACTCGCAAAATGTCACGAAATCCTCTCCTATTTGGCTGCAGATGCAAGGGGAAAGTGCCGCTCCGGTACACGTGACCTCCAATTTGCGTTGATTGGATAATCATACAGCACACCTCCCCTATTTTTTTAATCTGTACAGAACAGAAACACGTCCCCTCCACTTATGTAGCTAGCTAGCTATAACATTATACAGTTCGATATCACTTTAGCTTGCTAGCTAGGTTGCTAACTAGCTCGGTCCCCAGCGCGATTTGGCGAATTTCAGTTCTGGAGTGGGGCTCCTCTTTCCCCATACGTCTGCAGCCAGACTGGAAAATTGTGCACGAAGACAGAAATTTCCAAATGGATTGGCTGAAACCACCTGGACAAGATCAAAAGCCAGGGAAAGCACCAAAAGTGCTGAAAACTGCAGCAGAGAAGAGGAAATGCAAGGAGGCATATCAAAAAAAATAAGAGAAGACGTGGATTTGTTTCCACTTGGCCTAAGAAGTTTGAATCTTACGTTTAACAGTCCCGCTTCTTACATCCTTTTCTTGGAGCGACTTAAGAATACAGCCTGCACCGCAAATCTAAGTTTACATTACCCAGCTGGCTACCTTACAGTGTTGCGACTCGTTTATTATTGTTAGCTAACATAACGGGAAGCCAGCTTGGTTATAATGAAGCTTCCTATATGTTAGCTAGTTATATTTCATGAATTATTATGAAACAGTAAAGTTATTGTTTTTTTTTTTTTTTTAAGATTTTTTTTTGGGATTTTCTCCTTTTTTATTTGATGGTTATGCAGTAGAGAGTGACAGGAAAGTGAGTATGAAGAATGGGGAGGACATGCGGAAAATGACCCAAGCCGGAATCGAACCCGGGTCGCCACGGGAAGGACACAGCCTTCATGCTGCGCGCGCTTAGACCGATGTGCCACCGGGGCGCCCCCAGTAAAGTTCTTGTTATCGTAATATGCTATGCAGGCCGAACTCTTCAGTCGCTCCGTTTTCTTTTTAGAGTCATTTCACTTTGTATACACAGTTTTAAATGCAGGTAGTGAGAGATGTTTTATTTCAACTTATAACACTTAACCTGCCAATGTCGACTCCGGTCGACTGCCCATAACCTGCCGATGTCGACCTGAGTCGATGCAGCGGTGGCCCAGTCGTAATATTAAAAAAGACGACAGTACGCACTGTACATGCTTCCTTACATGAATGCACATTACTATCGTTTTCGGGAAACGTGAAACAGCAGTGAAAACCCGGTTGAAGCCACGCAATCTCATTTTGATATAAAGACTGTCAAGTAGCCCCATGAGATGTGAGTTTATTGGTGTAAATGATGGGTGACATATTGGGGTTTCGAAATATAGTGCTCAAAAATTAATTTATAACATCATAAATATTGAAATAAATGAATTTATTGACTCTACATTTATACACTTAAAAATATAAACGCCCCATGTAAATTATTTATGTAACATGAAATGTGTCACCCTAAATGAGCTGATAATGTCTTAATTGTGCAAGATGGTTATTTGTCTTGATTTGTATACAACATTTGTGTTCATCTCTGCCAGTGAGTACTTGCTCAGTGATGCACTGATTCCACCCACAACACAGGTGTGTCATGTGCAGACGCTGCTCAAACAGCATGAACAGAACTCAGACACTCCCTAAAACTGGGGACAATAAAAGGCCATCCCAAAATGTCAAATTTCATCAAAAGTCACCATGCCACAAATGTTGCAAATCATGCGGGACCGCGCCATAGGAATGCTGGATGCAGGAATGCCCACCAGAGCGGTTGCTGCATAGCTGAATGTTCGCTATCGGACAATTGGGCGTTTAAGAGTTTTAGACAGACTGGCAGTACAGCAAATCGACCTCACCCTCGTCGTCCACATGTGACCATACGAGCACAAGATCATCACATCCGGCTTCTCCACTTGCGTGATCGCCTCAGACCAGCAACACGCACAGCAGATGAAACTTTTGGTCTGCACAACAGACATATCACACCTCAAACCGTCCGGAGCCGCCTGAGAGAAGCAAACCTACACGCTCGTCGTCCTCATCGTGATCCCAACCGTGTCTACGAGTATCCCTGATTGCCATACGCCACTATCTTGCTTTAATGAACAGTAATCTGTTGCATATTGAACAATAAAATGAATTGTGTATGACTTGATATATTGTAAAACCCTTAATGCTAATTAAAGTTTAAAAGTGTCAAATGGGGCGTTTATATTTTTGTTAAGTGTATATATATATATTTTTTTTTTTTTTTTTTCGGAGAAATACCGACAGTTCGTTTCCACTAGACTTGTTTCAATTTCAGCGGATAAACACCCGATAGATTGGTTGTTTCGGTTTAGAAACGTTTTTTCTACCACTGAAAATGAATGTATACCGTAATATTAGTGCACACCATCGTAAAGAAGGTAAAGCGCAGAGACATGAAACTGCGTGGCGAGTTGGGGGGGGGTTCGCGTGGCTGGTTAAGAGTTAACTCTGATTGCTGAGAGAGATGTAGATTCTAATTTTTACGCTGTATATTAACAGGGTAACAAAACTAACACAGTGTATTTGTATGACGATAAGCTATATGTTCATTGCTTTTTTTATTAACAGCAGTTGATTTGTGCGACACTGTCCTCCCCTAAACTCGCGGTAAATTTTTCACCATCGAAAATTGGTCACGCGAGTATATTTGCATCATGTGCCTGGCTCTTAGCGGTTGCAAGGGCAGAGAAGCCAGAGATGCTGATAAGATTTGTGTTACTCTCACACTTGTATTTATTCATGAACTTGACTGTCTTTAATTATTTTTAGACACGCATGACTTCAATTTAACATTCATAATATAGATCTCTGATCTCAAAAAAAATCTCCAAAGAAATTTCATGCAATGAGACAAAGTGTAAAAGTATAATACAGGACTGATAATAGAATTTATCAGATTAACATGCTAGCACCAAGTATAGAATTTTATAAGCAATTACTAATAACCATCACCACACATATCTACAGTGCACACTACTCTACAACAAGCAGGTGGGTTAAGGAAGTGGATACTACATAGGCACACCAAACCACATCCAGTAGCCTGAAACAAAGGGGTGAAAAGGTAACTTTGCAAAAAGGAAAGCAATGCATAAAGAACATGACAGAAAAAGGATTATTGGTGCAACGTTTGTCACGTAAATTGAACGCTATGGTATCACATGGTATAAATGTTTATACGCAAGATGGGGGGGCCAGTAAGGTATGAAGGGGGCCAGTAAATCTGAAAAGTTACTGGGCCCCTGGGCCAGCAGCAAAAAAGTGTTAATGTCAACCCCTGTAACGTAAGTAAAGGAAAGGAAAGTGTATTCACACAGTACATTTCGTATATTATGGCAAGTTTAACTGCGTTACATAGAGGAAATGTTACACCATTCAAGAATAAACGCCGTCATGTAATTTAACAATGTCTACTTGGGGCAAAGAAAAACGGCTGTAGATCATCATTTCTGCAATTGAATTTCGGAAGCAAGTTGGCTGGCGGGATAAACAAGAAGTGTTTTCCCCGTCTTGAAACAGGCTGTCCACTCAGCTATGGCTTAGCGGTGCCTCAACTTGAGTGATCCTAATAGTACTGTATATTAAACGGTATGCTTTACTTGAAGGTCGAACAAATAGACATCACGTCAGATTTATAGCTTATTGATAAGAAATAAATGATAACATCTATTGATACATTTTCTAAAGGGCGCAGTCACCTGATATAGCGATACGATACCATCTATCTGCTAACTAACAGCAGCCTAACTCGGGAAAACATCATTTAAACTGGAACACCCGTAATTTACAGCTGATACAAATGCATTCGGTCTTGTTCAACAGCGAACTTAATTGAGCTGGCTACAAACAGACTAACCTAAGCATCAACAAAATTACTTCAAGAAGAGGTTGCTGACCGTTAGCTTATTACTTCGCTTCATGTAGTCTCGAGATATCGATAAAAGCGGAAGCATCTCGTCTCCAGGACCGATGATTGTACGTAAAGGTGAGCCAGTCAGAGGCAGAGTAGGACAAGTCCATTTATTTGTCAGCAGGGGATGAACGGTACCGGTGGTGTGACACATGACTCACAGATACTTGCAGATTACTTGAGTTAGACCAGAGCCATCTCCCAACATAGCTCTGAGTAGGACGTACAACCCCCATGATTCGCAGATCTACACGATTCACGTGAGTGATCCGTCTCAATGTGAAAACGGCGAATTTCACCGAAAGGTGACAAGTTTGCACCACTGTATGTACTTCTGTGCTACAAAAACTATACTGCTGTGACAAATTTTCCTACGTTTTTATGAAATTTCATGAAGAGGGATTCAAATTTGTGGAGGTTATAGGGATATGAAAAGCATTTTTTTTCAGCTTTTGTGCTCCCAGCTCCCATTCTAGGTGTGACATCACGCACTCTAGTAATGAGAACCCAACTCCCGTTCTTTCCAATGGGAAAATTTTTGTTGGGTTTTTTGGGAATATTCCGGACACCACATGATGAAACTCAACCAAAATTGATAGGCTTCATCCTCTAACCGCTATCAACATGCATGTGAAATATCAAAAGGAACAGAGAAGAATTGCAATCTGTAGAACGTTCACAAGAAAATCTCTACGGACGCGGACGCGCGATCACCGCAAATCCATAGTACTCCCGGACACTCCGTCCGGGGATACAATTATACACGTAATCAATCACTCCAAAACTTTCCCTGAACTGCAACTCCCGTTTTAGCATTTGTTACATTTCAAATGGAAACATCTTTGTGTCCCACCACATGAAACACTGGCGCAAAACGGCGTCACTTATAAGCCTAGCTATTATGTGCCATTTCACCAGCTACAGGAAGTCATCACTCCAAAATAAAAAAATTCATGAATAAATCCTATGATAAAATCCTCATTTTGAATAAATTGACTCATCACATAGAGTTACTTTTTTAATTAAACTAACTTTCTTCAATGAATGTAGCTTGTCAGTTTCGTCAACATAAATACATGCAGGCAGCAGGCTAATCCAATAAAAGGCACAAAATAATGATAGCCCAATCAGTGCACTGTAAGATTTTAGGGTTTTCATTGTATTTCTTCAACTTTTCTAATATGATTCCATAGGCTGTATTTCCGAATACACATGGGCGAGCCTTGAAGTCCATTGGTTTTAGCCAATATGTTGATTTCCCTGGGAAAGCCAGGGGAAGGCAAACATGTAAATCAATTTGGCCCCTGAGGACAGTCACCATTGTATTGCTAAGTGAGGATGAGGGGTCTGGACATTCTATTTGAGGACCAAAAGTCATCTCCTTGGGTCGGCCCAGGTGTGGGTGACTGTCTGGTGCCATTTCTCACTACCTCACATCATATATACTGCTTGTGTGTTTTTGTTCCATCATGTATGATGTTGACCTCTCCGCATGCACGTCTGCTTATCCACCGCAACAGAACTTGTAATAAAGTGCTTCACGTGTCTCATAATTACCACTGGCTCAGTCTTCAACTTTTTTCCATCCGGCATTTATCGTGAATTAAACAGCCTGTTTTAGAATCATTGAATCAGCAGTTAAAGAAGAAACTAGAAAACAGATTCTCTTAAGCACCCTTATGAGCATTCTAAAAATGCTTCCAATATCTTTGACACGGCGCTTCTTGGAATGAAAGTGACTAATGGAGCACTGACCAGCAAGCAAATGCAGATACATTATATGACCTTTTTGAAAGGACTTAATTCATTATAACAGCCTAAATGGTGAAATGGCTGAAATTTTTGTTACTGTGCATATATTTATGTAATTTTGGTGCTGCAAGTTTCCTGCTGGACCGCCCATACAACTGTGTGCATGAGGCAAGTGAGAGAGCAGATATTGGCCATTGCAAAAAAATTCAGTTTTGAAAAGTAATTGCCATGAAATGTGTTTTAAAGTGAAATATTTTGTGAGATAAAAACGTTGTGGATTTTGGATATTGGATCTCTCTCCAATAAATTTTTACTTTTGGAATTCAGACTTAAGGCTACAACACTCTTCTTAAAAACGTTTGGATCATGAGAGCCTACGCAGCCACCACTGGAATTTAATTCTACAAAAAGTGTAACGTTAGCCTCATAGCATAATTGCCCAAATCATTTTTTTGCCAAATTGAGATATCGGCTGCCTGCTCTTTGTTGTTGGTGAAAAATGTTGTTTTTTTTCTTTTTTTCTCAAAACCTAAAAAAAAAAAAAAAAAATTTAAAAACCTTAAAAAATGAGATGGGCAATTATGCTATGAGGCTAACGATGTACTAATAATTTAAGCATGGCCTAAGCTTCGTCTGTGACTGTGCGAATAAACAGTTTAAACAGACATATGATGTTAAATAGAATGAGTTCATGCACCAAAAAAAGCCAAAGTATTCCAGTGTTTATTTAGAATTTTATAATCAATGTTAATAATGAAGATTCAAACTATTCAGTACAGCCTAAATCTCAACAGACTTGAATAAATGACATAGTAAACAACTGCCTAATGCTGCCCGCATTGACTCCAATGCACAACTTTTGCAGACTGGACCGCACGGGAAAAAGAAAAAAAAAAAAAAAAAACTACAAAGTGATTATTCGAGTACTCATTCACGCAATGGGATAAGTTTTTCGGTTTCAAAAAATGTTGAATTTCTGCAACCCTAGGATCCATTATTCCAATCTTCTAATCCTGTGGTGATGAAGAGCACTTCATACTCCAGAAACCAAATCACTCGCAAAATGAAATCACCTTGGGATTGGCCGAGACATACAGTACCTCTGGGAAATTTTCTAAAAATCTGTCCATATTTTTTTCTGTAATGTTGGTCACAAACAAACAAACAAATATACTCACAAACCTAAGGTAAAACAAAACTTCCGTGGCGGAGGTAAAAATGAAGAACTCACAGAACCACCACAACCCGGGAGCTCGGGTGAATTACGCCTCAAAATGTCAATTTATGCATTTGAGTTCTTGGACAAAGACATTAGTACACACTGAATTATTCCAAGTACACCTGGCAAGTGACCACTGAATGCAAATCTCAAACACTGACTAAACATTGTTGAAATAACTAATTTACGCTCCTTTATTTTGCTGAATCAATGCCGAATGTTTGTGTTTAGTCCCATTGCTATACATCTCTATAATGGGCAACACAATATTTCCCTCATAGTTCACAGCACAAAGCTTTTTAAGTTACTGTGAGGTTGTTATGAACGCAAGATACTGCGGAATAGGTCTAGGCTAACACTTGCGAAAAAATGTCCTGACAGGACAGGCTTTATTAACAGCTCGTGCATGTTTATGTCAATTGCCAATGGGTTAGCCTATAAGGTTCATCAAGTGAAGTCCATAAGTAACTAGAGAGCACTTGGAGTTGCCTCCACTGTCGCATGATCATTGAACTTGAGTGTTAAACGACAGTGCCATTTTCATGCGCAGAGAAATTCCTTCAGATCCTGAATCAATAATTTGAGTTGGATTTTCTCCAAAATGTAATCACTTTCTTCTTATAACAGCATCTATCAACATGCAAAATTTCATTGACATGCATCCTTAAAGTTATCACATATTTCACTAACCGACAAATGAACAACCCAGCAGACGCTTATTTTGTGACATTCCCTGTGAAGAGGCCAAGGTAGCAATAGACTTTAAATGATCAAAATCAAGACAAAAGTGAATCAAAAAGCTGCTACTTTGGCTTCAGAACACAGGTGTTCAAGTTCTTTCCAAATGGTTTTCCTAGAACCAATCACAAAATTAACAAACAGGTTTGACTCATCATAATTTGCTTTGTCTTTGAAATCTCAATTGCCTCATGAACGGTTAGTTTTACTGACTACATGTCCACAGTTTCACCAACTCAAACTCAATTGATTCTTCAATTTCAAGTGTTACAATTTTTCTATCTTTTTGCGTAATAAAGTAATTTGTAATATAGTACAATTTTAATAGACCGATCTCCTGCTCTTCTTTAGCAATAGCACGAATAGGTAATTTTGACATTATGTGGCTTAACAATGCAAATAATCCATATGAGTGTGGGTAGCGCAGTTAAGAAAAGTTTGCAACTTATTAAAATTCTGGGATTGCAATTGTGGCCGGAACAAAAACCAGCAGACACAGAGAGTCCTCAGGACTGAGTTTGGGAACCAACTTCATACCAACGGTTTCAGAAAAGAGTAAAGAAACAAAAAAAAAATTAACATAAAATTACAATGATTTGCAACTTAGTTTCCGCTTACGGTCAACTATTAGTATTAACATGAAAAATAACATTTTAATAAAGCGTGAATGAAAATGAATGGGGTTTTAGGAAATTGCAAAAAAGAAAAAAAAAAACGCTCAGTGGTACAATTAGGTAGAGCAGGATGTGCTCACAGCAAACACAGAAGTTAACATCGTAGTTGATCGTTTTGCAAAGTGAACAAAATATTTTTTCTCTAGTCATTGCTCACATTGTATTAAGAAGAAAGCAGCGCGTTTTACTGCCAATGGTAAATTTTTAATCATTGGAAAACATGTTCATCAAGAAAAATGATTGACAACATGTCAAAATTATTAGCGCTCATTTTAACTTAACAAGGAGAACTGGCGACACCTGATTGTCCTGAGGATTTTTGGAGTTTATGTGAAGTCATTTTACATAGGCGGGGCGGCTTTTATTTTGCCGTGGCGGTGTGCCAGGATCAATTACATGTAGTGGAAACCCTGGGGGAAGGACTGATACCTTAGTTTATTATGATATTTTTTCGATGAGTAGACTTGATAAGAGCGACGACAAAACAAGAAAGGAAGATTTTTAGAATATATTCTCTCTCTTAAATTGGGCAGGAATAGCCTACATATTCGTGCACTTGCAGCTGCCTGTCATCAGATCTTTCTATTGCGGATACTGTAACTATCTAACGTTATTAGATTTGAGGTTTTGTTTCGTTTTGGCCATCGTGGAAGAGGAAGGACCAGAAGTTGAAGAAAGAACCATGGGAAGAGATACAACACCTAAAAAAAAGCAATTAAGACCTGAAATTGAGCTTGAGTGCATGAGAAGTACAGGCGGACGATTCAGGCTGCTTTTGAGGTATTGGGTGGAGATATTTGAGGGGTACGATTGTGTTCTAAATGACATTGACCTCATCACTCCATATTTCTATGTCAGTCAGTCACTGTGATGAGAGTCCACTTGATCGTGTTCATAAAATACTATCTTTTTTTGTAGCCCAGCTTTAGTTGATCCAGACTTCCTCGGAATGGTAGCATGACTCCAGTAAAAACATAATTTTCTTTCTAAACTGGACAACGTGTACGTGTATAGCGTATAGTCAGCGCGGCGACCGGGCTTTTTGCAGGCACGGAACGAACCAAAATAAGCAGCAAAACTAATATGCATCGATGAAAGAAATCACCTTTATGCGACAGTAGCTTAAAAAAAAAATATAAAGATTTAAACATGGGATTTAAAACTATGAACTACTGGAAGATCTGGAAGAAATCTATTATGAGTTCTGACTCGTCAGGCTTTAAAAACAAAACTGAAAACTAGGGCTGGGATGATTCTGAATCGATTTTTTTTTTAGGCGTAGTACCACTACCTGCTGCCATGGGGCGAACATCCGAGCTTTCCCTTTTCCCTTATCAAACCCGACGCAGGTTGAAGAAAAGCGCCAAACATCAAAGGGCATGTGAAATGCTTCCGGAAAAAAAACTTGACTGACATCAGTATTTTTCGGCGACATGCTGCTCGGAGCCAAATAAAGGACTACAGAATCATCTCCTATTAACCAATTAGGCTACTCTAAGAAAAGTAACCTGTTCCAGTTTACTGTGCTTGATTAGCAATCAAATGGTGGATGCGTTTACTCTCTAAGTTGAATGAATAGGGCTGTTTATTAAGACAGCATGTTTGATTGCTGCATTTTGAAATTTAAATGGCCAAAGAACAGCATAGCATGAACACGATTTCCATTGCCACGTATTTCGTGCAACTGTGATCATTTATATCTCACATTCACGTTTCATCCGCATTTCGGAATGTTTTCCTCCTTGTGAATTTTTTAGACGCTTAAAATATCTGGGTCAGGCTCATTGGCAAATACGAGACAGGTTTAAATATAGGAGTATGCTATCGACCGCCAGCTTTGGACAATATTGTCAATGAACTGCTCTTGAGGAGGATTAGGCAAGCTTGTAGAAGAGGAGGGACTATTATTATGGGAGACTTCAATTATCCTGGTATCGATTGGAAAATGGTGAAAGGACAGGGTAAAGGGGAGGAAGAATTTCTGGATGTTATAAATGACAATTTTTTTGGTGCAGTATATTAATAAACCTACAAGAGAGAAGGCAATTTTAGATTTGGTGCTTTGTAATGACTCTGAGAGACTTAGCAATGTTGAGGTACTGGAGCCACTAGGGACTAGTGATCACTCTATTGTTAATTTTAATGTTTCACGGGAAGTTAAAAAGGTGTCTTCGAAAACCAAAATTTTTAATTTTAGGCGAGCAAACTTTGACGGGATGCGCTCATACCTAAGCAAAATAAAATGGGAGACACTTCTGGACTGTGAGCCTGTAAATGAGATGTGGGAAATATTTAAGGGGGTTTTACTTGATTCACAATGTAAATTCATTCCAAAGGTGACCAAAAGTAAGCTGAAAATGCAAAATCCTCCATGGATGACTACAACTATTCGTAGGAGTCTGAGGAATAAGAATAAGATATATCCATGTGTGCCAAGAAAAGACCCTTGAACAATTGAGTTTATTTTTCTTACAACATTTTTAAACTGATCAAATTAGACACTGAGAAAATCAGTAAGCTCCATATTAGGTTGCTGAACAAGGGTGTTCAGACTTCTTTCAAAATAATTTGCCTAAACTCAATAACAAAAGCATGATATAAAACAGGACGGACCTCCTTCATTTGTTTGTCTAACTAATTGTTATTTTTTGTGGCCATGTGTCCATGGTTTCACCAAAAAAGAACCTATTGATTGTTTACTTCGATTCAACTTTTGGCTACATTTTATTTCCTCTGTAGTGGTTTCTAATGTCTCCTGCAGTAGCGGCTGATATGGCTATAATGGAAGTGAGTGAGTGAGTCAAGTCAGTCAAAATCCTTTCATACTCAATATCTCAAGAATGGTACAAGCCAAAACCTTCAAACTTCAAACAGATATGGTGTCGCAGATGAGCCGATTAAAATTTGGTTGAATCTGAGAAGTTGCACCATACTAAATTAATATGCAGAAACGCTCCGTATCACACAGTCCTGTAAAATCAAGTAGGACTGCAAGTTGCTAGCCAAGCTAGCTAAGGTGTTAATAAAATTATTAGCGATTCAGTCAAAGCCCGATAAAGGCTTGATTTCTCCAATATTGAAGTTATGCTAGTGGTGTTTTTTTTTGTGTCTCTGACTCAGTTGAAGTGTACTGCACTCAAGTTACTTGCGCATACCTTCATTTCACGCGTACAGCGGCCAGCTAGCTAGCTAGGCACAGAGCTACATGAAAATCATGGCATTCAGCGGCTTGTTTTTCATGTAGCACTGTTGCTAGCAAGCCAGCTATTGAAGACTTCAAATTATGCTGGCTTCATAGGACTAATTTAGGCATTACCTTTAACTAGCTAGCTCCAGTCTCTGAGAAGATCCTGAGTTTAAATGCTGCACTTCAACCTCGTTGCATCATACTTATATGCAAAAAGACAACACATCACAGGGTCTTGTATAATCAAGCAAGACTGTACATTGCTTGGATCATCATGCGCATATGAAATTTTTGTTCATCATGGCATACATAGATATATCAAAAATGTAGCTTGAGAGGACAAAAAAATGATCAAAAATAAATGCACTTAATTGAGACAAATAAACAGCTTTGTTGGACAATGACCATACACAGGGGGGCGCCAGGACTGAGTTAGAGAACCACTGCCTGACAGGAATGATACAATGGCTGTATAATAAAGTTTTTGTCACAGGGTGGAGGGATTAAAAAAAAAGAACAAAATAATCAAAAGCAAGAGAGCCAGTCATACAACCTGCTAATAGGATTCAAATTTCAGATATTTATATTAATTGACTTTAGCATAGTTCCCACTTTCACAGGTTTTCTGCCAATTTGTGCCGTGTATCAAGACCTATAAATCACAATGAGTCACGGTCTGTCTGCCTGTCGAGCTCAAAACTCTCTCGGCCACAGACATAGGAATGTTCTAGAACCACCGTCTGACATCACTTTATCTTTGTTCAAAGTAGGTCTGTCTTAGTCGGTTTGTGTTCACGTCGTTTTTGGTTGTGGGCATTCGGAGCACCTCATCATTATGTCTTCCACAATATTGGGCATTTTCCACAATACGATTGCATTGGATTATTTAAGATATATCATGACACTTATACGAAACCACTAGAGCATCGCTATGACATGACGATCTGCGACAAGCGCGCGAAGCATCACCATTTTTTTTTTTAACATTTTGAAAATTGTGCCACAACAAAAATGAGATGGCAAATTGATTGCAACTGTTCAGGAATTCCTCCAAGTACATCTGCGACCCCTCAAGACTTCCCTATTAACTGGCACCATCTGACATCGACGTGAATTGGCGCTTTAAATTGCGAAGGTGAGAAGGGGGCTTTTCCTGTGGGCCCATTACGTTAGACCATAATCCAAAATACTGAACAAGTAAAATACATTAAGAAAAAATATGTTCCAAAAATACAGCACAGGCTAAAAATATTACTTTTCCCTAGTGCAAGAAATAAGCAGTTACACGACGCCACACACTGCAAAAAAACTAGGTGTTCCTTTGACTGAAGTGCCAACCATTTCTCCCATATTAATCAGCAATATTATATGAAAATTCACTGCTGCTGGCCCAGTTTTGCAAAACTAATCTCTCCTTAATCTCCAAGCTGGCTGTGTTTCAGTCCCTCATATAAGCAGCACTGGAGACTCAGACAGATGTGACAAATCTGCAGGCAAGCACACACACGTCACACACAAATGCATGCACACGCAAACAGGGGGAGGCATTAATGACTCACTAAAATTAGTATGGCTGAACGAAAAAAACTGAAAGAGACACCGCTATAAATGTACTAAACAGAAATACAACCCCTATACCGAAATATTTGGGACAAAGTGTAAATTGTGAATAAAATCAAAACGCAATGACTTTCAAATCACACCAGCCAGTACTTTATTCACAATAGAACAGAGATAACATAGCAAATGTTGAAACGGAGAAATTTTACAATTTCATCCACAAAATGAGCTCATTTCAAATTTGATGGCTGCTAAAGGCCTCAAAAAAGTTGGGACAGGGGCCTGTTTACCATGGCGTAGCATCCCCTCTTCTTTTTAACAGTGAGTGGAGGCGTCTGGGCATTGAGGAGACAAGTTTCTTGAGTTTAGCCTTTGGAATTTGATCCCACTCTTGTTTAATACAGGCTTCCAGCTGCTGGAGTGTTTTAGGTCTCCTTTGATGGACTTTTCGTTTAATTATGCACCAAATGTTCTCAATCAGTGAAAGATCAGGACTGCAGGCAGGCCAGTTCAGCACACGGACTCTTCTACTATGAAACCATGCTGTTGTAATAGCTGCAGTATGTGGTTTTGCATTGTCCTGCTGAAATACACTAGGCCTTCTCTGGAATATATGTCATCTGGAGGGGAGCATATGTTGCTCTGAAACCTTTATATACCTTTCAGCATTCATGGTACTTTTTAAAACATGCAAGTGTCCCACACTATATGCACTAATGCATTCCCATATCATCAGAGATGCTGGCTTTTGAACGGAACGCTATTAACAGGAGGGGTGGTCTTTCTCCTCTTTAACCCGGAGGACATGACGCCCATGATTTCCAACAAGACTGTCAAATTTGGACTCGTCTGACCACAGGACACTTTGCCACTTTGCTACAGACCATTTTAAATGAGCCTTGGCCCACAGAACACAGCAGCACTTCTGGATCATGCTCAACAATGGCTTCCTTTTTGCATGATAAGAGTTTTAGGTGGCATCTGTGGATGGCACGGCTGACTGTGTTTACAGACAGTGGTTTCTTGAAGTATTCCTGGGCCCATTTAGTAATGTCAATGACAGAATCATGCCGTTGAGTAATGCAGTGGCGTCTGAGGGCCTGAAGATCACGGGCATCCAGTAAAGGTCTTCGGCTTTGTCCCTTACGCACAGAGATTTTTCCTGTTTCTCTGAATTTTTTAATGATGTTATGTGCTGTTGCTGATGAGAGCCTTCAAAGCCTTTGCAATTTGACGTTGAGGACCTTTGTTTTTAAAGTACTCCACAACTTTTTTTTACGCAAGCCTTCACAGGTTGGAGAGCCTCTGGCCATCTTTACTTCTGAGAGACTCAGCCTCTCTTAGACATCCCTTTTATAGCCAATCATGTTACACACCTGATGCCAGTTAACTTGATTACTTGCTAAATGTTCTTCCAGCTGATTCTCTTATATATTTATTGCTTTTTCAGCCCTTTTTTTGCCTGTGTCCCAACTTTTTTGAGACCTGCTGCAGCCAGAAAATTTGAAATGAGCTCATTTTGAGGATAAAAATGTAAAATGTCTCAGTTTCAACATTTGAAATGTTATCTGTGTTCTATTACAAATAACATATTGGCTTATATGATCTGAAAGTCATTGCATTTTGATTTTATTCACAATTTACACTTCGTCCCAACTATTTCGGAATTGGGGTTGAAACTGTGTAAGGAATTTATTTGCATAGAGTATAAGGAAATAAGAGCTCTGTCAGTAAATTCAGTGGGGAAAAATAGCTGGGCCCATTTTATGTATGTGGATAAAGTCAGGGTTTTCTGGTTTCTCTACCGAAAAGGAATACTCATTAAGACATACTTGTGCATTGAGACCCGCTAAGCCCCAGCATAAGCTGCAGTTTGCAGAAAGGCATGCGGATGGCCTACATAAACAACTAGGTGAAATCTCAGGAACCAATTGTCAGAAGAACTGCAGTCAATTAACAAGCCATCCTTAAATACAGAGCATTCAGAAGGGAACGAGGCTTTAAGTCTATTGCTCTGAGTTCTAATGGTGACGCTATGAGGGTATTTACGATTATTCATTTATTTTCTATAATATTTTTATTTTTTAAATTTACAATTCTTTATCAAGAACATACTTCTTTGAACACTTGATGAATGAAGAAAAAAGAAACAATTAATGAATAGACAATAGGACCAAGGGTCCTGTAGCTTACCGGCAAGCAATCTTTTACAGTTGTGCTCAAAAGTTTGTATACCCGGGCTTAATTTGTGAAATGTTGCCATTTATGTTGAAAATATGACTCATCATGCAAAAAACCTGTCTTTTATTTAACAATAGTGATCCTGTGAAGTCATTATCATCACACTGGTGTTTGGTTCCTTTCTAAATCATAAGGATAACTGAAATCACCCAAATGGCCCTGATCATAAGTTTACAAACCCTTGAATGTTTGACCTTGTTATATCAAGGTTTCTTTATTAGTACCAACGCTAAATTTGTTGTGCAGACAGGAACTCAGCAATCCCAATATAGAATAACAGCCACACAACAGACATAAAAGACAAATCACACAATAGAAGAATACAATCATCCCAAAATATATAATCACAGAAAAGTGCTTCAACATCTCCCATATCTAACTAAAGTTCGATATGAACAAGATTGTTCACCTGGTAGCCTTACTATTCAGCATTACAATTGCTGTAGGTACAAAGCTATTTCTGTACCGTTTTGTCCTACCCTTAGGGACCACAAAACGACAGCCAGAAGGAAGAAGCTGGAACTCACCATGCAAAGTTTGTAAGCAGTCATTGAGAATAGAGCTGGCTTTATGCTGCAGCTGTGTGCCATAAAGGGCTGTCATAGTGAGTTGAGCCTCCCCAATTAGCCGACCAGCCCACTTGATAATTTGGTTCAGGGAATTTTTGTCCTGTAGTGACAGATTACCAAACCAGGACACCAGGGCAAAAGATAATAACGACTCAATAAAAGCTCGATAAAATAGGGTCAGCATAGTCTTGTCAATATTAAAACAGGACAGTTTCCGATGGTAAAACAAACGCTGATGTCCCTTCTTATATGCTGCTTCACAGTTCTTGTTAAAATCAGTCTGGCATCAATGACAGTCCCAAGATATTTATAACTATCCACACATTCTACAGATTGGTCCTTAATAACTGTGGGATCACAGTTTGGAGCCGGTGTTCTAAAATCAATAATCATGTCCTTCGTTTTGGATGTGTTAAGCACCAAGAAAGAAAGATCGCACCAACTGATAAAATCCTTCAAGACTGGACCATGGCTGGATTCATTATTGTCCAACAAACTCACAATAACAGTATTGTCTGCGAATTTTAAAATGTGCCTGTTTTCATAAACACTCTTGCACATATTTGTGTAAAGGATAAAAAGTAAAGGGGAGGGAACACATCCCTGAGGTGAGCCAGTAGAGGAACATAGCAACTCAGATGAAATACCATTCACTTTGACTCTCTGGGCTCTAATTTCTTGGCGCAGCGCAGGGTGGCGCAGCGTGGCGTAGCGTAGCGTGGCGCAGCCCACGCAGTGGTAATTTCGTGTGGTGCAACACCGTGCGCAGCCACTTTGGCAATTTGGTGGACGGACGTGCGCCGAGATGGGTGTGGCGGCGTAGTGGGGGGAGGTGTCACATATTGATCAAGACGCAGTGACAATTTGGTAGAAAAAGTCTTCGCTGAAGTTGCGCAGAAAGCTCGCCAGCTCCAACCTGGTTTACTTTCTGTGCAGTGGTAATTTATTGACCGGCGCACAGTAAGACACGTCACCGAAACCTCACAGGCAGGTTTCCAGAATGTCAGGCACATTTCGATGCAATAAATAATTACAGCAACCACTATTTAATGTTACTATCTGAATCAGGATATAAATTATAGTATCTATATCGATTGTCCTGATGTCAGATTAAAGGCGGGTTGCACGCAGCGTAATGGAAACTCCACCTGGCTTAATCAACGCAGCTGAATCTGTGATGCAAACTAACGACTTCACATCTTTCTCAGCCAACCACAAACTGCCTATATATAATGCTTGTTTTCTATGCTCAGTAAAGCCGCTTGCACACTGGACCTGAAAACTTTTTTTTCCCACGACTGATTACAGTCAAAGTCAATGCAAAAGACGCGAAAGTCGGACAGGGTTTTAATATATGTCCGTGTCCAAAAGTCATAAAAGTTCTAATTTTTCGAGTATTCCAGGAATTATTAGACGTGCAAACTTGGCCATATTTGTGTTCGACCTTCACAAAATGCAAATTGATTGCTATCGACTTTTCTTGGTCTTTTTATTCGTGTGTTTTCTTCCGTTGAAGATATACAACAGTCTTTATTCGGTCTCTCTTTTGAAAATTAGTCAGATGGATCGAACAGATTCACGCTTTATTTCCACACCGGAGATAAAATAGTGCTTGTAGTCAGTGAGCAAATCAATTCCATGACCATTGACAGTGTAAATAAATTATCGCGTGCACGATCAAGACTGTCCGAGGCGAAACACAAAATACTCCATGTACGGCAGCCAGCAAAAAGTAAAAGTATTAGTATGAGAACAGATTTGTAACGAAATAAAGAATAAAAATATATCACCAACAAACAGAGCATCCAAAAAAGATGGCCCGCAAATAAATAAATCGCAGTGTTCATTGGGTGTTCTGTTTGTTGTTAAAATGTTTCTTTTTATTCTTTATTTCGTTATCAATCTGTTCTAATAAATCCTCTTTTTTTTTGGCTGTCAGACACGGAGTATTTTGCATTTAATGTCCGACAGGCATTGTACATTGTCCCGCGCCAAAGTCGACTCACTTTATTGAGCAGAGCTTAAACAGAAACATTGATTGAAATCCTCGGTACTCATCTTGAAGAACTGAGCCCTCTTATCAAAACATTCACCTTTAATATCTAAAACATTCAGTAGATTTGAAGAAATTAAAAACAATAATCGACTGTCGGATACGGAGATATATTAAAACCCTGTCAGACTTTTCGGACACGTAGACACTGCGTTCAACGCCAATCTGTCTGTCTGGCGAAAAAATTCGTTTCAGCGTCCAGTGTGCAAGCGGCTTAATACTAGGCTATTATTTATTGTCACTTAGGTTTTATCGTTTTTAGTGGGGGAAAGGAATACAGCCTGATTGCTATGATCTCGTACTGAGTTAAGATCATATATTGAAAATAAATGTGTAACGTATCTTGCATTGTTGTCCATGCATGTTAATCCCAAAATTTTAAGCAGCAACAGGGCGTAATAATAGGAACACGCCATCCATCGTTTCTCTTCCCAATGATGCAGGCAGAAGAAATAAATGAGCAACCGTCGTATTTCATTCCAACTTCATAAGTTTGAATGATCTGACGTAGTTTCGTTTTGAAATTCCATTCAAGTTAAGCTAATGGTAATAATTCGAGAATGCCCTAGCTAGCCAGCTAACTCATATTCGTAATGCTTAATATAGGCGAAGCGGTGCAGAAAACATGTCTGAAGCAGCAAAGTAAAATGCAACATTAACATCATGCAGACATAGGACAGAGGCTTCTATATTCCAACACATTAAAGGTGAGGAGAGGAGCTCATTTGATTGGTGAAGATTTGACTCGGCTATGTAATACCCAAACACGCCTTCTTTGCCACTTGCGCTGGCAGGAGGGACGGAGGCGGGACAGAGGAGTACTTGCGCCAGGCTACGCCGGGCACGAAATTGCAACATACGCCTGGACACACCCCGTTGGCGCGGCGCACCCCCCATTCGCCGCGCCTGCGCCACGAATTTAGAGCCCTCTGTGTTTTATCTGTTAAAAAATCTAAAATCCAACCCACCAGATTATGGCTCAGCTGAAAGTGCTCAATAAGCCGCATGGCTAAAATGTGAGGTTGGATGGAGTTAAAAGCCGATGAAAAATCAATAAAAGCCAGTCTAATGTGGGTTTTGTTCCCCTCCAGATGTTACAATAAAAGGTTTAGCAGGGTAAGTGTGGTATCTTCAACGCCTCTGTGGGCCCTGTAAGCAAACTGCATAGGGTCAAGTGCATGTGCTGTCCTCCCTAAAAGCTCTGACTTGACAAGTCTTGCAAATGATTTCATCAAAGGAGGTGAGGGCGATCGGTCTAAAATCATTCAAAATTTTAGGTCTGCTGACTTTTGGAACAGGGATCATCTCTGCTCATTTCCACAGCCTGGGCACCTTTTGCTGACTCAGTGACACATTAAAAATGTGATGAAAGATAGGATCAGTTTTTTTGCACATGACTTAAGTAAAATACCACAGATTTTATTAGGGCCAGGGCTTTTATTAGTTTTGAGAGAGATGAAGCACTTTTCCACTTTCCTTTGCTCTTGTGCAAAGTGTTGATCATCTTTAAGATTATCTCTTAAACTCTTAACTTCCTCACTGGAATCCAACTGGTCAAATTAATTGTAAATAGAATTTATTGAGAACACTGGCTAAAACCCAGTTTGACCCAAAACCATCCATAGTGATGGAAGTGCTCTTTGTCTGTTTTATGCCTGCCATTGTCTTCATACCAGACCATGCAGTGAGAGGTTCTTCTCTGCTAGTTTGCTCTCTACTTTGGATTTATGTTTCTGTTTAACCAGTAAAATTTTAATTCTCAGCTCTCTTTTAGCTGCTTGTAATTCAGAAGGTCCCCCGTGATTAAAGGACAGCTTCTTCTCCTGTAGATGGGCCCTGACTTCTTTGGACATCCAGGGTTTGTTATTGGGGTACACCTTGATCATTTTGGTGGAATGATCATATTCTCACAGAAAGTCACATAAGAACAAATGACATCAGTGTATTCATGTCCGTGCAAGAGTCTTTAACATCTCCCAATCGGTGCAGTCAAAGCAAATCCTAAAGAAATCCTAAAGTCGCTTTCATACCGGATGCGAAACGCATTTTTCGGACGACAGATTACATTCAAAGTCGATGCAAAGACGCGAAGACTCGCGCGTGTATTCGCATCTTTGCATTGACTTGAATGTAATCTGTCGTGCGAAAAATTCGTTTCGCGTCCGGTGTGAAAGCGACTGTAGTATGTTAAATACATTGGCATGCTAGCTATAACATTATAGATATCGATGTCTCTTTATCTTGATAGCTAGGTGGCCAAATAGCTCTCTGCTTTCCTTTCCTCTCTGGGAAAAAGAGTGAGGGGTGACAGAGGATTATCTGTGGTAATAAAATGTAATGTACACAGTAAGAAAATAAAATCACTGTATTTTGTACAACAAATTATAAAATAAAATATTCTTGCACGAACAACTTAAACTATCTATCAGTTCTTTTTGTTGCACAAAATAAACCCCATCCCTAGTAACTCCCTCTCTTCTCCTTTCCTCTCAGGGAAAAATGGGCGAGAGCGAGTAGATTTGAAACAAATGAAAAATGGAGAATGAAAGATTGGGACAGGCGGACCTGTCGATCAAAACAAGACTGTTATATTAACGTTAATGTGAACGTTAAAGAATACAACAAACTCTCGACGAGCTGATAATGAGTAAGAGCCTGTGTCCACAGGAAGCGCCCATAACCTCATTTACCAAGTGCTCCTCTCCAGCGCTTATTGTTTGCCAACAAAAACGGTCTTCTTAGCACTTCGGCAATCCATTGTTACTAACATCATGTCTCTTTAGTCTAATGTTATGCTACCTTAGAAAGGTTAGCTAATATAATTAAATGAAATAATGCATAGTTTTAGCTAATGCTAATGAATGTTCATTTCCCCAAAACGTAACTAGAACCGTATATGGTCGCATATGGTTCGAACCATGTAGCCAAGTTGCTAAAGTAGTCCGTTACTATGCTTTCGGAAACGTTGCAACTCCAGTTAAAATTAATGGGAAGCCAAGCTATATCAGTGTACCTAGCTACAGCTGTTGGGCTGTCGTAGTAAACATTGTTGAAGTAAACATTAATACGAACTCGTCAGCAAACCTATAGTCTCTGCACAGTTACTAATTGATTTGAACCATCATTGCTGCTTATGTTTTAAGTCCCTCCCTCTTCTTGACTTTGATTTGTCGATGAGAGACAAGTGATATTGACGAGTTCAGTGCTGTTCCAAGAAGCGCCGTGAACGATGTGGATAAAAGGCTGAAAGTTCAGGGTGTTTTTGCATCGAGGACGCTGAGCGCTGTCAACGCTGAACTTCATTGAATTTGTAAAGAAAATAGACGCTTCCTGTGGACACAGGCACTTACACTTTGCATCGCAGATGTTGCAGCGAGTGTTGTCCGCATCGATTTTAGTATAGTGTAGCTATATTAGGAATCTCTTCCGACTCGCCCATGGCTGCTGTGTCGTGTTGTTGAGCCATAGACATGTATACGTTGAACAAGCTGACATAATCACACTCTTGTGCGAGCAATGTGGTGTTCAAGTCAGGCTCAGAGGGTCGTCTCACTCATCATGCTTTCACTCCACTCTCTCATACAACTCTATGATATGTTATGATCAGGGGCGGAGCTAGGCTCTCACCCCAGAGGGGGCGAAGCATTACAAGGTGCCCCTCAGATTGTCATTGCAGTCAACTGTAAAATAACAGACAGGTCTGCATCATATTCTATCCTAACCAACACAAATCGTCACCTATTGAGCCAAGCAAACTTATGTTTCAGATAAAATACAGTGAAGCCACTTTGTCAATCAAATTGTTCAGAGGGAGAAAAAAAACTTGGCAGTGCTTTGGCAGCAAAAGCATATAGGGTATGGTTGCCAGACGTCTGTTAAACGAGAATAGTCATTTTCATTTATTCTAAGCCTTTGGCAAGGACAAAAGTAGTCATTTTCATTTATTCCGAGCCTTCGGCCAGGTAAAAGTGAGAATTACTACATGAGTTTCATTAATTTGATTTGTCGGCAAAGCTGGATCTTCCCATTTTTTGCCACTAGCCAGTCCAGCTTGTGGGAGAAAAAGTCACTAGACCTCAGAAGATTTAACAACTGAAAAAGACTGGAATATCATTAATTGCACAGGTACAAACGTGATTAAAACACTTTATACAAATCAAAAAGAAATTTAAATAAATAAAAAAAGCTAACAGTTTAAATGAAGCAAATTATTTCATGTCTTGAGTTCCTACACTGCCCGGCCAAAAAAGTCACCTCTTGGATTTAACTAAACAAAAAGGTAAGAGCCTTCCAATGGATAATTACTGCAGTGATAAATATGTTTCAGCTGGTAACAAGTTATTTAACCCTAACTGATGCAGTTCGTAGCTTCTCATTTATAAGCAACAATGTCAAGATCATATCCTGTGCCCATGGAAATGGTGTTGTTGTACTGTTTCAGAAGGGTCAAATTATTGGCCTGCATGAGATAAAGAAAACAACAGATTTCTGAAACTACTGAAATTAAGTTAAGAACTGCGATTAAGAGCTGTAAATTCAGATTTGGTTAAGATATGCAAATATCGAAGCTTACCCTGCCAAGACAACGACCACAAGCGTATACATGAGCAAAAAAAAAAAAAAGAAAAAGAAAAAAGAAACGTTACGTTACTGCAAAGAATGAGATAATGGCGTTGATCTTTAGGCATGGGCACTCTGACAAAGCGGCCATGAACCCATGGATTGGCTTCCAGGGGAGGCCCATTTTCTGGTGCGCACCACAACAAAACCATGTCACCTGCACATGCATAAATACAAGTGTGTGGCAGCGCGGTCAGTAACAGGGTTACTGCGAAAAACATTGTACGAATACCACTGTTAGCAGTTAATACCGCCGGTAATATTTCATAGAGGCACAAGCGAATGTCAAATTTATGGGAAGAAAACGAAATTGGCAATTACCTTGGAAAGAATTCCTGTACAGCGATAATTGGGTCAGTTAAAATGTCCGAGAACTTGCATTTCTGTACAATTACCTCACAAGTGCAATATCTGACATAAAGGTGACATAACCACAGGACATAAGTGACTTGAAAAAGCACGCAATGAGACGGACGAAAGCTGCAATATTTGACGATATTTAAATATATTTAAAACAATGCCACAATGTCCCCTAAATTGCCCAACAAAACAGCATCTACATAAATCCCATAAAATGACCAATTAACTGCACACTTACTGCTTTATTTCTGCCATAGATCTCAAATATACAACAATCGACTCTGGACTAAAAGAGAAGTCACTTGTAGGCCTACTCACCTGTTTGAATGGCATTCGTCAAACTTTGCGCTGAGCAAAATCCTCGTCTTGTCTTGAAATTAATACAAAAGCCGTGGACATTATCATTATTTAGGTCAAACTTTAGCTTGCCTTGATCTGTTACCTGTTGGCTGCATTGCTGCTTGAGGAAGGCTCGTCCGTGGTGCGGCAACTGCTTGAAGCCAAATGAACTTAGTGCTGGTAGCTTTGCTACCCTCTCCTCCAGTTCTTTCTTTTCTTTTTTGACCACTGCTTTTATGTTTGAATGGAATGACCGCTCCTAAGTTTGCAAATTTGATGATGTTCAGATTTTGGCTTGAAATCAGACGTTACAGACATTAACGTGGTCACATGATCAAATCAAATACAGACTTGACATTGGGCAACACATTACCCTGCAATCATCTTGACAATTTGCATATCAGTATGAAAGAAAAATATCAAATAAAATAAGAAAATAGTTGATTTCAGTAATAGTCTTTAAAACATGGGTATATTAAGCATGAAAACTTCATATAATAGTTATGAATAATTTTTCAA
Organism: Gymnothorax javanicus; assembly: GCA_029692085.1. Lineage (NCBI taxonomy): Eukaryota > Metazoa > Chordata > Actinopteri > Anguilliformes > Muraenidae > Gymnothorax > Gymnothorax javanicus. The sequence goes on from CM056198.1 coordinate 78,410,194, forward strand.
AAAAAAAAAAAAAAAAAAAACCCATGATAGTGACTAGATTACCGACATGGGGGTTTATATATAGAACATCATACCTCATTAAGTCTTTAGTTAGGGGAGTACGTGTAGTAGCAGCACGTCTTACGACTATTGTGGTTGTTTTTTCTGTTTGACGGTAATGAGAATGTAGCTCAGCAAGGCTGCAGCGGGGGGGCCCCCACTGGCCATGGGCCCTGGGGCGGCCGCCCCCTTGGCCCCCGCGGTAGCTCCGCTTATGGTTATGATGCCTTCAGATGAACTTTTTTCTTCTTCTGAACCCAAGAGGAGGTACCGTTTGACTTTACGTGAACTGATACTCATCGGTATCCACGTATTTCGGTATCAACCGGTAAAAGTATCGACTTTGGTACTTATCCCTAGCAGTATGTACAACCCCAATTCCGAAATAGTTGGGATAAAGTGTAAATTGCGAATAAAATCAAAACGCAATGTCTTTCAAATCATACCAGCCAGTATTTTATTCACAACAGAACAGAGATAACATAGCAAATGTTGAAACTGAGAAATTTTACAATTTCATCCACAAAATGAGCTCATTTTAAATTTGATGGCTGCTACGGGTCTCAAAAAAGTTGGGACAGGGGCCTGTTTACCATGGTGTAGCATCCCCTCTTCTTTTCAACACAGAGTGGAGGCGTCTGGGCATTGAGGAGACAAGTTCATTGGAATTTGATCCCACACTTGTTTAATATAGGCTTCCAGCTGCTGGAGAGTTTTGGGTCTCCTTTGACGGACTTTTAGTTTAATTACACGCCAAATGTTCTCAATCAGTGAAAGATCAGGACTGCAGGCAGGCCAGTTCAGCACATGGACTCTTCTACTACGAAGCCATGCTGTTGTAATAGCTGCAGTATGTGGTTTTGCATTGTCCTGCTGAAATACACAAGGCCTTCCCTGGAATAGATGTCATCTGGAGGGGAGCATATGTTGCTCTGAAACCTTTATATACCTTTCAGCATTCATGGTGCTTTTTAAAGCATGCAAGTGTCCCACACCATATGCACTAATGAATCCCCATACCGCCAGAGATGCTGGCCTTTGAACTGAACGCTGATAACAGGAGGGGTGGGCTTTCTCCTCTTTAGCCCGGAGGACACAACGCCCATGATTTCCAACAAGAATGTCAAATTTGGACTCGTCTGACAACAGGACAATTTGCTGCAGTCCATTTTAAATGAGCCTTGGCCCACAGAACACAGTGGCGCTTCTGGATCATGCTCAACAATGGCTTCCTTTTTGCATGATAGAGTTCTAGGTGGCATCTGTGGATGGCACGGTGGACTGTGTTTACAGACAGTGATTTCTTGAAGTATTCGTGGGCCCATTTAGTAATGTCAATGACAGAATCATGCCGGTGAGTGATGCAGCGGCGTCTGAGGGCCCAAAGATCACGGGCATCCAGTAAAGGTCTTCGGCTTTGTCCCTTAAGCACAAAGATTTTTCCTGTTTCTCTGAATTTTTTAATGATGTTATGCACTGTTGATGATGAGAGTCTTCAAAGCCTTTGCAATTTGACGTTGAGGAACATCGTTTTTAAAGCACTCCACAACTTTTTTTTTACGCAAGCCTTCAAAAGGTTAGAGAGCCTCTGGCCATCTTTACTTCTGAGACACTCAGCCTTTCTAAGACCATCCCTTTTATAGCCAATCATGTTACACACCTGATGCCAGTTAACTTAATTACTTGCTAAATGTTCTTTCAGCTGATTCTCTTATATATTAATTGCTTTTTAAGCCCTTTTTTGCCTGTGTCCCAACTTTTTTGAGACCTGTTGCAGCCAGAAAATTTGAAATAAGCTCATTTTGTGGATATAAATGTAAAATATCTAAGTTTCAACATCTGAAATGTTATCGATGTTCTATTGTAAATAACATATTGGCTTATGTGATCCGAAAGTCATTGCATTTTGATTTTATTCACAATTTACACTTCGTCCCAACTATTTCGGAATTGGGGTTGTAGTTTGGAATCGCAGCTTAAGGGCCAAGTTGCAGTGTTTTTTACATGTGTAGACTGGCTGAGACCAATGTGACTCTCAATGTCCAGTGTACCTCTTGTTATAATCAAGGCAAAGCAACTTAATACTGACGCTTCCTAATAACTATAACATCTGTGGTAACCTTATATGCGGGGTCCGTTGGCATGATTTTGACACAGCATTGCATAGTCTTCTGTTGGTAGCATGTATAATACCCTAAATCACCAAAACATTCTTATTTCTTTAGCAGCTAAAACAAACCGTCAGTAACAACAGAATTCTACAATCGCGCCACTTGCATGCACCTTGAAGCTTGACCCTCCCTGTGCCCTATCGCTCCAGTGTTCTCACCAGCGTATTTCAGCGTAGCAGGCCGCTACGCTGTTTCCTGAAAAAATATGCCGTGTCTTGGCCCGCTACGCTGTCTTTCAAGCTGCGTGCTTGCAAAGTTTGACACATTTACCAGGAAAATATGCGCAAATTTTCCTAAAAAGACTCGTTTATCTTCCGCTGTCTTTGCTGCAAATGAATAGGGTATGGTTTGTTTTGACAGAAACAACCATGTGCACATCGTGATATGAGATTGTTTAGGAAAGAACAGGGGGTGCTTGATACTCCCGTTTTCCACCGTGGGTGAATGATTAATGCAGCTTTCAGAACGTTGTTGTAGCAGGATCACGTAAATAATTCCAGGATAACTGTGCTTTTTTTTTTTTTTCCCCATTGGTTGTTGCCCTAAATCTTACCCAGATATGATAGTGCTGTTATCTGATTGGCTATTGTGTTGCCCCTTTCCTTTTTTTAATTGGCTGGCAGGTGGCAAGCTGGCACCGAGAACTCCAGGGGAGACGTGTTTGATTCCTGCCGGTTTCCACAGTAATAGCGGTGCAGCTGCGCATTTAGGCCTACTGTTGGAAATTGTTTTTGTTTCAATCAGTTTTGGATGCATCAAAACAGTTGGTAGGTAATAAACCACAGCATTATATTCGGCTTCACAGAAAATCAGTTGTTCACAGCTTCACGCTCAGATGTAGCACACTGTGGGTCAATGCGTCTATGATCCAGGAAATGTATTGTTTTGCCTCCTCAGCTATTCTGTGTTACTCAGTATCTTACTGCAATTAAGCTTTAAGTGGGGGCATGCACAAGAGGCAAGAATTGGATGGATTTGGCATCTGCATAAAAAGGTTAATATCATCCTTGTTTTGAATGAAGTCTGCTGTTTTATGAAAACATCCAAGATTCTTCACTTTTTTGAGTCAGTTGTGTTACTTCCTCAAAGGTAACTGAATATATCATGGTGTGATTATATAACTGTTAATTACAACCCCTTTACCACAAAAGTTCTGATGCTGTGTAAAATTTGAATTAAAAAATTAATTATATGCTGATCATTTAAACTCTATATTTAATTGAAAATAGAACACAGACAAGATATCACATGCTGAAACCGATCAATTTAATTGTTCTTCGAAAAATACGCTCATTTTGAAAGTTATGCCGGCAACAAGTTTCAAAAAAGGCGAAGGTTTACAACTGTGTTGCATCATCTCTTCTTTTAACAACACTCCGTAAGCTTTTGGGAACTGAGGGGGCCTACTGCTGTATCTTTGAAAGCAAACTGTTATCCCATTCTTGCTTGATGGAGGGTTTCAACTGCTTAACACTTTGTGGCTGCCTCAGTCTATATTTAATTTCATAATATGCCAAATAATTTCAGTGGCTGACAGGTCTGGAATGCAGGCAGGCCAGTTTATCACCCAGACTCTTAACTACAGAGCCATGCTGAAGTAACATGAGCAGAATGTGGTGTTTGACATTTTCTTGCTGCAATAAGCAAGGCCTTTCCTGATAAAGTCATCTGGATTGCTGTAAATGTTGTTCCAACATGTATTTATCATTCAGCATTAATGGTGTCTTCACAGATATGCAAGGCAGCCATGCAATGTGCACTAGTGCATCCCCATACCATCATCGATGCTTGTTTTTGAACTGCGTGCTGAAAACAACCCAGATGGTCCATCACCTTTTTACCTGGGAGGATGCGGCATCCATGATTTCCAAAAATAATTTCACATTTTGATTGGTCAGACCACAGGACAGTTTTCCTCTTTGATCATAAATCAGCTGGGGCCCAGAAAAGGTAGCAGCATTTCTGTATCTTGTTTATATATGGTTTTGTCTTTACATGGTCGAGTTTTAAATTGCATCTGTGGATGAAGTAACAAACTATGTTCATTGGAAATGGTTTTCAGAAGTGTTTCTGAGCCCATGCAGTGATTTGCACCACCAAATCCTCTTAATTTTTAATGCCTGACCACCTGAGGGTCTGATTACGGCCATTCAAAAATGGTTTTCCACCCTTGTCCTTTGATTTCTCCAGATTCTGTGAATCTTTTAATGATATTATGTACTGTAGATGATGAAATCCTCAACATTTTTTTTGCAATTTTACATCTAGAAATGTCATTCTTAAATTGTTGAACTATTTCCCCATGCAGTCCTTCACAAAGCGGGGAAGCCTCACCATCTTTACTTCTTAAGGACTCAGCCTCTCTGTGATGCTCTTTTTTTTTTACCCAAGTTGAGTCGCAGAACTTTTCCATTGTGTCTCATTTATTTGTTTCTAACAGAGCCTGGTCACTGGAAATCGTATTACTGAGGTGTGGTGCTGTTATTCAAGCCGTTCAATCAAGCTCAAAACGCCGGGTTTTGCCATTTTTGCCGGGGTCAAACCGGGTCCAGGCTACTTGACAAATAATCAAGCAACCTGGAAGCGGTATCAAATTAAAATCGGAAACATTCTGTCGTCAGCATTTGACCCTTTGCTAGCCCGCTGAGGCATGCTGTTTCAAAACAAGATCTCGAGCGCGGAGCATAATTTGACCTCGGTACCTCACTTGTTCAGCCACAGATCGGCATATTTACACAAGAACCAGAACGGAGGGGTTTTGACTTGTGACTGATCTAGCCGGTGCTGGCAAGATTGGAAAGATCAGAGAGATAATAATCTCTCTTCTCTTACCGCTCATTGAGTCTCGTCACTTCTATATTTATGATAAATCTACTGTAGATTATCTAGCCCCCTTCACGAAACCCTGAAGGAATATGCTGAAGTAAAAAACGCAGATCTCGGACATTGCTCACTCACTGTAAAGGCGCTGCCAGAGACCGAACTAGTGACATTGCCGATGACCAGTAGAAAGTACTGAATTCCGAGGAGCCACCGAATTTTCATTGCATTTCATGTGTCAATGAATGCTGTAGATGATTTGTCGGATATAGCTAGCCAGCTATAAATGAACCTGGAGCGTTTAATTTGCAACTACAGAACCATCTGCACACAATATGTAAATCCATGTTGGCACTGTATTTCAGCAGAGAGCATATCCCCGTACTCTTAACTGCATATTTTCGTGCATGAGTGAATTTGCATGCGCCTGAAGTACCGCTCCAAAAACTGAGCATTTCTTGGACCAGTTTCAGCTGCAACCCCTACTGGATTAATTGCAGTCTCTTCTCTTTGCGGGTATGTCATCGTTTTGTGACTCCAGGTATTCGGAACCATTAAGCCATATGAAGTTGAAGTTCTGAACAGCTCTTTCTAATTATTTTGATTTTGACTGGATATAACGTTACACTTGAAGCCCACAAGCTTAAACGTGTAGGCTCGCCAGCTAAATACATCACACATATCGATTAGGAGAAAAAGTGACTCAATCATAACTAATGTTAGCATTATTTACTATGCCGAAGAAACGCTTGAAATTAGCGAGTGCACTTACTGATTATCTTGGGCTAACTCAGGGTTAACTGCTGTAGATTAATATGATGAGCTAAAACAAATAAACTGGTAAGAGCCAAAGTTTTGGTAAACATTTTTCTGTGTATAGTTGGGTAGGTTTAGAATTCGTTCTGAGGTGCGCTTCCCGGACATTATATAGGTCACCTTATTCCAAATAAAGCCGCTTGCACACTGGACGCGAAACAAATTTTTTGCACGACAGATTACATCCAAAGTCAATGTGAAGACGCGAATAAACGCAAAACGCGCGTATTCACGTCTTCGTATTGACTTTGAATGTAATCTGTCGTGCGAAAAATTCGTTTCGCGACCAGTGTGCTAGCAGCTTATGGCGGGCCATGCTCAACTAACACAGGAAAAGAAATTACGCCTCCGGGTTTCCGTTCAAGCCGGCGGCCCGGGAAAAACGTAAGAGATTTTCCGGGTTCAATCAAACAGGAGTTTTTCTTCCGGGTCACAGCACTACTGAGGTGACATACCGAATTGGTGCCGAGGATTTGCAGGTCAGGCTTGTCAGCCTCCAGAAGCTTGCGGACCATCTTGAGGAAGCTCTCCACAAACAGGTTAATGCTCTGGCAGTGGCAGGCCATCAACAGCTGATCCAGGGCCTCCATAGCGATGCACACATAGCTGCAGAGAGAGGGTACAACAGAGATCAACATAAGTCCACAATTAGAGAACATAGGCTGCAGTAATCACCAACGGCACCCAGGCTGACTAAACTCCAATAATCACCAGCAGGACACAAATTGAGAGTACTTCAATAATCCCAGCAGGATACAGTCTGAAACTGCTGCAATGATAACCAGCAGGAAACAGGCCAAGACTGTTGCAGGGCTCGCGCTACCCGTTCGTCAATTCGCAATTGACGATCTCTCCTGCAGTTTGACGATCTGTAAGTCACATTTGACGATAAATTTGACGAAGACCTTTCAAAAGTGGGGTCACGAGATTTGCGCAAATCTGCAATAATGTTTGAGGGGGGGGGGTTAATATATAATATAGGGTCGGCCAAGAAAACACAACTCACAAGCCGACTCTGGCTCTCCGACTCAGCGTGCCGCACTCCGTCTCCGTCCGGGCGCAAGCTCCAGGAACGTCATGAAGAAGCGTAAAGCGAACGCGTGTAGCCTACTGTACCCTTATGCTGCGTTCAAAACAACTCAGAAGTAGGAAAAAACGAGCTCGAGTTGTCAAAAATGAATTGAGCGGCGTCGAACTCGGAAATTACAGGTTGGAAACTTCGGGTATCATTTCAGAGCTCCGATTTTCCGACTTGCGTCACATTCACCGAAAAAGTGGCGGATGTGTAGTTTACTTTTAAGCAAATATGGAAGTTTTTCTGATTAAAATACGTATGTATGAAATCAGTCATATTTCATGGATCACCTGATCGGTTTCGGTTGTTCTTCAGTGTCACGAAAAAACTGGAACGGCTGTCAGTGTTTTCTTTAAACGCGCTCCGAGCATTTAAATACAACTCAGCGTCTTTGCAGCATCCATGTTTTTCCCACATTACGACTTCAAAGCACATGAACACAACAAAGTCGGAAGAACGATTTGCCGACTTGGGAACTCCGACCTTCCGACATCACAGGAATGCAGCATTATTAGGACGGAATACTCCACCCACCAGCTCATGCTCGAGCCAACGCAGCTGTTAGTGGTACTGATTACAGTTGTTGTTCCTTGAAGCTCAACAGTGAATAACATTTGAAAGTACTTTGTTATCAATATTTGGTCCTTTGTACTGAATAAAAAGCAAGTTGATGTGGTTGAATTTATGCAACATTGTGATGTTGCACATGTAGTCCATGTTAATGTAATTTTACCAAGTCCAAGTGTTCAGTTCTCACTCAGCATAACGCTACAGTTGTTCCTTGAAGCTCAATGGTCAGTAAAGAACATTTGAAAGTACTTTGTTATCAATATTTGGTCCTTTGTACTGAATAAAAAGCAAGTTGTTTTTTGCATAAATCTTTTTTTATTTGCATTTCTTTCATAGGCAGTAGCTTCTTCTGTTTTGCCAAAGCCTTCTGACCCCCTTCCTCTTCTTCTGGACTTGGGACCAGCTTCTTTAACCTGTGTCAGTAACTTGCACATTAAAAAAATAATTCATGCAAAAAGCAGACTGGGAATGAAGCAAGCTAAGGGAGAAAGTCCCAAGTGAGGTGGGGTTAATACTAAAAAAACCATGCTACTAGCACAGGAAACAAGGAAGGCGAGGCTAAGTCAGAAAGGACAGAGGAAAGCACACGGTCAGATAGGACGTTTAACAGCACATGGTTGTAAGTAAAAGCATGATAAAAACAAGAAAAAAGCGAGCAAAGCTCACATACCCCCGCTCCCCATTTGTCGCTCAATGAATGTCAATAGCAAATAACGCTTCTATGGAAATGTAATATGCAGTCATATTCAAATCAAGTACCAAAAAGGTCCATTTAGTGTACAAACTTGTCTCCATTGATGCCTCCCTGCCGATTTTTCGTACTAAGTTGAATTAAGATTCAAGGGCAATAACTCCGTAAAAAATACAGTTTAAGTAACTTCGGTTTGAAACTCGTTAAAAGAGTATCGTCAGGAGTACCCACAAGCAAAATGTCATTCATCTAGGTGTAGTAATTTCGAGTAAACTTGTTCCCATTGACGCGTCCCAGCCAATTTTTCGCACTAAGTCGAATCAAAGATTCAAGGGCAATAACTCCGTAAAAAATAAAGTTTGAACTGGGTTTCGAACTTCGTTCAAGAGTATCGTCAGGAGTACCTACAAACAAAATTTCATTCATCTAGGTGTAATAGTTTCGAGAAAATTTGTCCCCATTGATGCATCCCGGCGGATTTTTGCACTAAGTCGAATCAAAGATTCAAGGGCAATAACTCCGTAAAAAATAAAGTTTCGAACTGGGTTTGAACTCATTCAAGATATCGTCAGGAGTACCTACAAACAAAATTTCATTCATGTAGGTGTAGTAGTTTCGAAAACTTGTCCCCATTGATGCATCCCGGCGGATTTTTTGCACTAAGTCGAATCAAAGATTCAAGGGCAATAACTCCGTAAAAAATAAAGTTTCGAACTGGGTTTCGAACTCGTTTCAAGTATCGTCAGGAGTACCTACAAACAAAATTTCATTCATGTAGGTGTAGTAGTTTCCGAGAAAACTTGTCCCCATTGTCCACTATAGAATAAAGTACAAAATGTGACGTTTCCATGGAAACGTCAGAAAATTGACATCCCAGAAAGCTGAAAATGACTGAATGCGTAGTTTGTGACATGGTTCACAATTGTACAAAGTTTGGTCGAAATATTTCCAACGGTTTTTGAGATATGACCCCGGACGGAAGGACGGACGGAAGGACGGTCGGGCCGCTATATACCCCCGCTTACTTCGTAGCGGGGGTATAATAATATAACGACGGTGCAACAAAACCTACAAGAAATTGATTGGTATTAGAGACCCTCACAACTGGACATCAGATAAAAAAAAGTGACTAGGGGTAAAGTTATTTGACTAATTGACATTGCTTTTTGGCTAATCATTTGACTAATAGGTTTCAGAAGCCAGCTCTAGTCCTGCTGTTGCAATAGTAATCAGCAGGACACAGGCTGAAAATACTGTAATAATCACAGCAGGACACAGGCTGAAAGTATTTCAGTAATAATCAGCAGTACACAGGCTGGAAGTACTGCAATAATAATCAACAGGACACAAGCTGAGAGTACTGTAAAAATCACCAACACAACACAGGCTGAGAGTACTGCAGTAATCCCCAGCAGGACACTGGCTGAGATTGCCGCAATAATAATAAGTACTGCAAGAATAACCAAAAGGACACAGGCTGAGAATGCAGCACTTATTACCAGCTGAACACTGGCTAAAAGTATTCCAATAATTACCAGCAGGACACAGCATGAGAGTACTGCAATAATAACCAACAGGACACAGACTGAGAGTGCGGCAGTAATTACCAGCATGACACCGTCTGAGAGTGCGGCAACAATTACCAGCGGGACACAGACAGAGTATCCTACTTGTGGCACTTGAGAGTTTGAGCCAGTCTCTCTTTCATCATAGGTCCTCATTACCAGTGAAAACAGCTGGATGGATGTCATACTCAAAATGCCTCGCCCAATCAAACTCTAGGTCTCCGAACACTACTGCCCCTCCAAATCTCACCCATATCTGTGGCGAGCCACGTCCCGAGACAGCCTCTCTGAGAGGTATGCTCCGATCCTGTCCAGCTTCTCCGGGGCAGACAGGGCATAGAAGGTCAGCTTCTCCATGTTGGCCTTCACCAGCCCATCCTGCGTCAAGACATGGAACAGAGGAAAAGTCAAATGGTGCAAACTCTCAACTCTCTGACCAAAACAGGAGCTTTGCACTGAGCTAAGCTTTGATGTACCATTCATCATCTCCTCCGGTATATAAACAGCAAAGGTAATTAAGGAGGGCAAAGGACGAAATAATGAAAACAAAAAATTGTGACCATGGGACACATATGCCCCCACTACTGTTAGGTAAAGTTCTCACTCCACGAATGCTAATTTGAATAAAAAGTATGAGGTGGACAGCTTTATGGTCCCTGTAAGATGCGTGCGCCAGTGCAATTAATTTTGTTCAATGGTTTTCGAAGAGAAGTAGAAACAGAACATCCCCATCAGGCGGTACAGACGGACTGACGGACATGAAGGGTAACCCTATATCGCTGCCCTCATGCAAAAAGGGCGTAAGTGACATTTTGGGCAAAAATTATGTTTTTTTTTTTTTAGATACATCCATGTAGGACCCACCGTCTGACAAAATTTTAGGTCTGAATTCTTATTCTAAAAGGGTCAAAACCCTTTTTCAAAAAGGCATATCAGCAAGTAAAGTTTTCCCACCAATGTTTCTTATTTGCCAGCAGGGCTTATGCAACAATTCCTATGCTAAATGCATGCGCTTAAGTGGTAGTTAACGGCCCTTTTACAAACAATATGCATTTTCAGTCCTGGCGTATCTGCCTCTTGCATCTTATTTGTATATTGCTAGTCCTAGTTGGTGCCATCATTAACTGTACATACAGTACACCCACATCAATGCACACTGTATTATCCTTTGTTGTATATTGGTTGTATATGGCTTCAGATATCAGTGTCCGCACAGAGGTGATATAGTGACCTTAATTCAGAAGTACCTTGCATTGTTTTTTTGCCACTGGGGTGTATTGTAAGATAAGATAAGATAAGATAATACTTTATTATCCCCAGGGAAATTTTGGATTGTGTATTGTGTATCTTTAGATCTGATGATTCACTTTCCAATGCTCAAGTTCTTTGCAGTTTGACAGCAATTTCAAGCAGTATAGATAGACCAGCTGTTTTACAAAATACTTCAAAATTTTGACAGTGGAAACCAAAATGTATATCCTGCCATATCATATCCATGTTTCTAACATTTAAAACATTTATTAGGGAAACAAGAAACTATTATGTGTATTTAGAAATGAGAAATTAAGAACATTGAACAAACTGTGGGCACTCTCACGAGGTCACCCTCATTTCTGTTAGCGGAGTGTTGCAGATTTGCCCTTTTAGGATGTGTTTCTCATATAATTAACTCTTCATCACAACTCCTGCTAAAATGGGGTAAGGGACATAATCTGAATTATCTCTTCATTGGCTAATAATTAGGAATCAATCTTTTTCAGGCTTCAAAATCATCTAATGATCCACTCATTCACGATGGAAGTTTTAATCCATATGGTAGAGATTTACCTGGAGCAGTTTTTTGTGCCTCCTGTAAAATTTGTAGAATGTCACTTACGCCCTTCTTGCATGAGGGTATCGATATGGCATCAGCCATATATACAGTGGGAGCATAAAAAATACTGTCAACAAAGCTGTTGAAAAATGCCACTACTTCTATTGAAAATAGAAACATGAAAGAATAAATAAATAAGCAAACAAACAAACAAACAAACAAACAAACAAACGTACAGGTATGTGCTTACTTTATCCATTGCCCATTACCAGTACTCACAAAGAACTCATCTTCAGGACTTACAATTTTACTTTCGCTTAATCTGCTTGGGTATTTTTAAAATCCAGGTTTATACAGAGGGTCAGTGCTGATTAGCCATGCAAATGAACAGTGCTTTGTTTTTCAGTTCCGAAATCATGCTCCATCATGAGCGCTGTTCTCATACAACAAACCATTACTGTATACTGTGATTCAAACAGAGCTTCTACACTTAAAGGTGCATGATGCAAGTTTGTTTACTTTCTGCGCGATTATATTTTTGTCTCAATTTGCCGACATCTTTCCACGATCCGCTAGCTGCCTGCCCCTAAATTCACTGTGAAAAAAACCCGGGCTCTGAAGACTGCAAAGGCGTCACAAACTGCAAATAAACATAACATAACAAACCGACCCAGCCAATCACTGACAAGAGTTGACAGTTATGGAAGCATGGGAAGGAGGGAACTATGGGAGGGAGGGGCGGGCTACCTCTGTTTTGTTTGAATTCGAATGTCAACAGCAGTGAAAGTAAACAGACTTGCATAGTGCACCTTTAATCATAGGTCTGTAGAATATTCAAATGAGTCAGAGGAAGCAAAGGGCAAGCTAATGGCCAAACGCGTACTGAAAGGAACCAACTGACCGATCCCAAGCCCCGCCTCCCATTGTTACTGTTGCTAGGTCGGACAACTAACCAGGAAACTTCAGCCTGGCCTGAGTTCAAAATGTCAAGCATAGCGGCGCCGGTTCCGTTCACTGATGTGTTGCATGCGAGTCGGTGTTATTTTGGCATCGACATTTTGTCTCCCGAAATATGTACTTTTTGGAGGATGAAAAGCGGCACACTTACTAATGGGAAGATCGAAGTGTGACTCGGTGTCAACGTTTAAGTGTGATCAGAGAAGTTCAGTTAACGTGACCGAGGCTCTTAATAACCCTCTGATAAGGTATGTGCTTTGGAAGTTTTCGCCGTTATAAGGAACGTCGATGAATGTCTGTGTACGTTATCAAATTACTCTCTGGTTTCCTCACTTCATTGCACCCTGGTTGAGCATATTTGCCGTCAACCGAATTGCTCATATTGAATCATATGGCTAATGCCAACGTTGTTAAAAGGAAGCGCTAGTGGGGGCGCCCCGGTGGCTCATCGGTCTAAGTGCGCGTACCATAAAGGCTGTGTCTTTCCCGCAGCGACCTGGGTTCGAATCCAGCGCGGGTCATTTGCTGCATGTCTTCCCCCATTCTTCTCCCCTACCTTCCTGTCTCTCTACACTGTATAACTATCGAATAAAGGAAAAATTCCCAAAAAAAATCTTAAAAAAAAAAAAAGGCGCTAGTGAACTCTAGCTACTCCTTTACCAAGCGTCATCTTTGCCCCAGTCCCATTAAAGCACTGTCTGCTCTCAAAAATGATCACTGCACAGCACGGATCGAGGGGACAGAGAAAACTTTTTTCTCCTGATTTATAGCTAATAGCCAAGCTTTTCTCCCCTCCTTGTCTTTTTGAACTCTGTATTAACAGACAAAGCGACTTGTCCACTGTTTTAAATATTACGCAGGTAAGAAGTATTGTCGTTGAATGTCAGTTACAAGCAGCTAGCTTGTTAGCCACCTTGTTAATTTTATTAACTGCCCAGTTAATGCAGTCCCCGCAACGGTAAGGGTACTAAGGTAGCTCGCTGGTGACCGTTAAGCTATGTTTCCATTAATACGACTGAAGTCCGGCTGCGACAGGCTGCGGGGCAGACACGGGACATCGCATGCGTCCCATGGTGCGTCCTCTGTGTTTCCATAGAAACGGCTGAACCACCCTATTCATCCGTTTTCGTGCTCATGGCAGGACCCAACACAGCACTACTTAAACAGCACCTCATGGTGGACGAGGAGCTCATCATAATAATTACAAGCTATATTTTAACACAGAAGAAGAAAAGAACAAAAAGAAAGCACCGTTAAAGATGATAAAAAGATAAAGATGGCTGGAATTATGTTCTGTTGAATAATAAAGTTTGATATTCTGAAGATTCTGCTACATCCTCTGAATTGCAAGAATTAGATGAAATTATGTTGAAACTCAGTACAAATGTCGCATGAAAACCATAACTCTGTTATCATCTTGTAACAAACTTAAGCGAGTGATACAAAGGAACACTTCTGATATACAGAAGTCACAAAGGTATCGTGGCATTACAAAGCTCAGATCATAATTTAAAGCAGTAGTATGCTTTTGATTCACTGAGAATGGTAAATACATGTATGATGCTCTGAACAGGGCAATAAATACACATTGCTTCAAAGGTACTCATTTGTTAACAAAATAAAGTGGGGAAACTGGTTTGAACTATAGGGAATTCCTCGCGTGATTCGTGTGCACCGGAGCTGGAATCGCTCCCTAGTCCGATCGGAAAAACACGCATGCGGCTCCGCTCCAGGAGCCAGGTTAAAATCGCGTGGATGGAAACACTTCATATAAAGACAATGATATACAATTTTTTACATACCCGTGTCTGCACCGGCGCCTGACTTCAGCCGCATTAATGGAAACATAGCTTTATCAATCGCTAGCATTTGTTGTTAGTCAGCAGTCTATTCAAGTCAATGGGACGGCTGATTAGCTAGCTAGCATGAAACGTTTTATTACAGCCCTTCAAATGAATATTGCTGCAAAAGGAATGAGATAACAACTGCGTAGGTTTGTTTGATAAAAGTGCCTTCTGTAATATTCTTGTGTCGTAAATTGTAATTATCTTGTGAGTTTTATCACCAATGAAAAAGACCCTAATTCCACAGCTGTTTCAGATCTTTTTTTAAATTAGTTTAGGAATACATTAAAAAGCTTATTATGGTTTTGGAAATGGAAAAAAAAAAAAACACTCCTTTAACACGGTCGGCATATCGAGTGTCTGTTACATGTTACATCGTTTTACCATCGTCAGAAACACAAAATGCCTGGTTTGACGGCTGCCTAAGGTGAAAGTTGCCCGAGGTTCGGTCAGACCACTGCTCGCCCCATTGTGACGTAGCCGAAAGTGGGTGGGGCTTGGGATCGGTCAATTAAACAGAGCCATCAGGCAACACCAGCAAACAAACATACATTTATGGGCTCAAGAGAAAGGCTACTTTTCAAGCCGTTGATGGCTTTCGTGAAATAGCTTTTCGGAACCCAGGAGGAATAAGAGTTTAATTAAGAATGCTAAGCATAATGCAGTGACATCAGATTTCCTGTGGAGGTCAGAGGGAGACTACCCCCCCAAGCACAAGGAAGACTCCCCTCTTATGCACTGCATCTTCAGTCGAACAAGTCTTTCAACAACGCCTAACATTTAATCAAAACAATAACTGAACATGTGAAGCAAGGCTGCTCTGCATGAACCTTAGGGTGGGCACTACATCTGAGAACCTTTGGGCATATTTCCATTCAGTATTTCTACCCAGAGAAACACTCAGTGGAATTGCGCCAATAATGGGCAAGTGCAACCGGCCAAGGTTATTACACTAAGGCCAAGAAAGGCTGATGAATCAAAACACTGGTACAGCGGTACCAAATCACTTGATTTGCTTTATCTAGTTGAAGAAGGAGAGTTTGATTATGGTTATCTTGTCACAGTCTTTATAAAAATTTGTTTTATCAGACGGAGTTCAACTATCTGCCACTTAAAATGCTAACCCTGTGCAACATGCTCCTTACTACCAATTTTTTCCCTTTGCAAACAGTATTTGAGGGTGTGCATTACAGCTAGAAACAGTGATTGGATTTGCAGGGCAAAGCTGAGGAAGTAAGATCGAGGAAGTGAAGCAATGTCTGATTCAACTCTAAATTAAACATGGAATGAACAATGAAACTTGGAATGAACAATTAATTAATAGCCATGTTTACACGTTCACATTTTTTTCCATTCAGATTGAAATTACTCTGATCGATGAATCAGAATATTGCGTTTACATGAGAGGAGATATGCATTGGATAGATTGTGTGCATTTACATGTCAGAAATGTATGCTACAGAGTAGACCCATCTTGCGCAATGTCCCGCACTCAATATTGTGTGTAGTTGGTGTTGTGGTTTACCTTTATGGTAGCTGCCATGTGAATTGGTTGCTCATGTGGATGAGACCAAGACGTAATAGTGGTTCCTCTATTTTCAATTCATTGAAGAAATACTGAAAAGAATCGTAATCTCACTGAATAGTTTTTGATGGAAGCCCCCATATTTGTCCACGCATGAATAAAACACCACTGCGTCATGGTCTAGTCGGGCTGGTTTACAGTGGCTTCCATTAATACTGGCACCCTTGGTTTGAATCCGAGCTGTGTCAGTGCCCACTGAGGCCAGTAGCCTTTTCAGAGCCGCGCATGATCGACTCTGTGCTGCCAGGAAAACAAGAGGGACGGCCGGTCTGGGTTATCGCAGTGATTGTTGCTCAAGCACCTCCTGCTGGCAAGTCAGGCGCTCTCAGTAAAATTCTGAACTTGCAAATGATCTGATTTGCCTCCGCCCTTGTTCTGAGCTTGCGAAGTTTTGAGCTAGGAGTATACAGAAGCAGTAGCTAACAGGCACGTGCTTAGGAAGAGAGCTGTGAACTGTCTTTGCTCTTCCAAGGAAAAAAAGAAAAAAAAAAAAAAAAGAAAAAAAAAAAAGAGGGCGTCGGCCCTGTGACGAACCAAGACGACATGCAGCAAGAAAATCAAGCTGCTGCCGCTAGCACCGCTACCAGCAAACCTCAGCAACCTCAGTCTGAATGTAACCTTAACTATAGCAGCAGCTGCAATAACCCACAATCAGGGTGGATTTACAAAGAATCTGGCTGGCATTATGGGGTGAAATTACCGAAGAAGCTTGCACTGTCCTGATCAAGCGAGGGGACTCTGCATTTCATAACTGAAGAGGCAAGTACCCAGCCTCAGCCAATAATGTGGGCATGGACGGTAAAGTATGCTCCTTCACAAATAATCATTAATATTAATTAAATGTTTAGGATTCTGTTGAACACGAAATTCTAAGATTTGACCAATGTTTCTGAACACCTGGATACCCACAACGCTTCAAATTGGTATGACTTAGATCAGACCTTCACGGATGAAATTAAACAATTCTGACAGGCTACTTCGTACTGAGCAAGCGTGATAAGTCCCCTCAACAACTGCTCCTGAAAAATGGTCTGCTGTCAATTTTTTTGCTGTCAAAAAAAGTGTTTGTTGCCTTGTATATTTTTCGACACTGCTGGTAACAAATTGTGAAAGTACATGTACTTCGTTACAGTACTTAAGTAGTTTTTTTTTTTTGAGGATTTGTACTTTGATTTTTTTTTTTTTTTTTTTTTTTACCGGGACTTTCAACTTTACTACATTTAAAAGATAAAAAGTATACTTTTACTTTGTTATTTTGACACTGGCCACTTCGTTAATGGTTACGCATTAAAATATGAATGTAATTCATCATTTAAAGATTATTTGGATTTGGCGTGTTCGAGAAGAACAACGGTGCTCGGCAGGGTATCTTAAAGGTCTACTAAGTTAGGGGGAAAAAAACGCTGTAGACATGTATTATTGTCTGTAATTCACGAATCCAGCATTTAACTTTCATAATTGTATGTCATACTGGCAAAAAAAAATAAAAAAAAAAATGAAGAAACTAGACACTTTGAGACCTCTCCTTAAAACTCGCGAGCGATTGGCTAATCGGTTGTCACGTATGAGAAGTAAGTTGCACCGGAGCTTGTACACAAAATGACTTGTTTGACTCCTCATTTCAACAGCCAATTTGTGAAAGAAAGAAAAGTTACAGTTATCTTATTTGGGTCGAATATTCTTATCGATACCTTTTCTACATACTCAATGCAATGATTTGACACAAAATGTCCAGATTTTGTGGGTTTTTAACTTTTCCGTGAACAAAGCTCTGATCTCATCTGGGATAGCAAAACGAAAAGTTTGCATTGGTCGTAAACGCGTGTACAGTCATTTTACGCGTTCTTGTATTGTTTACTACACAAAATGAGTGCAAATTTTGGACTTCGAACATAGAAGCGACTGAGAAACACGGCAACTTCATACTCGTATGGACCGGTCGCTTGTGTTTATGTTTGGGTTTCGCTTTCGGATATGTGCCGTACCAAAGTCCTATTAGTCCCCAGTGACTAGGATCACGATATGGCCAGTGTTTCAGAAACAAACACAAATGCAAAATTAGAATGTCGTCATCATCAACAACAATGAACAACGGTACTAAGTTACTAACAACAACAAAGCAACGTAAACACAAGCTCACTTGTCAGCTCGTCTTCACAGCACTCTTGCATAGACATTTACACCGAAGCCGTACAGCGGGGCTGGGCCGTGGGCTACCCGTGCCAGGCCTGGCGGGGTAGCAGCTGAGCGAGTGGGGAGTAAGCATGAGAACGGATCTCAGAGATGCCAAGTCTCATGCATTCGACGTAGGTCCTACGAATTTTTTAGGCTTATTCACCGTAGTCTGCAATTATTCAATGAAAGCTGATTAATGAGATTCTCACGCGGAATTAAAATGCTTTAAATGAAACAAGACCATTTGAAACGTCTTTATGCAATTCCAAAGCTTTCAATCCCTCAAAAGACAAGCATGAGAATTCCCAAGTCATAATCGATTTCCGTGTCACTAGTGGAGAAATCCACCGTAATGCATGTGAAACTGATTAACTTAATGCACAATGACTTGATGACAAGCAATGATTCTGCAATTGAATTTCTCCAGTGCGCGTTGATTGAAAAATTGCTGACTACGGCACAGGAAGGTGAATGCCACTAAGAGGCGAGAGACTCCACCGAATGCGTGAGACTTGGCATCTCTTTTTTGGGAAGTGATGTAAACTCACACCATCGTTTGGAGTCTTACAGCCTGCCACTACACACCTATTTGGCATATTGATGAATGTTATCTCAAAATCAACGAAATCAAGGACTGATCAAGGCGAAATCAATTATCTGTATAGAACAAACCACTGGTAAAGCAGCTGGGAACGTTTGCAACTTACTTCTCACACGTCACAGGTCACATGACTACGAGGTCTGTGCAACAACTTTTTTGAGGGGCTGGGCTTTGGACCATACAAACCAGCCAAATTTCAGTTTTCAAATAATGATAAAAAGTTACAGAAAGCATTTACAAATGTGTGATGCATATTGATTTACTACATATGACCCATTTCTTCAAAAAATAGCCACACATTTTTCTAATTGAGTAAACCTTTAACCGCTTTGTGCAGAAGTGTCTGCCAGCAGACATGGAGCTGCAAATTTATACACGCAGTTACAGTATTCTATCACTAGATGGCACACCCGGATCAGTTATTGCTGAATATTCACAAGCAAGCCAAGCTGGAACACGGTTTAGAATATGGACGAGTTCACACCAATCCCTGTTTTTCAGGAGTTGCCTGAATTTAACTCCTAAGCTAAGCCTGATGTGCAAACTGCTCAATATACTTGCCCATAGTATCTATCCAGCAGTTCAAAAAAAAAATTCTCTTGCTACAGAAAAAATCGTTGTCCTCTGTAGCAACCACTTCAGCTACAGTGAGCTAATGGTATCCCAATTAGTAGTTAAGAAAAATCAGTTTTCTGAAGCAAAAATTCAACATGGAATTGAATACCATGTAATTCTACTAATTATAGTCAATTATTGTGGTTTTTTTAATCTGCCAGTACACTCAAAGAAGAAGAAATATATAAAGGAGAGACTGCCTGTTTGTTTTTTTGAATACTGTATCTTTCATTCACCTGAAAATTGATTACAGAGCACAAGGAGAGAACAATGCGTGGCTGCTTTGCTTCTTTCTATGCGTGCTATGAAAAATACTTTGTTCTTGTACTTGCACTTTTGATACTTAAGTATATTTTTTCACAAGATAGTTATGGTTCTACATTTAATGTGAGCTACTTTAAGACTTTTACAAGTCATTTTCTTATGGGTGACTTCAACTTTTACCAAAGTAACTTTCAGTTATGGTACTTCTACTTTTAATTATTTTCTTCCAGTACTTTATACCTCAAGTTATGTACGTACAAAATGCAGCGAGAAAAGGTTTGAAGTGGACGAAGTATTCACCGTTCTTACCCAGATTTTATTTTTTTTTATAGTAACATGATATGCACTTGATATTTCACACAAGACAATTAATTGTCGCGCGTTTGTTAACAAAATACATCGTACATAACGGAGAAATGATCGATTTCTCCAACACGTGTCCACAGCACCATGTGCACAGTGTTCCAGAGTTATGTACGTTCAAATCAGCGTACAAAAAGCTGACTGTAAACTCACAACAATTCATGATTATTGTGTCTTACAGGCATACGAGACAGGAACTTCCAATGTCATTGATTTCAATCCAGCTATGTTATCAACTAGCAAGCATGCTGAAGAGGGTGGTTAAGAACATAAAGGTGCATAAAACATTCAAGATCGGGTGTGTAAGATAGATACCATTCACCATGCAGCAGGGTTTGATGTGAAAGGCACAAAGGAAAATGTGAATAAGGAGAATTCATTTTATTTTCTTTATTTACCTCATGTAAAAAGATACTGTTTTTCATCTGATGAAAGATTAAATATGGAAAATCAGAGTACATGATACTGAAGCTATTACACTGTCTCTGTCAAAGACAAGTTCTAGATTTGGAGAGAAAATCAGGGTGATTGAGAGTGGTAATGTAATTTACATAACACAGTGTGAGCATTTGCAATTGGCAATCTAACATTTTATGTAATTTTATGGTTGCACATTCGTTGCATCTACTTCATCTTTGCTGTTTATATTCTAAATATTAATATTGAAAGTGATACAAGGCCTAAAGTGGTCACTGAGTTATGTACATTACATTTTGTAATGAGCACCATTACATGCAAATGAGCAGAAGTTATGTGGTTTAAGTTGAAAAAAAAGAAAATTTTCTGCATGTGTGCTGCATAGTTATCTGTGACATAGAATAGTATGAAGATACTGTGTTCACAAATGACCAAACTAGGAGAAAAGTTTGTGTACTACTCAGTGAAATGTAATGTACATAACTCTGACTGCCTTTGTTTATGCCCTATATTCAGAGCTTTTGCTCAAGATTTTGATTTGTCTTTTGTTTTTTTATTTACATAATGAAATACATCAGTATACAAAACTGTTTTGTTACAAATTGAATTCTTTGAAGAGATAACTGCATAGAGTGGACACTGAGTTATGCACATTACATTTTGTGAAGGAGTGAAGTTTGTTGATCTATAATTATATCCCCGAAATACGAGTTTCGGGGATATCATGGTTTCGCCCCACCCGCCGCCGCTGCGTCCGCTGATTTTAGCCATTAGCGGAATAACTCACAAAATACTTTACACTGGCTTCTCATTTGTAGCATATGGGTAGATATGGTAGAGAGGATGAACTGATTCGATTTTGGGAAAGTATGCACTCCAAGGTTTGCCACCAGGTGGCGCTATATATTGAAAAAAATTAGTTTTTTAAAAATATCTCTGAAACAATTACTTACACAGACCTCAAATTTGCCTCATATTGTAGGTCTAGTAAAGGGGAATCTAATAAAGGGGGCTTCAAGGATTGGGGAATTTCAGGGATATACCCCTTACTGTCGGCCGCCGACAGCGTAGGCCTAGTTGCAAGAAGGAGATGTCTTAAGGTCTGGTACTCCTGGAGTATGTTTTGCCAATGTTTAAAGTTTCTCATGATAGTATTTCCAAGGTCCATCCTTCAGTTTGAAATTTCACCCAAAATGTAACACTTGGGTACCCTTGATCTTGGGTAACCTGCACATATGCAATAAGACACTCAAGCATTACACTGAAGACACATAAATATAGTAAAATGTAGAAATATAAAAATAAAGAATGGATAAATGCTTTCAGTGCTGAACAAATTTATTAGACCACCACTCAATGTAAGCTTTATGCCACAGCTGCCCTAAATTAACAGTGTTGGTAATCACTAAAATAATTTATATGTTTCTGTATGGTTAATCCACCAGTATACGCAAGCTCTTCCACTGAAATGATATTTTTAATGCTAAAAATATTGTTGTTATCCATGAATTTTCTAATTTAGTTTTACAAAAAAGCAGAAAAAATAGTCAAGCACATCATTATTTTTTGATTAAGATGCCAAATAACAGTTATTTTCTTGCATTCCTGAACATAAAAATTAGTTTTAGTGGTTAAATGCAAGAATGCAAGCTGTTACCAAGGCCAAAGGAGGCCAAACAAAATAAAGTTTTTTTTTTTGTTTGTTTTTTGTGTGTGAATAAGGACTAGTGGTTTCAGTTTGTTATTTGCTAAAGAAATAACAAAATAACTCTTAGTTTTAAACAAGTTTTTGACAAATTTCTTAAATAATTGTGTTTTCTCTTTTTTTTGTGACAGGTGGTCTAATAAATTTGTTAGGCATTGTTCAAATAATAGAAACATTATGAAGTGTACCGGGTAAAGTGTAGAAATGTCAAACTGCAATGTGCAGTGTGTGTGCATCATATTTAAATTAACAGTCACAGTCCCATATGATGTTATGTGAATGAAGTGCCATTGTTTGAACTGGGAAGGGGAGGGGCAGAGTTCTCAGTCCTGACTGAGGGAAGAAGCGCTTCCCACGTCTCCCTGTGTTTCGGCAGTGGCCAGAGTGTAGGCAGACAAACACTCCACTGCTGGGGTGGTGGGGATCATTAATGGTCCTGTTTGCCCTGGCCATTCTCCTTGTGAAGATGTCCTGGAAGGTGGGGAGCGTTGTACCCATGGTATGCTCTGTTGACTTCAGCACCTTCTGCAGGGCTCTTCGGTCACACACAGCCCTGTTCCCATACTATTGGGTGATGTTTCCAGTCAAGACACTGTCCACCACTGCCTCGCCTTCTTCACCTGACTCTTGAAGCGTGTTGTCCATGTCAGATCTTCTGAGATATGCACCCCCCTGCATATAAAGTTGCACACCCACTCTACAAGCGTCCCATCTATCCTCAGTGAAGAGAAAATCCCCCAGCAGTCTCCTGAAGTCCACAATCAGCTCCTTGATTTTGCTGACTTTCAGGAGCAGGTGGTTGTCCTGGCATCACTGTGACAGGTTTTCAACCACCCCTGTATCCATCTGCTCACTGTTGTTAGTGATGCAACCAACCACCACCATGTAATCAGCAGATTTCACTATAATGTTGATGCGGTTTGTGGGCAGACAGTCATGCATGTACAGAGTGAAGAGCAGGAGGCTGAGGACACAGCCCTGAGGGTCTTCAGTACTGAGGGTGCAGAAGCTGAATGTGTGTGTGCCTACTCTCAGCACCAGAGATACGCTGGACAGGAAGTCCAGGATCCAAGCACACAGGGGGGTGTTCAGCCCTAGGTTGACCAGCTTGGAATGGAGTTTGGTGGGGACTATGGTGCTGAAGGCTGACTAAGGTGAGAAGTGGAGGGACTGAAGTGAGATGTGAGGGGGACCAAATGTGTAAGTGTAAGTGTACACTTGAACTGGGAAGTGCAAAATTCGCAAATTCTGGAAAAAAAACAGCGGAAATTCAGGCTAGAGGAACCAATTAGTTCAACACCGCTAAATAAATATAAGTAATGCATTACATGCATTGTCATTTTTCAATTCTCAGTATTATTATTTTTTTTATTTCCAATGCTGAATTTTCATGAAGCTTTTTATGTTTGCAAGCCCTGTTTCTCTACCAAAATCATGAAAATAAACTAAAATACAAAGGAATTCTAAACGCTTCAAGTGTCCTGACTCAGTCGAGCCATTCCTTTCCTGTCTGTGAAGCTGCAATCTTGAATTATAAAACCTTAAATAAGGTAACACATAAATAGCCAGATTCGGCTTCTGTGCAAAGGGGTTAAAAACTATTTATTGGCTCTTTCTTAGGATATGTTCTACCACATTTCCAGAAGAGTGATAAGAGGTAGAATCACATTTTGAGTGCCGTATCCTTTTTATTTTTGTAATACCGTGATATAATACTGTCACTGCGAAAATGAAAAAAATAAATAAATAAATACTGTGATATAAATTTTAGGTCATATCACCCAACCCTAATATATACTTAAAATTGTTCGACACAAAGTGAACTTCCACTGGTTTATTTGGTATAACGGTTTCAAATAATGAGGAAAAACAAGGTATCCATTGCAGTAGCCTTTTGGGATGGTCTGTAATGTAGCGGTTTTCCATAAGCACGAATTAAAAACCCAAGAAATAAAATTGTGAACAATTAACATTACAAATGCAAACAAACATAACTCTGATTAAACCCAATTCTTTATTTAATGTTACTTCCACTTTGTGTCTATTTGAGAGACACTATCGGAGTCCATGAGAATTTTCAACTTTATGATTGCCACAGCTAACAATAAAACGATACTGTGACTTAAATTCTCATTTGCAAAAATGAGATGAACCAAGTCTATTAAATAAAACATAACCTACGAAGTGTAATTTTTTTATGATAAGGTCAAATACAGGCATCAGTCTGCGGTGTAGTCATACTTCAACCTCTAAAGTCTAACGGCAGAATCTGCAAGGGCTCTGAACTGAGTTCAAAAATTTCGAACGATCGAAAACAGTCGACTGTTGGTCGACCGAGATATGCTTTCGTAGGGGACATCCCTAGTCATTTATTGATCAAATCATAGCGAAAACTGCAGTTGAGAAGTGAACCGAGCCTGGCTGCAAAAATTGGCAGGATTAACAGATAGATTACGCCAACTTTCACGGTCAAAACAACCAAAATTCGGAAATGAAAACTTTCTTACAATAGATAAAGGGATGCTTACTTCTGGAACTCACTTCATCCTGTCTTTTTTTTGACAATTTTTACGGGGTTTTATGCCCTTAGTTTCCACATCGATTACCGGCGGACAGCTGGGCGATATGCCCAGTCTGCTCTGCTATTTTTACTGGTTGAGGCAATGCGCAGTTCCATTGGTTGAAGAAGTCTCACGTGGCTGGGAATCCACCAGTGAGAAACACTATGTCCACACGGTTACTCATGAGCCACTGCGCGCTAAGCAAAAGAGTCTGGAAATATTGTCGAGTTGGTGCTGCAGTTCGGATAGCTAGGTGCACAAAAATGGAATGTTTTTGATGGATACAAGCACATTTATTTGCGCAGCTAAAATGCAATTTTAGGCACACAAAGGCGTGTACGCGCAATTGCGCACCTTTCATAAAAACGCCTGCCAAACATGTTCAATAATGCATACCATTCCATTCCATTTATTACCTCTGCCAAGGAGGTTATATTTTAACCTTGGTTCGTCAACATGCCAGAAAAAGTAATGGACATATTCTTATGAAATTTTCATCAGAGGTGTGTCTTGGCCCACCTCGGAATAGATTTTATTTTGGGGGTGACCTGGAACAAATTCTGGATACAAGAATTTTTCATTTACTTGTGTGATAGTACATAATTACGCTACTAGTATGTGCCCCAGGCATGTGGGGGACTGTTGCACCTCGGCTGCAGTATGCGCTCTCCGAGTGCCGTTCATATCTGCATTTCTCCGGCTGTGATCCTTGGAGTTTCCTTTATGACTTGAACCATCCTAGTCACTGTGTATGCATTCAAAATAGGCACACACCCTCCTCCAGGTGGATTTTTAACAATTGGCAGTTGCTTTAAGCTACTTGTATACTGCCCTTACTTGAATATTTTCCACTTTTTTTCACCATTTTCTTATAGTCATCCCAAAACTCAACAACTGCCTGTGGCACATCATTGCAGAATTCTTTTGTCTAATCCATGCTGACAGATGACTAAGGGAACGTGGCCAGGTATAGCCAAACATTTATACCTCAAGGAAACAAGAAGCCATGGGTGATAATTTAGGTTCTATTAATCATTACGGTGAACTTAAAAAAGTAAAACAGAAATGAGAAAGTACTCAAAAAAGTAAAAGTATCATTTTGCTTCAATTCAAGGTTTGATTTTTGTCAATATTTTGATGAAAGATTGGGAAGAAAAAAATGCTAAAATGCTTTTTTACATAGCCTGTTAAGCTAATATTTACCAAGGGTGCCAAAAATTGTGGAGGGCAGTGTATTTCTTTCAGATCAAGGAGTTTAAATGAGGACATTTCATTCCGATTACAAGTTCTCTATGTACACATTGCAACTGAATCACTGTAGATAAATTGTTAAATAGCAGAATACTGGAGAATTCCAGAGCTCAGTTGAGGAAAGGTGATAATGGTCCTCACCTCTGGATCTTCTGGAAAGATGTTGTCCACGAGTCTCTTGTACCGGGGTCTTAGTGCCCCACAGCATCCGCAAACTCCTGGAAAGGATAACAAACAAAGACTTTTTCTCATTGTCCAAACATGCATTGCTCATTGAAGGTCACCTCTTGTTCCTGAACTCCCCCAACAATGGCCCTCATCACTTCCCACTCAGCCCCTACACTCTCATTCGTCACAGCTCGACCCCTTGTCACTTAATCCTTAACCAGTCATCTCGAACAAGTCATTCAGAGACCATTCAACCCCGCAACACTAATCCTATGTGGCCAAATCTTCTCTGCTCGCACACAAAGCCAAAACCCCAATTTCTCCCTCCTCAAGCCCTCAACCCTCATCCCCAATTCCACCTCCCTCAGCTATGCATCGTTCTACACCCTAACTTCTCAGAATGTAGAGCATTAATCCTAAAGTCTAAACCTTCAGGCAATCAACCGCATCCTAAAGTGAACCTCAGGGGCTATATAGCAGGCACTTCAGTGAGGTATATTTGCTGCGGACAGTTCAGCGTTTTTTTTTTTTTTTTTTTTTTTTGATTTCGCAACATACCATCTAGATGGAAAATGTACAACCCCGAATCAAAAAAAATTTGAGACAGTTTTGCAATTGCAAATTAAAAAAGAAAACAGTGATTTGTGAATAATTTTTTTTCCACTTATGTTTCTTCGTAGATAGCCTGAACACAATATAGTTTGTGTTTTATGGGGTCAGTTTAGTTTCTTTTTTAAAATTGACATCCATTCCAGTCATTCAAGCCATCTATGCATTGAGAAAAAAGTTGGGACAGAGCAAAAATAGCACTGTACTGAAGTGTAGGATTAAACAAGGCAACATTGTCACCAATATCCCCCGCCACAGTAAGAATGGTCACGGGGGACGGGGAAAACTTGTCCCCTTTAAACACCCATACACCAAGTTCAGAGTCAAGGGCCATAACTCCATTAAAAAAAAATTCTCGGAATCAGTTGTCGAACTCATGCAATAGGGTCATTAGTACTGGTCACCCACAGAATTTCATCCACGTAGGTGCAATAGTTGCCGAGAGAACTTGTCCCCATTGCAACACCCATACACTTAAGCCCACGAACAGAGTCAAGGGCCATAACTCTGTAAAAATGAATTTCTCGGAATCAATTGTCAAACTCATTCAGTAGAGTCATCAGTGCTGGCCACAGACAAAATTTCATACACATAGGTGCAATAGTTTCCGAGAAAACGTGTCCCCATTGCAAATCCCATACACCAAGTCGACGAACAGAAACAAGGACCATAACTCCGTAAAAATAAATTTCTCGGAATCAACTGTCAAACTCATTCAATTGGATCATTAGTACTGGTCACCCACAGAATTTCATCCACGTAGGTGCAATAGTTGCCGAGAGAACTTGTCCCCATTGCAACACCCATACACTTACGTCCACGAACAGAGTCAAGGGCCATAACTGTAAAAATGCAGTTCTCTGAATCAATTGTCAAAAACATTCAGTTGGGTCATCAGTACTGGCCACATACAAAATTTCATTCAAGCAGGGGCAATAGTTTTCAAGAAAACTTGTCCCCATTGAACCCGGACGGACGGACGGGCGGACGGACGAGCGCCATTCCAATATCCCCCGACTCACTTCGTGGCGGGGGATTATAATGATGTGATTTGAATCAGGTGGTGTCAACAGGTGATTGTAGTCATGACTTGGAACAACACCAACACCCAGGAAAGGCCAAGTCCTTCGGCAGCAAAGATGGGCTGAGGATCACCCGTGTGCCAACACATGCGTGAGAAAGTTATTGAACTGTTAAAGAACAATGTTCCACAAAGAAACATAGGAAGAGATCTAAATAATCCATCTTCTACTGTGCATAATATATGTAAAAGATTCAAAGAATGTCCATCCATATACACATCCCCACCAAATTTCACCTTGATCCCTTCAATGGTTTGGCAGAAGATCAAAGTTAACAGACGCCAATGCGAACACTGACACTGATGCCGATGATTCGATTGGCTTATGTTGGCCATGTTGTTTCATTTATCCATTTTTTCTTATAGATTTACAGAGCAGCCATGACAAACATCAAGCATGCAAAATTTCAATTTGACCAGACAAACTGGTTTAGGAGTTATGACCATTTGTTTGCTATAGCGCCACCTATGGACAGATTTACGCCAAATTTGGTGTGTTTGAGCTGGTGCCGACTACTTTTGCCGTTTTCACCAAAAATAAATCAAATGAACAAAATTAGCTATTTTGCTGGTTGAAGTCCGAGGGAAGACCAACACAAAGCCATTTAAACTGTAACTATCTTACTTAGTTCTGGAGCTATGATACAAAATACACCAGTTTTGTAACTCCGTTACCACTTGACCTGGCCCATCTATTTTTATTTTCACAATTTTGTGACCAAGCTTACTTGGAGACCGTTTGAGCAAGAACTCTCATTTTTTAAAGGAATCTTGAGGTTCTTCAAAATCATTTTTCTCCAATTTTTGATTTGTCCCATGGTTCATCCGCCATATTGGATATACTCAAAAGCTTTGACAATCTTCTCTAGAACCACTGCACTGATCAAGCTCCAACTTAATAAAGGTCAAGAAGAACCAGAGTTCTATCAAGTTTGAGAAAATCATCAACTTCCGGTGAAAATTGTGGCAGTAGTAAGCCAATAAAGCTTGAGGGCGTGGCCTCTTAATGTCATGAGCTGTTGCTCCTGAACACAATGTCCAATCCTCACCAAACTTGACATCTGCCATCTACAGGCCATCTGACTTAAGCATACTAAATTTAGAATGAATCCATAGGTGACGCTATAGCAAACAAATAGTCATAACTCCTAAAACAATTGTCCAATCAACTTGAAATACTTCATGTTAGTCAGGGTTGCTATATATCTATCTATTAAAGAAAGTGATAACTAATACAATATGGCCAACATCAGCCAATCCACTTTCAGCTGACCCTTTGCTCACTTTAGCTTTTGCCGCTCATAATGAATCTTTATAATCTTGTAAGGATCTGGAAAAGCGCATACGAATCCAGAAATACAATCCAGATATACAATATTCTTATCCATCAATTCTACAGTACAAAATTTGTTCTGTTCAGTCAAGTCACCAAGACGCATTCTTTTGATAAGGCATGAATCGGGGATCAAGGCCTCAAAGGTGCTTCAATCTGTTTATTATTATTATTATTATTATTATTGTTGTTCTTCTTATCAGTTGTTGAAGTCATTGTTGTTTTTGTAATTATGATGAAGGTGATTATTATTATAATTATTAGTCCGAGTAGCAGCATCTTTTTCAGCTTCTTCTATTTAGGATTATTCTTATTCGCCTTCCTCTTCTTCTATCATGTCTATTAATATTTTTGCTGTTGTTATCATTATTATTGCAGCATCAGTATTAGATGGATAGCAAAGTGTAGGGTTTAGCTGCGACCGGATGGGAGATGGACGGTGTCCCTCTCCCTGGTGGTGTTGCGGGGCCTCTGGGTTGGTGGGCCTGGATAGGACTGGTGGCTACTGCCCATAAATCTCCCCCTTAAAAAAGGGTAAAGGTGGCAGACAATAATAAAGAAGAGAAGGAAAAGGGAGTCAAGGAGCACATAAACCTGTAATGGGCTGGCACTCAGGCCTGGGTCTAGGCGTGAGTCATGCAGTGAGGGCATGTCTACTCCCCAACCCTAACCCAAAGCACAGGAGTGTATGAATTACCGGTGCATCTCAATAAATTAGAATATCATCAAAAAGTTGATTAATTTCAGTAATTTGATTCAAAAAGTAAAACTTGTATATTATAGAGATTCATTATACACGGACTGATTTATTTCTTTTAATTTTGATGATTATAACTGACAGCTAATGAAAACCCAAAATTCAGTATCTCAGAAAATTAGAATATTACTTAAGACCAATAAAAAAAGGATTTTAAACACTGAAATATTGGACTACTGAAAAGTATGAACATGTACAGCACTCAATACTTGGTCGTGGCTCCTTTTGCATGAAATACAGCAGCAATGCGGCGTGGCATGGAGGCGATCAGCCTGTGGCACAGCTGAGGTGGTATGGAAGCCCAGGTTGCTCAGATAGCAGCCTTCAGCTCTTCTACGTTGTTGGGTCTGATGTCTCGCATCTTCCTCTTCACAATACCTCATAGATTCTCCATGGGGTTTAGGTCAGGCGAGTTTGCTGGCCAATCAAGCACAGGGATACCATGGTCCTTAAACCAGGTATTGGTACCTTTGGCAGCGTGGGCAGGTGCCAGGTCCTGCTGGAAAATGAAATCAGCATCTCCATAAAGCTGGTCAGCAGAGGGAAGCATAAAGTGCTCTAAAACTTCCTGATAGACAGCTGCGCTGACCTTGGACCTGAGAAAACGCAGTGGACCAACACCAGCATATGACATGGCTCCCCAAACCACCACTGACTGTGGAAACTTTACACTGGACCTCAAGCAGCTTGGATTCTGTGCCTCTCCTCTCTTCCTTCAGACTCTGGGACCTTGATTTCCAAATGAAAAGCAAAGTTTATTCTCATCTGAGATGAGGACTTTGGACCACTGAGCAGCAGTCCAGTCCTTTTTGTCCTTAGCCCAGGTAAGACGCCTCTGACGTTGTCTCTGGTTCAAGAGAGGCTTGACACAAGGAATGCAACAGTTGAAGCCCATGTCCTGGATCATCTGTGCGTGGTGGCTCTTGAAGCACTGACTCCAGCTGCAGTCCACTCCTTGTGAATCACCCCCAAGTTCTTGAATGGGCTTCCTTTCACAATCCTCACAAGGCTGCGGTTATCCCTGTTGCTTGTGCACCTTTTTCTACCACACTTTTTCCTTCCATTCAACTTTGCATTAATGTGCTTGGATCCAGCACTCTGTGAACAACCAGCTTCTTTAACAATGACCTTTCATGTCTTACCTTCCGTGTGCAGGGTGTCAACGATCGTCTTCTGGACAACTGTCAAGTCAGCAGTCTTCCCCATGATTGTGTCGCCTACTGAACCAGACTGAGAGACCATTTAAAGGCTCAAGGTGTGACACCATGAGTCTTCAATATTGAGCTTCTTCACAATATTCTAATTGTATGAGATGCTGAATTTTGGGTTTTCATTAGCTGTCAGTTGTAATCATCAAAATTAAAAGAAATAAACACTTGAAATATATCAGTCTGTGTGTAATGAATCTATATGAGTTTCACTTTCTCAATCAAATTACCGCAATAAATCAACTTTTTGATGATATTCTAATTTAATAAGATGCACCTGTATATGCATGCGTGCGTGAGTGCTGCGTATGAGGGGGTACTCTGCCAGCTCATCCTGATCTGTCCCTCACCGGAAGGCCCTGCCTCTGTTGCTGCTGTAGGTTCACCCCCAATTAATAAATGAAATCCCCGCAGTTGTCATCATCATTATTACCATTTTTATTATTGTCATCACAGTTATTATTCCTACTTCCATTATAAATATTATGTACCAATTACTATAATATACTATCATTTATTGATTCATTAATGCTATTATTGTTACCATTATTGATCTGCTAGACTCCCTCTTTAATCTATAACAATCATCACTTATCGGACTGTGCACTCCGGACTCACCAATTCAACATTTCATTTCTTGTCTTTATTTTAATTTTATTTTTCTTCTAGACTTAGTTTATCTCTGTTCATGTATGTTGTTGCAGTTTTGTCTTACGCGCTTCCATCTGTACTCATTTTATCACCAATTTAAAAAAAAAAAAAAAAGAAAAAAACGGCTGCGTGATGTAGTTGAACCGTTTACGAGACCAGAGGAAACAACACTCTGAGCACCAGTTCCGTAACCCATGAGAGTGGCCATAGAAAAATGAGGCCGCATCTGTGCTGGTCGTCGGCAGCAGTCAAAAAACAGGGTAGTATACATGCTAGAGTACCCGTTTTCTTTTGGAGTTCTCCAGGTAACAAAATCAAGTTTCTCAAAACCGGGATTAGGGCTTATCCTGGTTTCTGAAATTGGGATATGATGTTTACATTCACAAACACAAAAAACGGGAAATTCAGAAACCTGATCAAAACCCGGACACTCAAGTCCATGTAATCTCAGCCATTGAGAGAGTTGCAAGGCAAAAACCACTCCTAACCAAAAAGAAAACCAAGGCAAGTCTCAAATTTGCAATAAAAGCACATTGATGACACCCTAGACTTTTGGGATAAGGCTCTGTGGACTGATGAGTGGAACTTTTTGGGAGACATGGGTCCCCTTACATCTGGCGTAAAGATCATCATACAAACAGTCATCTGGGGCTACTTAGCTGCTTCAGGACAACCGTGACTTAGCACAATTCTGCTACCAGCCAGAAAAATCAGTTTATGACCCATAGCTCAAGCACAATTGGGTTATGCAGCAGGAAAATGATCCGACGCACACAAGCAAGCGTGCCTCTGAATGGCTTGAAAGAAACAAAATAAAAGTTTTGGAGTGGCCTAGTTTAAGTCCTGACTTGAATCGCATTGAGATGCAGTTCATGCTCGAAAATCTTTCAATGTGACTGAATTAAAACAACTCTGCAAAGAAGAGAGGGCCCAAATTCCTCCCAGCAATGTACAACGTAATAACACTGTTTGCCAGTTTCTGCAAATGTTTGATTTCAGTTCTGCCATGAAATGACGAAAAGCAGCAAGTCAATATTTTGTCAAAATTGAGTGAAACAAATTGTTAGAATTGGGGGGAAGTCCTATGTAGTAATAGATTTATTTCTGCAAAAGATATTCTAATTAAGCCATAAATGACATGGTGGAAGGAAGCAAGTCCAACATTTACGCCTCATTTATCATGATAGAAGGAAACAAGTACAAATCTGAGATGGGCCCAAACAAAACTTTCAGCCAAAGAAATTCTTGTTTACAAAGTAGTTGAAGGCTGCTCACATGGGGAGAGTTGTTTCCTCCAAACAAGTTCTAAAAATTGCTTTAAAATGCTAAACTTTGCAAATGCTTTCAACCTTTTTAGGGGCAGGTTTGTATTTTTCTGTTATATATATGTAAGAATACATCAGTGGTTACATTGAAATGCATGTAACTTTATATTTCATGCAGATGTCACTCTTTGTGTACCACTAGCATATTCTTACACAATACAAATAGCACTCCAGAGACTGAAGTGGTACGCCATATGCACAGGTCAGGGATTGTGAGGGAACACAATATTCACCCACCACAGTTTGTGGCCATGGTAAATGACTTTGGCACAGTTTCTTTACTCCCAAAAGGTCAAAGACTAAACAGCAGCGCCATAGAGACATTCACCCATGCACAGGTGGCCAGACTGAATAACATGACAGGGGCCGAGGTCTACATCCGTCCCCCCTTCCATCCTTTATTCCTTCAATCCAGGCCCCCTCCATCTGTACCCCTTCCATCTGTGTCCCCTCCATGCTTGCCCTGAATTTGCAACATTCTGCTCAGCTGCGTTTCCATGGTTTGTTCTCAAAGACTGCAATTGCAATGCTATTCTTAGAGATGTCTCCACCTCGTTTCCAACATCAGCAACCCTCAATAACATCCTCACCTAGGCCTTCGGCCCAAAGATGAGCACCACTCCCAGAGAAATAATGCAAGCTATAGCGCACACGAGTCGCCGTAGATGATGGCAGCCAACATGCTGGCCAATGCCGCGAGGCGTCCCACCCACTCCCTGAGGTTCTCTTGACCCATGGTAACACAAAGGTGAATCTAGTATCCAGTGTGTGCAACAGAGGTGGAGCAAAACATTCTAAATGAATCCAAGTTTTTGTAAGGTTTCCCTTTTTAGGTGCATAGTTTTATTATTCTTACCAGTGATCAGATCTTTTAATCACCTTTTGTACTACCGCCTGCAGAACAAAGCTCTCTAAAATGTCCATCTAGTGTGATCAAATCTATCGCAATGAATTGAGCTGGGGCATGCAGCACCCAGGCACATTATCAGTCCCACTCTCCACCTCTTCCTGTGCTCAGAGCTCCTTTACAAGTGAGAGCTCAGTTCAGTTACATAATAGAACAGATGACAAAGTGTGAATGAGAGGCTCATTTTTGGATGAAGGAATATACAAAAGCAGACCCCTTCCAGCTCTTTTGGACTTCAACTGAAGGTCAGTTCCCAATTGCAACAGTGTGTGGGCACATTTTCTAGACCAGAAGTTGAACATGCAGGAGGCCCAACTTCCTTGGCAGCAAAGTACCGCAGGGAAGCACCTTCAGAAGTTAGCACTCTCCTTCCAGCAGCTGTAATCATTGTTGAATCACTTGTATTGGATGGGGCTCACTGGCATTATAAATGAGAAAACAAAGGTACTACCATGAAAAAGGCACACCAAAAACTGACCATGCATAGGCTACTGCCATACTTGCCTTCCAAACTGGAGACATTTGAGAGTTGTGCTGTGATGATCCAACAACTCAGGAGTCAAAATAGGGCCACAGCGGCTTCGGTCCTGCTTTGTCACGACCCATAATGTAAAATCCGCTGGGCACCTTGTATTTTAGCTAAATCTTATTTTAGCCCATTTTCTTCTGCAGTCAGCAGAATGCAAAGATTTTGATGTGTACGCCATGCATATCCTCTAACTTTGTTGAATCAGCATGCAATTTCTTGAGTAATGGGAAAAATCACAGTCCTGTTCCGCTGAGACCTGTGACAGCAGTGCAAGATGGCAAAGCCAACCAATCAAGCCATGGATCCCAAAGGAGCTCAGCCAGTACAGATACTGATCCGTAGTCACATTAAATAGCCCAGTAAGATAGCAGTGATCCATATTTGAATACTGTCATTGTTTCCCCTACCATTGTTTTGGAGGGGCGCCCCCCCAACGGACCCTGAAATTCAGATTTTTTTATTATCATTTTTAAAACTTTAAGTACAAAAATGTTGTATTGTATTTGGGTTCGCGATGACGCCGTCCTCATTGTGGAAATACGGATCAAAACAGAAAAGCATGCAAAAAATTTGGAAAGGGTCCCCGATGGCTGCTCAAATTGGCACATTTTTCAATGACTTATAAAAGCCCATTAAGCTTTAAGGCATTATAGCGCACCACGGCCATTACCTTGAAAGCCCCCTAAACCAGGCCCCTTCTAGGAGTTGTGGCGAATCAGGCTCGCCAACCGAACTCACTGACGGTCAATTCATTAGTTACAGGAAGTGTGAAGAGCTTAAATGTTCAAATTTTTGGAATTCTAATGCTAACAAGCCAATTTTTGCACCAATACATGAATGTTCTTATTATTGGGGACGCACTTCTTAAATTGGGCCGATCAGGAACGACGTAGATTTGCGCTTGCAAAGGCAAGCGATTTGAGACAATGTAACTCCATAACTCCACAATTTTTTTTTGTAGAGGCTCAAGTCAGAGTTGGCAACCTAGCTAGCATAATGTTGGAGCCGCTGGTTTTCTGTAGTTGCGCGTGACGCATAAATGCATGAAGACGTCCGCAGTTTGCAATGCAATGCAGCAAATTTGTTGGCCTGAGTTGAACATTTCATGTTGGAAGTGGCTATTCACCCCGCAGCGTTTCGGTGCAAAAGTAACAAGATTGGGGCGGATTAGAGAATGAAATGTCTGATTGGCCCAGCTGCAGGGCAAATAGCAGAAGTGCTTCCCCTGTCCATCCCGCTGCGGGGTAGATAGCCGATCTCTTTCCTCCAATTCACCCCGCAGCAGGGCAAATAGCTTCTTCCTTTCAGGTTTTGAGAAATTTATCACATTTGTGCATCCTTTTTTTTTTTTTTTAATCACCAATATTTTTTTTAAAATCATCACAAATAAGCCTCAGCATTCAGCCGGAAAGGTTGAATTTTCAATGAATAGACTATGATTTAAAAGCTGTCGTCCAGATGAGGGGAACATACACGTCTGGACACTAAAGAGGAAGAATAAAAGAGAAGAGGAGAAAAAAATACATCGGGTCAGTGGTAAAAATAGTATAAAAATGAATGAAAGTTTTATTTCCAAATGATACAAGTGTATGAACGCACGTGAACAACTATCATACTTCATATCAAGGGCGTAGGTTTAATGAAAGAATTGGTAGGGACACATGAGCACGTATAGCGCGCGAGCTGGAAAATTTTTGCAAATCTGAGTGCAGTTACTGCCTTTTCTGTGTACGGAGATTATCTGAATGTGTGTTTTTTATTTTTTATGATCCAAACTGCCTCCATAATCTTAATAGATAGATGCCACATACATAAACTTCCGTTTCCATTTTGTTGCCATCCAAATACTTTTGATTTGATTTTCGAATACAAGTTTACAACTGTTACTAATGTTATGAACATTTATTATGAAGGTTAGCAATATCGAACAGTTACCAATTCATAAGTTTCTTAATTACATAATGATACGTTTTGTGATTAGAGAATGTCAAGATCATTATAGGCTATTTATGTCTATTAAGCATCTCTCTGTGCTTTAACGCGACTGCAGCCGAGATTAACACTTCAGAATGGACTATCTGTGAGTTGGACAAGCCTCAAACCGAGCGTTTTATCGGACTGGATCATGTTAGATTTACGATAACTACTTTTACAATATTTTTTCCTCACGCTCTCAGACAATGAAATTTCAGTAAGAGTGATACGTATCTAAGGTAATATCAAAATATATGTCATAAGTCGGCCCATGGGAAAAGTGCTATAGTTGCATGATGAAGAAAAATCAGGAACAAATGCCAAATTACGGTTCTCTTCCACGGGCAAGCCTTTGCAAACACCATGTAATCAAAGCCGGCAATCCAGTTGCGCACCTCAAGCCCCGCTTTGGACAAAAAAAGAATATTCATGACCTGAATAGAGTGGTCAATTTACACTTGACTTTTAGCCTTCAGGTAGCCCCTCCCTTTCAACCAATCAAATGCTAGAATGCGTAAATAGGTTGTCACGGAGACGGAGCCTCCAAAACTGGGTCTAATGTGGCTTATCTGGAAAGATGATAAAAACGAGTTTGCTGAAATATTGGTAGGGACATGTCCCCACCGTCTATACGCAAATCTACGCCCTTGCTTCATATCACGAAAACGATCAGATTTTTCTGTTTCTCAATGTGTTAATATTAACAATCTGGGCGTATTTAACACACTATGATTACATGCACACAATTATGTTGGCCACAATATAAGATGGTACAAAGCAGAAAAATATTTTTCATGGTCTATTTTTGACCACGCTTTTATACCAATCCCAAACCACGATGTGACGAGGATGAAGACGTCTGCTGCGCAGTTAAATTGAATTTGAAGGTAAAATAACTACAAACTCCACCCATTCATTGTTTGTGTAAGTATGACCGCAAGTAAAAATGTTCTCTGCATCTTGCTTACTGCCCACCCATACCCAAATTATCCATCTCCTACCCCCCTAAGTACCCACACATGACCTTTCTTGTAGTAGTACATTACAAGACAGGAAACATCATGGTGCATATATAATGGATATATTATACTTTCAAAGTACTTACCTGTGACCCCTCTCCTGCTTTTACCCCAGACTTGAGACTAGACAAATGTATTGCCTCTAATTATGTGAATTGTAAGAATGGAGTAAGTGTGGCAATTTCTACTTTTCTACATGATATTATGGACACCGCAATCACACAAGTTAATGGTGCAAAGACTTCAAAGAGCACAATCTCAGATATAGGTAAAGCATAGGTTTGGGTTTTATGTGCAACAAATACATATGGTGGGTTAAGGACATGCTTCTACATCTAATGGTGCCATGTGCATTCACAAAGCCCACAACCAAGCAAGATCACCGGCCCCCTCGATCAAAAATAAAATGCAAAGAAATCAATCTTGTATATGGTAAATCAAAAGTTATTGAGGAATTTACATTTAAAAATTTATCATAATAGCGATAGCAAATGGAACTCACTCCATGAGTCACATAATCAAAAACATTTAAAAAGTTTTTTAAACCCCTTTGCATCTCTGGTGCTCCATTTTTATCTATTGCCATGGCAAAACCCTGAAAAAATGTGAACACATATTTTGTGAGTCTTAACTGTTTGTTCAGGTCCAAATGCTCTGTCCATACAGGTAATAGGGTCCCGCAGTGAGAGGGTCCTGCGAGGACCACACCCACGGACCATGGACCGCCAACATCCCCCCGAAAGCAAAAAACCTGGGGGAAACGCTGTATTGTGTACTGTAGATAGTGGGATATTCAAAGTCTTCACAATTTTACATTGAGGAACATTTTTCTGAAATTAGTTTTTCGAAATTGGGGAGCCTCTGCCCATCTTTACTTGAGAGACTCTGCCTTTCTAAAATGCTCTTTTTACCCCCAGTCATGTTACTGACCTATTGCCAATTAACCCAATTGGTCGCAAAATGCTCCTCCTGGTTTTTTTTTTTTTTTTTTTTTTTTTATTAGTACCACTTACTTTTACAGCCTTTTCTTGCCCCTGTCCCAGCTTTTTTGAGATGCGTTACTGCCAATAAATTCAAAATGAATTTAGAAAATGGTAAAATGCCCTCACTTTCAAAATCTGATATGTTGTCTGTGTCCTATTGTGAATAAAATGTGGGTTTATGGGATTTGCAAATCATTGTATTCTGTTTTTATTCACGTTTGACACAACGTCCTAACTTCATTGGAATTGGGGTTTGAAATTCCTGGATTTAAAGTTTTTATTGAATTTTCTGTATTGGTCCAAGTGATAATAATTGAAAAAGTGTACTAAAGTAGCATAAATCAAAACATATATATACCATGTTTTGTTTAAGTCAAAACAAGCATGAAATACTAAGATCCCCTGTCTCGGAATGACCGATACCCTGCCTGGAAACAAAACATGGCAGAGGGATGGACAACTGGACAGGAGGATGGACAGAAGTACAAAAAGGCACATCCATGTAATAAGACTGAATCATACGTAAAATTTTATGGAGAAATATTGAATGGTTTAGGAGTTCTGGCCTGAAAAGAAAGGGGATGTCTGATGCGGCCTGCAAAAAAAACGCAGTAGGGCAATTCCATGGTGACTGACGTTACATTCAGAGAGGGAACAGGCCCTTTGGTATGGCCTGGTAGTGAAACTTGCACTCCTAGGATGTTCATATTTTGTCACAGGCATACTTGGGACTAGGTCTATTTGGAGCCTGAAGGAAACTTTGCTGGTGTAATGTATAAGCTAGTAGGATGTGAAATTGAGAGCGTGACTGACGTTACCAAAAAAAAAAAAAAAAAAAAAACGGCCATTAAGAAAATTCCTCAACTTTGTTTCAAACTTGTCTTCAAACCATGCAGGGTTGACAACTTTTTTCATTCCAAGATATAAGGTGACATGCAACTGAAATTCTAGCAAGTATTTCCATGTTCCAAATCAAAAGCATTATCGGAAAAATGACATAATTATGCCTGACTGACCGTTACGTGACTGACGTTACAGTTTGTCACTTAACGCTCAAAGATACAGAAAATGGATTATTGTTGATAAAACAAGATAATTTGACAGGCAGTTGTCATATTTTACACATTCGTTTACTTTAACAGCTTACTAAATGGTAATAATGGTACTTGAATGTTTTCTAGACCATGCCAGGTGCAGTGCTGACAATACCTTCTTGCTCTAAGTGGGATGTAAAAACTCTGCCACTTTATTGACACAGATTTAATGAGTGGCGTTCACCAGCCTGACAGGCCTAATATAAAGCTTTAAATAGTACAACCCCAATTCCGAAATGGTTGGGACAAAGTGTAAATTGTGAATAAAATCAAAATGCAATGACTTTCAAATCATACAAGCCAGTATTTTATTCACAATAGAACAGAGGTAACATAGAAAATGTTGAAACAGAAATTTTACAATTTCATCCACAAAATGAGCTCATTTCAAATTTGATGGCTGCTACAGGTCTCAAAAAAGTTGGGACAGGGGCCTGTTTACCATGCTGTAGCAGCCCCTCTTCTTTGTAACACAGAGTGCAGGTGTCTAGGCATTGAGGAGACCAGTTTCTTGAGTTTAGCCATTGGAATTTGATCCCACTCTTGTTTAATACAGGCTTCCAGCTGCTGGAGAGTTTTGGGTCTACTTTGACGGACTTTTCGTTTAATTATGCGCTAAATGTTGGTGTCGGTGAAAGATCAGGACTGCACGCCAGGCCAGTTCAGCACACGAACTCTTCTACTACGAAGCCATGCTGTTGTAATAGCTGCAGTATGTGGTTTTGCATTGTCCTGCTGAAATACACAAGGCCTTCCCTGGAATAGATGTCATCTGGAGGGGAGCATATGTTGCCCTAAAACCTTTATATACCTTTCAGCATTCATAGTGCTTTTTAAAACATGCAAGTGTCCCACACCATATGCACTAAAGCATCCCCATCCCATCAGAGATGCTGGCTTTTGAACTGACCGCTGATGATAGGAGGGGTGGTCTTTCTCCTCTTTCGCCCGGAGGACACAACGCCCATGATTTCTAACAAGAATGTCAAATTTGGACTCGTATGACCACAGGACACTTTGCCACTTTGCTACAGTCCATTTTAAATGAGCCTTGGCCCACAGAACATGGCGGTGCTTCTGGATCATGCTCAACAATGGCTTCCTTTTTGCATGATAGAGTTTTAGGTGGCATCTGTGGATGGCACGGCAGACTGTGTTTACAGACAGTGGTTTCTTGAAGTATTCCTGGGCCCATTTAGTAATGTCAATGACCGAATCATGCCGGTGTGTGATGCAGTGGCGTCTGAGGGCCCGAAGATCACGGGCATCCAGTCAAGGTCTTCGGCCTTGTCCCTTAAGCACAGAGATTTTTCCTGTTTCTCTGAATCTTTTGATGATGTTATGCACTATCGATGATGAGACCTTCAAAGCCTTTGCAATTTGATGTTGAGGAACATTGTTTTTAAAGTATTCCACAATTTTTTTATGCAAGCCTTCACAGGTTGGAGAGCCTCTGGCCATCTTTACTTCTGAGAGACTCAGCCTCTCTAAGACATCCCTTTTATAGCCAATCATGCTACACATCTGATGCCAGTTAACTTAATTACTTGCTAAACGTTCTTTCAGCTGATTCTCTTATATCTTAATTGCTTTTTCAGCCCTTTTTTGCCTGTGTCCCAACTTTTGAGACCTGTTGCAGCCAGAAAATTTTAAATAAGCTCATTTTGTGGATAAAAATGCAAAATGTCTCAGTTTCAACATTTGAAATGTTATGTATGTTCTACTGTAAATAACATATTGGCTCGGGTGATCTGAAAGTCATTGCATTTCGATTTTATTCACAATTTACATTTCATCCCAACTAATTCGCAATTGGGGTTGTAAATAAACAAATAAAAGCTGCTTCTCAACTGATATTGCAACCAACCACCAGGGTAAAAAAAAAAAAAAAAAAAAAAAACCACAAAATAATGGTGAGGAAAAATAGGCTGAAAAAGAGTTTGGGAAGCTGAAAAGTCCAGTATTCCAATATGAAGTCATTCTGCTGCACACCTAATGAACATTATAGAGGAGGTGAACCCAACTCAGTATTGGACATTTTAGACGGCCTGGTATTTTTATTTAACTGAATTCACCTTGTGTTGGCTGCACTACTGCAAGAGGTTGCCTTGGTAAGCCTGATAAACTTTCCCAGGTGGAATTTTCCAGGTCAACAGTATACATGTATTTGTGTACATGATGCGATCATCTTCTTTGAGCGTACTGACCTACATCAACTGGTAATAACCTGAAAAACTATAGCCAGACTATAATAAAAAATACTAAGACAGATATTTGTGATAAATTGAAGAGTACTTTACAAACCTGCTTATCAATGGAAGTAGATTTAAGAGATTTTTTTTGCAGTCTCTTGTTTCTTTAGAAGAAGCCAGAAGAGGAAATGCATCATTGGACAATCATGAATATTCATTTTGATGGTGCTACCATCTAATGATTAAAAGCAACACTCATCGTTTGTTTTAAAGAAAGCTTGTCTGAGACCAGTATTTTGCAGAACAACTTTGTTGTAGCTTGTTGTGTTGAATTGTGACTGATGTTACAGACCTGGGTTTACTTGTGACTGACGTGACATGTGACTGACGTTACCAACTCTATTGCATTCTTAGGCAAGATTAATAGATAAGGACCAAATGGATTGTGTTTTAGGTTAATGCTGACTAACTAACAAATGTGTGAATAATAGCTTGTAATGTTCAAAGATTTTTTTACAGCACGATGTACATTTGTTTTTGTGACTGCCGTTACAGCCCTGAAACTAGTTTCTTTGAAAGGAATTTTAAACCTAATGCTTTGAACAAGCAATTTTTTGTTGTTGTCACCTTGTCACTGTGGACACTGGTATTACAAAACTAAAGCATTGGATAAGAAACAAGTTTACTCCCCAGATATAAAGTGAGGCTAATTCATGCATATTTTGATGGTGGAAAAACATGAAAAAGCATGTCCTCTTTGTTGCTACATAACTTCCTTCACCACATCATCCCAACCAAAACAACTTTTGTTCTACAAAGTTGAACCTCTGCTCTGCTCATTTAAAGCACCGTTTTCCCCAATTTCTGGAAAAAAAATTTTGGTCTCTGCAAAATGCTATTGCCCAGTAGACGGACAGACAGAAAAACAGGAGGACAGGCAGAAGTATATTAAGGCACATCTTCACAATAAGATGTATTGATCTATAAAATTTTATTGAGAAATATTGAACGGTTTAGGAGTTCTGACCCAGAAAAAGAAGCATGACTGAAGGATGGACAGACAGATATGCAGAAGGACAACACTCATTACACTCATTCCTATATCATTCTTCCACTTTGCAGTGGGGGATAATAAGGCAAGTTCCCCAGAAATCAGTCTGAAACAGTGACTGCCACAGGTGAAAGCGCACTCGGCCCAGCTGACCAACGGTGCAAACCAGCTCACTCACTAACTCATCCTCCACCCACCCACTCACGCAGCCACAAATATCAGTGGATTAATAAAATTTACTCTTACAGCAGATGTATGGAAGCTCACAAAGCCAAAACAGATTCATTGCCTCACTCTCTGAACAGGCAGCAAAATTTTATACACACGCAATCTGCTTGTTTTCCAGTGTGATTACAGCCACTTCTTCAACTTCTTTCAAGTCAGCACATTCTCTGCTCATTACACAGCAAGCATACCAACTAGAAAAAGGAATATGATGTTTTCTGAAGTCAGGATTATATAGTTTGTTTTTGTTTTCCATTTCTACATCACACCACAATGTATATCGAGCAAAATGCATAAATTGTATTTTCCAGGCAGATATGATATCTGATCCCCTGCAGTCTGTTTGTTCCAGCTCATGTTGCCATTCCAGCTCCTCCTCCAGATAAAAATAAATGCTGTCCATTTCTCTGATGTGTGCCTGCGTGAATGTTTCAAGTCTCCTTGCACAAATAACAAACTTGTGGCTGGCTTTCATCGAGACAGCTGGGGATTTCAGCAGTAATCAGACCATTTCCAGGGCCTGCAATTCAAAGTAATTTTCCCTAAAAGCACTGTGCAATCCACATTATGTCTTTGTGACCTATGATATAATGTTTTAAGATTGCTGCAGCATTATGGGCGTGTCATGAAACTATTACTTGGCAGCTGGGTGAAGCAGAAACAGTGGGAGACATCCAAGCACAAACACAGTCTGGAATAAGTATTTGGACAGTGACACAATTTTCATGATGTTGGCTCTTTACACCAACACCATGGATTTGAGATGAATCATGTGCCCGAAGTGTTGGCTTTCAGCTTTAATTTAAGGTTTTGTCAGAAATGTGGTGCGAACGGTTCCGCACAGTAATTATAACCACTGGAACCCAGCAACACTGCAACCTTCTTTCTTGAGCCTCCCCCAACACAGAGATTTAGCTTCTGTACCCAAGCCCTCTCTAGACTGCTTTCACCCCCAGCGTCCCCTGATCCCCCTTAACATCTGGCCCCACTGCTTAAAAATATTGTATACAAAGAGCAGATGTCCAAATAGTAAAAAATGGAACTATTCATTTCTATAGCGTGGTCATCAGTACACATAGACAGCGTGCATTGCCTGTACCGAGTAGACAGCAACAAGCGCAAGAAGCACAAAACATGAATGCTAAGCTAACTACCAAAGTACAACCCAAATCAGAAAAAGTTGGGACGGTATGGCAATTGGCAATTAATAAAGAAAGCAGTGATTTTAAATGTTTTTTTTTTTTTCGCTTATGTTTCATCATAAGTAGTCTGAACACAATATATTTCACGTTTTGTGAGGTCCGTGTCTTTTTTAAAATTTACATCCATTCCTATCATTCAGGCCATCGAAACATTGAGAAAAAAAGTTGGGACGAAAGGGAAATTAGCACTGTATTGAAGTGTAGGATTGAATAATGATGTGATTTGAATCAGGTGGCGTCAACAGGTGATTGTAGTCATGATTTGGAACAAAACCAACACCCAGGAGAAGCCAAGTCCTTCAGCAGCAAAGATGGGCCAAGGTTCACCAGTTGGCCAACAAATGTATGAGAAAATTATTTAACTGTTGAAGAACAATGTTCCAAAGAAAACTAGGAAGAG
The DNA here is from genome assembly GCA_029692085.1 of Gymnothorax javanicus. Lineage (NCBI taxonomy): Eukaryota > Metazoa > Chordata > Actinopteri > Anguilliformes > Muraenidae > Gymnothorax > Gymnothorax javanicus. The sequence goes on from CM056198.1 coordinate 78,454,800, forward strand.
ATTTGAATATTCCATCCTCTACTGTGCACCATATATGTGAAAGATTCAAGGAATCTGGAGGAATTTCAGTGCATTAAGGGCAAGGACGCCAAGCAAAACTGGATGCCTGTGATCTGCAATCCCTTGAAACGGCACTGTATCAAGAACCGACACTCACAGCTGATATAACCACAGGGACTCAAACTGACTTGGCAAATTTTTTTCAAGTACAACAATACGGAGCTGCATCCATAAATATCACTTCAAACTTTACTGTGCTACAATCCCATTTCCAGAGAAGTTAGGACACTGTGTAAAATGTTCATAAAAACAGAATGCAATGATTTATATTTATTTGAAAACAGTACAAAGACAATATACCAGATGTTGAAAACAAGATATTTTATTGTTTTTTTGAAAAATATGTGCTCATTTTGAATTTGATGCCAGCAACTTGTTTCCAAAATGTTGGCACAGGGGCATGAATACCACTCTGTTGCATCACGTCCTCTTCAATCAACACTCTATAACCGTTTGGGAACTAAGGAGACCAACTACAGTAATTTTGAACGCAAAATGTTTTCCCATTCTTGCTTTATGTAGGATTTCAGCTGCCCAATACTTTGCAGCCTCCTTTGTCATTTTTTGTTTCATAATGCGCCAAACATTGTCAGCGGGTGAAAGGTCCGGAGTGCACACAGACCACTTCAGCACCCAGACTCTTTTACTACAGAGCCATATTGTTATGATACATGCAGAGTATGGTGATTGGCATGGTGTTGCTGAAATGAGCAAGGCCCTCCCTTAAAAAAGGCATCTGGATGCCTATAAATGTTGCACCAAAACCGGTGTAGTTCACCATTATTGGTGACTTCACAGATGCGCAAGTTACCCATGCCATGTATACTAATGTACCCCCATACTATCATGGATACTGGCTTTTGAATTGTTTGCTGATAACAAGCAGAATGGCCCCTCTCCTCTTTAGCACAGAGAACATGGCATCCATATTTCAAAAAAAAAAAATTTGCAGTTTGATCAGTCAAACCACAGGGCAATTTTCCCACTAAGCCTCAGTATATTTTAAATGAGCTTGGGCCCAAAGAAGGCAGTACTTCTGGATATTGTTAATATGTGGCTTAATCTCTACATGGCAGAGTTTCAACTTGCATTTGTGGATTCAGTGACAAACTGTTCTCTGACAGAATCCTGTCTGTTTTTAATGGAGAGCCACTTGAGGACCTGAAAATCTCACCCATTCAAAATTGGATTTTGGTCTTATCCCATGTGAACAGAGGTTTTTCTGGATTTTGGAATCTTTTCATGATATTATGTACCATAGAGGATAAAATCTCCAAATTTTTTTCCATTTTAAGTTGAAAACGTTATTCTTCAATTGTTGATCTTTTTCCCCATGCAGTCTTCCATAGAGTGTTTAAGCCCTCACCATTTTTACTTATGACTTTTTATACACAGTCATGTTACTGATCTGTTTCTAAATAATTTAATTAGCTGTGAGATGTTCCTCCAGTTGTCTTTTTTTAACATCATGCAACTTTTCCAGTGTTTTATTGTCCCTTCCCAGCTCCTTTAAAACATGTTGCTGTCATCAAATTCAAAATGAGCAGATATTTTTCATAAAACAATAAAATTTATCGGTTTCAACAACTGATATGGTGTCTTTGTCCTATTTTCAATTAGATATAGGGTCTTCGTTGATTTGCATATCATTGTATTCTGTTTTGTTTACATTTAACAAAGTCTCCCAACTTTTTTGGAAATGGGGTTGTCGAAGGAAACCCTGCATTCACTGAGTCAAGAAGCGTCTTTGACTCCACTGGTCTCAGAGGTATCTGGGAAGGACCATGACTCAGTGGGAATGCGTTCAGTGGTCAGACGAGCCAATGTCAGGTCCTCATTGGAAGAAATGGACGCCGTGTGCTCCAGAGCAAAGATGAAAAGGACCATCCAGAATGTTACCAGTGTTATGGCCCCAATTTGTTATGGCGTCAATTTGTTATGGCCCCAATTTGTTATGGCGTCACGGACAGCAAGGGATGACAGACAAAATCCTTCAAGTTCAACAGATTTAATTAAACAAACACATAGAACTAGTCTACACCCTACACTACTGACCAAGATTGAAATAAAATAAAAAAATAAGATATTTACAGTTCCCTGTAATGGAGATGGGCTGCTCTGTTGTGATGTCCTGGGACAGGAAAATGCTCCAACACAGGCCAAAAATCCACAAAAAGCTTAAAAGGTCTTGAAAAGAGTGACAGGTCTGGTCAAATGTATCCTTCTTGCAATTTCTCCTACTACTCCCACACTCTCGATTTTTCTCCTTATATACTCTTGTCCAGCCCCCTCCCATTTCTGGGACTTTCCCCTCTGGGCATGCCCTGGACATGCCCAACCTGGCTTCAGACTGGGGTTCACAAAAAAAAGTCAATACTGCCATCTAGTGGCTATTTACCACATTACACCTCCATTCCAAAAGGGGAAAATTTTGACTCATAAAGGCAAAATTTTTCTTTTCAATTAAAAATGGTTAAGTTGACACTTGTATATACATACATATAATACAATATGCTAATAAACACAGGTGATATATATACACATATTCAAACACGGGATAAGCAATCAGCAATTACATTGTCAGTACCCTTTACATGCTTGATTTCCAAGTCAAACTCTTGTAAAATCAAACTCCAATTCAACAATCTCCGATTCTTGTTTTTCATCTTACTCAAAAACATTAACGGATTGTGGTCAGTATATACAATCATTGGCTTTTGCCCTGTACAAACATAGACCTCAAAGTGTTGTAAGGATAGAACCAGAGCCAACAGCTCCTTCTCAATTGTGGAATAGTTCTTTTGGTGGCGATTGAACTTCCTGGAGAAGTATGCCACAGGATGCTCAATGTCATCAGAGTCACTTCTCTGTAGGAGCACAGATCCCAAGCTTGGTCGCTAGCCTGACCCTATGGAGAACGGTTTGTTGAAGTCAGGAGATTTGAGCACGGGAAGTGTGATCGAAGGCTCTTTGGCATGCTTCATCCCAAGTGAACTTCACGCCTTTCTTCAGTTGGTTGGTGAGACTGAGAGCAATCTCAGCAAAGTTCTTGCAGAACTTGCGGTAGTACCCGATCATTCCAAGGAAGCGGCATAAAGCTTTTTGTTGTCAGGAACTGGAAAGTCCGTGATGGCTTGGACTTTAGCATTTATGGGTGCCACCTTACCCTGGCCTATGAGCAGCCAAGATATGCGTGACAGTAGCACAACCAAAGTCACTCTTGTTCAGGTTAACAGTCAGGTTAGCCTGGGTCAAGCGCTGGAACAACGTCTCTACATCTTTCAGATGTTCTTCCCAGGAGTCACTCCATGTGATCAGGTCGTCGATGTACGCACCGGGTGTGGCAATCCGGCGATTGTAGACTGTATCATCCTTTGGAACGTTGGGGCATTTTTCATGCCAAAGGGTAGGACTTCATACTGGTATAACCCAGATGGTGTGGCAAAAGCAGAGATGCTCTTGGCCCTCTCAGTTAAAGGCACACACCAATAACCCTTCAATAAATCAATCTTGGTCAGAAACTTTGCTTGCCCTACTCTATCGATACAATCATCAATCCTAGGTATTGGAAACACATCAGTTCTAGTTACAGCATTGACTTTGCGATAATCTGTACAGAATCTAGTGCTTCCATCAGGTTTTGGAACTAGAACACAGGGTGAACTCCAATCTGAGTTAGAGGGTCTGATAATATCATGTTCTAACATGTACTCAACCTCTTTCTCAGCAATCTTTCTCTTTTCAGGATTCATCCGGTATGGATGCTGTTTTATTGGTTTGGCATCACCAACATCTACATCATGAGAGGCTATAGAAACTCTCTTTGGAACATCAGGAAATAGATCTTTATATTTCTTGATCAACCTCTCAAACTGATCTTTCTGTGAGGGTTCTAAGTGCTGGAGTTTTACATCAAGATTTTGCAACACTTCAGAATTTGACAATTTACATGAAAGAACTTCAGCTTTAATTCTAGGTTCATCATCTTGAAACTCCCCCTCATCTTCACAAGTCTCGCCATAGGAGGATCTGAAGTGACAGCTGCAACCCTAGCATTCCTATCATGATAAGGCTTCAGCATGTTAATGTGACACAACTGTTTTGGCTTTCTCCTATCTGGAGTCTTCACAATGTAATTGAGATCATTGAGTTTTGTCAGAATTTCATAAGGACCATGAAATCTAGCCTGCAATGGATTGGATTGCAAGGGAAACAACACAAGGTCCTTGTCTCCTGGTTTTAAACTCACGGCTTCTAGCCTTATGATCATACCAAGTTTTCATTTTCCCTGACTTGATTTCAAGTTCTCTTTGGCTAGGTGCAAGCTGCACGCAGTCTTTCCTTGAACTTGCTAACATAGTCTAACAGACTGATATGCGGCTCTTTCTCTTGCCATTGTTCACTCAACAATAGCAAAGGTCCTCTCACTTCATGGCCAAACACTAACTCAAACGGACTGAATCCAGTAGACTCCTGCACTGCTTCCCTAGCTGCAAACAACAGCAAATGAACACCTTCATCCCAGTCTTTCTCATGGTCATAACAATAAGTCCTCATCATTGTCTTAAGAGTGGAATGAAACCGCTCTAAGGCACCCTGACTCTCTGGATGATAGGCACTGGAAAGAATCTGCTTCGCACCTAGTTCATACACAACCTGCTGAAACAATCCGGAAGTGAAATTGCTACCTTGATCTGACTGAATTTCCCTGGGAAGGCCAAACAACGTGAAGAACTTTATCAAAGCCTTTTGCAGTTGCCTTGATGTTGCGTAGAGGTATGGCTTCAGGGAATCTGGTAGATGCACAATGATTGTCAACAAGTACTGATTTCCAGATCTAGTCTTGGGTAATGGACCAACACAATCAACAATGACCTTGGAGAAGGGCTCCCCAAATGCTGGGATAGGCTGCAATGGAGCTACAGGTGGGTCTAACTGGTGTTTTCCAACTACCTGACAAGTGTGACAGGTTTTGCAAAAGTTGGAAACATCTTTCCGAAGTCCAGGCCAGAAGAAGTGTTTCATGATCTTGTCAACAGTCTTGTTAACACCAAGATGACCTCCTAAAGGCAAACTATGAGCTATTGTTAAGATCTCATTCCTGTAGACCTTCGAACGACAATTTGCTTGACCACTGCCCAATCTGCATTGGCAGGGATATCAGGAGGGCGCCACTTCGCATCAACACTCCATCCTTGAGATAATACCCAACTGGAACTGCGTCTATTTCTTCATCAGGAAGGGCTCTCTTTTTAGTACACAAATTTCAGGATCATTAGTTTGCTCCTGAATCAACCGCTTTCTGGACAGAGACAAGTCTCCAGACACATCAGAATCACCAGACCCATCTGGCTGGCTGAATAGAGAACTGATAAAAGTGTCTGATAAGTCCTCAAACGGAGAAACCATAGTAGGCTGAACAGAGTCATGAGGCTGAACCACCTGAGTCATGACTATTCAAGGTGCTGGACGGCACCACATCGTCTTCTTCTTGAGCCTTCTTGGCCATAGCACGAGTCACTGCACAGGAAGGATACAGAGATGGGTCTTCATCGCCATCTTCAGTGCTTGCAGTAAGATGAACAAGGGAACTACATTGCCCCCAGCCAGGTCATTGCCTAGCAACAGAGAAACACCCTTGATAGGTAGACTTGACATAAGTCCCACCTTTACCTGTCCTGTAACTAAATCTGACTTCAAGAATACAGAGCGCAGGGGGTACAGATACAGTCCTCCCTTCAATACCTTTTGTACAAGTATGAAATCCCCAGAAGCGGTCTCATCACGTAACTCCAAGGAGTCCATCAACAAAAGTGATTGAGAAGCTCCGGTATTTTAGGATATATATGGGGACAGGAGGAGAATGCTCATTCAGAGCCACAAATCCCTCTGACACAAATGGAAGGAATTCCTCCCTCACAAAGTCAGCAGTATCAGGCTTCTTAGCCTCACAAGGAGCGCAATTTAGCAGATCGGTCATCTACTACAGGGGTTTCTAACCTTGTCTTCACAAAGGCATTGGGTTTGGTATCCTTTTCTTGTTCTTTCTTAGCTTTAAGGAACCAACAGTTAGTTGTAACATGACCAGATTTCTTGCAATAATTGCAAACTAGACCACTTTTGTCACTGTCAGCTTTCACACTTTGTTCAGACCTTTTACTGGATTTCTGAGCACCATCACCAGATTTGTCTTTGTCTTTGGGTGAGGAATCTTGGGTATCAGTGGCTACCTTTTTTTTCTGAAATTGGGACCATCTATTGTTACTGCTAGACTGAAATTTGGACTTATGTGTTAAAACATATTCGTCTGCAAACTTTTGATTGCAAATTCAGTGCTTGCTTCTCATTAAGGTAGGTCTTAATATCATCCTTGACACAGTTCTTGAATTCTTCAACTAACACCATCTCTTTTAGTGAGTTGAAATCATCCTTGACCTCCATAGAAGTACACCAGCGCTCAAAAGCAAACCTTCTTCTTTAGCAAATTCAACATAAGTCTGATTGTCAGATTTCTTCAGACCTCTGAATTTCTGTCGGTAAGCCTCTGGAACCAACTCATAAGCTGTCAAAATAACCTTTTTGACAACCTCATAATCAGAGGAATCATCTGCAGACAAAGCCGAATAGGCTTGTTGAGCTTACCTTGAGGACAGTTTGCAACATCAGAGGCCAGTGTTCCTTTGGCCACTGACAACTCTTAGCTACCTTCTCAAAGCACTGGAAATACTTATCAACCTCCTTCTCTGAAAATGGAGGCACCAGCTTTACCTCCTGGCTGGCGGAAATTTATTTTCAGCCTGAATTTTTTTTTTTTTAGTAGCTCCATTTGGAGCCTTTCTTCCCTGTCTAATTTTTTCTAAATCGAAATCTCTCTGTCTTTGTCTCTCTCTTTCTGCTCTTTTCCTTTTTTTCTCTTCTCTTGCTAATTTTTCTAACTCAAACTGCCTTTGTTTTTCTTTTTCTTCAATTTCTAGCATTTTTAATTTAAGTTCCAATTCTACATTTGATTTTCCACCGAAACTGTTCCAGATCTCCTGGTGCAAACACATTTTCATCAATGTAATATTCAACAATCTCTCTAGCCAGTCTTAAAGATGGCTGGTTTTACATCTGTCAGCTCTAACTGTCTGCATATTTCCTAGCAGTTCTGTCTTTTTAAAAGACTTTAAAACCTCTACGGTTGGTGATGCCAAGAAATCATCCATTGCTGTTGATCTGCCAATATATATATCTAGGAAAATTCAAAAACAATTTCACTATTTGAAATTTTAGATTTTCAGTAAATGACTCGCACAATGGTCTATCCCGGACGAGCCCCCAGTTTGTTATGGCCCCAATTTGTTATGGCGTCAATTTTTGTTATGGCCCCAATTTGTTATGGCGTCACGGACAGCAAGGGATGACAGACAAAATCCTTCAAGTTCAACAGATTTAATTAAACAAACACATAGAACTAGTCTACACCCTACACTACTGACCAAGATTGAAATAAAATAAAAAAAATAAGATATTTACAGTTCCTGTAATGGAGATGGGCTGCTCTGTTGTGATGTCCTGGGACAGGAAAATGCTCCAACACAGGCCAAAAATCCACAAAAAGCTTAAAAGGTCTTGAAAAGAGTGACAGGTCTGGTCAAATGTATCCTTCTTGCAATTTCTCCTACTAATTCTCGATTTTTTCTCCTTATATACTCTTGTCCAGCCCCCTCCCATTTCTGGGACTTTCCCCTCTGGGCATGCCCTGGACATGCCCAACCTGGCTTCAGACTGGGGTTCACAAAAAAAAGTCAATACTGCCATCTAGTGGCTATTTACCACATTACACCAGCAACAAGTCCAGAAACCAGGGTCTGTCATGGTATGGGGGTGTGCCAGTGCAATGGGCAAAGGTAACTTTTACATCTGTGATGGCACCATCAACACACAAAAGAACACAGAGATTTTAGAGCAACGTATGTTGCCTTCTAAATGGCGCCTCTATCAGAGACAACCAATGCAAAAACACACACTGCACACATTACAAAGGTCTGACTGAGCAAGAAGAGGGTTCGGGTGCTAGACTAGCCTGCCAGCAGTCCTAGCCTGTCCCCAATAGAGAATGTGTGGCGCATTTTGAAACGCAAGATGCAGCAATGAAGACCTTGCACTGTTGCACACCTTAAGACTTGTTTACCAGAAGAATGGGATAAAGTACCACCTGAAGCACCATCACTTAGTCTTTTCAGTACCTGAGCATCTTTTAAGTGCTGTGAAAATTTATAAAGGGATGTTAAAGTGGTAGATGCTTCACTATCCCATCTTTTTTTAAAATAAGTAGCAAGAGTCAAATTTGATTTACATATTATTTTGAACAGAAATAATAACATTCAAGGGAAAAACATCAAATAACTAGAGCTGGACTCGCAAGAGCCCATACCTCTGCCAGCATAGCTGGATTTGAACTTTGGCCTATGTCTCAGCTGTACTTTGGTCTAGATATGCCAAAATTTAATCAACTGATCCTCTTGTGCTACTCTAACATCCTGCAAAGTTTGGCTAAAATCGATGCAGCCGTTTTTGAGATATCCTGCTAACAGTCAGACAAACAAATAAATGACTCCTGCCTAGCAGGACCGGAGTCAAAATCATCTGGTGTCTGACTCGAGACGAGGGTCAATTTCGTAGCGTGGTCAACAGTTACTTAGTACTTTGACCTTTGCCTTAGAACTTTAAATGTGTGGCCTAGGACAACTGGATACTATAATATCGCCAAGGCAACTGTGTGCATTAGTTATTTTCGTTGGCTGATGTAGGGTACTGTTGCATTCTACCGCCAGGTGGCAGCAAAACCCAAAAGCACGCCGACTGGAAATCCGGCCCATTGAAAAGACTTCAAATCTCCGCCAACATAGCTGGATTTGTACTTTGGCCTATATCTCAGCTGTACTTTGGCCTAGATATGCCTAAATTTAATCACTTGTTCCTCTTGTGCTACTGTACTATCCTGCAAAGTTTGGTTGAAATCTATAGTCGTTTTTGAGATATCCTGCTAACAAACAGACAAACAGACAGACGACTAACGGAACAAAGTGACATGGTTGTCAACAATAAATAAACAAACGGAAGCAAAAACATAACCTCCTGGCAGAGGTAATGAGTGGCTATCATGTTTCCAGTGTAATACACATCAAAGGTGATTTAAAATTACTGTTTTCAGTTTTAATTTTAATATAATATGCTGTCCCAACTTTTTCTGATTTGGGGTCGTTATCGATTAGCGTACTAAATGCCAAACAGCAAATCAGCAAGATACTTCAGTAGTCTTTGCAGAATTCTCCGGAGATGAGCAATGCAAGTATAAATTTGAGTATCTTGGACATCAATGCAGAGAGACTGGGTGTGCCATCTGCACAGTGTAGCCTGTACTGAGCGAAGTGATTTCTAGTTCGGATATCTAGTAGAAAAAAAAAAAAAAAGTCCAATTTCTACCCCTGAAATTGATTTAAACTAGACAGTCAGGTCGGCTGCGACAGCATGGGTGTTGCCCCTGAAAGCCCGGTTCTCCCCTTTTTTGCGCATTATTCGGCCAATACTGTCGACATGGCAACCGAACTCGATAGGCGTTATAAGTGAAGTATATCACATGTCCATACCAAATATGAAAGTAATTGGTCCAAAATAGCAGCCTGTACTGCATCCAAATGGAAATCTCTGTTTTGCCACAAATGTGCATATAATTTGGCCAATATGTTTGCCATGGCAACCAAAATTGATAAGTGTCATTAGTAAAGTATAACACAAGTGCATACCAAATATGTGAAAGTAATCAGTCAAAAATTACAGCCAGTACAGCGGCCACAATGAAGAGTGTATGTTTCAGCAAAAATTTGCAGATTATTTCGCCAATACTGTCGCCATGGCAACAAAAATTGATAAGTGTCATCAGTGAAGTGTAACACATATGAGAGTAGTGTCAAAAATTGCAGCCTGTACTGCGTCCACAAGGAAGTCTCTTTGTTTTGCCACTAATTTGTATATTATGCCAATACTGTCCCCATGGCAACCAAAATCAATTGGTGTCATAGGTCAAGTGTAACACATGTCCCTACCAAATGTGAAAGTAATCGGTCAAAAATGACAGCCTGTAGAGAGCCCACAAGAAAGTGTCTACGTATGCGGACGTGGCGCCGGTGGTGGGTGAACCCATAGTAGCCGCCCGACTTTGTCCGGGGGCTACAATTAGCACTGTATTGGAAAGTTTTACCCCGGCATGATAGTTTTATGGGACAGAATTATCTTTTTGGTTATTTTTTAAAAATCAAATTGAAATCAGGTTGTAAATGTAACATTGTTAAGTCCTAATGTTCGCAGCTCACACATGATTTGAAAAGACTATTGAATAAGTTCTAAACCACCAAATAGAGGAACCACAATTGACATCCATCACATAAAGAACTATAATCTGTTATATAAAAATTTAAGAAGTAGTAAAGTTGTTTTGTTGGAAAGTAATTATCATGTCCAATTTTCTGTGGGTACATTCGAAACAAAGACAACCATGCTCAGTGGATGCAAAGATTGCATTGCAGGGTTTTAGGACAGTCGCAATACGGAGGAAGAGACCAACATATGGTGGTGGCATTCTGTTTCCAGTGTCACCACCTAAGATCACAAAGCCTACTGAGGTGATTATCATGCTTGCGAGTGTTATGTTCAAAGTACAATCCCCCCAGTTCCTTGAAAAGACAGATTTAAGTATGTAGAATTACTATATAGCATGAAAAAGCAGTCAACTTGGACTAATTTTCAAAGAAATCTGATGATTCTCTCCATCAGCCAACAGCACCATATCAGCATGTATGCCGTCAAGGACACCAACCCCACATCGTGTCTTCAGTTACGTTCAGACATAAAATTTACCTTACTCCCCATTTTACTTTATGCTTTGTTAGAAACTGTTTTGCAAATAAATTCTTGTTATTAAATTTAGCCAGAGTTTTATTAAAGATTATTCTGCACCCACCCCCCCGGTGCTGATGAGACTTAACCATGGCTGTGAACGTAACTATTCCCTGACTATAAACTGGTGTGCCAAGTTACATTCGTCAATTTCAGCAATTGGGAATGTGTGATAGATCTAGCTAGACTAACTGGGTTTTTGAGAGCTCATAAAAAATCTTAGATATATTATTGCCCAAAATGCTAGTCATGGAATGGAAGTGTATGATGTAACTTGCTTTAAAAGGACCACAATATGGAATTCAAAGTCCGAATTCTGGCTGTCCCGAGCAGCCCAATCGTCAATGACTTCCATTAATCGCAAGCAAAGCATGTTCCGATGTGGTGGCTCGCCCCGTAAATGTACGTCCATACAAAATACAGCTCCCCAAAGGAAACATGCAAGGTTTAATCGGACATTTAAAAAATATATATGCATTATTTGCACTGATTGAGATATATATATATATATATTCCTATTTCTTGGCAGTTTAAAAACTTCTTCAGGATGCCAAAAAGTATTTTTGAGATGAAGAAGCTTACCTTCTATCAATTTTTGGTGTCCATATTACGTTCAGAACCCATCGCAACAAGCCAAGCTACACGTGCTGCACCTCTCCAGAAAGGGTATAAGTTGCGTAAATATACTCTTAGCAATAAGTACTTTCTTGGACATGTAACAATTCATAATGCTAGGACACTGGCCCAACTGCGTCATTCATGCACAATTCCAAGTTCAGATTCAGCAGGTGACTTTTCTGTTTGGTGGCTTCTTGAGTTCTTGACCAATGATATAAAATTTGTATTTCACACAACTGTTATTTTTGTTGTTTGTATATAACGAGTGCTGTAATGCAAACAGGTGTTATAAAGTTGTGACAAAGATCAATAGACACCAAAACTAGACTTTTCAAAGTCCAGTTGGTGTCCATGTTACGTTCACAACCTGTCAGATCAAGCCAACAGACTTTTCTATCCTAAAGAGATTTATTTATCATGCCACATATATAGTGTATTTCTCCAAGGTTATAACAATATGGGAAAACAAGCATCTTTAATTTATTTTCAATTTGATAAAATAGCTTTCATGTCACACTTTGCTCGTCCTTTTTCATGAACAGACCCACATATCATTGAACTTCTTGCCTCTTAAAACACCTCTTGTAATCTCAAATCTGCATATCAGCTGTTACTTTCAGTGCCAACGGTAAGGCTGGTGACAGACAGCAATAAGGCCTTTCCTGTGAGGGTACCACAGTTATGGAATAATGTTCCACTGTAAGTTAGACAAGCTACTTCAGTGTCTGCTTTTAAAACTCTTCTAAAAACCCACTTTCATAAAATGGCTTTTGATTAATGTTTTTCCCTTTGCTTTATGCTTTTTTAAAGTTCTGTATTGAACCTATTGTAATTTTGGACAGAACTGTGTATTTCTCGTTTTTAAGTCTGTGAAGCACTTTGTAAAATCGTTTTTGAAAAGTGCTATATGAATAAAATGTACTATTATTATTATTATCCAAGTTAAGTTTGGATTCAACAATGCTGGCAGTAATCATACCTGGGTGGGTCTGGTGAAATTGTACCCAAGTGTCGATTAAATTTGTTTGATTGGTTGATTTATAAGGGGGCAATTCCTTTGTCACATGGGGCCAAATAGGGTTGGATAGCCTTTTTCCATCAATAAATGAAATCATCGTTTAACTCTAAATTTTGTGTTCACTCGGGTTCCGTTTGTCTAATATTAGAATTATTTTGATTATCTAAAACATTTAAGCGTGACAAATATGAGAAAAACAGAAGAAATCAAGAATTACACTGTAAAAAATAATAAGTTGACTTAAAAAAAAAAAAGGCAAGAAGCTCCAAAGCCTGACCTCAAGTCCCAATGGTAGCACAAATTCTTTTGAAAGAACTAGGTACTTGAAATTGAGCTAACTCAAAACTGTGTTGCTGTAGGTTGTTTTACCATTTTAAATCAAGTCAATGTTTTACTTTTTACAGTATAGTGGGCAAATACTTTTTCATAGCACTGTATACCATTTTTTCACAAAGGGCACAGGCTATTCCAGGCCTGGACTGGAGTGATTGCTCTTTGCCAGTGGAGACCCTTCAATCACACATGAATGGCACTAACTGATAGATACGTGGCACAAATAAATAATTTCCTGTTACGAGCCAGACTACACTGCTGCCCAGTGCCGGCCAACCTGAAGGTACTGAGTACAAAAGCTCATTGTGGGCTTTACAAAGGCCACTGGGTGAGAAAAAAGCTGAGAAATACCGGAAGAATTCCAGAAAAGGACCAAAAACAGCAGAGTTACAGAAAATAAAGCCTATGCTCGGCGAACAAACCATGGGGATACAGTGCAATGGTGAATACCCTTCAAAGAAGAGTATAAAGTACACAAGAATCAATTGATGATTCAAGGCCAGGGCTCCCTGTCCTTTGTTTCAGCTGCTTGAAGGCCAGTGTCTCCCTAAGGCAGCAGTCTAGAGAGACAGAATTTAGACAAAACTGAGCCTTTCTGGAAAATCAGGAAGATTGTCCAAGGAAGATGATGCTTTTTGTGGGTCTGTGAATCAGATGTGTGCACTCGTCCGGAGTTTCCCCCATAATGGTACAAGCCTAGCAGGCGGCCAGGCTAACAACACTCCACGAAACTAACAGATTCTCAAAGTTTACTTTTTTATGATACATTTGTTCAAAAATCAATAATGTGCACTCGAGAGCTGTCTGTACACTTGTATGTTCTTCACTTCAGTGATCGGATTAAGGAAAAATCTGATCAGCATTTTTTGCTAATCATTATATGAATTGATTAGCAATTGTTTATCACATCTGAAAAATGATTAGCAAAAATTAGAAAACAGTAAATCAGATTTTAATTGACCAAAAAGCTTTTTTATTCTTTCCAAATGACAAATTACAATTACAAGAGAAATTCAACTCCACTCTGAAAGCAAAACAAATAATTTCCAAAATGCATCAATTTTACCCTGAACAATTTTCATTTAATACAGCACACTTCCGTTTCCCAGTGCAGTGATAAGATTAGGCGGATTCGCATTGCAAAATGCGAATCAAATTTCAGCAGTTTTTAAGAAATGCTAATCATCATAATAATCCCTTAGCAAAAAAATGCGATTCAAAAAATCTTCGTGAGATTTCATGGTTTCCGACTCACTGGCCTGCAAACTTCGGAATTCCCGAGCCACATAGCAATAGGAGAAGTTTTCACGACTTTGAATGGCTGAGAAAATGATGTTCCTCATTTGAATACCAACCAATCAGCTTCTGGGGCGCGCATGCATGCTCTTGGGATTCGGGAGGCTTTCTGGTACGCTCATACGCTCTATAATTTTTGGTCGTGACCGCTGGAATCTGCTATGTGAGCCATTTGGAGCCATCTCGTATTAAATTATGTTGCTCTTTGGATATAGCCACCTTGTTGGATAGTAAGGCAACAAACGTTAACAAAGGTAAATCTTTGTAAATGATCATCATATCAAGGCGATATGATTTGTTTCTTGCCCCAGCTTTACTAACTTCGCCGGCTGTCATAGGCATGAACTTATCTGAGGTTTCGCGGCAGTTTTGTGCGACCCAACTGAACTTTCACATTTTTGGGACATTAGCTAGTTTGCTGGCGAGTTCAAAAGCAATGTTTTAGGTACAGATAGCTGGCTAGTGAACCAATGGTAGCTATGATGCCTATTTGAGAAGTTTTGATAGCTCTAATTTGTTACTTTCAACGCCATCATACGCAGACGATTTCTTTCAACATTGATGAAGCGCTTATTTTACCTAATGAGAAAACAGACAGTTCGGGCCTGAGACGTGTTATTTCATACAGTTTAGCTGCATTATCCTGTTATGCATGCTATCGCGTATTACGTTACTCTTCAGATTATAAAGCTATCAATCTTCCCATCTTGCTGCCGCTAGTTAAAGGGAATCTTTGTAATCATTGTCATACTAAATCGATGTGATTTGGTTTTAGCCCTAATAAAAAGAATTCTGGATCAGACTTCCCCTTCCTGCTTTAAAGGTAGAGTCTGGAGTTTTGTCCGTTGCTGTTTGAAAACACAGTAATCAAACTAAGCCCCTCCTCTTGGGCTCAGCGATGCACGCCCCCTGCCGCTGCCAGCCTGGCCGATACACACCCACCCAGCCCAACACCCGGCTTGCTGTATCGTATTGAATCAGGATCTGTGCACCATGCTACCTGCAGAAATGAGTGACGAGGTATCTTGCAAATATAGTATCAAATGTTTAATCGTGTCCACATGATATTGTTTGTGCATTTGAATAAACAGCTATGCTAATAATAATGCTAATTATTGACTGTCGTATTTTAGATGTTCAGTCTAGCTTGCTAACAGACAGTTTGCAATTGTATAAAAGTTTTTGTGTTCTGATAATAATGTAATTACAATGTCTAGTTATACCGAGTCACGTCCTTCATCGAGAAAACAGATAATTATCATATGACCGTAATATGCCCAGACAGAATTTAGCGAAGCTCCCAGAGCTTCTGACACAGACTCTGATGTCAGCTACGGACCAGCGCAGCCCCAAGGGAGAGGACGAGCAACTGGAGGTCGAGGCTGAGGGAGAGGTAGAGCAAGGGGGTGAGTTAGCAGAGCAAATGTAAAGGTGTTTGCAATGTTTGATACTCGGACTTAGTGTTTACACGAACTGCTTATATCTCTACGACAAGCTACGTAGCACGTCGCTAAATAAGCAGGCTAACATCCTGTGTTTGGCACGTACCTGTTCAACAGTAAGCAGGCCAACTCTGCATCGCTATTCAGCCCCAGCCTCTCCTTCAGGGCTCAGAAGCGGGTGAAAGCCAAGCCGGTATTCACTCTGGTTTTCAAGCGTACTCTGTCCGCTGCACGTTTCGCCTCCGTGGATTTTCTTTTTTTGGCAGTGTCCGCCATTGCTTTGGCAATGACTGCTCCAGTTGCTATGCTCTATGCAGGCCCACAGAGCGACACGCCCTGCGCTCTCTCATTGGCTGGAGAGAACACACCGACTCTCCGCCCAGAAACATCCACGTCCACAACAAAACAAAGTAAAAAACCAAAATACAGGCAGGGGGAGGGTGCGCTACAGACGCAGTCACCACCACCCAGGACTAGAAGCCCATAGGTGATGATTAAGCCGGATTTCATTTGTATAAGCCTCGTGTTTATTTTTGAGCAAAAAACTCCAGACCCTACTTTTAACTCTGGATCACCTTGACTGGAAGTAGGCTTTGTTTTTACACATCCGAATGTTCCTCCAGCCACCCAGACATCACGGTAAGCCGATCAAAGTCAGTAAAACTTGTCCCATCGCTTTGTGGTTTAGGGCAGTGTTTCCCAACCCTGTTCCTGGAGTACCCATGCCCTGCATATTTCAGATGTCTCCTTGATTTAACACACCCAGATCAGGTCATTAGGTACTCCACTAATGAGCTGATCAGCTGAATCGGGTGTATTAAATTAGGGAGACATCTGAAATATGCAGGGCAGCGGTACTCCAGGAACAGGGTTGGGAAACACTGGTTTAGGAAATCGCAAGTTCGCCAGCCTCTTGAAACATGCACAATGATCTCTGATCATTCAAATACATGATGTTGTGATGTCAAAATGTGATTAAGTTGGAGAGTGCCTTGTGTGACAGGATTTTTTTTTTTTTTTTTTTAAGATTTTTTTTTTGGGAAATTTTTCCTTTATTTGATAGTTATACAGTGTAGAGAGACAGGAAAGTTGGGGAGAAGAATGGGGGATGACATGCGGCAAATGACCCCAACCGGATTCGAACCCAGGTCGCTGCGGGAAGGACACAGCCTTTATGGTACGCGCACTTAGACTGATGAGCCACCGGGGCGCCCTGTGTGACAGGATTTTAATGGGAATGGATCTTTTCACATCTCTGATCAGGCGTTTAACAACATTCTGCTACAGTAAGGTGTAGATAAGACAGCTGTACTGCCGGTTACAAGTAGTTTACAGAAATTTCATTGGGAAACGGAAGTGTGCTGTATTAAATGATGATTGTTCAGGGTAAAATTGATGCTTTTTGGAAATAATTTGTTTTGCTTTCAGAGTGGAGTTGTATTTCTCTTGTAATTGTAATTTGTCATTAGGAAAGAATAAAAAAGCCCTTTTGTCATTTAAAATCTGACGTACAGTTATCTCATTTTTGCTAATCGTTTTTCAGATGTGCTAAACGATTACCAATCAATTGGAATAATGATTAGAAAAAAATGATATTCAATTTTTTATCCTTAATCTCATCACTGCAGTGAAATTTCTGTAAACTTCTTGTAACCTGCAGTACAGCCGTCTTATCTATACCTTACTGTAGCATATGATGTTGTTTAACACCTGATCAGAGATGTGAATGGATCCACACCCATTAAAATCCAGTCACACAAGGCACTCTCCAACTCAGTCACATTTTGACATCACAACATCATGTATTTGGATGATCAGGGATCATTGTGCATGTACCGGGAGACGCCGGTGGCAAACTTGCGATTTCCTAAATCACATGGCAATGAGAGAAGTTTTGATGACTTTGATTGGCTTACCGTGACATTTGGGTAGCTACAGGAACACTTGGGTGTGTAAAAACATAAAGAGTACATCCAGTCAAGGCGATTCGGTTAAAGCCAAAAAAAGTGGAGATCGGACACGGAATTCTTTTTATTAGGGCTAAAACCATATCACATCACTTTAGTATAACAATGATTACAAAGATTCCCTTGAACTAGCGTCAGCAAGATGGGAAGATGGCTAGCTTTATAATCTGAGGAGTAACGTAATACGGGATAGCTTGCATAACAGGATAATGCTGCAAAACTCGCTATGAAATAACACGTCTCAAGCCCGAACTGTCCGTTTGCTCTCAAGGTACAATAAACAGGTCTTCAATGTTGAAAGGGCTCCTCTGCGTGTGATGGCGTTGAAAGTGACAAATCAGAGCTATAAAAATTTATCCAGTCGGCATCATATAGCTACCACAGGTTCACGAGCCAGCTAGCTCAGTATAAAGGGACTCTAGCTGTACCTAAGCGATTGCTTTTGAACTAGCTACCAAACTAGCTAACGTCCCAAAAATGTGAAAAGTTCAGGTGGGTCGCACGAAACTGCCGCGAAACCTCAGAAAAGTTCATGCCTATGACAGCTGGCAAAGTTCGTAAAGTTGGGGCAAGAAACAAATCATATCGCCTGAATATGATGATCATTCACAAAGATTTTCCTTAGTTAATGTTAGTTAGCTTCCTAGCCAACAACTAGGTGGCTATATCCAAAGAGCAACGTAATTTAATATGCTATGGTTAACACTGCAGTTTTGGCATCTCTTCCAGAAAGCCTCCCTAGTGCATGCATGCGCTCCCCAGAAGCTGATTGGTTGGTATGCAAATGAACATCATTTCCAGCCAAGCAAAGTCGTTAAAACTTCTCCTATTGCTCTGTGGCTCGGGAACTCGGAAGTTCGCAGGCCAGTGAGTCGGGATCAATGAAATATCATTAAGATTTTTTTAAATCGCATTTTTTTGCAACGGGATTGTTATGATGATTAGCATTGTCGTCAAAACTGCTGAAATTTGATTTGCATTCTGCGATGCAAATTTGCTTAATCTGATCACTGCACTTCACTCTCTTAGAGATGCTGGCTGTCCCTTTATGGCTATAGTGAATGAAGTCTCAAATCTAATTAGGTCAATTCCATTGTGACTTATGGGACATTTAATGAAAAACTGCAATGTTCCAAGTGAAAATTTGAAGAAACTAGAGATGAGAATGCCTTGTAATCATACATGGTAAAAAAGAAGACTTAACTCTCCAAGAAACACACAAAAGCTTAATGTCAGGTTAAAGTGTCATTACTGGAGGGGGCAAACTGTCATTCTGTGACTTATGGGACACCTGTGGACCACGGTTTTTTGTATGGTTTAAAGAAAGTTGAAAATCTATCACAGTTTTAAAGATATGGAATCAGTTTGTTGCCCGATGTTTGACCACTTCGTGTATCTTGTTACTGGGGTCATGTTTAGGAAAGAAGCTAAATTCATTTCTGTATGATGCTCAGAAGAATAGCGTGACTTATGGGACATAGGAACGTGACTTATTGGACACTACCCCAAGGCCTACTTGTGTAGTGATTCTTTTTTTAATCCGTAAATGTCCTATAATGTCATTTTTACATTTAAAAATTTATTCATCAATTTACCAAAGGATAAAACATTTATTGAACATCAACTACCTTAAATGTAATTCAAAACATTTTGAACAAACACCAGAAAATCCATTGGGCTCAAGCAGTGAAATTTAAACTGGACATAGCATCAGCATCACATATAGCCCATGGGTACTGTATACTGTACAGACCATGATAAGTTCCATGTAGTTATATCTTACACTGAAGGCCTAATGGAATAAGAGGAATTATAAAAACATTTCCATTTTAAGTGCTGTTCTACAGTATTGCTCAATTTTGAAAGTAACCTTCTTAACGTTTCAATCCTGAATACAGTAAAACGAATCAGCTACCCATTGGATGTCATTTTTTTGACTTAAGATATCATTTTATCAAAATAAATGGCTGTACGACACCTGTCAGGAATCGATACAATACTGGTTGGACAAATATTTGAAGGTTGGACATATTTGTCCAACCTTCAAATACTGGAGGGCCGCATGTGTCCCGTTGGTAAGGAAAAGTTTCAACTAACACTCATATTGGGGAACGTTATGCTGCGTATGCGGATTTAAAAAAAAAAGGGCAGTAAAAATGTGAAAGAGGATGTACGTGAAAAAGCATGTTCACTGAGGTCCCTCTGACGCATTCAGGAAAGATGTAATTGATTCATACATGGGGTTAGATTATCTCACTGCAGCCTTTCAGGCCCACACAAATTTGACTATAGGCATGATTTAATGGCCAGTTTGATTTTAGTAATGGCATTCTAAGCCTATGATGACTGATGCTGTGAATCTTTTATGTCGTAAGTCACATCATCTCTGCTGCCCTTCAGCCCTTGAGGAAGTGGGAGAGTCAAAACGGAGGAAAATTAGCTGCAGTTACAAGGCTTGCCAAAGTTGTCATTGATCCTTGAAATGGTGACAATGGCACTGTAATATAATTGAGCTCGATTTCATATTCTGATTTCTATCTTTTGCACTTCTAAATCTACTTTGTTTTGAGGTTAAGTATTTTCATTTAATGTCATTCTGCATTTATTCCAACTGAACTGAATGCAGAAATGTGCCATACTATGAGTTATCTTCATTTATTTCTGAAGAAAATCTACATCTTTCATCATTATATCCCCGAAATAGAGTGTATACATTATGTTTTTTGCCCCCAACTGCCGCATCGCTGTGTTTGCCGCTACAGAGATTTGGTGTCAGCGCGATGAATGTAACGGTTTTTAAAGTTGGTTATCCATTCTTGGCAGGTAGTTGGATATCACTGAAAGGAAGAACTAATTAGTTTGGCAAATTTCTGATGACAAAATATAACATCAGAGGAGGGTGCAGGTGATTAGCGGCACATGCTGATAGTGGTGCAGAGGACTGGGGCATTTCTAGGATATTCCTTTGCTGTCAGGGGTGACAGCATAGGCCTTATTCTTCTCTGGTAATCTCCCTGAGTGCAATGTACAGAGTGCAAAAACTGAGTTCATGCAAATCCAAATCACAGGCAACTTGCTGCTCCGTCAAACTGGCGGTCGCATCAGAGTATGGTTTTTTCAGACTGTGCCACTGGGCCCGAAAAAATTTTAGGAGAAACACCGTCTGTGTCTGTGTTCTAACCAGAATGCGCCGACACCCCAACTACACCTGAGAGAGTGACCCCCAGGCCAACCATAAACGTCATAACCCCACCTCCCTCCCTCATCCAGCCGGAGCACGTTGGCATACACACACACTCACAAACACACACACGTACACATTCATAAAATAGCATGTATGCATCCTCACGCAAGTGAGCAGCTCACACAGTTGGCCATGAGTGTTGTCCAGCTAAACCGTGCTCCAACCAATAATAAGCTTATTAAAGCAGGGCACATTTTCTCATTATACAGCAGGAAATGGCTCGGCTGTCAAAATGGACACGACAGAAATATGAGATGTCACCTTGCTTTTACATCAATTCTACAAAATGGACAGTTTACAAAATAACTGTTATTGTACTACCACCAGGTAGGTAATGGTCAATCACGCTCACACGCGCTCATTGCAACAAAGCACTGAAGAGTCAAACAGGAGTGTAAAAACATTGTCACGCATTTAATACAAACTAACTATTAAAACCACAAACAGGCATGTCGCTGTGTACACTAACAATAATTCATCAAACAACATTGAGGAGGAGAAGGAGAATATTAATAAATGACAAATAGGAATGAAAATGTCACAGAAGTGCCATTTAACACACAGGAGACCTTCACAAATTCAATGGGAAAATTACATCGAACACTGAAAGAAAATAGTCATACTTTCTGTGGACTCTCTCAAAACACTTGAACATTTGTCCAGCTATCTGAGTAAAGACCGACAACATATCACTTATCAGCAGCAAGCAGCACTGACACGTACGAGTATAAAATTGCTATCATCCAATGTGCTGGTCTGGTGATGCTGTGAGACCTGCCATTGCGCCTCTCAGATCGCACGATTTCCATAGACACACACAAACAGACAAACACGCACACACAGACAACTACTCGAGGGAATGTACACACATAAGCACATGAAAAAACACTGTAGGTTGCCGATCTACAAAAGGAAACGTGCAGGTATTCAAGCAGACGCGCTGTCCTTACCGTACATTGATGGAAGCCCTGCTGAAGTCGTCCGTCCCCCCTTCTATCAGTCACCTGCTTCTGACGCAGGCAGAGATGCTCATTACACACACACACACACACACACACACCTGCAACAACCGTCTTTCTCACACACAAACACACTCACACTGAGGACTGAGGCAATCACGTTCAGGTGACCTTGGGTTCTCTACTGTAATGATGTGGTAGGGCTCACTTAGGAAAGGGTAAAGATTTCCTGCACCAGCATGTACGCACTCAGTCTCTAGCTCATCGTCATGCATTCACAGCCAGTAAGAGAGGAAGTGAGGGAGGGAGGGGAGGAGGAAAAGGAGGAGAAGGAGGAGGGGGGTTTGGGAGGGGGAGGGACAGAGTTACAGAGATGCAGAGAGAGAGAGGAAAGCAGTAGGGAGGGCAGGCTCATTCACCAGCGAGTAAGTCAAGGGTAAAATCTCTTTTTCCGCTGTCGCTGGCTAACACTGCTCACAGCCTCCTACCCTAGCAGTATCAGATCCAGAGTCCTCTGGTCGAGAAGAGTCAATTAATCTCCCGGATGAAGATTATGACAGGGTCAAAAATACTCAGGGGCAGAGAGGGATTTCACTCCTGTAAGCAGTGTGCTTTCAGGAATCGGATGGAAAAGAAGGGGCAGGGGCCCCTAAGCCCCCAAAAAATGGGACCGCCTACTAGTGTCTAAGGGTCTCTTGAGGAGGGCCAACTACACAAAGCGACATGGAGGGTACGGGGGGGGTTGTCAAACGGTCAATTTGA
This sequence comes from Gymnothorax javanicus, assembly GCA_029692085.1. Lineage (NCBI taxonomy): Eukaryota > Metazoa > Chordata > Actinopteri > Anguilliformes > Muraenidae > Gymnothorax > Gymnothorax javanicus. Next base: position 78,477,437 of record CM056198.1, read on the forward strand.
GGGTCTGGAACTTGTTATTAACCCCTTCAGACCAGAATTATTTTCCAGGCATGGGACAAATACAAGTATGAATTTTCCCCATTCCAAATGCATCCAGGAGTAAAACTAAAAAAAAAAAAAAAAAAAAAAAAAATTATTGCAAATTTAACTCATTCCCCATGGAAGACTTTTATATAAAATTGTCGTGTTTGTACCTTCCGCAGCACTAGAACTGGGAATTGGGGGGGGCACAGACACGTCCCTTAATGACAAGAATTATTCCTGGCGAGTTCTCAATCATTTTCCTTTATTGACGCCTTTTCCAATTATCATAATTGGCAACTGAAGACACAGTTTCTCTCCATATGCAATCTAACAGCGATGAAATCATGGGCTAAATCCGGTACAGAAAAATAATTCACTTTTTAATAGGCCAATGTTTTGCGTTGATTGAACTGGTCCGCATTCCAATGAAATATCGTCTTTCACCCTCAGTATTGCGTGGGTTGATTAAAAAAAAAAAAAAAAAAAAGTGGCACTCGGCAGTTAAATAGGCTATAAAAAGCATGCGGCTCAAGCTATTTGCGCAGGTATTCAATTTTGAATAACGTTGATTTAAATACAGCAAATACGCATCCAGATGAATGATTGTCGTCTTACCTAATCGGGGAGGACAATCAGCACCTGCTAAGAGTGGAGCCCTCTTGGAGTGAACCTTTCGTTAATCATGAAAATGACTGAGAACAGGTCAGGACTAATAATTGTTTTAAATGGATGTTTTGTGCACCCCAATTCTCAGTTCTGGTTCTGCCACTGTACTGAATTTAGCCCATGATTTCATCGCTGTTAGATCGCATATGGAGAGAAACCGTGTCTTCAGATGCCAATTACGATAATTGGAAAACACGTCAATAAAGGAAACTGAGAACTCGTCAGGACAAATTCTTGTCATAAAGGGACGTGTCCGTGCTCATCCAATTCCCAGTTCTAGCGCCGCGGCAGGCAGGAAATGGTAGAATTTCTAGGGAATGCCGTAGGGAATGAGTTAAGTTGGAGTGTTTTTTTTTCCAGCAGAAACGGGCGGGAGCAAGTTGTTACCTATTTGGCTGTTGAACATCCAATCAGACGGACCAATGCCCTCATGCAGTGAAAAATGTCGCAAAGCATTAAAAAAAAAAAAGGGGGGGGGTGGTGTACATTGCAATGTGCATCAAGTCTGAAAATGAAGAAATGAAGGTAATAATTTAATAAACACGATGTGTAAACAAGCAAATGTCTTTTGCCAATGTGAAAATAAGTTGAATTTCTTTAATGTTTTGACTGATTCATGCTGAAATAAACATGCTAAACTAGAGAGGCACTTGTAGAGTGCAAACCCCCGCCAAGGCAGCACAATCCAAATGTGCATGAGTGGGAGCAAAGTTGAGTTATCGCGTGTGATAGGATTTCAAGATGGCTGCCGTGGCAGCCATATTGTTTCACTGATTGGGGTAAAAATCAAAAGGGTCCATCCTTGATGTAATAGCAATCCACCCACAAAATTTCAGACAAATCTGTGTATTACTTTTTGAGTTATCCCGTGTGATAGGATTTCAACATGGCTGCTGTGGCGGCCATATTGTTCCAGTGATTGCGGCGAAAATAAATAGGGTCCATTCTTGATGTAATAGCAATCCACCCAGAATATTTCATACAAATCTGTGCATTACTTTTTGAGTGATGTTGTTCACAAACAGACAAACGAACGAACAAACAGGGACGAAAACATAACCTCCACCCCAACTTCGTTGGCGGAGGTAATTAACTTTAAAAAAACTGAGAAATGTCTCAAAAGGTCATTGCGGATTTGACGCCACGATTTTATGGCTGCATTAAATTCTGATTTGTCACATTTTTGGATTTTTGTTTAGAACAGGAATTTTACTTAAAACAGTGTCTTGAGAGACCTCGCCTCACTAAGGTATATTTCAGCAGAAAGAAGAATTCCTGAACCCCCGAATTCATAAAGGGTGTTTTTCCCTTGATCACGGTTAACTTGGCTAAACAGTGTATAAACAGGTGATGATCGAGCGGACAAATTTAGGCCCGAATTCATAAAGAGAGATCAGATCAGCTGCTGTTTATCCAACGTACGTGGTTAGTCACACCTGTCTAAGTAACAATAGAAATTCTAATCGTCCCAAGGGGCTTGTTTATCTCGTGTACAAGCTACCAATTCTCTGTTGGCTTGCTTGTGTGGCTGGACGTATGACCATGGATCTCTTGCGCATAACTGAAATAGCACAGGAAGAGATGGCTGACCAAAGGCAAGGTGCCGAATTGAGGGTTTTCAAAGACAGGACGAATCCTTTAGAGGAGTATAGCGACACAAAATTTGTCAAGCGATACAGAATTTCCAAAGAATCATACCGTTATATTCTAGGCCTAATCGAAGCAGACATTGACCATCCCACAAGACGAAACCATACCCTTCTTCCAGTACACCAACTATGTATTGCCCTGCACTTTTATGCATGTGGTGCATTCCAAATGGTTGTTGATGACACGTGTGGTGTATCACAGGCTACCTGCTGTCAAGTAGTTCGTCATGTTACCGAGGCAATATGTGCCTGGAAAAACCACTTCATAAGATTTCCCCAGGAAGAGAATGAAAGACGAGCAGTTATTCAAGGATTTCATGTCGTAGATAATTTTCCAAGAGTGATCGGTGCTATTGACGGCACCCACGTCGCAATCGTTAACCCAGGAGGCATTAATGCTGCACGTTTTTATAACAGAAAACGCTATTTCAGTCTCAACTGTCAATTTGTCTGCAACCACCTGATGCAGTTCAGTTTTCTTTTGATTGGCATCAGTGTCACTCTTTTTATCCTCTATAACTGTTCTCCTACCTTTTACACACTCAATTAGACCCATTTTCTGGTCATGGGTGAAATTGTCAGCACGTTTTTTCGATATTTTGGTCCTGACTTTCTCAATTGAGCGGAAATCAGCTGAGCACATGTGCCGCGATCTCCGGGTTTCTTCAGATAGGCATGCCCTTTTGGTACACATATTACGTAATACCATGCACAAGACACCACTACACATCGGCTAAGCGGGGACTAGTACACGGATGGGTAAACACCCGATTATGTTCTACCTGAATTGCGCTAGTCACAGGAGTTTATCCACACGCGTAGTTCTCTGTTTTAGTCACCATACAGTAGTTGTGCGTGACTAAAATAATCGGGTGATCATCACCCTTTATGAATTCGGGGGAAAGTGTCTGAAATGCAAAGCTTTATCAATTTTAATTTAGTAATTATCCAGTGTGACGTATTTTAAAACCAGTGAGTCTTCAAATTGGCGTCAATATCACGGGGCAGACATTTTTACTTGGGGAATCTTCTGATTTTGAATTTGATTTTTGGAAAACTCACCTTTTTAAATGCTTAATAACCTTAACCTCTCGCAGTTTACTTCTCCCGCTTAGCCACAGTTGCTCAGAAAAACTGGTAGAACCGACTACAATCAAATTTATTCTCAATAGCAGTTGCGCATTGCACCACAAAATTATGAGGCGTTTTCTTCGGCGTATAAATGACAATGTAAAATTATCAATGAGTCTTTATAATTTCAGCGCTCGTGTAGCTCGTGAAGCAGCACAGATTTGAGTAAATTAGTTTGCGGAGCTCATTAAGCAATGAGCCACGAGAATCCGTTCTATATCCTGAATGTAGTCACGGCTAAAGGGCGTTGTTAAGCACATTGCACAGCTGAGAGACAATTGTAAGGGTGGCAAAAATAAATGCTGTGAAGTCAGCGAAAGTTGATGATTTTTGCATTTATACTGCCATCCTTACAATGCCAAATCAATTATATAAATGTGGGCAACAGGCCATCACTTTTTTATTATCATTTCTTATTATGGGTCATGTATGGGTCTTGGTGGTGCCGTTGATAAATTGTTTGATTGTTAATCAGGCGAACCTAAATGAGAATAGCTTGCGGGCAATCAAGCAGTAAAGGGTGAGCTTACTGAAGGCCCTCCAAACAACTAAATGAAGTCTATGAAAGGAATGAGTTTAACGTCACAAGCACCGCGGCACAGTCTAGCGAACTGGCATTTGATTGGATAAAATTAGATTCCAAGTAAAAATGTCTGCCCCGTGATATTGACGCCAAGTTGAAGACTCGCTGGTTTTAAAATGCATCGCACTGGATTATTACCAAATTAAAATTTATAAAACTCTGTTTTAGACACTTCAAGAATTCTACTTTTCGCTGAAACATACTTTGGCGAGGTGAGATCCCCTCCTTTAAAGTGCAAGGTATAGTCTTTTTCCAAGTAATGTCTCCAGAATCGTAAAAATACGTAAATAAAAGCAACTATAAAAATAGCGCAAAGCCACAGCGCCCACATGGCCAAACATGGCCAAAATTGAACTTGGCCTGGATTTCATCCCATATACAAGCATATAAAATATGAAAAGGGATCTGTGAAAAATTGAAGGCGCTAGAGCGCTGACAAGGCAAAAAGTTTACGGACGTACGGATGCATGACAGACCACCACGAAGACATCGAACCACAACATCAGCAAGCATCCAGGTCAAGTGGATGTTTTAATTGGCATTTCCAGACATGCAGTTGAGTGCACCAGAGGATGATAAAAAAACGGACATTCCAATGGTTTTTCTGGCTTTGGACACAAAAAAAAAAAAAAAAAAAAAGACTCATCTTCCACAGTTATCTCTGCCAGAGTTTGGTGGTTTTGTACTTCCAATCCAGATGTGCTAGCTAGCAGTTTTGTGCATGCAAAGACCCACAAACTTGGGCTCTGGTTCCAAGCTCATATTTTAAATGGGCTATTATCAAATATCTTCAAAATACATTTTTTCATTCCTCCTTTCTACCCATCAGCATACAAATGCCACCCTATGAACCCTAGCAACCATTTAGAAACACCCCAACCACCTAAAATCTCTAACACCCTAGCAAGCACCCCATTCACCCTGCCAAGTAGAAACCCCCAACACACACACAAGCAACCACCCAATACAGGACAAGTCACTCTAGAAATTAGGTTGCCAGGGTTTCCACTACATGTAATTGATCGTGGCGCACCGCCACGGCAAAATAAAAGCCACCATACCTATGTAAAATGACTTTACATAAACTCCAAAAATCCTCAGGACAATCAGGTGTCGCCAGTTCTCCTTGTTAAGTCAAAATGAGCGCTGATAATTCTTGACTTGTTGTCAATCATTGTGCTTGATGAACGCATTTTCCAATGAATAAAAATTAGCCATCGGCAGGAAAACGCGCCGCTTTCTTCGGAATACAATGTGTGCAACGATTTTAGAAAAAATATTTTGTTCACTTTGCAAAACGATAAACTACAATGTTAACTTATGTCTTTGCTGTGAGCACATCCTGCTCTACCTAATTGTATCTTCATGATTATTTAATTTCAATTCCGGAGTCATAATCGGTTTTCATATTATATGTGAAATCCACTGCCATGCTCCTGAAACTGATAAACCTCCGTACACATAGACTTCAATTATTACATCGCCTACATGCTGATTAATGAAAACTGGCCGCACTGATAATGCTGAGTTTTCACCCGACGCTGAAGCCCTCCACCACAGTTTCAAAAAATCCTGGAGGAAACCCTGGTTGCCCTCAACAGTTGCCCACCTGCCCACCTCAAATCCAATTTTCAGAATTTGAAACCCCAAAACATGTATTTTCAATCAAAAACAGTTTCCTGTCTGATTGCGAAGAATTACCTGCCAGATTGAGAAGCCTCTTTATAGCTACTAGAGTTAAAAATAATTTTTAAGTTGTAGTTCTGAACTCAGCCAGAAATAAACTAGGTAACTCGATCGCCACAGGGTCCGAGTCGTGTATCTCCCTGATCCCCCAATTTCGGACAAAATGGCCGCCGGCAGCCATATTGGACGTCCGAAATTGCCGAAAATCGGTCTTCAGCATTGTCAAATAAATATCTTCGCCTGTGTAAAATTAGAAAAAAATTCCGGTAATAATTGCGGCTTCCAGAGCCCAGAACAGAAAATCTCTGCGGGTGCGGCAGTGGTGGCGGTCCCGGAACTAAACCATAGTATCTTCCAACTATTGTCATTGGGGAGATACAATTACATTGTTGATTTAAAGTGACCAGTTCATATTGTGGTATTAAAATTAAACTTAATGTGCATTTATTGAAGGAAATACCGGAGCACGCAAAGCAATGATTTGCAACGTTGGCGGTGTCACAATACTTCAATCACAGCCAATGAAAGAGGCAAAAATGCATTACGTTCAATGGGATTACAAAATGACATCTTATTCTGTCCTAATTGACTCGAGGATTTAGCCCAAATAAAAGTGGAGTGGACCATGCCAACAACATCTTAAACAATAAGACAAATGTGTTCTGTGGTCATGATTTGTATCACTGACTCAGTCCAAACACTTTAAAGCCAGCCAATACTCTCCTACCACAAACACTGACCCCCTCACCTCCCACATGAGCACATCAAAGAAAACAAATCAATTCCCCTCAGTATTGGAGCATCAAACATTAATCTGCAACAACAGCAGAGATGTTCTAAATCCTACCCCACTTTTACAATGAACTGAAAAAATACAGTTCAAATTCAAAAATTAAGAAATTTATCATGACAACTATTTTTATGAATTAAATTTTATTAAAGAACTCTAGAATTGGAGTATTTAAATTAAATACAGAGAGAGAAGGAGCCATTAGATAATGACAGATAGACGAAAAGAGAGAGAGAGATGAGAAGGAAAAGTTGCCGCAGGAACATTACTTGTGATAAAAGTCAATGGAGGAAGCTACTAAGAGACAGGGAGCCACTGAACTGGAGCAGGCCTCAGTGGCCCATTATGATATCATAAGCCCAATGCAGGCGCAAAATGAAGTCATAAAGCCCAATTCAAAGTCTATGGGGAAATTTTAAGTCTTTTTTTATCTAAAAAAAAAAATCATAGCGAAATTTTAGAAAAATGAAAATAACATACTGCAAGCAAGCCAGCTAGCCATTTTGCTGGCTTAGCTAGCTATATTTGGTGCATATAATGCTAGCTCGCTAAATACATGGCAAAATAGCAATTTGCCGTTATTCTTTGATTTCTATGCATTGCATGTAGCTAGCTAATAGTAGCCCTTGATTTTCTGGAGATGATCAATGGCAATTTCTATCATTGTTCAGCTTCCATCACATGAAAATGTGAACGTTTCCTGAGGCTAAGTTACCCAACTGTCTGGGTTCAAATCACAGGCTACTCAGGCCTTTGTGTAGAGGACATTTAGTTTTCAAAAGTGGACCACAAACTGGACTACAAATGCAAAAGAATGAGCATTTTCAACGATAAACAATGAATCTGATGTGATTATTGCATCAGTATAGCCCGCAGACTAATCTCGGAGCAAACCGGTTTGAGTTTGAGTACTGCCGGAAAGTGTCCAAACCCCCTTATAAATTTCCAGAGGGAATTTACTTCCGACATCAAAAGTGAACTAGCTGTAACAGCGCTGGCAGTACTGTATTTAGCACTCTTCATCCCATTCCCACTTTTTCTCTCATTCAAAAGCCAGCAATCCAGTTTCGCATCACCCATTCAACAGAGGGCATTCACTCCACAATATCTGCAGAAATTGCTTTCTCCAATTCATTCAGTGGTTCCCAAATTTTGCGGGATTTCGTGATGACTATACATTATCATCATACGGATCAAGGGCAGTACAATGAGGATAGAAAAATATATATGAAGAGTTTTATTGCAAAATACAGTCGACCCCACCTTCAAAACTTTTGAATCACCAGAGCAAGAAGATCACCACGATATATCCATCCAGTCAATCAGCAATGGAGAATCCGGCACTGCCAATAGGCTCCGATTGTTTAGCGACTCTAGTTTTGAGCAAATATCAGTGCTCGACACAGCCGGTTGCCCAGTCGCCAATGGCGACCAAAACCTCGGTTGGGCGATTAAAAAAAATGCCAAAAATAGAATATTACCCGCCCAAAATAAAATGTCTAGGCGTGTACAAACTCTGGTGTTAACAGCTGGTCGCCCAGTCGCCAATAGCGACCAAAACCTCTGTTGGGCGATTAAAAAAAAAAATGCCAGAAACAGAATATTACTCGCCCAAAATAAAATGTCTGGGCATGTACAAACTCGGTTTGGTGTTAACAAAGTGAAAAACGAGTCTCAGAATTGGAGCTCGTCGGACACGTTTGTTTGTTCCCTTGGAAGTGATTATTTTCTATACAAAATCTGTTAAGTTCAGCGTTAACAGGTTTTATTTCTCCACTCCACTTACGGCGGTTTTTGGGACTGCATCGGACTTGTCAATGTCACTTCTCTCACAGACAAATCAAAATGAAGAGGAAGAGACTTCAAACATTAGCAGCAGAGGTGTCTCAAAACCTATTAGCCACTGTATAGGTTTGCTTACTGTTCTCCATTTCAGGACTCTCAGTTTGCTGACAAGTTATTTGGTAAGTATTAATGTTTACTACAACAATGTTTACTACTACAGCCCAACAGTTGCAGCTTGGTACACGTTATCTCTTAGCTTCCCATTTATTTTAGCCGGGGTTGCTACATTTCCGACGGTAGAGTTGCGAGCTAGGTTAGCAACTTGGCTTCATTGTTCGAACCGTAAAACGCTACTGCTGTTTACGGTTCCAGTTATACTTTTGGGAAATGAACACTCATTCGCACAGTTGCAAAGATTACATGCGACTTCTTTGCCTTGTATTAGCTAACCATCCTGAGGTAACGAAGCGTGAAACTACTGAGATTTGACATGAGTAACACTGGATTGTGGAAGTGCAAAGAAGATCTGCTGGAGTGGAGCGCTCTGAAAATGAGATTATGGGAGCTTCTAGCTCAACGCTACCTGTGGAAGCAGGCCCTAAAACAAGCCTCAGCATAAGCGGAGAAAAAAAAGCCTGCTAAATCTGCCAAGTAAGTAGCTTTTATGTAAATCAATAAGTATCAATCAAAATGCACTAGTGTTTGAATGTTGTTATGAGTGCAATTTATCAGTGGGTCTAGATCTACAGCAGTCAGATTGTACCGGGTGATCACGATGGTCATCATGTTCTGTACTTTCATTTTGCAACCATAACTTAGTGGGGAATAGTATATCAATTTTATATGAGATATGTACTCTTTAGAAGAGATACAAATTAAATTTTGGGCAAATTTCTATCATCGATAACCAGCCAAGGCGATTAAACAAAAACAAAGCAGACAGTGCCATCTGATTAAGATTACGGGCTGCCAGCCCTACTTTCGTTTTACTTTTTTTTTTTTTTTTTAAAAATAATCATGATCATGATGTAATATCTTAGTCCTGTCCGATTTTATGTTATTATTTGAGCTGTTTTATATACCATTGGAAATTTGGCTACCAGTTTTCATTTTGAGTCAGTAAAAATAAATTTCTAGTTGCTAAAAAAAAAAAAAAAAAATTCAGCTGGCTCGAGTGTCAAGCACTGAATATACACGTGTCATTTCTATGCTGCAAGCTCTGAGGAAAAAGATTTCCTCATCTACCCTTCGAAAGAATATGGAAGCATATAGCTAACAATATTAAAATGAAAATACATTCTCAGAAATGCGTTATTTTCAAGATGCAAGTGCATTATTTGTATCATAATGAAAATGAAATCCTCCACTTCGCATTTATGCAATTTTTATAACAAATTAAAAATTAAAACACATTCCCCATTTACATTTTCATTTTCAAAAAGTGCCCCACAATATCACTTCCAAAATGAAAACAAAAATGCTAATCTTATAATGCAAATACATTCAAGGAAATGCATTCTCATTTTCGAGAAGCAAGCACATTATTTGTATAATATAGTTGGGTGAGACCCCCCTAGGCTAATAAAAGTCTGAGGAATACATTGATAATGAAGAAGTGTCATGACTATTCACACTAAAAATGCATCTATTAGGTTAGTTTATAGTCAAATATGGTCATTCAGTGTTCAGAAATAGCAGAATATGGGAATGTGTGCGCTAGCTACAGTGCTGCCCCCTATGTCACAGAGACAAAATTTCCAAATTAGTTTTTTAAGATTAAAAGAAAATGCAACCAGAACCCAAAGGTTTTCTTCTTTTATTTTGATGTCTGGGACATTGCTCAGCAGTCGTTATCAGCAGTTTTCCCATTGACCCATGCAGTCTCTGGAAAAAAGACCCTGAAAAGGACCCTTTTTGCGAAAAGGACCATATTTGAACACCCTTTTCCTCCCAACTGCAAGGGTCCACCAAGTGAATGTCATTGAATTTTTGGAAGCACACTCCAATATAACTATTACAACCCCCATTCTGAAATAGTTGGGACAAAGTGTGAATTGTGAAAAAAAATCAAAATGCAATGACTTTCAGATCACACGAGTAATATGTTATTCACAATAGAACACAGATAACATTTCAAATGTTGAAACGGAGACATTTTACATTTTTATCCATAAAATGAGCTTTTCAAATTTTCTGGCTGCAACAGGTCTCAAAAAAGTTGGGACACAGGCAAAAAAAGGGCTGAAAAGGCAATTAATATATAAGAGAATCAGCTGAAAGAACATTGAGCAAGTTATTAAATTAACTGGCATCAGGTGTGTAACATGATTGGCTATAAAAGGGATGTCTTAGACAGGCTGAGTCTCTCAGAAGTAAAGATGGCCAGAGGCTCTCCAACCTGTGAAGGCTTGCGTAAATAAATTGTGGAATACTTTAAAAACAATGTTCCTCAACGTCAAATTGCGAAGGCTTTGAAGGTCTTGTCATCAACAGTGCATAACATCATCAAAAGATTCAGAGAAACTGGAAAAATCTCTGCGCATAAGGGACAAGACCGAAGACCTTTACTGGATGCCCGTGATCTTCGGGCCCTCAGACACCGCTGCATCACTCACCGGCACGATTCTGTCATTGACATTACTAAATGGGCCCACGAATACTTCAAGAAACCACTGTCTGTAAATACAGTCCACCATGCCATCCACAGATGCCACCTAAATCTCAATCATGCAAAAAGGAAGCCATTGTTGAGCATGATCCAGAAGCGCCGCCGTGTTCTGTGGGCCAAGGCTCATTTAAAATGGACTGTAGCAAAGTGGCAACGTGTCCTGTGGTCAGACGAGTCCAAATTTGACATTCTTGTTGGAAATCATGGGCGTTGTGTCCTCCGGGCTAAAGAGGAGAAAGACCATCCCTCCTGTTATCAGCATTCAGTTCAAAAGCCAGCATCTCTGATGGTATGGGGATGCATTAGTGCATATGGTGTGGGACACTTGCATGTTTTAAAAAGAACCATGAATGCTGAAAGGTATATAAAGGTTTTAGAACAACATATGCTCCCCTCCAGATGACATCTATTCCAGGGAAGGCCTTGTGTATTACAGCAGGACAACGCAAAACCACATACTGCAGCTATAACAACGGCATGTCCTCGTAGTAGAAGAGTCCGTGTGCGGAACTGGCCTGCCTGCAGTCCTGATCTTTTACCGATTGAGAACATTTGGCATAATTAAACGAAAAGTCCATCAAAGAAGACCCCAAACTCTCCAGCAGCTGGAAGCCTGTATTAAGCAAGAGTGGGATCAAATTCCAATGGCTAAACTCAAGAAACTTGTCTCCTCAATGCCCAGACGCCTTCACTCTGTGTTAAAAAGAGGGGATGCTACACCATGGTAAACAGGCCCCTGTCCCAAATTTGAAATGAGCTTATTTTGTGGATATAATTGTAAAATTTCTCAGTTTCAACATTTGCTATGTTATCTCTGTTCTGTTGTGAATAAAATACTGACTGGTGTGATTTGAAAGTCATTGCGTATTGATTTTATTCCAAATTCACATTTTGTCCCAACTATACTGGACAAAGAAAGTTAGGGATCACCCAACTTTTCAATATTAAAATATGATATGGAAAAAAATACAAACTATCAAATATTTCAATTTCAAAATTTGGGGTGATCCCTAACTTTATTTGTCCAGTATATTTTGGAATTGGGGTTGTATATGAAAGAATTCTCTGGTGCACTCATCCAGTTTTCAGAATGATGGTCAGAAACCTTTGTGAAAATTGGCTCTCTTGGCTTCTTAAGCACTGACTATATGAAAACTGCATGGGTGCACCAGACGAGAAAAAAAAGTATTGGACATGGTCTCACCTCCTCGTAGATTCAGAATGAGGGAAAATTGGTTTGGTGCACCCATGCAGTTGAAGAAATTTAAAGGCCAAAGTTGATACCTTCCCATCTTGTGAAAAATGGGTCTAAATTTCAGGAGACCTCTAACTCGGGTCCTAAGGGTCTGAATAGCAAACCATTGCAGGCAGGGCCACATGAAAGAACCATGGGCCCCAGGGCAACCACTTTTTCAAGGACCCCCCCCACCCTTCACTGCCGCCGCCGTGCCACACCAAGTACCATCATACTTCTGTCCTGTCCCGTTTGCACAACATCAACCCTGCTTACTTTCTACACAATAATACAACAATGATCACTCATGACAGCAGTTTCCATTCATAACTTATGGCACAAAATACTTTTCATATCATAGGCTTACATATATTCAATAATATATGCTATAGTAATAATAAATATCGAAAAAGCATAATGACCGGCTACCTGTAGGACAACATACATTGCAGACAAAACTCAAATTCATGCACTGATTTATGCAAGCAAACACACACACTACAACAGCTGAGGATGTGCGCTTAGTCAAATAATTCTGAACGGCCACAATAAAAGGGAGCATAAATTTCCAAAAGGAAAACTCATACACAACACATAAAACCTGCCTGCATCATACTATTGACTCACAAGTATCACAAAACGCAATAAACGCCAGTTTTTTTTTAACCACCTCTGCAAGATCATTTTTGAAGGGTCCGTTGACATGCCACATTCAGCCCATAGCAACAGGCAATATCCCAGTGTTAAGCATGTCTGAACATCAGCTTTTCGTCGAGCCAGTCTTTCTGCCAACAGCGATATATCCACGCAGCCAATCAGTGATGGAAATGCCTGCACTACCAACAGGCTCCGACAGTTAAGCGCAGAGGTTCTCAAACTTTTCGTGTCCAAGGCACACCAAAGGGCAAGTCAAAATTTCAAGGCACACCTCTATTCATATCAGCGCAAATTAGCCTCTACAACTCATGTTTTCACTCTTATCATTCTGTATATTTATTTCCTACTGCCAAATAAAATTAGCAAACAACCATATTACTCATGAAATACTAAGAGGTAATTTTTTTTTTAAGATCAGCGCAGGGGTGGAAACTCACCATCTCCAAGTTTGTTCATATTTCGCAGTTTTGAAGTTCTATGCCTGGAATAGAAAAAACACCTATATCTTTAACAATTAACCCCTCCCCTGCTGTGTGGGCCACACCCATTTTTTGTGTAGTTTATCAACCCTAGCTGTTAGAGAGCTTTTTTTTTTTTTGCAGAACTGTTGGCCCATGATTTTCACTGTTATAGGACACTACCATGGCCAAGGTGTACCATCTCTTCTGACAGTATTTGTAGGAACATATTTCTGCCTGAAGCTAGCGCCACCTGGACTTTGAAAAAATGTGAATTGTGCATCCAAGATGTTTGGCCCTAGCTCAAAACAGAGTGGTGCCCATGGAACTTATGGCCATTTTCCATTAAGGAAGTATCCCTGAACAATAACAATGGGTAAGTACCTTGGGCCACTTATTCTGCAATAAGAAAAAGGGTCTCAAACTATGGATGATAGGAGACCATGCCCATTTCCGGCAGACTCACCCCCCCCCCCAAAAAATGTAAGTGTAGGATGCATTTCTGATGTCTTAATTTTTGATATCAACTAAAAATGTATGGGCAACCCCAAGGGAATGCCATTTTAACCCTCCTTGGAAAGAAAATACATAGGTAATATATAGCCAAGACAACTAAATGCAAAATACAAGTTGTTGAACTATTTTCATCAACTTACATGGTTTTCTTCCAGGATGAACATTTCTGCTAACCTTCAACATGTAAAAATTCAACAGTTTTCAGCCTTTCATGTAGCCTTTTTGTGAGGTTTATGGGACCCAATTAAAGTTGTAGAACAGTCGTGTTATATGCACAAATACTGTACAGTATCCATCATATTTATTTACTTTTATCTGGGTACAGGGGTCGCGTTGTTTATGGGCTTGACTCATTCTCTAATCATTAATACAGACTGTACTTTTCTATGCCATGTTTCTTAGTAATTTTCTTCCAGTGGAATTTTAATCACGATCACTGGAGCAGGATGTAAGCCTCTGATTTTGCATAGTGTTTCACCTTTCCCAATTTTCAGTTTTTGTTGAGTATAGTTCCAATTTGACGATTTCCCATTATATGCACATTATTTATGATTTACTGTTGATTGATTGCTTGAATAATTGATAGATTGAGTTGCTTTGGTTTCAGATAAACAGGACCATTTCACGCTTTTTACCTCCTACAGTTTCCTAAAAAGCAACATTCTGCATTTGCCATGTGTTTGTGGTTGACCAACGTGGATTGTAGGATCGGGCTCTTCAAAAGGCAACGTAAAATAGTCTGTGGGAGTGAAACAAAATGATGGAGGCAAATACTACGTTTGTCAAAAGTCTGTCCCTGTGGTTTTGTTTTTCCAATTGTCATTGAATATCAGACAAGCACAGCACAACCCATCATTTATGAGGGCCATTTTTGCCAATGCTGCTCCCTTTCTTGCACATGTGACACAATGGTAGCATACAGACACTGCATCCTACACAACGGACACTTTGGTCCCTGTGGGACATACGGTCCACGTCGCAGAGAAGCTATGGACATTACATTGGTTCATTTTCTGTTCAAGTGTTTTATTTCATGGACAGTTTTTTAAAACACACAGTGGCAGTCCTTCCTACAGGTGACATGGGTGCCAAATATGCAGCCAAAAAAATAAATAAAAAAAAAAAAAGTTTGACATTATTTGATTTAACAATTTTTGGCATCCCTCTTTATCTGCCACAATACTTAGACATGAAAAATAAACTAAATGCAAGTAAGGGCCTGTGTCCACAGGAAACGCTTTTTGCACTGAATGCACCCATGGCCTAACCAAGCTGCTAAAGTCGCTCGTAACCATGCTTTGGGAAATGTAGCTAGATTTTTTGGAAAAAATTTGCACATTTTGTTGGATTGTTTGGGGTGGGGGGCTTGCCTTGGGCACCAAATGCACTAGGACTGCCCCAGAGCACACACAGAACTTTCTTACTCTAAATATCTCTGCACTGAACTTGAAGTCTGATAGCATTACAGTGTATTTTTATATGTTCACATACATGCTCAAAAGTAAGACCTGACATAATTCTATCTTGTTAAATCAGAGCATAAACTTTGTTCAAAATGGAAATTGAAATCAATTAAAAATAACATCAGTTACAGGCAAAGCTTCTGAGCAGTTTGATATCAACTGAATATTGTAAACAGAGATACAGATGTGGAAAAATATTACCTGGTCTTTCTTTTGAGTATGCGTAACATGAAACACTGACTTAAAACTGAATTTAAAACTTAAAAGACTGGACAGAAAATCTTTGTTGTACACTAGAGAAGCTGTTTATCCTCAAAAAAAAACAAATGTAAATTGATGAAAATAGTTTAAACACTTATATTTTGTATTTAGTTGAACTGGCCAGGCATTACCAATGTATTTTGTGAACATTTTGTGAATATTTGCATAGGAGCGTGTTCACAATGCTGGGCATCAATTCCAGTTTACAACTTTTTGAAGCTTCAGCGAAGTTAAAATCCACTTCTTGTGACAGATATGGGTCAATTTATTTAGCACCCAATGCCATCAAGCAGCAACGACAGTTCTAGGTATAGTGTGTGTTCCGTCTCCCTACAGCAACCATTTATCGTCCAAAATATGACCATTTTCTGGCAAAAAAATGTAACATTTGAATAAGAACATCAGTTTACCTGTGTAAAAACCTTATCTACAAGTGAGGACTAGTGTTAATTTTGATACCAGTGGATCCATGATGAACTCTACTTTCCAGTGATATATAATATGTTACATCTACGTTGAGACTTAAAGTACTCAGGGTGCTTGAATTACATTTTACTAATCTGAAAAAATTGCAAAATTTGACCCCACCTTGGGAACTGAGCATTCAATAAAATTAACCAAATTACCTGCTTAAATTTGCTTAGGATACCACTTTGTTCATCGTAGGTTTTGTAGAATTGTACATTTTCTCATTATCACGTCTTTTTTTCTTTGTAACCAGCCTGAAGATAAAGGGCTCCAATTTCTTGGCGCAGCGCAGGGTGGCGCAGCGTGGCGTAGCATGGCGCAGCCCACACAGTGGTAATTTCCTCCGGTGCAGCCCGCGCAGTGGTAATTTCGTGCGGTGCAACACCGTGCGCAGCGACTTTGGCAATTTGGTAGACGGACGTGCACCGAGATGGGTGTAGGGGGAGGTGTCACATATTCATCAATACGCAGTGACAATTTCGTAGCAAAAGTCCACGCTGAAGTTGCGCAGAAAACTCGCCAGCTCCAACCTGGTTTTCTTTCTGCGCAGTGGTAATTTGGCTGACCGGCGCACAGTGCGCACACGTCACCGAAACCTCACAGGCAGGTTTCCAGAATGTCAGGCACGTTTCAATGCAATAAATAATTACAGCAACCGCTATTTAATGTAACTATCAGAATCAGGACATAAATTATAGTATCTATATCGATTGTCCTGATGTCAGATCAAAGGCGGTTGGCACGCGTAGTGGAAACTCGACCTGGCTTAATCAACGCAGCTGAATCTGGGATGCAAACTAAACTAACGACTTCACATCTTTCTCAGCCAACCACAAACTGCCTCGGCATCAGGCAGTGCGTATTTAAATATATATATATATATATATATATATATATATATATATATATATATATATATATATATATATATATATAGCGCTTGCGTTCTATGCTCAGTAAAGCCGCTTGCACACTGGACGCGAAACGAATTTTTCGCACGACTGATTACATTCAAAGGCCACGTTTACCAGATTCATTTAAGAAGATCTTAGCGCTAAGAGCTTCTTTAGATCCTTTTTAAGGCTCCAGTAAGAAGCAAACGCGTTTCCCAGATTCCTTCTTAGCCTAAGATGATCTTTTGTGAAGAAGAATTTGAAAGAAGGGTCGGGAGCACTCTTAACACCCTTCTTAGCGACGAAACACTGCAGATACAGCCGCGTCAGGCAAATCAATGTGACACTAAGCAAGGAGATATTAATGCAGTGTGTACGGTTCGTCCTTATTTTATCACCTTTGCTTTGCTTTGTCTTCGCTTTGACTTTGAATGTAATCTGTCGTGCGAAAAATTCGTTTCGCGTCCAGTGTGCAAGCGGCTTAATACTATTATCGTCACTTAGGTTTTATCGTTTTTAGTGGAGGAAAGGAATACAGCCTGATTTCTATGATCTCGTACTGAGTTAAGATCACATATTGAAAATAAATGTGTAATGTATCTTGCATTGTTGTCCATGCATGTTATTCCCAAAATTTTAAGCAGCAACAGGGTGTAATAATAGGAACACGCTATCCATCGTTTCTCTTCCCAATGATGCAGGCAGAAGAAATAAATGAGCAACCGTCATATTTCATTCCAACTTCATAAGTTTGAATGATCTGACGTAGTTTCGTTTTGAAATTCCTGGTAATAATTCGCGAATGCCCTAGCTAGCCACCTAACTCATATTCGAAATGCTTAATTTAGACGTAAGCGGTGCAGAAAACATGCCTGAAGCAGCAAAGTAAAATGCAACATTAACGCATCATGCAGATATAGGACAGAGGCTTCTATATTCCAACACATTAAAGGTGAGGAGAGGAGCTCATTTGATTGGTGAAGATTTGACTCAGCTGTGTTATACACACACACGCCTTCTCTCCTCCCTCTTTGCCACTTGCGCCAGCAGGAGGGACCGAGGCGGGACAGAGGAGTACTTGCGCCAGGCTGCACCGGGCACGAAATTGCAACATACGCCTGGACACTCCCCGTTGGTGCAGCGCTCCCCCCATTCGCCGCGCCTGCGCCTGGTCTACGAATTTAGAGCCCAATGGCTTAATTTTTCCGTCCCACAGTGTGTGCCCATAACACTGCAAATTTCTCCTAATTGGAGAGTGCGATCGGAATTATACCATAGTGGGAGAAATATCTACTAATAAGGAATGTGTGCACAAGGTTTGCCCCCGAAACTCTGACTGGTCCCTGAACCACAGAAGTTTTACTGTTTCTGTCCCACAAAATGTCCGTCCATCACATGCGTGATGGACAGAGATGCTGTGGGACACTTTCACTTGTGCTTATATATCCAATTTTTATGCAATATCTCTTGGTACTAATAGGATTTCAACAATTTCTGAATGGTTAAAAGAGGTTTTAGGATAAATTAACTAATGGTTGGAGTAAAATGAGCATTGCGCAGACAATCACGTTCACCTCCGACTGCATCAGATGATCAGCAGTGATTCATGCCCTACTTAATCCAACCTATACCCTACTGATCAACTCAAGTGTGTCAAAGAATCAGAATCAGATATTATTCACTTTTAAATGCCATTGCAATCGATCCGCAGCCAATTGAATTGATGGATCCAGGGAATGCAAGTGTTCCACAATGTCCGTCGGTCGAAAATCCATCTACATGTACAATCATTGCAAAAATTAATACGTGCACACTTTTACTTACTTCTTTATACTTTTGATAGATTGGCTGGGGCAACACCCCGGCAGCATGTGTTCCAATTTCTTAAAATGTGTTGATGTCTATAAAACAGCTGGGATTGATGAAATTTTGAGCCAAAAACAATTCTTACAACAATTTTTATTGCATTTCAAGATTACACAAAGGAGGTTCTTAGTTTTATAAGACTATTTGCCACTAAGATGAACTGATACTAGTAATAAGTGGTATCATAAATTTTTCTCAGATGTTCAATCAGGATTAGATTTCAATTCGTCGTGTGACAAATTCCCAATGTGGGACTGTCCCACAATGTCAGTCCATCACAATAGTAGTATGAACAATGCTGTGTAATGTGTTAAGATGTACTTTGATCCACTTGAGCCTTTTTACCTGTTTGGTGTTAAAGTGGTCATTGAAGTTAGCAGAGTTGTCATTTTTACACTGAATAAAAATATAAATGCCCCATGTCAAATATTGATGCCACATGGAGTTAACAACTCTAATTGAGCATATGCTGACTTTTACTTGTACAACAGGGATATTTCTCTTGATTTGTGTGCCATTTTTTCCATCCATCTCTCTGTCAGTGAGCATTTGCTCAGTGATGCAGTGATTTCACTCAGTACATGGGTGTGGCATTTCCAGACAGTGATCAGACAGAATGAGCAGTACCCAGACACTCCTTATACTGGGACAATAAAGGCCACCCCAAAATGTCAAATTTTGTCAAAAGTCATCACGCCTCAGATGTCTCAGGTCATGCGGGAACGTGCCATTGGCATGCTGGATGCAGGGATGTCCACCAGAGCGGTCTGCATGCAGTTCCTTGAAGCAGAGCACATTCCAGTTCTGGACTGGCCTGCGTATTCACCGGACACGTCGCCCATAGAGCATCTTTGGGATGTTCTGGATCAACGTGTCCGCGACCGTGTTCCAGTTCCGGATAATGTGCGCCAACTCCGTGTGGCCCTCCGGGAAGAATGGAATAACATTCCACAGGCCACGATAGACAACCTGATCGACTCCATGCGTAGGAGATGTGTTGCTCTGAGAGATGCAAATGGTGGACACACAAGATATTGAACATTCAATTTCTTCAACCTGACCCCCAACGTGTTCAAAGGATTGTCACTCCTTTGCAGATGCCATTATCAAGATGTAATTTCTTATTTTTCTTATTTATTTATTTAACCCTTTAAGGCCTAATGCAAAAATCCCAGCAGAGAATCATGCTGCCATGTTTACCATAGTAACCTGTATTTGGGCTGAAGCACAGCTTCTCAGCTTTCAGGAACAGTTGGAATTTTTTTTTCTCTTGCGCAAAACTTACAGTAATTACGGTACTTTCAAAATTACGCGCATATCTGTGTCGGTAACGACACGTTCTTAAAATGCGCACATGCTGCCCGGTTTAAATGGGTTAAAAGGGACAATGTACATTGATCACATGCCTTGCATAAAATGTACCAGATTTAGCCATCAGGCTATTTTGCATCTGTAGTCCCTGACAGGTTGATGTTACAAAAGATAGGTAGGCTCCAGAGAAATAACTAAATAGAGGTACAAAAACATGACACAACAACAGACAATTAACAAACATACAATATATAAAACAATTTGTAAAAGGCGAGAATAATTAAAATAGACAAACAAAAATTACATGTGATTGCAGATTTGATTATCCAGTAACCATTGTTTAATGGATTTTGAAAAAGAGTGTATATTTGTAATTTCCCTGAGTTCAGTAGGCAGGGTGTTCCATGTATGTGCTGCTCTATAAGAAAAGGCTGACTGTGCGAAGGATGTTTTTCTGTGTGGTATTTTGCAGTCCCCTCTAGTACTGGCTCTTGCAGATGTCATTCGAGTTAGTATAATGAACTCACTGAGTGGAGGGGGGGGGCCTAGCCATGGAAGATCTTATATATTAATAAAATGTCAGCAAATTTGATCATGTTTTCCCAGTTTAAAAAACCATGTTTTGCTAAAATCTTACAAGGATGATAAGTATTTGATTTTTTGTCCAGGATTTTCAAAGCCTGCTTATAAAGTCGTTCCACTGGCTGTAATGTGGTTTTGGTTGTCTGTGTCCAGCTAATAAGGCAGTAGTTTAAATGTGAGAGAATCATGGCATGTAAATACAATTTGGAAGCTTCTGTTGTTAAATTATTTCTAATATGTCTAAAGTTAGCCAAATTGAATTTAACTTTATTCACCACTTTTATTTGATTTTTAAAAGTGAGTTGTGAGTCTATCAATATGCCTAAGTATTTATACTCACAACTAGTAATTTTCTTCCCGCTACTGTGACGGCAAGCTCAGGTTCTTTATTTGCAGACTTTAAAAAAAAAAAAAAACATACATACAGATTTACTGATGTTGAGATGTAAACATGAACTGGCCAACCATGTGGAAATATTGACCATTGCAGCTGACAAAGCATCTGCAGCATCTTTCTTATTTTTAGAATGTAAATGACTGTGTCGCCTGCATACATCTGACACATAACTGAAGAGGGACAAGCTTCAGGAAGGTCATTTATATACAAGCTGAACAATAAGGGGCCCAATGTAGAGCCTTGTGGAACACCAACAGAATTACTGACTACTTGTGAAGTTTGACCACCAACACGGACACATTGCTTTCTATCGGCAAGATACGACTTGATCCACTTTAAAACATGGGTAGAAAAATTAAATTTTGATAATTTTGCAATTAAAGTAACACTAAGGAACTTTCATTTTTGGTTGAGTTTGGCAGTGCCTGTGGAGCAAAGCGGTAGTGTTTTGCCTGAAGGAAGACCCCATTTCCCCTGAGCTCCAGTGCGTAGCGTCGTAAACATCCTGATCTCCCGGTCGTTGTTTTGGAAATTACCAGAAGACGGGTCCAAACTACGTTTCTGTTTCCAGCGGCTATTTGAGGGATGAATAGCGATGAGGTCAACGAGCTATATATACTCTAGAGGCGCTATGTTACGATTTCAATCTGCAGGTCTGGTCGTCATCTTGTGACGGCCGCCCAATACAGCAAGGTGCAGAAAAGTGGGAGCTTCTTTCCAGAAATTTTTCTCTGAATGCCTGACCACTGTGTCGCCGTAAATTGCTGCCATGAGAGAGGGAAAGTTGTCGACTTAACCTTTCATATGCAAGCTATTTTTAGCTTGAACAACAGAGATTATTGGCTTTAAATCAACAAACTTAGCTATACAGTGTAAAGCTAGCCTTGACTAGCCCTCTCCCACTACTAGATCACCTGGTTACCTCGGGGGTAACGTCGTGGCTTATAGGACCGGATCTGCCAGGTTATTTGGATGGGAAATAGACATCTTAATAATAATAATACATTTATTTATATAGCACTTTTCTAAAACAAGTTACAAAGTACTTTACAATTAAAAACAAAAACAATAAACAAGAAAACAGGCAGAGTCGTGCACGACTGCATAAACGTTCGGTTTTATTGATTTCCACTGAGTGCTATACTTGCAGTCCTAATGAGTGAAAATACCGCAGTACTTTGAATCACTCCCGACTTCAGCGTCAGGCACGTCTGAAACCCGTTGAAATCAGCAGCTGCTTCACTGTCAGGGGACTTGAATAGGTTTAGTTGCTTGTCCATCGTAATGTCAGTGTCTGGGTCTGCACCATGCAGCGGTATTTCTATCAAACAAAAAACAGTCATAGATACATGTCTGATCCAATTACAAACCAATGTTATTTTTTGTTTTTCTTTTTTTAAGATCCAATAACAAACCAGTGTTTTTTTTCTTAAAAAAAATAGGCATTTCTTCAGCGAGAGTTTCTTGTAAACGAGTTTCCCCACTTAGCAGCGGTCACAATAAGACACTTGTTATCAAGGTTCCCGGCACTTGCGATAGTAAATTAACAAGTGCC
Organism: Gymnothorax javanicus; assembly: GCA_029692085.1. Classification (NCBI taxonomy): domain Eukaryota; kingdom Metazoa; phylum Chordata; class Actinopteri; order Anguilliformes; family Muraenidae; genus Gymnothorax; species Gymnothorax javanicus. The sequence continues at coordinate 78,500,080 of CM056198.1, forward strand.
CCGTCCTAGATCGTACTGCTAGAGAAAATAAACCCAACCTGACAGAACGTGATTGGTCATAATATTACCGTACCAAAAAAGTTTTAAGATAGACTGGATGTGTACCACTGTTTCCAAACAGTCCTAATGGAAAAATATCAATCGCTCAAGGGTGCGTTTCCCGAAATCGCAGATTCTAACTTACATCGTAGAAACTATTGACAATGAATGGACGAACTATGTAAGCTGCTAACTTAGTTAGCAACTACGCTTTTGGTAAACGCAATGGGCGGTAATAGACAGAAATGGCGCTTCAAGCTGACTCTTCTCTCGTTATCGGTCAGGAAAAGACCGGAAATAAAAACGTCGCTGAATTATTACTAATATTTACCGAAATATTAACCAGAGCGTATTTGTTTACATTGGTTCCAGCAGGAGGTACGCCCGTCATAAGCTGGCGGTCAGCTCTGCACACATTGGCTGATCTGGAACGAATAACGTAGCGCCTCTAGTTTATATATCTCATTGGATGGGGTAATGGATCTAATTGTGGCTAAACAATATCAAATGATGATGTTGAAAATAAGAAATGTTTAAACAAGCAAGCTGTAATTTTAGCTACACTCAGCGCAAGATGCTAGTGATAAGCAGGACTATGAAAAGTCATAACTCAATGCACGCGGGTTTTGTTTTACTGATTATTTAGAGCAAGCAACGCAGTTTGACGCGCCGACGCATTTAATAGACTTCTTTTGCAATCACAGTACTCAACTCAACAAAAAACACAACAAGAATCCTGTTGGTCTCTGAAACTACCATCAGAAACCACTTGGTCAAGAACATACAAATGGAGACGATAATCCCACTTTCCACAGGTGAAAGCTACATATTTTACTCAAACATTTAAATTTGCGGTTTGCAGTCATCACTTGCGATGCTCAAATCACAATGATAATGCCAATGTTAGCTATCGGAAATTTGCGTGGTAGCAATAAATAGCCACCAGCTTGATAGTTCGCTGCTCCACGGTGACACGACCAGCCACACAACAAACTCAAAAGTACTGTAACATTATAAACAGAAAACGATGCGTAACGTTACTTACTGGTCCAGCAGCAACAGGGCCAAGGCAGCATCGGTCGGACATCCCTCCTCGTCTTTGAACTCAAGCCAGCGAGTGAAAGCCTGGGCAATATTGATCCTTGTCCGGGCTTTGATTCTGTTACACTCTCTCACTCTCTTTCGTTTTTTAGTCTTCTCAGACAAATCTTTTAATTTCTTTGGTTTCCTTGCTGCTTCTGCCATGATAGCAGTAATCCCACATAGGCGTTCGCATTGACTTCAGTCTTCTTAACAAATGAGGAGAGGGGGAAGTGACATATGCCGTAAAGCAGTCAGCACATTTGAAGTTTTTTTGTGTGGAGGGGTTCCTACCATCCACCTCGACTGCATAGTGCCAGTGAAAGTGATACAGATGCCCTCAGGCCATGAAAGAGGTGTCATTCAACCTGTTGTAAGTCGATGTACCATCACAAATGTTCTGAAAATATTATATGAAGGTTGAAAAGTTACTTAGTGTTGCTTTAAGATGTCGTGATTGACAGTATCAAAAGCTTTTCTTAGATCAAGGTAGACAGCTCCCACTACTCCTCCCTTGTCCAATTTAGCTTTGATATTTTCTAATAGAAAACAATTTGCTGTTTCGGTGGAATGGTGCCGACGAAAACCAAACTGCATAGGATGCAATGAGAATGGAGATGTATTTAAATGTGATATAATCTGTTCAGAGATCCATTTTTCAGCAACTTTTGACAATGCTGGTAAAATGCTGATTGGTCTGTAGTTGCTTACAGCCATTGGGTCCCCAGATGTGAAAACTGGTGTAATTATAGCCGTTTTCCAAGCTTCTGGGAATTGTCCTTCATTAATGGACCAATTAACAATTTTGGTCATAGAGGAGTTGACAGACTCTTTATTTGCCTTAAGAAGTACAGTATCCATCTCATATGCATCCCTTGCTCTTGAGCACTTAAGGGAAGAAATTATTTTATTGAGTTCAGAACTGCTTATTTCACCGAAAGTTAAAATTGGTGCATCAGTCTTTAAGGGGGTTAAAGAGTGGCTTAGACCAGGGAGGTTTTGTGCTAGTTCTTTTATAGAATGTATTAAAAGCTGTTGCCACAGCGCTTGGATCATGAGTTACATTACCCTCAATATTCAATTGTATGACATTGTTATTTGCAAATTTACCAGTTAATTTCTTTAAATTTTTCCATATTTCCTTAGCATTTCCCTTTGCATCAGATACTGTTTCAATAAAAAATATTGCTTTTGCCTGTCTTAGTTCCTTCACAACCCTATTCCATAATGCAGTGTACAAGCGCCTTTCATTCTCTGTTTTGTTTTTGAGGGCTATTTTTAGAGCCTGGTCCCTCTGTTTAATGAGTGATCGTACTTTATCATTTAACCATGGCAGATAATTTCTTTTTCCAGGTTTGCATTTTACTTTTCTCATGAATCCATTTATAATGCTGTGGAGTTCTATCACAAGTGACTTAAAATTATCATTCACATTTTGTCCTATAAGGCATTTATTCCAATCTACTTCCTCAATTTCACTTTTTAAATCACTTAACTTATTATGAGGGATTTTAAACTAGGTTCTAGGTTCTTGCATGACAACATATTAAACCTCCTTTTTGGTAAGCTTTCTATGGATCAGGATCATATTATGATCAGACAGTCCTGTGATTAAGTGATACAACTTCTTAATTCTCTCAGGTCTATTGGTGAAAACTAAATGGATAAGAGTTTGTGTGGAGGCAGTAATCCTTGTTGGCTCTTCAATAACCTGATGTAGATCAAATTCATTTGCTACGCCCTTAAGCACTCTTCTCTTTGTTTTATCTAGCCAATTAACATTAAAATCCCCCAATAAAAAAATTTCGCTTTTGCCATCACATTCCTTGACAAGAGCCTTTAATTGCTCATAGAACACAGTTGTTCCTGATGGTGGTCTATAAATTCCTATTATAATAAAGGACATTTGATGTGAGAGTGTTAATTGTAGACCTATAGATTCCAATTCATAATCACCTGACCATTCAAGTTGCTTGCAGTTTATATTGTCCTTGACATAGAATAACACGCCCCCTCCTCGACCTGTCGGTGTGTCTCGGCGAAACATGTCATAACCTTGCACCTTAAGAATGTCAGCAGGGGAGTGTTTATGTAGCCATGTCTCTGGTAAAAATAAGAAGTCCAGGTTTGATTCCTGCAAGAGATTTTGTAACTGTTCGCTTTTGGGCACGGCACTACGAATGTTCAGGTGACCACCTAATAATCCACTCGTTTTGACCTGAGGATCCCACAGAATGCGTGCTTGGTTCACAGTTCTGAACAGTCTGACGCCGCGATTTTTCACAATTGCAGGATTTATTCCGCTCTTTTGTTTTTGCAATGATATTATTATCCTTCGTTCATTTGCGAGTGGTTTAACGCATTGTGATACAGTGGCCACAGGTGTAGTCTTAATTGTGGATGGATCAGCTGAGAACTCACCTAGTCCATTGACCTCGATGACAAGGCGATCTCCGCCAGTGACAGGCACACATACTAATGTACTAATGTATGGTGATCTGAAGATCAGTCATTAACAAAAATTAATTTTGATTCACTTCATATATTGCATAACCTTAATGTTAATAAAAACTCAAAAATCTGACATGGGGCGTTTATATTTTTTTCAGTGTATTTTAAAGGTCCCCAATTATGCTGTATTTCGTCATTTAAGATATGCCTAATGGGTCTTTAAAATAATTTTAAGAATTCAGTTAGAAAAAAAACCACGCACATCCAGGCCTAGTGAAACGTCTTCTCTCACCCCGTCTGTGCCGACCTGAAACACAAGCCATTTGGAGTGGGCGGGGAGGCTATGCTAATGAGGCACTGCTCTGATTGGTTGCCTGGCTGCTTCGATATCGGGGGAGGGTGCCCACCCGAAAAACCAGGAAACCAAGATGGCAGATATTTCAGGACAGCTCTCCGCGGCATGTATTGCTGTGAGACCATACATGTTTGATCCCGAATCCGACCCCGAACAGGAGGAGGAAGCCATTGAAGTATTGCGGCAATGTTTACAGCAGGACTTCAATGAGTGGCAAATTGAAATTTTAGTGTTTTGCTTGCACTCTCTCACCCTGCATGCATATGATTGTAGCTGTACTGTTATATAGTCATGTTATATACCCACTTGGCTAACCAGAGGAAACTTTGCTAAAAGATCCTGTTAACCATTTCCACCAAAACAAAAAGCAATTCCGACACCAAGCTACTACATGAGTTGGCACCAAAAACACAAACTGTGTAAGCGTTGCTTCTGTGGAGCAAGCGAATCAATAACTTCTACCGACAAAAAATCTGTATCCGATCTCTACTTTTTTTTTTCGGCTTTTTATTCACCAAAATAATTTTCAAAGGTGGATCAAAGTCCGCCACGGCAATGCAGAGAAATCATTTGTTTTACCAGACAAGTTACAGTGCGTTTCGCGATTGCATTCACCGTAGCAGCCTCATAGAACTAACCCACACAATGGCAAAGTACCCGGCTGACCCCGGTCATGGATAAGTAAACCCAAACGCGTACCTCGAGCTCTGAAAAACCTACGTCTGCAACCTTTTCGGCCCAACTTTGCAGACACATACAACACCTCTCCAGTTAGCTTCAACTGTAGTGGCTATAATCTGGCAACGTTGTGATGAAACTGCCACATTGATGCTAACCAAAGTAACACAGCGCATACCGATCAGAATTACTGCATATAAGTTAACCAGGAGCATTTTTTAAAGTAGCACGACACGCGCACTAACATGCAGTAACTAGTAACCGAACATTCATAACAACGAAAGAGACAAACATTACCCTGCAATACAGGCTGTACAGACAGTAAGTTCCGTTACCGTGAACAGTTGTACCAAGCATCCAAATTACAAACAAGTATAAAAAGTTGCTTCAAATGAGGTTTATGTTCACACACCTTCTGTTGAATGTCCCCTAATATTACTTCTGCATATTTAGGACACAAACATAACCAAGAGTAACTTAGCTATGTTAGCCGCAGCGCTACAGCCACATTCAACAGGCTATCACGTTAGGTAGGCTTATGCAGTAAAGCAAGACAAAATGGTAAAACTTGCTGCTTCCACGTCTGTGAGTCACGGACAGTTGCTACCGATCCAGGCTTCATCTTCAGATATTTTACCAAGTCTGCGTTTGAGGCCAGTTGTTAGTGCTAACCAGCGCTGCCGTCAGCCTAGCCAATGCCCGGGGATAAAATGGTCTCGCAATTCCCCGACCCCCCCAAGTAGGCTACAAAGTTAATTAATAGGCTACAATAACAGAATGAAAAATGGAATGATGAAAAAACACGCTGACAGGACACTTTATGTGACACTTGTTTAGTGTTGTTTAGATAAATCACATCATGTTTCAAGGATCGCATGTAAAATAAATAATGCAGGCTACTTTTCTCAAACAGATGCATGAATTCACAGATAAATGCAGTGGCGGGCGGTGGACGGAAAACCGAGGGGGCGGAAAACATCCCTTGAGACGGATGAGATTAGTGACCCAATTTCAATCATTGTTCTTGGTCAACATGTTTCCCTTATAATGAAATGTTTAGGCGAGTGAATAATAAATTCTATAAAGTGTTTAATTCACATGCCTTAATAGGCAACTCTTCACGAAAAAAACCACTGGATTTTCTGCGTTAAATTTTGTCACATCCTAAGCAAGTCGTCAAACCGGTGCGCAATGATTGTTCAATTTAAAAGATTGAAATGCGCTCTTTTTTGCGTTCAACTGGTGCGTTTGATTTCTCGTCTTAACGAAGACAATTAGCTACACCTGAGAGGGGAGAGTTCAAGTGTCTTTTACCAGGGAAATGGACTGAAAACAGATCAGACTAATCAGCAGTTTAAAGACATGTTTATCACCCTCCTTGTTCTCTGTCCACCGCCCGCCACTGGATAAATGTCTAAGAAGCCTATTCGAAAATATGTATTCAAGGATCACAACAGATAAAATCATGAATATTGTTACATACATACTTAGGTCAATGTTTTGACAGGCCAATTAAAACAAAAAAAAAAAAAAAAAAAAAAAAACATAAAGTGGGCCACACATAGCCTATTCATTTGACAAATGAAAGGCGCCGTACTTTTCTAGTTGCAAAGTCATGTATAATATCATCGAAATCAATTCTCTTGGCCAGTTAATGTTCTATCGAGATCATCGCTAAACCATTTAGTCTCTCGTGACATGGTGGAGCACAAGTGATTTTTTTATTAATTTAAGTTTACTGAAAGTGCGCTCACCTCCAGCCACCGTTATGGGCAAAGTCAGAAAGATACGCAACAAGGGATCTCAGGCGAGCGAGCGTGTGTGGTAGCTCACGTCATCAGTCTTGAGTTGCGGCGCTAAAGACGTACCAAACCACTTAAGCTTTTATGTAACTGAGAAATACCATGTTAAATCTTCACATTTATTATGATGAATTTTCCAGCAGATTATTTTAAAATCAGGGGGTCAGTTTCTCGCCCCCCGGGGATAGCAGTCCCCTTTGCCCCCCGTCGGCGGCCTTGGTGCTAACTATCGTTAGCAGTCCTGCTAGCCACCCGTAACACGTTGGCTTCACTTACATTATTTGCTGTTATATCGTTGCTTACAGCTTGTGGCTCCGAGCGCTTGATCGATGTAACTGCTTCAGGTTTGAGACGCAGCTGAGACGCATATCCAGCATCAAATAATCCTTTATTGACAAAGCTGTCTTCGGTGAAATCCCGAGCACAAACCGAGCACAAACAAATTATGGTCTGGGGAGGAATAAGCAGGAACGGCAGAACGGACCTGCACGTCATGGGGAGAGGGACGATGACAGGGGAACGGTACAGGGATGAGATCCTCAATGTGTACGTAAGACCATACACTGGTGCTGTTGGCCCTGATTTCATCTTGATGGATGATAACGCCCGTCCCCATTGTGCTAGGGTGGTGAATCAATTCCTAGAGCAGGAGACAATTGTCCGCATGGACTGGCCCACACGTTCGCCGGACCTAAACCCTATCGAGCATGTGTGGAACATGCTGCAGGTCGCCATTTCCAGTCGTAGGGCACAACCCACAACTCTAGAAGAGCTCGGAAATGCCCTTGTTGAAAATGGAACAACATTCCAATTGCAAGCATCCGGGTTCTGATTGACAGTATGACCCGACGTTGTCAAGTCGTCATTCAAGCTAGGGGAGGCCATACCCGTTATTGACATTAACTGTGGTAATGAAACATCAAACGAACACTGTCTGTTTTCACTTTACATGTCAGAGGTGAAACCATGAAGTGTTCGTGAAAATAAAAAGTGTGATGCTGCACGCTCATTTAATGTCATTAAATGCACTTGCAAATGTGTTTTGTGTCTGACTGCATGTCATTTATCCAATATATTGTTCATCAGTGGCAGTTACCAAATTTGCATGTCATTTCACAAAAAAATTCCTATGATCCCTATCAAATTTTGAGTAGTATATAACGTTACAAATTAATTTTAGCTTCCTTTGTACTTGTTGTGCACATTTGGTTTTTCCCCCCTCTCAGATCACTCTTTTTGAGCTGCTCTAACGATGAAATTTCCCCACTGTGGGATCAATAAAAGTTTATCTTGTCTTTCCATTGCTATGTAACCTCGTCTTCAGTCACTGTCATTATTGTAGTAAACATTTAACAACTCCTTTGCTGCAATAATACAGCTGTGCCTGCGGGCATATCTAGCTTTATCACCATTCAAACCAATGAGTCTAACATATTATATTGCTCGAAATTAATACCAATGTTCTTTTTTCTCTCAGCTTGGGGTCATGCTGTAGGCATGCTGCAGCAATGATGCTCAAAGTCTGTAAAACTTGCGCGTTTTGTTATTCTTATCGAAACGGTTTGTGCAACCAACAGCAGAACAAGACATGGTCGCGGCTCTTCCTGCTCTCTTTCTGCAGTCAACATGCGCAGTAGAGCGGGGTGACGTATGTAGTGACGTAGACTGATAATCCCTCTATACTCACGACACAAACTAAAATATATTACTACGATAAATTAAACAAGCAGCTTAACTATCGATGCTGCAGCGAGGTGGCATTGATTCACGTCTCGCTCACTCTGTCTCTCTTCGCACCGGTGCTATTACAGTTCAGTTTTCATTCATCGCACAGACCAAGTTTCACGTCGCTCAGGTGCAGTTGCTGTTTTTCTTGGGGCTTTTCCTGGGGCTTGCCCGGTTTGCGGTATGGAGCCTTGAGAAACATCCCTGCTTCTGATGTAAGGGGTTCCTACTGTATATGTGTGCGCGCGCGTCCGTGTCTGTGTCATTGACGGTATAAAACAGCGTATCTGATCGGTCAATCAAAGCATCCGAGTTGGACGCTGGTTAGACGTGTTGTGGGGAAAAAACATTTTTGTTTCAAACTGGCATTCTGAATGTATTCATTTAGCGAATTGAATTCAGGGCACATAACGTGAAGACACTGTATTTTTTCAGCAACTTTTAACTTGTCCGGTGGGGCAAGTAAATTTCTCATCCACTTGTCCGACGATAAAATCTACTTGTCCCGGACAAGCGGACAAGCGTTAATGTCGAGCCCTGCTTATGGTTAAAAGGTGGTTAAGATAACTTTGACACCAATCTTTCAAAGAACATTCGTACTTTTAAAAGTTACGTATTGGGCTTTCATGGTCCTGGCCTAACAATTTCAGTTCACTTGGCGATAATGGATAAAAACACATTAGCTTGTGTAAACGAAAATATCTGCGTTATCAAATAGGCCAACATCCTTCAATATAAAGTAGTCTTCCCTGAGAAAAGTATGGAAGTACCAATGAACAAATTAATGACATGAGCCATGTTGTGAATTATGTGCTACCACAGTAGCCAAATAGCTATGACTTTGCGACCACTTCGCTTTCGCTTTCTAATAATAAAGAACCAGCATATGAAAATCGATTACTACCAAACAACTCCAAAAAATAATGTTACAAACTTGGCTGCAAGTATTAGCATGATTAACAGTACCAAGAGTGAATGCAGATAGATCACTCACTGCATTTTCCTTTGGAAAAAAAAAAAAACATGTTTATTTCATGAGAATTCGTATCTATTTCGGGGGGTCAACAGAAAGGACAAAAACGTACCTGTCATGTCAAATGTCTGTCGGTGGATGTCGCCGTTTGAGAGCTGTACAAGTTGCTTTTCAATCTTTTAAAATGGAAGGGGTCTTAAACTTGACGTCCGTGTCGCTCAATCACATCAGGAGAATCGGCAGCAGTTTAATGACCTGCAAGCGCGGACAGGGAACAAACGATTCAAGTTGGAAAGCGATGTGACGTACCGTTATCTAGCTAGCTACCCAATCAGCTATAATGTTGGCTAGAGAGCGAATTATTTCTGGAATAAACACCAATATCTACAATGGAATTGGATGCTGAAGTTTCCCACCTAATTCACAAAACTAATTTGCAAGTTAGTCAATACAAGCTAGAAAATAATAATGAAATCTAGCCAGTTAACTAGTGTAGGCTAAGTAGGCTAGCAGCTTCCTTCAGACGTCAGAGACTGGACCCGTTATCCGTCAAGCTAACGTTAGGTAGCTAGCTAGCTAGCTGTATAATTTACAACTCAGCAGGAATCAAGCCACAACCGCTGCAACTATACTTGCAACGTATTTATGTAACTCGTACACCAATGGATCTCCAACCGGTTAACGTTCAACAAAATTAACAAGCCACTCCACTTCCAGAAACCGTGATTTGATATCACTGATAGCGTAGCTACGCTTGTTAGCTAGCCAGCCAAGTTTGCAAGTTCGAAGTCTCTCTCCCCTCGCCTCCGCCTCCATCTCCATGAAGAAAGGATCTAGCTCACATCCGAAAACGGCGATTCCTGACTTAAGCTGCTTGCACACTGGACGCGAAACGAATTTTTCGCAATACAAATTAAATTCAAAGTCAAAGCGAAGACGCGAATACACGCCTTTCGCGTCCACTGTGCAAGCGGCTGTAAAATCAGCTGATTGCAATATAACGTTAGTCCGTGAACTCCGCTAAACTCTGCTTAATCTGGTTTCACAACTTTTTGCGCGAAACGTTACTTTCTTGAGCTAGCTAGCTAGTTACTAGAGTAGCATTTGCGTTTGTCCAGACAAACGTAAGCGAAAAACAACAACATAAAATAAAAACACGCATATCAATAGCTAGCACGCTAGTTAACTAGTTAATTAGCGACTTGAATTGGCCCATTTTCCGGCAGATTTAGTTGGTATTATTTCCACAAATAGTCAAGTCAAATTTGTCATCACTATTTTCTGTCATACTAGCTAATTAAGTCAAGATATCGACCAGCTGGTTCTACAAATTATACAAGAGGTAACTAGTTTAGTAAGGAAGCTAGCTTGTAAATTATGTTGCAAGTTAGAAATAGCTAGCAAGTTTGGCAACACCAGAAACATGAGCATAATTGGAATCCAACTTGCATCTTCGGAGTCATTGAGTGGTAGCAAGGCCAAATCAGTCTAATTTTTAACTCGGGTCGGTAAATTCATAGTTCATAATAAAATATAATTTCTTACTTTCATTCCGTGATGCACTTCACCCATCTAAGTGGTACGCCGACAGTGGCAAGGTATTGACCGCAGTCCTACGCGCACTCATACGAAGCTGTGTTCTTGCTGTTTTCCAGGTCCACTCCTCCCGTTACACAGCAAACGTTTGGGCAATGGGAGTGAGATGCCTCGGGTCAGACATCAGTCGGAAGGCGTTTTAGAAACATTGGGCCTCATTCACCAATATCTTCTTAGATTCTTTATTACGGTGTTCTTAAGAGGGTTCTTTAGAAAACTCTACGTCGAATTCATCAACGTGTTCTTAAACTGCAGAATTGTTCGCAGCTGTGTTCTTAAATTGATGAATCCCATCTCCTCGTAAACTGAGAGCGCGTGCCAGTTGAGCCTAATTAACATATGATTAGCATAGGTAACCGCCCATCAATGCCCATAAAAGGGCATGAAAGTCCAGGGCCTTGAGCAGGCACAGATGTCATTCAGAGGAAACAGCAACAACAAAATGTCCAAAGCAAAAAGTAAATCAATTGGAGCGCAGTCGGTAAAGAGAAAAAAAAACTTCACAGGAGGAGGTAGCTACTCCTGATATATATATTTAGTAGCTTTAGTGCAGGTTACACTAATATATATATATATATATATATATATATATAGTAGCTTTAGTGCAGGTTACACTAACACTAACAAAAGGAGGAGGCTGTCACACATGCAGTGAACGCAGTATCTGGAGAAGGATGCACAACAGAGGAGGTGAAAAAGAAATGGTTTGATCTCAAATCTGACACCAAAAAAAAAGAAAAACATTGCAAAATTCCGTTACGGGAAATGCAACGGACTGGAGGGGGAACAGCAGACACCCCAAACCTGTCTGAGTTGGACCAGCGCATCGGGGCAATCACTGGGGAGACGGCACTCTCAGGTAGGCTATGGGAAAAATCTAAATCACTATAGTTTTTTTTTTTTAAATTTAATCAATAGTTTAATTTCTCCACCCTAGTTTTTAGGAGTACCATCGACTGAGTGTCTGGATACAAACGTGTGTCCTGAAGGCAGTAGTTTACCATAGTGTGTGTAAGATAAAATAACGTCTTAGTATTGGACTGAGGATCGCAACAATGGCTTGATTTACAATTTATTCACAGATGAAGTCCCGCAGAGCCAACCTGCAACAGAACCAGAACCCTCCTGCAGCAGTACCTCCATGCGTACTCGGTCCCGTGCCTCTACTCGCCTGATCTCGGAAGCGGTGTTGGACAATCAAGAAAGGATAGCTGACACGCTCGATAAGATTGCCTCAACACTTGCAACCATATCCAGTACACTCAAATAAATTGAGAATTAAAAAAAATAAATAAAGATGTGCACTGAAACCGGTCTGTCCTCATTTTTGAAGTGATTGACTTAGTTTTTAAAAAAAAAATCAGACTGTTCGATTCGAATTATAATATTAATGCAACTTTATTCACAAACGGACAATTAATTGCACCCGAACTTGAACAGCGAGTCTGCAGTCTGGTCCCATCATTGCGTCAAGACGCACATCCTCATGGTGTAGTGGCTGAGGGGAAAGTGACACACCACACTTCATAGCGATGTTGTGCGGGACACAGCAGGCCATGATTATCCTACAGACCTGTAATGGTGAGGGAGAGTCATAAATTAGAAGATGCAAGGAGTTTGATTAAACTTGACCGTAGTCAAAGCGGTTTTTACAAGAATAAAACAAATCTTCAGTTCTCTTTTCATACCTTCTCCGGTTTGTACAGCAAGTTGCCACCTGCTGTGTCCAAACACATCCAACGTCTCTTTAAAATGCTGATGGTGCGTTCAATGGTGGAGCGAGTGCGTGCGTGAATCTGATTAGCTATATGAAATCTGAGGACTGAGGGTTGGTCAGTGGTGTCATTAACCAGGGGGCCAGGGCATATCCTTAATCCCCTAATAAAACAAATCAAATCAAATTAAAATCAAATCAAAAGACACTTTTGTGGGAAATTATAATTATTAAAGGATACGTACTAATGAGCCATGCGTCACCAGCTGCTCCTTGTTCGAGGTGCATTCCCACGGAGCTGTTTTGTAAAGTGTTGGTACATTTAATTTATTTTAAAATAAAAAGTTCTCTGTAAATTACAAAATAAATAAATAAATAAATATGACGGAAATATCACTGTAATATTGCATTTTAATTAACTGCGCAAAAGAAGGCAACACAACCAATGTGCCAACATGTCGGCACTGAAATGTGCATAAGAGTACTCCTGAATGTTTGTAGGATTTGATAAGAAAACATTCATGAATGCCACAATCTTCATAAAAACTTCCTAAGTAGGACTTAAGAACAAATTTGTTCGCAAGAACGGTTAAGTGAGTAAGTAAAATTTATTTACATAGCACTTTTCACAGAGAAAAGCACACAAAGTGCTTCACAAAATGACAGTAAAAACAAAGGAAACTCACAAAATAATAAAAACACAGAAGACAAATAAAACAGTAAAAACACAAAAGAAAGTTATCAAAAGACAGTGACAGTCAGAAACATGGTTAGTTTATGACCTTTCAGGAAAAGCTTGCCTGTACAAGTAAGTTTTTAGATCCCTTTTAAACATGTCTACAGTAACAGAGACTCTCAGGTCCTGTGAAAGAGTATTCCACAGCCTGGGTGCAACGCACTGAAAGGCTCTATCACCCTTGGTTTTTAGCCTAGTACGAGGCACAACCAATAGACCCTGGTCTACAGACCTAAGAGACCTGTTGGGTACATGAGGGTGAAGGAGGTCACACACGTACTCTGGTGCCTGACCATGGAGAGCTCTGTAAACAAAAACAAGGACTTTAAAATGGATTCTATACCTGACAGGAAGCCAGTGCAGCGAGGCCAGAATGGCGGTCATATGGCAGCTCTTCCAAGATTTTGTCAGTAGCCTTGCTGCAGCATTCTGTACCAGCTGCAGGCGGTTGATGGCTGTCTTACTGAGACAGGTGAACACAGAATTGCAGTCGTCAAGCCGCGATGATACAAATGAATAGACAATCATTTCAAGTTCAGCTTTTGACACAACAGTTCTCAGTTTTGCAATGTTTTTAAGATAAAAAAAGCAGGTGCGTGTCAAAATTTAATGTGTTTTTCAAAGTTCATGGCATGATCAAAATAACTCCAAGGTTTCTCAGGGAGGAACATTCATTTAAGCTGAGTGATCCAATACTGCACTTCACCTTAGAAACGGTGCTGTCAGAACCAAAAATGAGAACTTCAGTTTTATCTGAATTTTACTGAAGGAAATTGTCCGCCAACCAAAGCTTAATAGCTGACAAACAATCATGCAACACATTCAGACTGTCGGTTTTGTCAGGTTTAAAAGAACACTGTAACTGAATATCGTCAGCATACATATGATAAGACACACCATTGAACTGGCTGATAACTTCTCCCAGAGGCAGCATATACAGTGCAAACAAAATGGGGCCCAAAACAGACCCCTGAGGCACCCCACAGAAAAGGGGGGGCAGACTTAGATATAAAAGTGCCAGCAGCTACAGAGAAGGTTCTGTCTGATAGGTATGAGGCAAACCAGTTGAGGGCGCTGCCTGAGATGCCAACATGGTCTCTGAGCCTATTTAAAAGGATTCCATGATCCACAGTGTCAAATGCTGCACTGAGATCGAGCAGCACCAGAACAGTACATTTGCCAGAGTCAGACACCATCAAGATGTCCTTAGATACCTTGAGAAGAGCTGTTTCAGTTGAATGCCTCTTACGATAACCAGACTGGAATTTATCAAAAATTTTGTGGTGGTTCAAGGCACTGACAAGCTGGTTAGCTACAATTTTCTCCAAAATCTTTGACACAAAAGGCAGCTTGGATATAGGCCTGAAGTTGTTTGGTAGAAAGGGGTCCAGATTGGGCTTTTTAAGAAGAGGCTGAACAATAGCCTGTTTGAAATAGGAGGGAAAGCAACCAGAAACCAGTGAACAGTAAAAAATATGAAGCAGAGCAGGGCCGATGGACGCAAAAGCGTTTTTCAATAATTGTGTGGGTAAGATATCCAGTGGGCTAGAGGAGATCTTCATACTACTCACTAGCTCAGTCAACTGTAGCAAGGAGATGGGCACAAAGCAGTCCAGTATGGGCTGCCGATTCGAAGGAACAGGAAGGGGGGCAGCAGAAGGAGTTATACTAGCCCTAATTTTGGCTACTTTGTCAATGAAAAATGCCAGGAAATTATTGCAGTCGTCCACAGAGAGGGCAGGTGCAACAGGCAACTGAGGGGAGACAAGGTTGTTAATGGTGTCAAAGACAACTTTAGGATTCCTCTTATTGGAGGAAATAAGCTCTCTGAAATAAGAAGCCCTAGCAGATTTAACCATGGAGTTAAATTCTATTAAAAGTTCTTTAAAATAGATACGATGGACCTGGAGCCCCGTAGACTTCTACAGGCGCTCTACAAGCCGACATTTACGTCTCAAACAACGAGTACCCTCATTCATCCAGGGGTTACGGTTAACAGAGGCAACAAAATGAGATTTCAAAGGAGCAATGTCATCTAAAATAGTAGAACAGCGTGAGTTGAAAATGTCAACTAAAAAATTGACATCAGAAACCTCGCGAAGGGATTGCACTGCACCGTTGTTAAAATCAGAAGAAAATTTTTCAGCAGAGAGGTCGTTTAACATGCGTGAACATTTCACACGCTTACTGACTAGAGGGTCAGAGTTAAAAGACACATGAAAAAGAACACTATCATGATCAGTCACAGGCAACTTCTCAGAGTTCACACTATCAATAATAAGTCCAAGTGTGAAAACCAGGTCCAACGTATTCCCCTTGACATGTGTGGGTCCACTGACATGTTGACAGACGTTAAAAGATTCAGTCACCTCCAAGAAATTTGCAGCAAAGGTGTTGGTGGTGTCATTCATGGCCATGTTAAAATCACCAAGGAGGAGGATTTTCTCAAATTTAATTATGGAAGCTAAAAAGTCACTGAATTCTGATAAAAACAGGCCATTGACACCAGGGGGACGATAAATTAAAACACAGTAAAATGGGTTTGAACGTCCAATTTTCATCACCAGCAGTTCAAACGAAGTAAAAGTTCGACAGCACACCCTCCGGGAGGAGAAACTGACCTTATGAAACACCGCGAGCCCCCCTCCACGGCCAGTAATCCTGGGAGCGCAGGTGTAGGAACATCCCGGTGGACACAGTTCATTCATAAAAACAAACTCCTCACTCCTTTGCCAGGTCTCCGTGATAAACATAAAATCCGATTTCCTGTTGGTAAATAAATCGTTTAAAATAAAGGTTTTGTTGGCGACAGAGCGAGCATTCAGCAACACCATTTTCATGGACCTTGGTCCTGCTGACATGGCGGCAGGAGTCTGTGCAAGCGGCCGCAGGGCCCTAATGTTCGCCCCAATCCGCCTCTCAAAGCACCGTGCAGGAGCAAAACCTGTCAGCTGCCATGCCGATCTAGGGAAGACGGGCCTGAGACATGACAGTCTCACACCGGGATCCACATACATCCGTGGTGTAGGAGACAACGGGTCTTCCAAAGAGGCAGTATACACGGAACGGAAACGAGCAAGACACCGGCCGAGCCTTCTCCGCCTCACCGCAGCACCGGCACGTCTCCGAGTTTGCCTGCTCCGTGAGCTCTGAAAGGAGCAGCCGTAACAATCCCAAACTCCTACCGGGAGCTGAAGAGGAGGGCTGCGACAGGACGTCCATAATTCAGGATGACGAGAACATGAAACTGAAGCGCTAATTTCAAGCAGCTTTAAGTGATCATAAACAATAAATGACTGTGCACTGTCCACACAAAATAACAGCACAAACAGAGAAAATGCCCACAGGAGCGGTAGCAGGTGAGAGCGACAAGCAGCCGGAAACAGAGGCGCAGCCATCTCCCCGGTTGGTGAATGAGGCCCCTTGGTCACATATGAGATGTGTTCAATAAATAATAAATGGCATCAACGTCATTCTTGACCAGTGATAATACTATTCCAAATTACTCATACCTAGAGGCTAGGGGTTGTCACTGCTCGCAAATTCAACCAGAAACTTAAGCAAGAACTATTCAAACGTGAAAAGAAAGTTTAAAGTTCAAACTTTAGTTTGAATCTGATAAGTTTGGAAATGGCAGGTGTGAGGATAGACAGATAGTGTGGGAGAAAAATATCAAAGTCCAGTGGACTAAGTGGTCCTCTCACACCTGTAAATCTATTCTCAAGGAATGAACACATTCTCCAGAGTCTGATGCGATTGGGTTCATAGCAAGTCAATGAGCCATTTTTTTTATTGAGCACCGCCCGAGGCAGTGCACCCGAATTTCGTTGTAAATGCTTTGAGTGGGCAATGACAATAAAGTAATCTTAATCTTTATCTAAGTCGCTCAAAAACCCAGGCTGGTCTGCACAAACCAAGTGGCATTCATTCTTCAACAATCACCCGACACAGACTGACCACTGATTGTCAGAACTTCTGTTTTATTGCTGATTTCAGGGCTTGGATAAACCTGACAATTCTCACCTAACACAGGGGTGTCCAATCTTATCCGTAAAGGGCCGGTGTGGGTGCAGGTTTTTGCTTTATCCCAGTGCCACAACACCTGATACCACTAATTAATTGATCATATCTGATCATCACTGATTTGTATCATAGTCTACTAACCCAACTAATCCATGTATATATTACTAACTCACTAACGAGCTCTTTAGTTAATCTGTAAAGCTGCACCGCTACTAATTAGTACTAGTTCAGTCTCAGCAATCGCCCTGTTCTAGTCTCCGCCTCTTGCTTGGCTTTCCCTGTCTCTCTCTATATTTCTGCAAGATCTCTCGCACGTGCTTAATTACTTTCCTGCGCTCATTGTCTGTGCACTTAGAACTCCCTGACCGGAGCTGTTTAATTGTCATAGGATGTCTGCGTGAATCCCGTCCGTGTCTTGGCTTTCGCCAATTGTTTTGGTTTAGGATTTCCCTATGTGTACCTTCCTTTGTAATTAGCTCTCATCCCATTCACCTGTTCCCTGCATAGCATGTGACTTCCCTTCTGTCTATTTAGAGTCCTCATTGCTGTTCTGACTTTGTCAGAACGTTGATCAATATTTCTTTGTGCAGAGTCTTGTGTATGCCATTGATTATTGCTTCTCTTTGACTGTTTCGTCTGACCAAGAATCTAGCCATAGCCCTTTTTGTCTTGTTTTGCCTTTCTGGATTTTTGACCCATTTTTGTATGGCCACGTCTTCTGTGTTTGGATGTCCTGTGTATGACCCACTGCTTTGGAATTCGACTACTACTTTTTGCATACGGTCTATGTACAGTCGCACCTCTGTTTTTCTGGTTCTGACCCCGGCCTGTCTAGTCGACTTTGTTTTTGGATTTCGTTTTGTGGCTTGGCAATTCTTGTATCTATTGGTCTTGACCTGGCATTCAATAAAGGCATACGTTTTTTGGATTTCCCTCTCTCGCTTGTGGTTCCTGAACGCACCGTCACAGTAATTTCACTTTGTTTCATTTGGCCGAGAAACTAAAGTGATTTCCACTAGTCCTTCATCAGAGGACTTAGGCATTTACACAGTCAGCAATTTTCCGGCAGAATTCCTCCCTGGCCTTATTACAACCAACAAGAATACATATACTAACATAAACCTCAATTACAATTTCCCAAGTGTCTATCCGAGTAAGTGCACGCATAATCATGCAGTCTTTCAAAGTGTCAA
Organism: Gymnothorax javanicus; assembly: GCA_029692085.1. Classification (NCBI taxonomy): domain Eukaryota; kingdom Metazoa; phylum Chordata; class Actinopteri; order Anguilliformes; family Muraenidae; genus Gymnothorax; species Gymnothorax javanicus. The sequence continues at coordinate 78,518,445 of CM056198.1, forward strand.
AGCAATCAGTGTAAAAATTCATGTCTCCCATTAGGCCGCTGGGGCGCCCACTGGTGCCGCGGGGGGAGATATCCCGCAGTCTTCCTGATCCTGGATCAGGGATAGCTTCCTCGGAGGAACATTCAGCATGCGATTGGTCATTTCATGAAGGGAAATACGGAAAATTGACGCACGGAATGCCCTTTAAAGCTATGTTTCCATTAATACGGCTGAAGTCAGGCTGCGGGTCAGACACGGGACATCGCATGCGTCCCATGGAGCGTCCTCAGTGTTTCCATAGAAACGGCTGAACTACGCTATTCATCCGTTTTCGTCCTCATGGCAGGACCCAACACGGCACTACTTATACAGCACCTCATGGTGGACAAGGAGCTCATCATAATAATCACAAGCTACATTTTAAGACAAAAGAAGAAATGAACGAAAAGAAAGCACCGTTAAAGATGATAAAAAGATAAAGATGGCTGGAATTATGTTCTGTTGAATAATAAAGTTTGATAATCTGAAGATTCTGCTTCATCCTCTGCATTGCAAGAATTAGATGAAATTATGTTGAAACTCAGTACAAATGTCGCATGAAAACCACCACTCTGTTATCATCTTGTAACAAACTTAAGCGTGTGATACACAGGAACACTTCTGATATACAGAAATCACAAAGGTATCGTGGCATTACAAAGCTCAGATCATAATTTAAAGCGGTAGTATGCTTTTGATTCACTGAGAATGGTAAATACATGTATGATGCTCTGAACAGGGCAATAAATACACATTGCTTCAAAGGTACTCATTTGTTAAGTAAATAAAGTGGGGAAACCCCTTTGAACTATAGGGAATTCCTCGTGCGATTCGTGTGCGCCGGAGCTGGAATCGCTCCCTGGTCCGATCGGAAAAACACGCAAGCGGCTCCGCTCCAGAAGCCGGGTGAAAATCGCGTGGACGGAAACACCTCATATAAAGACAATGATATGTGATTTTTGACGTACCCGTGTCTGCACTGGCGCCTGACTTCAGAAGTAAAAATGGAAATACAGCTTAATGGAGAGTGCTCACGGCGTAAAAAGCACAAAGCCGAGGTTAACAAAGAAAGATTATAACCACCGTGGTGATACCAATTATCTGTGATTGCGAGGTCATGGTTTGTTGAACCGGCTTACTGAAATAAAGGCTGTTTATGTTGAACTTGCTTCGTAGTAAGCCCCCCTGTACTCGGGCCGGGTCTGGGCCTGGGCCAATCGCCAAACCGCGCACGCATGAGCAGGACAATCGCGAGCCCAAAAAAAAGAAGATCCAGAGCCGAAACCTAGCGGCCCGAGTAATCAGACATCATTAGTTCCTAACTGGTTCATTGTCTTAAATGAAACATTACAAGCTTAGTTTCAAGTTTGCCGGAACAGCCTTTTATAAAGTGTAAATGCATTTTAGGCCTCTAGGGTCCCTCGTGCACTGCACCTGTGTTGCTAAAACTTGAGGTTTTCTTCAGGATTCAGCTCCCCATCGGTTGCCCCTCTGGGTTTCCATCATTTTTGACAGGAATTGGCAGGCCCATCCGTTTTGTCCACAATATTCCAGTTCTTTTTACTGAGGCCTCTCATTAGCTGCTACCAATTTGGTAATTCCAGAAAACTTGTTCCACACTTTGAAGGCCGTGAACTGTGATTATGATAACTCTTTGATATTGGAATATTAAAGAATATTTTACAAACACCCTCTTCTCCCCTCTGTGACTTTATTTTTCACAGCTTTGCAAGCTCACTTAGATCCTTCGAACCTCCCACCCTGGACACAGTTCCAAGTTAGATCCCTTTCCACAGAGATCTTCGCCCAGGCTCCCCCAGGTTGAGAACTCTGCCTTCTACAACGTACTTCCCGGTGTCTTACTTTCAAAGGTCACAGATGACTGAAGCATCACTCCCCAACTCACACATTCACTTTTAGCTTGTGGTTGCCTGACTGCATTGAGCCGAGCGTAGTGGCCACCCTCTTTTTGGTCTTACTGCCATCTGCAGCCTGCCCAGACGGTGACCCAGTCAATAGCGATCCCCAAATCCCGTAGTGGTTGCCAGACACCCAGGGGTGCATTTCCCAAAATCACAGATGCTAACTTACATAGTTGGACCCATTGACTGTGAATAGACAAACTATGTAAGTTGCTAACTTAGTTAGCAACTATGCTTTTGGGAAACGCACCCCAGATCGGAACCAACGGTCTGATCCCTTCCCTTCTTTGCTATGGGTATAGAAACCTTGAACGCTTTAGCCTACCCGCCAGTTCACAGAGGTCATCTGTCACGCCCCTCTGCTAGGTGTGGGTTGTCACCCACATACCATGTGTTGCCAACACACTAACATGCGACAAACATACCGACTAGACGATACCACGGCAGTATGTCAATTCAGACTTCACTGCACACAGGGGCCTTCAGTCCTCTTCCCCGCACTATAGCTCATCTTTAACGAGCCCTTGGAACTTTCCAATTCTACCGCCGCCTGTTAGGGACAAGGTTTCGGGGGGGCCAAATCCCCTTCCCTATCCCTAAGCTCTAGTTCCCTCCGGTTTGACAGCGAGATGCTATCTCATAACCATAGCAATCATAAAGTTGATGACTATCGCCTGGAGAGACACCTAACAGCAGAGCTGAGCACTGCATGTAAAACATCCCCTCCCTTTTTTGCGGGGAGTGGTTAAAAGCCACACATCGCTCCTGTCCCTTACAGAAGAATATCATAATGGTTTTTGAGATGCAAATTATTTATTAAGTGGAATCAGCCTAGTTGATCTTGATTCATGTGAGTAAAAATATTTAATCATGCAAAAACACTCATGAGTAACTTATGTCAATGACTTCGAGATTATATATGGTTAATTAAGAGTCAGTCCACACTGATTTGTTGAGAGAAAAATCAAGCCAACAGACTCCCTAACTGGTTTTTCTGTTGTTCTTATGTTGCCACCAGTAAACCAATCTGCGGAGCATTTGCCCCCCAAGGCATGTCCCCACCTAATGATGGCTGGTAGTATCGACTTATGCATTTCCACTCATTTTCATATCGTTCATAATTCATCATGTGTTTTGGAATGGGTATCATAATCCGTTGCTTTCTCTTCATATACCTCACCAGAGCAGTCGATTCACCCCTGCCTTAGGTTGTCCCCCCTCTGGAGGTCTTACCAGTCTCTAGAGTGAATCACAACTGACCTCGGTGACAATGTTTGGTCATAGGACTGTCAGAGGGGTTGAAAATTTTCTTACTACCCTGGTACATGGAATAAGCAGGTGTGCCAGCATATCATACCTTAAAACCCTGTTATTGTTGTTACAAACTAATGGAAAAAAGAAAAACTATGAGGGAGTCTTCACTTGTAATGTCTAAGACCTCTCCTTTTTATTTCATGATCTGATCAATGTACTTTCATTTTAAACACTGAATACATCGGACTCCAAAAGCACTGCCTCTCTAGAAAAGTAATTTCTGTTTTTGTTTGGTCTCCAAACTAAAGGATATTTAATCTGCCAATCACAGTGGTATTTAATTCACTTAGTTTAGCTGTTTCTCATGCAAATAACCCGTCCAATCTCAAAATATCTCACTCGAATTTTAATTCATTCTTTCAAAATACCAGCACGTGGCATTAGATTTCATACTATGTATAATATTTATCGCTTAGATCCTTAGCTGCTTCTCTGGGCATATAGTTTTCATTTTTATCTGCTAAAAACGTGAAATAGAAAACTGTATTGTTCGGGGACACTCAAGAAAAAGGACATGGAGCAAGAAGTAAGTGCACAGTGCAGGAGATTTAATTTCACAAATGAAGACAGAATATATAAAAACCAGAAAATCACAACAAAACTGGGGAATACTCAGAATATGGAAACAATGCAGGACAGTAACAACTTAGGGATGAAATACTAATCAGAGTAATATATACTTAACTCCAAAAGAAATGCAAGGGTGAGGTATGTACTGTATTTGCGGCAAATTGAAGAATCGATTGATTTTTCTTGCTTTGCCAGTCAGTCACGAGTGGAAATAAAGAAAAGCGCGTGGTATTGTAATCCTGACGCGCGGCACGTGAACGCGCCAAGCACTTCAGTAATAACAAACATTGAGCTGTTTGTGATGTGTACAGTGACACTTGACTCATTCTTTTGGGTGTGGTCAATAGCCTACATAAAGCCAACAAAAAAAAAGAAAAATGCCACTGCATCAAGAAAATGGAACGGCTTGTGGCACAGAAGAGAGAAGAAGAGCCATTGACATGTTACGGGCAGGTCTCAGCTGCCGAGACGTGGTGCGTCATTTGCACTGTCACCGTTCAACAATTAGTCGGCTGTTTATCCGAGAATGGAACACAGGCACTGTCACTGACCGGCCCTACTTAGGGCAGGCACGAGTGACTATGGCAGCTCAAGAGCGCCACATCTGGTTACAGCCTATACGTAACAGACTCCATACAACAACCCAAACTGATCATGAAACGAGGGGTCCGAGACATCTGAGGGTGAGCACAAGTTCCGTTCGACGCCGTCTATGTGAGCAACACATGCGTGCGCATGGCCCCTACAGAAAACCCAGTTTTTGCCCATTTACGCTTGGCTGCCCTTAGTGGGGTCGGTCAGCGACAGTCCCAGTTTTCCATTCTCAGACAGAAATGGAAATAAAGTGCCAAAGAATGACACAGAGGCAGGTGCCCCCAGTCAGAGGTGATGAGTTTCTACTCCTGTTGATGGGCAAAAAAATGAGTTTCCTGTCTGCGAAGATTCAGGGTGAGCGCAAGTACCGTTTGATGCCATCTACGTGAGCAAAACATGCATGCACACGGCCCCTACAGGAAACTCATTTTTTGCCCATCAACAGGAGTAGAAACTCATCACCTCTGACTGGGGGCACCTGCCTCTGTGTCATTCTTTGGCACTTTATTTCCATTTCTGTCTGAGAATGGAAAACTGGGACTGTCGCTGACCGACCCCACTAAGGGCAGCCAAGCGTAAATGGGCAAAAACTGGGTTTTCTGTAGGGGCCATGCGCATGCATGTTTTGCTCACGTAGATGGCATCAAACGGTACTTGCGCTCACCCTGAATCTTCTCAGACCCCTCGTCTCATGATCAGTTTGGGTTGCCGTCCAGAATCTGTCACACATAGACTGTAACCAGATGTGGCGCTCTTGAGCTGCCATAGTCACTCGTGGCTGCCCTAAGTGAGGCCGGTCAGTGACAGTGCCTGTGTTCCATTCTCGGATAGACAGCCGACTGATTGTTGAACGGTGACAGTGCAAATGATGCACCACCTCTCAGCGGGTGAGACCTGCCTGTAACATGCCAATGGCTCTTTTTCTCTCTCCTGTGCCACAAGCCGTTCCATTTTCTTGATGCAGTGGCATTTTTCATTTTCTTGTTGGCTTTATGTAGGCTATTGACCACACCCAAAAGAACAAGTCAAGTGTCACTGTACACATCACAAACAGCTCAATGTTTGTTATTACTGAAGTGCTTGGCGCTGTTTCACGTGCGCGTCAGATTACAATACCACGCGCTTTTCTTTATTTCCACTCGTGACTGACTGGAAAAGCAATAAAAATCAATCGATTCTTCAATTTGCCGCAAATACAGTACATACCTCACCCTTCCGTTTCTTTTGGAGTTAAGCATATAAACACTGGGAAAGAACACAAAAGCCCAAAATAACAATAAAAACCCCAAAGTAACAAAGAAACTAGGAACAACGTGTTAAATGAACAACATCCAAAAACAAAAACAGCACAAAGCCAAAATATAAAAACCCGTTAAGTATCAACGGAATAAACGCATTTACAAAAGATGAGAACTATAGGAATAAACATGCTATAAAGAACAGGACCGGAAAACGTAGGAGCTGGGAATACATGAAGTTCTATAGATGACGCCCAGCGACCAACTGAACATGGCAGAGAGCTTAAATAGGCATAGAAACAGGTATATGCAATTAAAACTCAGGGGAGTTGGAACGAGGAAGCGGAGATTTGGTTGAAGATGTGGGCATGGTCACAGGGCTGCCAGGCACAGACTTGACAGGGGCCGCTCCTGAGGGCCACTGTGCTCGGCGCCCTGGTTGGCCTCGACCTCGTGGAGGGGGACGGTTAGGGTGCTTCTGGTGGAACTCTTCCAGCAAGGTCGGGTCCAAGATGTCATCTCGAGCCACCCAAGACCGGTCCTCCGGTCCGTAGCCTTCCCATATCCTTCCCAGTCGACAACGTACTCGAGATGACACCACCCCCCCACCCCCGACACCGAGAATCCAGGATGTCCTTAACAGCGTAGATGGGCCTGTCTTCACTCAGGAGCGGCAAGGGAGGTTCCACGCCTGCACCTGGCCTAGGGGAAACTGAGGGCACAAAGGGTTTGAGCAGTGACACGTGGAACACTGGATGGACCTTCCAATTAGCTGGCAGTCGCAGCCTATATGTGACCAATGTGACCTGCTGCACACTGACAAAAGGGCAAATATATCTGGGACTTAATTTCTTGGAGGGCAGCTGCAGATGAATGTCCCTGGTGAACAGCCAGACTTTCTGTCCCACTTGAAGGTCTAGCGGAGTGAACCGGCAGATGTTTCCAAAGTGCTGGTGCCTGCGAACTGCCCTTTCAAGTTGGTGTTTAGCCTCATCCCAGACCCTCTCGCTCTGCTGGAAGCAGTCGTCCACCCCTGGCACGTCGATCTCTTCATGGGTCCAGGAGCACAGCGGTGGCTGGTTGCTGAGCACGCGCTGAAAAGGGCTAAGGCCTGTGGAGGGCTGCACTAAGCAGTTCTGTGCATACTCGGCCTAATGGAGGAACTGGCTCCAGCTCTGCTGGTTTGAGCCCAGAAAGCCTGCAGGAAGGTGGAGATCTCTTGCACTTTTCTCTCCATCTGCCCATTCGCTTGTGGATGGTACCCAGTCGTGAGGCTCATGGTCACACCCAGACAGGTGAAGAAGATCTTGCAAAATCGGGAGATGAACTGGGATCCTCAGTCTGAAACGATATATTCTGGAAGCCCTTAAAGCTGCAGTTGGTAAGTCTTATAAAAGTAACTTTTTGTCATATTTGCTAAAACTGTTACTGTGTACAGACAGTATTACATAAAACTAATACTCTGTAATTTAAAAAAGCCTCCTTTAAATCCACCTACTGCTCCTACTGCAATTTAGCAGAATCATTCGGACTGACCAAAAAGAACCAATCAGAGCCAGGATGGTGTCTGAGAGAGTGTCTGACAGCCATGAAACACTGCATATGCATGTGCTGCGGACAGCCTCCTCCCCCTTCCTCCTCAGTTCACGCCAGTGCTCAGTCAAGTTCAAATCTCTGAGAGAGGGTTCAGGAGCTCAGAGAAACTAATGGCGCAACAACAGCCATCAGCGAGGAAAAAAATACCGATACCTCCGTTACCGACAACAGCATACACGGCTAAAACAAGTAAGAAGAGGAAGCCAGAAGAAAAAAAAAGCACAAAAGAAAGAATTAGACAAAGCCTGGGATTAAACCTGAGTGAACATCGGAGTGGCTTTTCAGAGGTGGAGGGAACTCTGGATCTGGAAGGATTAAAAACCGACGCAGAGTTGGCAACTTTTCTGCTTGACAGGTAAACCCCTGCTTTATTCGTTGGTTCATTTTTGCTCCGCAATGCTCTGCAAATAAGCAAGTTGGCATTGCTCACATGCACAGCTGCTAATTACCCCAGCCCTCACTGGCATCAATTCATTTACGCTCTGCAAATAAGCGAGTGAACGTCGCTTACAAGCACAGTCGCTGTTCGAATAGCCAGCGTCTTGTAATTGTTACACTACTCCGTAGTGCATGTGATGTTACTGTGATGTTGCAGTCAAGCTAACATTAGCTTGTTTCCGATGCTAGGGCGAACGTTACTGGCATCGTTTTATTAGAAAGTAGCAGAAAATATCTTTATGAAGTGACCTGGCAGTCTTATCGGTTGTGTTGTTGACCTCATAAATATGTGTAGCGTTTCTGTGCTCTCACAGCTAAATGCTGTCATCCGTGGTTTACTGGCCATTCAGCAGGATTCACGACAGTTTCTGTACTCAAAAAAACGGGCAACTTACTGAAATAAGAGTGTGCTGGGTTTTTACCGAATACATACTGCTGTAGATTACTTTTCATGTCGACATGATTTATTTCTGCTTGTTTGTTGGCCAGTAATGTTGACTGTTCACAACAGTAATGTCTAGCCTCAGCAACTTGGCCGTTTTCATAATGTGAACTTGCAAAATCTCTCCACAGTCGCATGCATAACAGCTCGCGTGCCTTCGCGTGCACGGCAGCCTCCTCTGGGGGAGGGTCTTAGGGCAGGAGTGCAGTGGAGAGGGAGGGGGAGGGATCTGAAAGTTACATTTTTTCAAATTTTCATGCCAAGTCCTCTCTCTCCTCATAGTTACCAACTGCAGCTTTAAAAAGTGAACACTCTTTCAAACAATAAATTCGTAGTCTCCTGCACGCTAGGGACCTTAGGCAAGGGGAACAAGAGTATGGGAGGTCTGTGATAAAGTCCAATTCTAGGTGTGACCATGGCCTCCGTGGAATGGGCAGTGGGAGGAGCTTTGTTGCGGGTAGATGGCACGGGCTCTTAGACATGACACAGATGGGACAGCCAGAGATGTACCACCTGATGTCTCTACTAATGCCAGGCTACCAGTACTTCTGCCTCATGAGCGAGAGGGTTTAATTGGCCCCTGGGTGGCCAATGCCCAGTGAGGAGTTTACCATCTCCATAATATGGTGGCAGAGGTCCAGTAGAACAAAAGTAGCATGGGTTGGAGTCTCCGGCTGAGTAGGCCGGGAGCTAGTTCTCTTATTTCCTCATGCAGGGTCCACTGGATGGCTCTAATAATCTTCTCCACTGGCACAATATTAGCAGGAGTCTCTTCGGAGTCTTCAGGAGTGTGGAGTCGGGACAACGCATCTGCTTTCAAATTTTGGGACCTTGGATGATCGGAAATAGTAAAATCAAAATGGGTAAAAAAGAAAGTCTACGAGCTTGTCAAGAGTTTAGCCATTTGGCTTCTCTCAAATAGGGGAGGTTCTTGTGATCAGTGAGGATCTTGAACTTGGCACCCTCTAGCCAGTGACGCCACTCTTCCAAAGCCAATTTAATGGCTAGTAGCTCATGGTTACTAATGTCATAGTTCTGCTCCGCTGATGACAATTTTCTGGAAAAATAGGCACTGGATAGGTAGCGTGGCAGTGTCCCCTGCTGCTGAGAAAGCACCGCGCCTACTCCCGTAGTCAATGCATCCACCTCAACCATGAAACGCTTCTTAGGGTCTGAATGTCGAAGGATGGGTGCTGTAGTGAATGTGTCCTTGACGTCTTGAAACGTCCTCTGGGATTCTGGGTTCCAACTAAAGGTCTTGGGTTTTCCCTTAGAGAGGCGAGAGGTGCCGTTATCATACTGTAATTTGGAATGAACCGTCTGGAGAACTTAGCAAACCCTAGGAATCTCTGAAATTTCTTCATTAGGCGTGGCGAAGTAGGTGTGGGCCATTCATAAACTGCGTTCACCTTTTCCTCATCCATACTCACTAGGGAAAAAAATATTTATTTTTTTGCGGGAGCTCTTTTTTGGAAAAAGTAGGTCTCGTCAGATTTTTTGCGGGAGCTATTCTGAGCCTCACGAGAGCTCCTGTGTACAATTTGGAGACCGATTTATATCCACATGACATGAATTGTATAGACTCTCCAACAAGTATATTATATAAATATTTGGCGACCTGGATGTCATTCAAGCCTTCTGGCATTTCTCCGTTTTGATTTTTTTTCCATTAACCTCAAAAAATGAGTAATTGTTGACAAAGCAGCAGCTGATCTCATTTTCATCAGATGCAAGGACAATACTGAAGTCCAGTACAATAGATAAGTGAACAAAACTACAATCACAACAGTACCAAATAATTATTATGTCATTATTTTTTTTTTTCACTGACAGTTTCATTTCCAAACATACAAAAATGAAAAATTGTCCAAATATCTTAATTTCTTCTTTCATATTTCATTTGCAAGTCATTACGTTTGCATCGTAAGTTCAAAATGTGGAAATACAATGGCACTGGCAAGATTCATTTAGATATTGAAAATGTGCCAAACAGTTGTTAGATGTTGCTAAGGTTTGGGAAAAAGGGAGGAAAACATTGTGTACTGTGAAAACAGAAAATGAGAAACCTGAGCAGCAGTACCTACTGCCTGGCAAGTGGCACGTTGGAACTTGGAACCAACATCAGTATATCATACAATTGCAATACAGCACTGCAAAACTTTCTTACACATAATGCAAGAGACTGATGAATAAAAAGTCCCAGCTTGCCACACAGCTAGCATGCACTGTGAATACGTACAGTGACCACAATGGACCGTGTGTGACACGCATGCTATATGTACTCAGTGCGATACAAACGTTCATTGATGCTGCACTGGGCCGCAAATTTATCATTCCCAAACCGAACTGACCTGCCTCTCTTATGCTTCTCTCCCTCCAATAAGTAGAGATAATTCAGTTATAATGGCAACCTCGTTCTCATATAAAATTTTGTCGGAATAAATGCAAATATTTGAATATCATAAACATTCATCGTGAACGTCAGTGAATAGTAATAGCTTCAGATAGTGTTTCTAAGCGAACAACTTCAGCACCCCAGACAACGCCTGAAAGCTCAGACGGGGTTGTCCTCAAATTTTTCTCATCAAGACAAGTGAATCTTGATTAATGCAGAGATTAAAAATCAGTGGCCCTACACACTGCCCACCAGCAGGTCTCTCAATCTCACAATATCACAATCAGATGTCACATAACATAATGCCACAGCGAATGTAAGAAGTGAAAGAACGCAGCCTTAAAACAACCAGCAACGGCAAAACACATGGCACATAAAATGTGACAGCGTGCCAACACAGTGAGAACAATATTCATGTCTTCGCATAAGCCATATTGTGGGTGCAGCAGCTGGCTGCCTCACTAGCTTCGGACCTCAAAGTTTTTGCACGCAACACACTGACATCGGAAAGCAAAAGTCTTGAAGCTAAATTCTTCTTTTAGTATCTTTATTATAAAACTGAAATCATACAAAATAGAAAAATAATAGATTTTCGACTTTTCTTAGTAAACTAACCGAAATTAGTGCGCTGGTCAAAAGACCCTGTTGCACCAAGGTCCAGTGGCTTCTGCCGTTTCGTGGGCTCACAATGTATTTATACTATACGCACAGCAGCCAATGAGAAAACACCATTCTATTAGTCACTGGCCAAACCTTCATTCCACATTACAACACGGAACAGAAAATACTTCAAACCCAAACATCTCAAACAGAATATTGATTCAAAGTATCTCAAATTATATGTGTAGAAAATGGCTACAACACTTCCTTTGGGGTTTTGATTGTTATTTTGGGCTTTTGAATTCATTACCAGTGTTTGTTTAAATCTGTTTTAGTATTTCATTCCTGCGTCGTTAATCTCCCGCATCGTTTCTTTATTCTGAGGATTATCCTGCATTGTAGCGATCTCCTGGTTTATGTACATTTGTGTCCACTATTGTGAAATTAAATGTCCTGCTCCATGTACTTAAGTCCTGCTCCACGTTCTCCTTCCTGAGTGTCCCTTGAAAATCTCTTCGGAACTCTTTTAGGTTTTTTATGTTGCTTTGAAAATATATAAAACTGGAGACTGTCAGACTGCCTTCATTTAAAAGCAAATTAATAAGAGAAAGCTTGGCTGAAATAGTCCAGCTAAACTTGATCTTCACAAATTCCTTCAACCCAATATTTCTAAGCAACCTTGGATAAATTAATAAACAAACTTGATGGACTTGAATTCATGTAACACATTAATTGCGCTGACCTGGCTTGATTGAAACAGTAAAAGTGATCGATTTCAGTTCTTTGAACCAATATTTTTAACCTAAATTGGCTAAATTAGAAAGACCCAGACAAACTCAATGAATTTGGGCTCATGTAATTCATGTAATTTCTGCCAATTTGGCTTGTATGAATCAATCCAGATAAACTTGATCTACTTGAATTCCTTAAACCCAAGATTTTAAAGCTACATTGGGTAAGGTAGAAAGACCCGGACCAACGCAATAAAGTTGGGCTCCTACAGTTCAACATTTTACATTTAGTGCTACGTCATAAAAATGGGTTTCATATGACAAATAAGTTACCATGGCCCGAATAGTCGCGCTTGTAGCATGTAAAACATTAAGCTGTGCTGGTGCAATGATATTGAGGCAACGGTATTGCCTCAATTCAATTGAGCTATGCCGGCATGTCAGGGTGTACAGTGAAACAAAACTAAATTAAAAACACAGTTTTTCAGTATGAAAGAAAACTAACTCTCAGCCACTGTGATATTAATGACAACAGCATCAGCTTGATACAATCTGGATTAGTCACTGATTGTCTTCAGTGTGGGGGATGGTATTTCCTTTAACTGACATTGGCTTTTGGGCATCTCTACACGGTGCTTCAGGGTTGCTACTTATCATAGCCAAGATGTTATATCCAGTTTAGACCTACTGTGACAAGGGTAAGCAACTGCCCATTCCACAGCAATAGCTTTATGCACCATGTCTGACATGTTCTAAAGCACTATTCACATGAATGAGAGGAGAGGTTTTTGCAAGTTGTAGCTATAATGCCTCACTCCACACTTTAAAAGAAATAACATTTGTGTCTCAATGGCAACAATGATGACTTGTGGTGCAACCATTCATTTTCATTTCAGTCCTCTGGACTATACAAAAGGTCTCTTTCTCACTGTCTATAGCCATTTAGGTGATTTGAAGCTTTTGCCTCTAATTGCCTGTTGTTTTATGAGAAATCTGAGTGTCACTTTTCCATCGCTGTACCATTACAAGATGTGAAAATACTTTTTTTAATCAGTTGAACTGCTTCAACACTGATCATGATAAGCTGCCAATGGAACAATTGGATGTTTTTGTTAGAAAAGGCCAGCATTCCTTTCAAAAGCAAAAGAAGACTGCATGATCAGAGTACCCACAAACCAGATACAGATTTCCAAACAATTGAAACTCATCCAATCCATTGTACTGCCTGCAATAAGAATTTTTTGAGATCCATGTATTGCAATATATATTAAACGACAGAGAAAAAAGTTCTTGTTTTTTAAAGATAAATTCCATGACATTTCTTTAAAAGCTGTGTCAAAGTGTCACATTGCTTACTATCAAATGCAGAAAGTTAGTGTAAGAAATTTATGTCAATAATAAAGAATCTTCATGCTTAGATGTGTTTGTGTCGTGCGTATTTTGGGTACCAAAACATCAAAACTAATCATAAGGAAGCAAATATATAACAAATCAATTATCAAATCAGGTTTCTATCTTTCTGATCATTTTCAAAATATGTTAACATCTTGTTCCATCTTATTAACACAAATTGCCAAATTAGTTCACAATCCACTTCAGGGAGAAAAAACAAAGTCATACTTTAGTCAAAGATGTGCTAAAATATTACTTATAGGGGACAGTCACACATGTTGGTTCAAGTCACCCATAAGAATATTACTAGAGTAAAAGTCATCAAGTATGAAATATTAAATGTACTTCAGGGTAACTCATGAGTCACTGAAATGTGCTTTCATTATGTCTGCTACGAAGTAGGATTTGGTTCAGTTAAATAGTCCAATTTTTTGCAGCCAATGTTTTACATATAATTCATGATGATGTACTTACCTTAGCTAACGTTATAAAGTGTTGTTCATGCTTGAGGTCATGAATGAAAGACTAACTCATGTTAATTCCTCACCTTCTGGGTAGCTCCTCATTTAGTAAACTGTCAAGCTTGAAAATGGTTAAGCCATCTACTAAAATTGAGCCTTGATATTTATCACAAAAACAATTATTTAATTATCAAGTAAAGATTGTAATTTTAATCATTAATTTTGCCTATTTCTCCATTTCAACCATGCTGGAGTGTGAAGGTCGCTCCGTAAGAAGGAACTTCTGTCAGTATTTACCAGCCAACAGGGAACCTCTGTCATTCCAAACAGTTCAAGAGTGGACCTTTTTTTCTGTAAAGTGCATCAGTAGAAGTCTAGACTGAGCACACATATATTGTGGAAAAATTGATACAGTGTGAAAACTGGTCAGGTGAGTATTTTGGGAATGAACTATCTCAGAATTCGAGTCAAAGTCTCAGAATAAATAACTTTTTAGCAGTCTGTTAAAAATGAAAAGAAAGGATCTCACTGCTCACTGTTTAATTTGTTATTTTATCCTGGTTGGCTTTCTTTCTCTCTTATTTTAAATACTTTTTGCTCCCTGTAAATACAGATTGAGCAGACAATGTAAAATTGGTTAAAATCCACTGCTTATAAAAACTGGTCAAGCAAATTTTTGGGAACTGAACAATTTTAAAGCTCTCATAAAAATCTGAAAATAAATCAGTTTTAGCGATGAGTTAAAAATGAAAAGAAAGGATCTTCCTGCTGATTACTAATTTTATATTGTTTTTTGGATTTTAACATACCGGTACTTACTATTCCTTTGTCTTCTGTAGCTCTTCATTTTAATACAGTGCCAAGCTTGAACATGTTTAAGCCACCTAGTTTGTACCAAAACTGAGCGTTTATATTTGGGTATAAAAACATAACATAAGTTAATCACTCTAGTACAGATTTTTATTTTCAGGACTAATTTTGCTTATTTCTTCTTTTCATCGATGTGGGAGTGTGAAGGTTGCTCCATGCTATCTAAGAGGGAACTTCTGTCAATATTTACCAGCCAACAGGGAACCTCCATCATGCTACTCAGTAAAAGAGTGGACCTTTCTTGACAGTTTTATGAATCTTAAATTCTCAAACCATGTTAAATTGTTTTTTCCCAGGCAGCATCTCTAATTGCAGGGAAAGATCCTCCAAAGGATCTGTGGCAAAATATTTTTTTCTCTCTGCTGAGACAGCAGGAAGCAGTTAAAAGGAACCAGCATCAGAATTAAAAGGTGACAGAATAAAGAAAAAAATACCCCTTACTTTCAATCATTTGTATCTTCTTCCATCATACAGGTCTTTAACTCCATTTTGTATGTTGATAATGTAATATCATGCATGCCCTGATTTTATAACACACCTACCAATTGCTTAGAGTGTTAATCTGAGGAGCTGATAGAGATGACAATATTTGAGCTCTGTGTTACGGATACTGACACTCTGTGATACTAAAGGCTCTGGCAAAATATTTAAAACAATCTATTACCTTTATGTCCAACTGTGTCACATCTTATTGATAGTGATCATATCTTTTTCTGTCCTAAGTACATACATGTAGGAGTGTGAGCGTCGTCGCATACCATTCAACAGGGCACCTGTATCATTTTGTTTAGACAAAGAGGGGACTCAGTAATTATTTACAGTTTATCACAAAGTTTAAAACAATATTTGAGACATAAATTTCATCAACTCCTGTATAATGGTGAAAGTCAGTGTTTAAAAGTACATAGTCAAATTAAATCAGATCTTTTTTATTGTCGATAGTGTGGACAGCCATGTTATGATGTCAGATTGTGAACAAGATGTCATGGTTTTTGGAGGCTGGCGAGCTTTCTTTGTTTCTCTCGTCCGGGACAATATCGTTTTGCCCACAATCGGATTCTTTGGCCAGCTGGCATTAATTGTGGGCGGCGCCCGGACTCTATTTAAACCCAAGTACCGCCTCGCCGCCTTTGCTAGAGTGTCAGTGCACAATAGCTACTATGCACAATAGCCGGTAAGGTCTCCAGCTAGAGAATTGTTTGAGGAGAGAATTGTTTGAGGAATTAGCTGCAAAGAGGAAAGCGCTAGTTAGCAAGGGAATCTTTCTCTCTTTTCTTCCTCTTTCTGGGCACCGTCTGGTGCTATATCTTTTTATCTCGGTTCCCGAGATTTTTCCTTTTTATTTCGTTCTGCCGAGCTCGCTTTGCTTCCTTTTGTTCCCGGACTAGATCTTTGTCCGTTGGAAGCGCGAGTCTCTCTCTCTCCTTTTGTTGGTTTGTCTCTCTTATTTTGCTGGACTTCCTTTTGTTTCGGCCGCTGCTTTTGGCGTCTCGAAACACCAGCCATCACACAAGAGGATGAGAAAAGTTGCCCTAACGTTACTTTTATGACTACTGCAACATAGAAGGAAATTCTGTAGCCTATGCTTTTTCCTACTCGGAATTTGGAAATCCTGAGTTCTGAAATAAAATCAAATCAGTTGAGAAAACTGTGATGATCAAATGCAAAAACAGATTTACCTGTATTTCTATTTGCAAACAATGGAATATCCTCTAAACGCTGTGACAAAATATTTATCGCCTTCTACAGAGACAGAGAGCAGGAAAAACTCTCTTCACAAAAGCAAAAACTAACTAAACATTAACAATGCTTCTTTTTCTATTGAACTTTGTAACTGCTTATTGACAATGAGCACATCTTCTTCTGTCCTAATGTATATACATGCAGGAGTGTGAGTGTCACTCCATGCCATTTAACAGGGGACCTGTGTCATACTGTTCAGTTAAAGAGGGGACATCTATTTTGTTTAGAAGCATAAAGTTCAAAACAATGTTTGACACTTAAAGCTCTCTGTGCTGGTTTTGAGAGAGGCTGATGATTAATACCGTATATCCATATTTAAAGTGTAACGTTATACAATCAAGAGTGGATATTTACTAATATGGACAAGTAAAAGGTGAGGAAAAAGAATTTTTCCTGATCCAATTTACACTGCAACTGTAGCCATCACTAGTGTTGTTCAGTATAAAACAACCTATTTGCCCCATTTTTGGAAGTAGCTTTATGACAACATTTACATCACTGCACCAGGAGTATTAAGCAATTGATGCCTTATCCAAAGGACACAACTGTGGATGAATAAGGACTGGAGCAAATTAGCACAGCAAATTATTCTTTTTTTAAAGAATAAATCAGTATCTTTTACCTCACTATATTCATGTATGAGTTAAAAATGAAAGCCCCGAAGATAAACAAACAGCCACAGCCACTGTTTTCTGTTCTGAAGCAATGGCCGTGCAGCAGAATCACAGATGCAACAGATTTTATATACCTTGACATGCCTGACAGTGTGGTCAGTGTGGTGCTTCCACTCCACACCATTAATGGAAAAATTTATTATATTCCAGTTTGGCTATTCAGTGCCAAACCACAATGCACACACGTACATGTTGATCTCTCTTTCCAGGTGGAGGCTCATTTACCAAACACAACATTGGCCAGGCACTGAGGGCTCTATCTTTCACACTGCCCTACCTGTTGCCACTACCCGCTACCCGTGAATTACACATTTAGCAGCTTCCACTATCCCTAAATGGTATCTTGCGGCCACACTACCCGCTATGCATTATGCCGACTCCCTTATTTGCGCCTGGAGGCGTGCCCGTGGGCGTGTTTATGCGCTTTCCCTACAATTGCTATCTTGACCACACACGTTAGGGAAAGCGTATAGCGGGTCCTCAAACCACCCGCTACCCATTTAGACTTTTACAAGAGCGCGCCAAAGCAGCTTCGATGCGCGTCCACTTGGACACATGTGGACGTGCACATGCGGCTACACTTCCCGAATTAACTCGCCTATAAAAAGCCACTTTGCTTTAGCCTCAGTTGAACGCTGAGAAAATGGCAGATAGTACTAAATCGCCTTGATCGCCAGTTAAATAATAGAAGACGCCCAGAACGCGTATAACGCCAGCGCACCAGCTACCTGGGCCTTTCAGGTAAGTCTATATTGTTTGTATTTTGTAGCAATCATTTTTTCCGCTTTTATAATAGTATATAATTATTATATATAATATATATTAATGATCTAGATTATATATAATATCAATATGCTTGACCTGAAAATTTGGGGGAAAATATCCATCCCTTTATTGACTACAATTAGTTCTGGCTAATTCTAGATGGTTTTCCTTTATTAACATGTTTTCCAATTCAAGAATAATCAAGTGGTAATTGAAGACACGGCTTCTCTCCCCCATGCGATCTAACAGAGACAAAATAATGGGCTACATTCAGTACAGAAAAATAATTTAATTATAAATAGGTCTATGCGCTGGCACTCAGCAACAGTAATTTTTTTCTAGCAAGAGCGGCATTTCAGAACTCTCTTGCGAATGAAGGTAATTTCGGCAACAAGTACCCACACCTGTTTTTGCAGCATGGTCCCGCCACTTGCTGTAAAAAATAGACAGATGTCCGATTGGAAAATGTAAAGGGACGAAACCACGTACTTGTCACCAGAATGACCTTCATTCGCTGAAGAGTTCCGAAATGCTGCTCTCGCTGGAAAAAAAAAGTTATGTCGCTGAGTGCCAGTGCACAGACCTAATTTAATTTTTCTAAAATGGGATTTTGTTCTATGCTTCATTTCAGACGGGAGAGGGAGTTGGAAGTGCATGGCGAAACGCATTTTTTTTTTTTTTTTTTTTTTGAAGTTTCCATCACAAAAGGGGTAGGCATGATGGTTTTTTTTTTTAATTACATACCAAACATTAAACAATATGTCAATGTCAAATAATGATAATAATTAAATAATACAATTCATGATTAATTTAACAAAAACAGATCCTCCCCTGTCTGGATTTGACCTCATGCACGAGCAATTTAACTTCGTCTTTGGAGAAACGTGCGACCTTCCTCTCTCCATCACGGGTTTCGGTTTGAGGATTTGGGATAGCGCAGCCTGCTCTTTTAGGTAATGGCACCTGGCACACTGATTGGTTTAACTGGCATAACGCCCAAACCACACCTATGCATAATATAACGGGTAGCGCAGGTGTTTTAGGGATATAGGCAGGTGTGCAAGATAGCAACTTTTACGGGGGAACACCTCTTGCGCAATGCTAAATCCCCAAATAACGGGTTTAGGGACTCTGGCGTAAGATAGGGCCCTGAATTTAAAGGACTTTAACACAGGCATTCTATCACAATTAAAACAACAACAACAACATCACAGAAGAGCATGAATTCTCCTAAGAGGATATTAAATTTTGTGCACTGGTGTGATCATTCTTCAAAATGTAACTTTAAGAATATATTTTATACGATTAAAGCCTAAATAAAATAAATGTTGCTGCTAATATTGCAGTCCTTGATAATAGTACATGCAGCCAAGTTACTTATGATTTGCAGGTAAAACATTATTTATTCTCAATTTAAGTCGCCATGATTGTTTTTGTAAGATTTGTCTCACAGAGAAATGTTTAAATGATGATAACATTTAAGTTACATTACCCATTTTTCAAAGAAACAAAACGTCTTAGTGGTAAACGAGCACTCATTAGGAGTGTGAATACAGAAGGTACAACTCCACTGCCTTATATGGGGGTCCCCTGTTAAATAGGTAGACATCGCTCAAGGATCCAGGTCCCCTCTTGGCAATTTCTTTAAAAAATTTTAAAATTCATATTTGAAGTAATATTATGGTAAAAGACCTTAAAAGTAAATTTTCTATTCTATTTTTGTTTTATTAAAATGACCAGAAATAGAGGTCCCCTCTTGGTCAATGTAGGATGATAGTCCCCTGTTAGTAAGGTAAACGTGTATGTGTGTACGTGCGAAAGTGAAAATATATGTGCGTGAAAGGAGAATGTATGTGTGTGTGAGAAGGAGAATGTATGTATGTGTGTGGAAGGAGAATGTATGTGTGTGTGAGAATGAGAATGTGCTTGTGTGAGAAGGAGAATGTATGTTAGCCTGGAATCCATCCATATCAAGCTTTGGTCGCTCCCAACGGTCACTTGCTTTTATGTCTGGCCTCAGTCGGTAGACCAGCGTTTGACTTTCAAATATTCGCACAAAATCCATGCGAGATCTGTGGCTCACAGTCGCTAGGGTGCCCCACCCCTTTAGAGAGACTTAAAAATAAATAAATAAAATACCACAGTTCTGCATTCAACGGAAGTCCCGCCTCCCGGCTTGTGTTTATACGAGTATTCATCTGAGTGGCAGCAGAGTCTCTGGGCAATGAACAAGCCGGGAGGCGGCACTTCGTTGAATGCGCGAGCTTACTTGAAGCATAACTGTGGTATTTTATTATTTTTAGCTAAATATAACCGCGTTTCTAGAGTTGTGAGGATACGAGTGGACAAAGCAGACTTGGATTATACTGGACGATGCGTTGGACGATGGTTTGAAAGTTTGTCAACGGTCGTTTTGTGCAGTTTTCCCATTGCTACTGGGTGACCCCATTTGCTTCCAGCAAAAAAGGAATTTGGATAATTTTTCAAAACTCTCCAGTGGCCATGAAGTTGCACCAAGTGAAGAACAACTTCGTCCGTTCAAGACATCTAATGGTGATAGTTTTTGGGTGGAGTATCACTTTAATCTAGCTGATGCAATCATGCCCTTCGAGCTATAGCTAATGCCAATTACAGTGAAATACGTTATGTAATTTGAGTATTATTTAATATAGCCTTTATTAAACCGGGGAATCCCACTGAAATAACCAAAATGCAGATATGGTCAAACATTATCCTGTTCAAAACCTAACAACCACTCCAAGAGTAAATGCAAGCAAGCCACAATCTAATTTTTAAGCTCATGTCAAATAACATTCACGAATGCCGTTGCTGGCCAGCTAACTCATATTCGATTGGTGGTTCTCGCCAAAAGGTCGCCCAATCAGCCAAAAGCAGAAAACATGAATATTCATATATTCACTTTATTAGTGACGTAAGGGCTAAACGCTGGCTATACGACTGAGGCCAGACTGATCAGTCAGTGACCGTTGGGAGCGACCAGCACTTGATAAGTATGGATTCCAGGCTAAATGTATGTGTGTGTGAGAAGGAGAATGTATGTGTGTGGAAGGAGAATGTAAGTGTGTGGAAGGAGAATGTATGTGTTTGGAAGGAGAATGTTTGTGTTTGTGAGGGCCAGAATGACTTATGTCTTGTATGGTCCCTCATACAATAGTGTCCTCACTGGGACTGCCCACTATGACAAATTACTGACTTTTTTTGATATTCTTCATCTCCAATTCCATTCAGTTGTAATAATATTTTATTTCTTGCACGGATGGGTGTGCGCAACACAGATTTTTCTTGCACCCTTGCGACTATTACTACCAGAATGTCCGGACATTGATTAAATGTTGTTTTTATTTTTTGTTTCCTGTTACACTTGCATGTGACTGCTAATTATAATGACAATGACACATTTTCTTTCAGTGTTTTTTGGATAAGGTCATTTAGCTGTAATCCCTCTTTTAAATCTGCAGTGATTTTGTTGGGAACAGCACTGTTTACCTGAAAGGCAGCAGCACATTAGGCAATTGATGGTATTAATTGATTTTCAGTAGTTCTGTAGGTTTATTTCATTAAACCATTCCACGAGTGGAAATACTAAGTCTACAGGGTCATTTTGTGCTTTAAATTGTAAAACTGGAAAAGCTTCACTTATGTCTTTCAAAACAGGTTGTATCTTTGACATGTCAATTGTGTGTTCTGATTTGATTGAATGACATAGAAAATCGACTAATGCTTGTGGCACAGTTTGAGGTGCTTTATTTGCATTTCTTAGAATATTGTTTTTAAATATGCCAACATTTAAAATTGACTGGACAAGCGAATTAAACCAACAATTATTCATGCCATTCTCAAATTTCCTAAATTTTTGTAATTTTTCACTGATCTCACAACCAGCATTTGAGACATCAAATTGATTTTTGCCTATTTCTCTGTTTCCTTTGCAGTTCTGCTCATTTCTGTCATTTAAAAAGAAAATCTTACTAGATAACGGTGGCTTCTGATTAGATCTCTGTAAGTTGTCAGGTGTTGCATTCTTTTTGTTCCATCCCTCCTGGTATTGTTTGTTCAGTGTTCATTTTTATTACAATTCTTAACCTATCACAGAACTCTCTCTCCCTTGCTCTGTACTGACATGACAGTTTTTCCACTATTTCATCCACACGGCTTTTTTGATTATTAAGATATAACAATTTGGTATTTTTAAATGTTACCTCACAAATAGATGTTGTCTTATCAGTGTTACAGTTTTTAAAATGTGAAATGCCATATTTACTCAAGTGTCCAATGAGGAAGTTTGACCAGATTGGTATTGATGGCAGAAAATTTTTGAAAAGCGTATAGAGAATCATTACTTGGTAGTATGCATTATCGCACAATTTCTCTCTCTTGTTTATATCTGCCATGGCTTGATGTCATGAACGTTGGAAGCACTCTGAAAATGGTGATTTTGAAGCCCAACTTAAGTCACATTCCTCCATGCTCATCCCCTCATCTGAATGCTCCTCAAATTCTGATGCATCGATTTGTTCGACTCAGTTTTTCAATTTCAGAAGACATTCTATGACTAAGGTACTGATCTTACGACTACCTAAAATCACAGTAGCTAGATAAATTACCTCTGACATCATCGAAGGTACAAGAATTAATTAATGCACTAAATGTGTACATGCATGCATGGTAACAGTCTGATTTTGTCCCATAATACTTCTTGCAAAGTTCACTTGCTTGTTTTATTAGATGACTTTTGCACGCCCTCACAATAGTTAAGTCTAAGTCTTCTGTTGTTGCAATTCTATTCACAATTCTCCAGCATCTTTTTAAGTAATTTTCCATACTTTCATGGTTAAACACTCTCACTGATGCTTGTAAAAAGAACGACTGACCGGCAGGGCCGGATTAACACAGTGCTATGCCCCAGTGTGACCAATCATGAAATGCCCCCCCCGCAAAAAAGTTACCTAACATGGCTTATAGAACGCAGCAATGGACCACTCTTCTCTTTAATAAAACTAGCGTTTCATTTATTAACAACTTAACTGGCACACAGCAATAATGACAGCTAAAACACCAGCTGAACAAGCCTTCAAAAGAAGATTGCCAATGGTGATAATACAAACCCAAAACCAGTGAAGTTGGCACGTTGTGTAAATCGTAAATAAAAACAGAATACAATGATTTGCAAATCCTTTTCAACCTATATTCAATTGAATACACTGCAAAGACAAGTTACTTAATGTTCGAACAGGTAAACTTTGTAATTTTTTGCAAATATTAGCTCATTTGGAATTTGATGCCTGCAACATGTTTCAAAAAAAAGCTGGCACAAGTGGCAAAAAAAAAGACAGAGAGTTGAGGAATGCTCATCAAACACTTATTTGGAACATCCCACAGGTGAACGGGCTAATTGGGAACAGGTGGGTGCCATGATTGGGTATAAAAGCAGCTTCCCTGAAATGCTCAGTCATTCACAAACAAGGATGGGGCGAGGGTCACCACTTAGTGAACAAATGCGTGAGCTGATTGTCGAACAGTTTAAAAACAACATTCCTCAACGAGCTATTGCAAGAAATTTAGGGATTTCATCATCTACGGTCCGTAATATCGTCAAAAGGTTCAGAGAATCTGGAGAAATCACTGCGTGGCGACAAGGCCGCAAACCAACATTGAATGCCTGTGACCTTTGATGCCTCAGGCGATACTGCATCAAAAACCGACATCAGTGTGTAAAGGACATCGCCACATGGGCTCAGGAACACTTCAGAAAACCACTGTCAGTAACTACAGTTCGTCGCTACATCTGCAAGTGCAAGTTAAAACTCTACAAAAAGCGAAAGCCATTTATCAACAGCACCCAGAAACGCCGCCCGGCCGCTGGGCCCAAGCTCATCTAAGATGGACTGATGCAAAGTGGAAAAAGTGTTCTGTGGTCTGACGAGTCCACATTTCAAATTGTTTTTGGAAACTGTGGGCGTTGTGTCCTCGGACCAAAGAGGAAAAGAACCATCCGGACTGTTATAGGCGCAAAGTTCAAAAGCCAGCATCTGTGATGGTATGGGGGTGTATTAGTGCCCAAGGCATGGGCAACTTACACATATGTGAAGGCACCATTAATGCTGAAAAGGTACATACAGGTTTTGGAGCAACATATGTTGCCATCCAAGCAACGTCTTTTTTCATGGGCGCCCTGCTTATTTCAGCAAGACAATGCCAAGCCACATTCTGCACGTGTTACAACAGCATGGCTCCGTAGTAAAAGAGTGCGGGTACTAGACTGGCCTGCCTGTAGTCAGACCTGTCTCCCATTGAAAATGTGTGGCGCATTATGAAGCGTAAAATCGACAGCGACGGAGACCCCGGACTGTTGAACAACTTAAGCTGTACATCAAGCAAGAATGGGAAAGAGTTCCACCTGAAAAGCTTCAAAAATTGGTCTCCTCAGTTCCCAAGCGTTTACTGAGTGTCGTTAAAAGGAAAGGTGATGTAACACAGTGGTAAAAAGGCCCTGTGCCAACTTTTTTTTGCAATGTGTTGCTGCCTTTAAATTCTAAGTTAATGATTATTTGCAAAAAAAAAAAAGTTTCTCAGTTTGAACATTAAACATCTTGTCTTTGCAGTGTATTCAATTGAATATAAGTTGAAAAGGATTTGGAAATCATTGTATTCTGTTTTTATCTACAATTTACATAACGTGCCAACTTCACTGGTTTTGGGTTTTGTAATAACGGTGCCTTCAAGGACAGTGTGACAACCCTGCTGCCTTCAGGGACAGCGCCCAAAATCTTAATTATGAGTTCTTTCCATCCAGTCACTAAAACGGCACTCTTTGGTATTGAAATTTATGGCAACAAAGGCCACACATTTACATTTACTAAATACTAAGAACTGAAATTCTATGGCAGAGGGTTTTAAAAAGGGAAAGGCTTCGTGCAGTGAACTCACTATTGTCTGCTTCTGCGATCATGCTAACGTTCTCCGTCCCCGAGTTCAGGTGTTGCCGTCAGCCCACCTGTGACAGGCTCCCGTTAACGTCAGCTAATGTTATGCACTGCTGCATCTGCCTCATTAGCATTAGCCTCTAACGTGCATTGATAACTTCTGTAACGTAAGCACTTGCTGCTAGCGCTGGAGGAATGGAATTGACGGGCGGAACAGTTGCCTCTCTACCGACAGCTTCTTTGCCGCGAGTAATGTTAAAAAAGCAAGATATTTCTGGTACATTCGATAGCGTGGATATCTTTCGTACTTTTTTTCTTCTGCTATTTTCCGATTAGCACAACCCCTCGGTTGCTTCCCCCGCTGCTCAGTGTGTTGTAGCACGTGATGTCAGAACTAAGGCACATCGTTATGATCAACAACTGATTAGAGATCAGTGCCCATTCAGTTTCCAAGTGGCGGGATTCTAGCTCAGCTTGCAACACTGATCTGGGACCAGTTTGGCCTTTCTGTGACTTTGGCAGGGCAGTTCCAAATCACAGTTTTTTATTTGTATTCTTTTTTTTAAATATTCTCATTTCATGTCAACAGTTCAGTTTGAATTTGTTCATAATATGCATATGCATCTCTTCCGATTAAAATAAAAAAAATAAAAAAACTGAGGATTCATGAATCATGTGATGCCCCTCCCAGCATGATGCCCCAGTGTAGGCACACCGGTCATTATATGGATAATCCGGCCTTGTTGACCGGTCACTGTTAATCTGCAGTGGTTTTGTGTTTCGCAAAAATATTTTTCGTTCTTTCTCTCTAATTGTGAGCAGTAATTGCTCCACTGCAATTTGTGTGTGTTCCTCACTAATCATTATTGCTATTGGAACAGAAATGCTTGGTGTCGTTTGACTGCAAACTGACACTTCATAATATAACATTCTTTTGTGTGTTATATTAGATTTCAAGATGCCTCTGGTTGCATCCCAAAATGCTGGACTTTTCGCAGTTAAGTCATGCCATAAACGGATACCAGTTTCGAAGAAACAAACTACTCTCAGTGGCACTGCCTAAATTGTCTGGACAAATCCAGAGATGCCAAGTCTCACGCATTCGGCGTAGGTCCCACGCATTTAGGCTTAGGCTTAGGTTTAGGCTTAGAATTAGGCTTATTCACCGTAGTCCGCAATTAGTCATTGAATGCTTAATGATATTCTTACGTGGAGTTAAAATCCTTGTGCATTGAAGTTCCCGTTTCACTCGCGAAAAGGTGCACCTCATCACAAGTGACATGGAAAGCGATTATGACTCCGGACTTCCTGTGCTTCTCTTTACTCAGGAAACAATGGAAAATGCATGCGTTTCATGATCGTTTTAATTTTTTTGAATGAAACGACCATTTGAAACGTTTTTATGCAATTCCATTGCTGTCAATCCCTCAGTAAAGAAAAGTCTGAGAATTCCCGAGTCATAATCGATTTCCGTGTCACTAGTGGGGAAATCCACCGTAATGCACGTGAAACTGATTAACTTGATGCACAATGACTTAAATTCCGCGACTGAATTTCTTCAGTGCGCGTTGATTGAATAATTGCTGACTACGGAAAGGAACGTGAATGCCACGACTCGACTTGGCATCCCTGCAAATCCCTTAATTACTTTGGAGCTGTCATCTTCCTCTAACTTGTATTTTAGCTTCCTAAGCGCAGTTATTTCGTCGTCATCTAATAAACGGTTGTAACGATGCTCTGACTTGATTTTTCTCAAAACTGCTGTACTTGTTCCAACCCCAGTCCGATTGAATTCCCCCAATGACTTCCTATTTGCCTGACCTAAAGAGTCATTGGGTCTTATTCATGAAACATTAGTAAATTTGTGCGTAGATTTGCACATAAAAGCCTACGCTACTAAAAACCTACTCCGGATTCATGAACACCGCGGGAAACTCAGATCTGATCGTACACGTGTGTATGATCATGAATGCCAATCCATCGTAAAGTGACAGCGCGCTCCTGGTAATCAGCTATTAGCATAAATCCCCGCCCATGAATTGCCAATTGCCACCATATAAGGAGGTGTAGCTGCATCCAGTCGACCTGCCAGTCATGGCGCAAAAAAAGAAAGAGAGAGAAAGAAAAAAGAATTTTTCCGAAGCGGAGACAATTTTAGGTGAAGTGGAGTTAAGAAAAAACATTTTATTTTCATCTGTTAGCAGTGGTGTGACAGGGACAGGCAAAGCGAAGGCCTGGAGGGAGGTGACAGATGCCGTTAATGTTGTCTCTAGAGCCCGAAGAACCATGACCGAGATGAAGCATAAATGGTTTGACACGACACTGGAGGCAAAGAAACGCATAAGCCCACACACACACACACACACACACACACACACACACACACACACACACAAAAAAAATACATCAGCCACAGGAGGAGGCGGCTCACAGTCACAACTATCAACTGCAGACGAGCCCATCGCTGGCATAAGTGGGGAGAACTCTCTGTCAGGAATTACACCTGACGGAGACAGCGACATGCCTCCACTTTTATTTTTTTAATATCATTCGACATGTAGAAAGAACGTAATCAATTGAGTTGATTCACATAGATAATTCTCAATCATGAACCTAATTTGGATCTTAAGCATGCCAACTGCCAACTATAATTTAACTATATGTGTTAGGCTTATATTTTTAATCTTTCGTCATGTTTAGGCTATATCTAGTGTTTCAAAGGCATCTGCCTATTGCGTACATAACAGAGCACAATATGAATTAAAATTGTTATTTCCAATAGTGACAAGCATTATTTATGTGCATTCCTAAATTTACACGAGCACTATGCGTGGTCAGCAGCATGTGTAGATTTTGTTTGTAGCTACGGAAAGATCGGAGCTGCTAAAATATTGATGAATGCGGAGATGCACGTAAATTTCCGTCTGCGAACAGCTTACACACAAATTCGTTCGGCTCACATTTCATTAATGAGACCCATTGCAAATTTTGAATGCTTTGATGTTTTCTAGCTTGTCTGCCAGTGCCACCCTCTCAACCCCTCTAATGTGCCTTGCTTTCAACTGCGGCGCATGTGACACTGATCCAGAGTATTGTACTTTGAATTGAAAGTCATTTTTGGATTCTTGTGTTATAAAAAAATTTAGGTTACACGATTTGTTCGCACATTTACCCGTAATTCTGAAATGTGGTGTTCTTGTCACTCGTTTTGTGGCTATGCTGAAGTAATGCCTTTTAAATGAAAATACACAGTATGGGTTTGATTCTTTTAACTTATTCGTGAATAAACTTGTGCAACTGTTTTTTAAGAAATCTGCCTTGTCTGTTTTTATAAATGGTAGACAGCTCCTCGGGTGTCATGTTGAAGCTGCTTTCTTCAAGTAAAATGCACTTGAAATGGCCAAATGTCGCCTCCTCCGATAAAATGCATTTCAAAGTGCCTGAACTAATTGTATTTACCTGATGCAGTAGGTCAGTTTCACCATTTACACCCTCACAGGGGTTTTGCAGTTCATTATTACAGGCAGGGGCGTAGCACGGAGGGGGAAAAAGGGTACCGATTACCCGGGCCCACAGTGGGAGGGGGGCCCTTGAGAAGCCTGGAATGAAGAGTGTAATTTTTTTCATAAATTAATTTTTTTTCTAAGCAATTAATGTCATTGAGTCAAAAGCAACTAAATAGATTGGTCAAAAGATTAAAGTTGGTCTTAAATAGAGTAAAATAAAATACTAGGGGCCTCTGCTCCCCCCTTCTAAAATGTACAAATGGTATGGTCCACCCCTTGCGCTGCGCCGGAGAGGGGAGGAGAAAGGTGACTAAACAGGAAGAGTGATGCCGCTTGAAGTTTATGGCCACAGAGATATAAGAAAACTAGAGTGGACAACGTGTGGGCTGGACTAAAGCGAAAACGGCAGAATAGCTTCGCCATCTTGTGTGTGTATAAATGTCCAATGAGGTACATGTAAACAGTAGACTAAACATGAGTGTCTAAAAATGAGAGACTTGTTTTCTGTGTTCTTTTTCATCCTTACAGACTGTAACAAGATGGAGCTAGAGGTAGGACTCAAGGACCACCCTAAACCGAATTGACTTTATGAAGACTGCTCCTGTGTCCTGCACACTACACGAGCAAAGTTGAATGTTCTTTATTAATGATAGAAGAAGCACAACCACCAAGTCAGTTCAGTCACACAATGTACAAGCAACCGACTGGTCTCTTCGGCAACCACGTTTCGGTCAGGTTGCCTAACGCTTAACAATGGCTAATTTGATCGAGAAACCAACAACACTAACGGTGTTTGTAACTAAATAATCACAACAGTTATTTACAGATTTAAATGACACAATGAACACAAAATGTAAGGCAACTATTTACAGAAGTGCATGCGCTTAGCCCAGTACACTACAATACTTAAAATGGACACGAATAAGGAATTGTAATCAAACAACAATATTTATTTAAAAAATTATTTTTTTAAAATCCGGTATATTCGATGTTTACTTAATTGGAAGACATTACAGAAAAATCGGAACTTCAGCTGTTGTCCCGTATGAGCGAGTTTTCGTTGTATACGAGCACGGTTTAGGCCAGTTATACTGCATTTTCCATAGGACGTCTGCCCCGATATACATACACAAGATGGGGGCGGCGTGCTGCCGCGGAAACGACGGGATTGTTCACTCTAGTTTTTTTATATCTCTGTGTTTATGGCTTCAAGACTTTCAACCTCTTCAAGCCTGGAGGTCGCTGGAGCAGTGTGCGAAATACGGGGGGATCCGAACCCCCCGATTAACCCATGAGACCCGTGAAAGCCTCAACAGCAAAATTTGAAGGGGTCTCAAATTTTGTCTTAATAAAAAATAAAATATTTTATTGTCACTAATGGTCACTAAAATGTTTTTAAGCTCACCATGTCCAGTATACAGAATTCAAAACATTTATTCACAAATATGCTCTATTTTTTTGCCAAGCGGAGCCAGCCAGTCCTGTGCACGTATGCAAATTAGCCATGCGCGCCAAACAGAAGAAAGACTTAACGTTGAGAAGTCGTACTAAAATTGGCGAGCAAGCGAAAACTAAACCAGAGTGTATCACTTGTATACTTTGGGTTCACATCCAAAAATGTGGCACTCAGAGATGAAGAGGCACCGAAAGATGATGCTGGGGCAGCTAGCACAGTGGGCCCACTCTCGCTACCAAAACGGAGGATCCTCCGATTCCTGTCCCAACCAGTGACCCCCCAGAAGAACAATGTGAAGTTGAGGCCGAGTGCTCCTCTGACGCAGCAAGTGCTGAGGTATCGTTAGTTGTTACACCTGCTAGCACAAGCGACTTGCCGGCTGGTTGGGCAGTGAAGCAAGTGGGCAATGGACGAATAGATGAGTGTGTGCGACTGTGCGTGTGTCCTTTCCGGTGTTCTGACAAATTTTGGTACCTAATAAATATTAGGGCTGGGACGATTCTGAATCGATTTTTTTTTTAGGCGTAGTACCAGTACCTGCTGCCATGGGGCGAACATCCGAGCTTTCCCTTTTCCTTTATCAAACCCGACGCAGGTTGAACGAAAGCGCCAAACATCAAAGGGCATGTGAAATACTTCCGGAAAAAAAACTTGACTGACATCAGTATTTTTCGGCAACATGCTGCTCGAGCCAAATAAAGGACTACAGAATCGTCTCCTATTAACCAATTAGGCTACTTTAAGAAAAGTAAACTGTTCCAGTTTACTTTGCTTGATTAGCAATCAAATGGTGGATGCGTTTACTCTCAAAGTTGAATGAATAGAGCTGTTTATTAAGGCAGCATGTTTGATTGCTGCATTTTGAAATTTAAATGGCCGTAGAACAGCACTGCATGAACACGATTTCCATTGACACGGCATTTCGTGCGACTGTGATAATTTATATCTCCCATTCACATTTCATTCGCTTTTCGGAATGTTTTCCACCTTGTGCATTTTTTAGACGCTTAAAATCCAGGGCGATCTTATAACAAATCTGCTTTAAATTAATCTTTAATAATGTCCTAAAATGCTGCATCGAGAGATGCAATTCAGAGGAAGATTTTTTTTTTAATTATTCAAAGTATTGGCATTCTTTCACTCAAACACCGTAGCCCAGTTAGGTTTGTCTGCTTTTCACCATCACATCTTAATCGTTATAGGCTCCTGAAATTTCTTGATTGTTATTTAGGACAAGTACATGCGAGCAGATTTAAGGAAGGGAGGAGCACCTGCAATTAGCGAAATCTAAACTCAGGCGTCTTCCCGACGTTATTTTAAATCGTTTAAGCCGCTTCAGGTGTGTATGTTTCAAGAAATTACATGCGACCCCATGACGGCAAGTGGTCTTATCACACTTTTAAAAAAATCCTCGTTCAACATCACCATATCCCAACTCTGCATTTCATCTCTCATTGTAGTATTTTTAGGAGATCTATAATGATAAAATAAAAATAGAGATTTGTTTTCAGATCGCCCTGGATTTCAAGCATCTAAAAAATACACAAGGTGGAAAACATTCTGTAAAGCGGATGAAACGTGAATGTGAGATATAAATTATCACAGTCGCACGAAATGCCGTGGCAATGGCAATCGTGTTCATGTTGTGCTGTTCTATGGCCATTTAAATTTCAAAATGCTGCAATCAAACGTGCTGTCTGAATAAACAGCTCTACTCATTCAACTTTGAGAGTAAACGCATCCACCATTTGATTGCTAATCAAGCAAGTAAACTGGAACAGGTTACTTTTCTTAGAGTAGCCTAATTGGTTAATAGGAGACGATTCTGTAGTCCTTTACTTGGCTCCGTGCCGCATGTCGCCGAAAAATACTGATGTCAGTCAAGTTTTTTTCCGGAAACATTTCACATGCCCTTTGATGTTTGGCACTTTCGCTCAACCTGCGTCAGGTTTAATAAAGGAAAAGGGAAAGCTCGGATGTTCGCCCCATGGCAGCAGGCGGTGGTACTACGCCTTAAAAAAGAATCGATTCAGAATCGTCCCAGCCCTAGTTGAGAATCACTGGTGTAAGGTACATAAAGAACCACAAGGGGTAAAGTCAAGAAATATATGTGTTATAAGAATTGTCCTAATGTGGGGGTTAGACACTTAAATGGTAGATATTATATCCTACTTTGGGATTATGCCAATAAACACAAAGTAAACTATTGCTTTTAATGCAAGGAAAATTTTAAGAGTTAAAAAAATACATAAAAATGCATAGATATTTGTTAAAAAAAAAAATTGGCTAAATAAATCACACTTTTCTTGTTTGGCTAGCTGGGGGGGGGGCCTTGTGTAATTTTCTTTCTGGGGGCCCAAAATCCCTAGCTACGCCCCTGATTACAGGTGATCTTGTTCTGATTAACCTGTTCTGAGCATGTGATGTTCTTTTGATATCTGCCAAAAAAAGTGCAATTATCTTTGAGTGTGTTTGACCACGTGTGAGGACCTGCACGTTGAACAACCTCATTGTGTGAAATATCTAAATTATCAATTTCGTGCTGCAAGTTCAGAAATTCTGCACATATTTGTTCATCTTTGTTCTGAAATGATGTCACACAATTGGATGCTTCTGCACCATTGCTCTTGGAGGTGGTTTGCGGCTCCTTGTCTGCAATGCACAATGCTCTCTTTTTACTTATTTCTGTCTAGTTAAAGATACATTTTTTTAGGGCAGGGGTCACCAACTCCGTTCCTGGAAGGCTACCATCCTGTAGGTTTCTGCTCTACCTCCTATTCGGCACACCTGATCCAACTAATTAGCCACTCAATTGCCCAGCTTAGTGATCTTGTTAAGTGGCTAAATAGTTGAATCAGGTGTGCTGAATAGGAGGTAGAGCAGAAACCTACAGGATGGTAGCCCTCCAGGGATGGAGTTGGTGACCCCTGTTTTAGGGTATTTACAATAAAGCCAGGTTTCATTTGTTGGATGTGCACCAAACAATTCTCAGAATTGCAGATAAACCCGGACTTTTCAATGACCTCATTGTTAGTGATTCCCATGCATGAGAAATGAAACCATTGATTGCAGGCATCACATGCGACCATTGGCTTCTTTATTGAATTGTTGGTTTTGCAAATGCAATACAATTTAGCTTTTTTGGTTGGTATTATGTTTTCGGCAACATCTGCCTGTCTTTTCTGCCCTTTAAGAGCTGTTTTCATATTTTAATTATTTGAAGTAATTTCACGAATATTATTGTGATTTTCTGCCCAAATTCTTTGTAAAAGTAATGTGCTTTTACGCAAGTCTTCTTGGCAACCATGAGCCCATGTAAGTTTTTTTGCTACCGAATTCCAGAATTCTTTATCATTCATGTTTACTTCTGTCTTTGTTTCTCTAATTTTATCAGCTATTTCTTTGAAGTCTAATTTATTGTGCTTCCCTGTCAATTTGCGGTGTCGCATCACTCCATCGTTTAGCTGTGTTCTTTTACAAATGACTGATTCAGGTTTCACATGCAATGCATCAAATAGTCCCTCACTTAGCCCATTACTCCTCCTCTCACAAGTCTCTCCAAACACTGCCTCATTTTCTTCAATGGACACTTTTTCTGTCACAGCACAAGTAACTCCCTTATCTTTATTTGTAAGCCCCTGTCTTGCTCTGTTCTTACCTTGATTGTCCTCCACTAGAACAGTTCCTTTCTTTTTAGTACTTAACTTTTTTCCCCCTGCCTTTCTCTTCAGCTTCCTGCTCCATCTTTCTCCCTTACTGGCCTGACTTCGGGCAACTCTCTGCCTGAAGGATGTTGGGTGGCAAATAACTCCAACTTCACCATCCAGACAGATCACAACCTACAACTGAAATTTTAATTTTGGTAGTGTTTGTGATATGACTTCCATTCTGCCGAACAAGTCTGGATACTTACACTCTCTGTCTGTAAGTGAAATCCCCTTATGGCCTTGGCACCACACCGGACCTCAGTCCACTGGAAAGGGTCATCCTTTTTCCAACCTACAGTTGCCTCTGTTGCAACCACAGGTTTGGCTGCTGGCTGAGGCCCTGGGGTTGTCCCTGTCGCAACCACAGGTTTGGCTGCTGGCTGAGGCCCTGGGGTTGTCCCTGTCGCAACCGCAGGTTTGGCTGCTGGCTGAGGCCCTGCGGTGGCTCCTGTCGCAACCTCAGACTCCAGGCATGGGCCGTACCTCACAGGTCCTGCGGTTGCGCTTGTCCCAACCGCAGGCTTACCGAGCTGCTTAGGTCTTCTGGCTGCCCCTGTTGCACACCCAGGTTTGCCATGCCTCTTCAAACCCATGTTTGCCCCTGTGGCAACCACAGGTTTACCTTGCCTCTTCAGACCTGTGGTTGCCCCTGTCGCAACCACAGGTTTGCCTTGCCTCTTAAGACCTGTGGTTGCCCCTGTCGCAACCACAGAGAGTGTGAAGCGATCAACAGCCCTGCGACTCGGAGCTGGTGTGTGCTGCACAGGTGGACGCAACTGCCTATAACATGCAGCCCACAGGGCATCCACAAACCGTGGCATCCCATAATCATCACTGAGGTGGATCCCATCTCTACACCACAGCTCATACTGATTCAGTGGCAGGTACTCAAACAGGGAACCATACCGAACTCCCAGATGAGCTGCTTGCTGATGGAATTAAGCCTTGGTACTCAGGGTCTTCTGTCAGGCGCGGTGGGAACTCCAGTATAAACACCTTTCATAAAACCAAAAACACATTCAAAGATAACACTTTTTCAGGTTGTTGACGTGATGGTTAAAGAAGCCGTATTGATTTGAAAGTTTATAAAAAAATTGCCATTTTTGGTATCATCTGAAACGGTATGCAATACTTTCTCTAACGATCAACACTTTCCACTCGGAGATGATCGTGGAATTGAGTCATCATGGATGTAAAACGGGCTTTTAGCAACCCCCAATATCACCCTTTAACAGCACTGAGAATCGGGCCAAGAGCTGTGATGTCAAGTGTGGGATCAAGTGTGATACATAGGCTATCATGTATTTAGCATTGCAAGCAAGACATTGAAATCCACCAAAATGTCAGAATTTTCGCTTTACTTGGACATCGAAGTTGGAGAGGGTGATTCCAGTGCAAGTTCAACAACTAGCGACAGTGGAGATGACGATGGAAAGGCAGGAGAAAAGGAAAAGGAGGAGAAAATCCGCAACAATACAGATGCAGCTGTATGCCAACAGCTACCATAAGCGTACCTGCACAATTGGAACCTTGGGCACGGATGAGTGAGTGAGCGGGAAGCAAATTCCAGGATGCGTTCCCAAAGGCAAAGTTGCTTACTTAGGTAGTTGGTACCATTGGCTGTATGTGGTCGATCTAGCTATGTAAGTCGCTAACGTAGTCAGCAACTATGCTTTAAACCTACCTCAGAGTGAGCGCAGAGGAAACCCAAACATGTACAAGTGTAGAATTTTACTGACTAGCAACCAGCTGGATAACAGGAGGCCCTTGAGCTACAAACAATGCTGTAATCCTGTAATCCCAAACCGGCAGTACTTCCCAACTTACTTCCCTGCTGCACAAAGCCAATTGTGAACTGCTCTGAAAAGGCTACCTGGCACTCACGCAACCCCGGCTCCAACCTGAGCCGTGCTGCTTAGTAGTACACCACAAAGCGGCACCTTAACTGGTTGAGCTGACCCGGCAGCCATGCTATAACCTACTTTTTGACGATTCTACATCTAATCAGCTAGAAATATAAAACAAAGCAAGACTTCCTTACCACGTATCCCTGTTTCCCACGCATTACACCATCAGAAGGGGCTATTTTCGCTCGGTCTTTTGGGGGATGTGCGCGAGTTGAAAGGGTGTTCAAAATGCCTCTTTCACACTCTTCCTGTTTGACTGAGTGTCCAGAAAGTGTTTTATTCATCATCTCCATGGCATTCGCTTTCCGTACCATAATTATTTGCTGATTTTTTTTTTTATTTCTCAATACATGTCCAGTTTTAAAAACAGTGATGCACAATTTATTGTAATTTTTGCAAGTCACTGATGATAAATGGGTTTTTAATATATAACAGTGAATTGTTTTTTTTTTTTTTTACCAATTTCCATATCACAAAAAAAAGTTTAATATACCTCCTGCCATCATTGCTTGACACTCCAGACCAAGTCCCAAAACTCCTTACCAGCCTCCTCAATTGTGCGGCTCCAAGTGATGTTGTTACTTGGGGCCAACAGGCAGACCAGATCTGGATCTTTCGGCAAGGAGATGTTCATGAGCTCTTTCCTGATGACCGCAGCAGGGGCACCAGGAGTGCTGCTGAAGCCGAAAGACAGGTAGTCCTCTGGCACCGGAACAATGCTATCCACAACACTCCGCAGATGGGAATCCCCAAACACCATTACAAACTAATTCAGACAAAAAATGTTTCCAGGTTCTTAAATATCCGGCATTGACACATTGATTTTTATTTTTGCCATGTACCATAAAGTGCAGACCATGAGGGTATTGCATATATGTATTTTTTTTGTATTGTTTGTGCATTGCCAGTCAGGGGTGCTTGTAATTTTTCAGCCCAGTGTA
Source organism: Gymnothorax javanicus (assembly GCA_029692085.1). NCBI lineage: Eukaryota > Metazoa > Chordata > Actinopteri > Anguilliformes > Muraenidae > Gymnothorax > Gymnothorax javanicus. The sequence goes on from CM056198.1 coordinate 78,554,669, forward strand.
TAGACAGTCATTCTTGAAATTATTCTAACCCCTTTTGTATGACCCATGCTAAACATGTTCTGCAATAAAACTGTATTAAACTGCCCTTAAAGCCTCAAGAAAAACCAAAAAGGCCAGGCTGTTTAATGTGTAATATTTAGTGACAATTCATATTAATTTACTGACAGGACTCCTTTGAGCAGCAATGACTTGAGTTAAATGTTTCCTTCTGCAGTTAATTTATGCCTTGCATCGTCTTTAAGCAGTTTGTGCACCTTGCCAACACACCAAGTTGCTTCAGCAGTGACCTTGGAGGGTGTGCTGAGATATGTCGCTTGCTTGCTATGGATTCAGCCTAAAGATTTAAATTGTATTTCAATTACATTTTTTGCACCGACTTTGACTTGGACAATCTTTATTAAAAATTTTATTGAGGCACTGAAATGTCTTACTTTGGTGGCTGGTGACTCTGGCGGGAAGATGGTCTTATGAGGGTGGCCTGTGAAAGGAGACTTTGGCCACTGGTTCAGCCTGTGACGAAAACCCGTCTCATAAGCAAAGTCTGCCATAGCTGTGACAGAGAAAAAAACTGACTTTCAGGTGTCATTAACTTGTATTCTGTGACATGCATTTAAAGCTTGCATGGCAAATACATATTCATTGTAAAGTGAATTATTGAACTTGAGCACTCGTTTCAATTAAGATATTTCGCTTCGCTATTATGTGCATAAGTATGGATTTATATTTTCAAATATGTTTTGAAAATAGCCTCTCGTACATGGTGGCTAATGATCTTACAGTGTGACATAGGGTCTAAATCTTCACTGCACTCGCGTGTTTAGTTGCTAAAAATTTAAATACCTTATACTGTCCACTGCATGGTGGCATCAACGTGACACAGTGACCGTGCATTCGTCGTTGACCGTGATGCGCACGCGACACGTATTTCGTATGATTCACATTCACTAAAATAAGCTCAAGAGAGCAGTTGATTCTCCACAAAGTGCCTGTTAATAGATTTCACTATTTACCCATTCCCGTCAATTCTTAATTAAAATGCTTCGGGAAAAATGCAGCAATAAAATGCCGGTACTTACCATTTTTTTTCAAGCAGCAGCTCACCGCATCTGCTAAAGCAGTTATTTGCTTTGGAAGCTAAGTCTAGACTCTAGCTACCGTTAGCATACGATGTATGGAATATAAAATGGTAGCCCATCGAATTTGCGTGTTTCTAACTGCAAGAGAGGCAATCATGTAAATTTATAGCTCACAAACAGTCTGCACGGCACTTAATGAAATGGTAATAAACAATAATTCACTGCCTTTGTAGCGAGAGATTTCTTACCTTTTTAGACGTTGGACTGGGGTCCTTTACTTACCTGTGATGAAAGCTAAGTGCTAACAGTGTGTGTGCAGAGATGAGAAATATTGCGAGGGTTGTAATCTGTAATTTTTTTTCGTTTTGGAAGATATGTGTGTGACGATAATAGTATGTGAAGTTGGTGTGAATGCAAAGGGAAAGGTAGCCCGAGATATTGCTAAGCACGGGAAAAAGCAAACGTAAGATGCCGTCAATGTCAAAATTGACGCCTCAGAAAAAAAAGTTTCGCGGGAAATCGTTTAAATACCCTGTAACACGTGGGATACTTGAACCATGTGACGTCGGGCCTGTACAGCGGGGGAACATGTACCCCGAATTCATAAAGGGTGTTTTTCCCATGATCGTGGTTAACTTGGCTAAACAGTGTATAAACAGATGATGATCGAGCGGACAAATTTAGGCCCGAATTCATAAAGAGAGATCAGATCAGCTGCTGTTTATCCAACGTACATGGTTAGTCACACCTGTCTAAGAAACAAAAGAAATTCTATTCGTCCCAAAGGGCTTGTTTATCTCGTGTACAAGCTAGCAATTCACTGTTGGCTTGCTTGTGTGGCTGGACATATGACCATGGATCTCTTGCGCATAATTGAAATAGCGCAGGAAAAGAGGGCTGACCAAAGGCAAGGTGCCGAATTGAGGGTTTTCAAAGACAGGACGAATCCTTTAGAAGAGTATAGCGACACAAAATTTGTCAAGCGATACAGAATTTCCAAAGAATCATTCCGTTATATCAGGGCTGCCAACTTTCTACGCAATCTCACGCATACGGTGTAAGTTTAACGCATTTTGAAGGCGTATTCACCGTAGTCAGCAATTATTCAACCAACGAATATTAATGAGATTCTTATGTGTAATTAAAGTCCTTGTGCGCGGAAGTTTCAGTTTCATTTGCGTTACGGTGGATTTCACCACGAGTAACATGGAAGCGATTGTGACTCCAAACATTGTGCGCTTTTCCTCACTCAGGGGTTGGAAGCAATGTGTGTTTCATGATCGTTTAAATTGTTTAAACGAAATAAGACCATTTGAAACGTTTTTCTGCAATTCCATTGCTTCAAACCCCTGTGTAAAGACAAGCCTGGGAATTCCAGAGTCATAATTGATTTCCACCTCTCTCGTGGTGAAATCCACCGTAATGCATGTGAAACTGGTTAACTTCCATGCTCAAGGACTCAGTTCCGCGTGAGAATCTCTTAAATGCGCCTCAATTGAATAAGTGCAGACTGCGGCATGGGAACGTGAATGCCTCTAAGAGGCGTGAGACTCACGGCGAATGCGTGAGAGTTGGCAGCCCTGGTTATATTCTAGACCTAATCAAAGCAGACATTGACCATCCCACAAGACGAAACCATGCCCTTCTTCCAGTACCAACTATGTATTGCCCTGCGCTTTTATGCATGTGGTGCATTCTAAATGGTTGTTGGTGACGTGTGGTGTATCACAGGCTACCTGCTGTCGAGTAGTTCGTCATGTTACCGAGGCAATATGTGCCGAGAAAAACCACTTCATGCCATGCAGAGTGTCTCATGACACCACTACACATCGGCTAAGCGGAGACCTGTACACGGATGGGTAAACACCCGATTATGTTCTACCTGAATTGCGCTAGTCACAGGAGTTTATCCACACACGTACTTCTCTGTTTTAGCCACCGTACAGTAGTTGTACGTGACTAAAATAATCGGGTGATCATCACCCTTTATGAATTCGGGCAGTACAGTTCAGGCTCGTGCATAGGATTCTAGAAGGGCTGGTGCCCACATTCATAAAAAGGGAACCTTGCCAATGCATGGCCGCATGTATTTTTTTTTTTACTTGATTTGAAGAATTTGTAGGCTACTCGTCTACAAGTAGGCTATAATGTATAATATATGTACAACTGTGGTTGAACACACCCACATGACAATATCAGTAACTCTCCATGCATGTTAACCAGCCATTACTTCACTCTCACCTCCAGAATCTCAGTACCATTCACAAAGATACACATCTTGCCTTCATGACTGCCTCTCTTGCCTCCACATTTTTTCTCTTACTGCCTCTACATGGCATAATTGACTCAGCAATAACATATACAGTGGGGTGCAAAAATTTGGGCACCCCTGGTTTAAATATCTGTTACAGTTAATCTCCAAGTGATTGAAAGCAAACCTGAACACGAAATGCTACAAAGTTAAACAAGACACCTTTCTGCAAATTTAAAAGCAATGTTTCTCTTTATTTTAATTTTTCTGAGTTTTTAAATGATTAGAAAGGAAAAAGGGCCCTATGCAAAAGTTTGGGAACCTTTTTGGATTATTCTTTGTTACCTTTTCAGAAGATGATTACTAAGGCCCAGACCTGGGTGATTTACTCGTTAGGGCTTCAGTGAGTCAGGTGAATATAATTCCTGGGTTGAACTATATATTCTGAAGTAACTCCATGCCTTCTAAAGTATCCGACTGTGGTGGCTGTTATGTCTGGTGTAAAAAACCATGTGTTCCTCTAAACAGTTGTCCAAGGATGCCAAAATCAAGACGATCACTTCCACCAACAAGGAGAGGGCTACAAAAAACCTTCGCAACATTTCGAACTACCCATTTGTACTGTCAGAAACATCGTAAGAAAATGGAAAATAAATAGAACAATTGAAGTCAAGGCAAGATCTGGAAGACCAAAAAAAATTTCAGATAGCATTGCCCGAGATCTGGTGAGAAATGCTCAGAAGAACCCACACATCACTGCAAAAGAGCTACAAAAAAGAGTAACAGACACAGGTCTAGTCGTTCACAGGACTACAATACAGTGATCCTTAAACAACAAAGACCTACATGGCGGAGTTGCAAGAAAGAAGCCTTTCCTACGACCTCAACACAAAATTAAGCATCTGAAGTATGCAAAAGAAAACCTTGAGAAACCTCAAGCCTATTGGAACAATGTGCTTTGGACTGACGAAACCAAAATTGAACTTTTTCAACTAAGGTACGTGTCATAGTTTGTGAGGTGTGCGTGTTGTTTGGACTTTTCTTTGCGGCTCTCGTCCCGGGACGATATTGAATTCCTGGGCCATTGAATTCTGTACCCAGCTGGTTGATTGATTGATTGAGCTGGGTTGGCGCTTTCCCAGAATCTAAATAAGCAGGAAGTCCAGCACGCCTCCTTCGCTAGAGTGTCTGTGTTTAGCCTTGCACTATAGCTGAAGATATCTGTAGTCAGGTTTTGTATGACTTTCTATCTTCTAATTATTGGAGTTTCTTCTCCCTTTTTCTATCTCGCTTTGCTTCCGTGGTTCGGACTATTATATATTCTTTGGAAGCGCGAATACTTGTGTTTGGTCTTTTTATTCTCTGTGTTTGTACTGTGTTCGTGCTACTCTCTTTCTCTCTGTCATTGCGCTTGGCCTCCGTATACTACCGGCCATTACAGAACACTCTAGCCTACATGGGGTCATCAGCAACGGCTGTGTGAGAGAAAGTTGTGGCTAACCAACAAGCTGCTCTCTCTGGTTATGGCAAGGGTCTTGTTAGCCTGAACAATCAACAGGCAGAGTTGGCGGAAAGAGTCCGCCTTCAGGCGAATGCCATGGAGAGACAGGAGAACGTTCTGTTAACTCTCACTGAGAGTATTAGAGCCTTGTCCACGCAAATCACGCAAAATGTTGCACAAGTACAGTCCGTACATCTTCCCCGAGAGCCAAAGCTTCAGTTACCCCCAAGATATGGAGGCGAGGCAGGGAGATGTAAAGATTTCATTGCCCAATGTGACATATTTTTTAAAGCGCAGCCTTCACGGTTCGTGAATGAAGAGTCTCGGGTTTCATTTATTTTATCCCTGTTAAACGACACAGCACTTACTTGGGTCGGCCCACTTATTCGATCTAATTCACCGGTAGTGAATACTGTGGAGACTCTGGTTAGAGAAATGGTATCGGTGTTTGGTCAGGATGTTTGTGGCCAGGACGCGGCTACGCGTTTAATGCATCTAAGGCAGGGCTCTGAGAGTGTCGCTGCATTTTCAATCACATTTCGCTCCTTGGTGACAGAGACAGGCTGGCCAGAAGCGCCGCTTATGACAGTGTTCATTCACGCTTTGGCAGAGGAGGTTAAGGACGCTCTGGCTACATTGGAGCCTTGTTTGTCTCTAGATTCATTGGTTCGCACTGCGGTGCGAATTGATAATCGCATCCGCGAACGTAACCATTGACTCTTGCTGGCAACGGAGCTAATGCTACTAGCAGCATGCATACAGCTCCCATTCCGCCCACTGAAAATTCCACTCCTGGTGAGCCCATGCAGGTTGATGGCTCATATGAGAGCCCGGCTCGTAAGCCCTTTCGGAGACGTCTAATCTGTTATAATTGTAACAAACTGGGACATATCCGTCCACGCTGCCCTGAGCTTCAGGGAAACGGGAAGTCCCTCTAGCAGTATGGGGGGTGCTAGAGGGACAGACCCAATTTCCCCTCTGAACTTTAATCCCTGTAGAATTGACTATGGGGAGACAGAGAATATTTATGGAAGCTTTTGTGGACTCTGGCGCCGTGGATCGTTTTATGGATGCAGAGTGGGCTAGGAGACATTCCATTCCTATCCGCCCTCTTTTACATTCACGCTCTGTTAGATCTTTGGACAGTCGCCCGCTGGGAACTGGACTTATAACCGAAGTTTCTGAATCATTGACTATGTTCGTCTCTTTTGGTGGCATTCTGAGGAGGTCCAGTTTTCTATTATCAGTTCTCCTGTTTTCCCTGTCGTTTTAGGACACTCTTGGCTCCGGGAACAAAGGCCTCATATAGGCCTCTTGGCATCTCAATAAACTGATGCAAGTGATTCGAGTGCTCCAGTCTGTTCCTTCATAGACCTCATATAATTTGGGGAAGTCAGGATAACCCGATCGTCCAGTGGGGCACTGATTGTAGGTCCCACTGTAGGGAGAGTTTGGCATGTCATCCCAGGCATCGACCTATGGGGGAGGCTGACGCCTGGAGTGATTCTGAAGAGTTTGCCTCACACAACCCTCCTAATCTACAGAAAGGGGCGGAAGAGGTTTTGGAGTGGGATCCTCAATTTGACTGGCAGCAGCCAGAGGAGGATTGCTATTCGGAGGATTTCTCTGACTCGGAGTCTGACATAGAGAGGGCAGGTTCCAAACAGGGTAAGAATTTGGGGGCTGCTCTGAACTTTTGTCTGCCTCCTGATGTTCCTGATGATTATGCTGATCTTGCGGAGGTTTTTAGCAAGCAACGGGCCTCGACTTTACCTCCTCATTGCACGTTCGATTGCGAGATCAATCACCACCCGGGTACCACTCCCCCCTGGGGTTCATTATACTCGCTGTCAGGGCCTGAGCGAAAGGCCATGTGAGAATATATTCAGGAGGCTCTGGCTAATGGATTTATTCGGCCCTCCACGTCTCCTGCCGGAGCGGGGTTCTTTTTTGTGGGCAAAAAAGATGGCGGCCTGAGACCCTGTATTGATTTCAGGGGCTGGAATAATATCACTATTAAAAACCAATACCCACTTCCGTTGATGAACTCCGCATTTGAACGGCTGCAGGAGGCGTCGTTTTTTCACTAAGCTAGACCTCCGCAATGCTTATAACTTGGTTCGGATCCGTGAGGGGGACGAGTGGAAAACGGCATTTAATACGCATGACGGGTACTACGAATATTTGGTCATGCCGTTTGGACTGGTGAACGCCCCCTCTGTGTTCCAGGCACTCGTTAATGAAGTCCTCCGAGAGATGTTGGAGAGATTCGTCATTGTCTACCTTGACGATATTCTGATTTTCTCCTCAACTCTCTTGGAGCATAAACAACACGTCAGACAAGTGCTTGAGGCCCTCCTCAAAGCCAAGCTTTTTGTCAAGGCTGAGAAATGCGTTTTTCATGCTAAGACAGTTTTGTTTCTTGGCTTCATTGTTTCGGAAGGGTCGGTCCGCATGGATCCTGACAAAGTGGCAGCGGTCAGGGATTGGTCTGCCCCTAAAAACGTTAAGGAGGTGCAACGGTTTTTGGGGTTTGCTAATTTTTAGAGGAGGTTTATCCTTAATTTTAGCGCGGTAGCTGCCCCCATTATTGCGCTCACTAAGAAGAATATCTCCTCGTCGTTTGCTTGGTCTCCAGCAGCTGAGGCTGCTTTTCAGGAGTTAAAGAAACGATTTAGCTCAGCACCCATTCTCGTTTTGCCCAACCCTCCCTCCAATTTGTTGTGGAGGTGGATGCGTCAGAAGTCGGGGTAGGTGCCATTTTGTCCCAGCGCCCCCTTCAGGACAATAAGTTGCACCCATGCGCCTACTTCACCCGGTCATTGTTGGCGGCCGAACGGAATTATAGCATTGGTGACCGGGAGTTGTTGGCTGTCAAGTTGGCATTAGAAGAGTGGCACCATTAGTTGGAGGGGGCTGAGCATTCGTTTGTGGTTTGGACAGATCATAAAAATCTCCAGTACATCCAGCAGACTAAACGACGTAATTCTCGGCAGGCGCGGTGGTCATTGTTTTTCAACCGCTTTAACCTGGGGTCTAAAACCATCAAGCCCGACGCTTTGTCGCGGATTCACGACCGCTCCGGTCGCGACCCCATTCCTGAGCTGGTTATCCCGGAAGCTCAGATTGTGGCTCCCATTCAGTGGGACGTTGAGTCTGTTGTGCGGGAGGCGTTGAAAAATGATCCCGGTCCAGGTGGGGAGCCGTCTCCAAGTTCTCCAAGTTCTCCAGTGGGGACACGCTTCCCGTCTGGCGGGTCATCCGGGGGTTCATCGGACCAAGCAGTTCTTGGCCCGACGTTTTTGGTGGCCCAACATGATTGAGGACATCCGGGAGTTTATAGCGGCATGCTGTATTTGCGCTTGGAACAAGACTTCCCACCTCCCCCAGTCTGGTCTGCTGCGGCCGTTGCCCGTCCCTAAGCGCCAGTGGAGCCATATCGCTCTTGATTTTGTTATGGGGCTGCCTGTTTCAGAAGGCAACACGGTCATCCTGGTCAGGTTCACCGTTTTTCTGAGGCCGCCCACTTTATTGCGCTGCCTAAGCTGCCTTCAGCGCGGGGGACTGCCCTCTTGTTGTGGACCATGTTTTCCGGCTGCATGGCCTCCCTCAAGATGTTGTTTCTGACCGGGGCCCTCAATTTACGGCCAAATTCTGGCGTGCGTTTTGCAACCAGTTGGGGGCCACCGTGAGCCTTTCCTCTGGTTTCCACCCAGAGACTAACGGGCAGACAGACCGAACCAAAAAGTCTTTGGAGAATAATCTTCGATGTTTGACGGCTGACAACCCTTCTTCGTGGAGTCGATTTTTAGCATGGGCCGAATACTCCCACAATTCACTGGGTAATTCTTCCACAGGCCTTTCCCCGTTTGAGGCTCAGTTGGGTTATCAGCCTCCACTGTTTCCTGAGACTGACAGGGATTCAGAGGTTCCTTCGGTTAATCACTTTGTTCGGCGTTGTCGGTCAGTTTGGGCCAGGGTCCGTTCCTCCTTGTTGCGCTCTGGACGGAAACAGAAGACCGCCGCAGATAGAAGGCGCTGTTCAGCCCCATCTTATCGGGTTGGCCAAAAGGTCTGGCTTTCCACGCGGGACTTGCCCTTGAGAGTGGAGTCATGGAAATTGGCTCCCCGGTTTATTGGTCCTTTTAAGATTGTGCGAAGGATCAATCCTGTCACAGTCCGGTTGAAGCTCCCTAGATCCTTACGGATCCACCCCTCTTTTCATGTCTCCAGGCTCAAACCGGTTAGCACTTGCGTCCTGGCTCCTGTCGACAAACCCCCGCCACCGCCGCGGATGATTGAGGGGGGGCTGGTTTACACTGTGCGTCGTATTTTAGCCGAAAGGCGTGTGGGTCGTGGAGCTCAGTTTTTAGTTGACTGGGAGGGTTATGGTCCTGAGGAACGGTGTTGGGTCCCTTCTCGGGATATCCTGGATCCTACCCTTATTTCGGAATTCCATGCGCGGGGCTCTCTGGGAACTTCTGGGGCTGTTCCTTAGACGGGGGGTCCTGTCATGGTTTGTGAGGTGTGCGTATCATTTGGACTTTTCTTTGCGGCTCTCGTCCCGGGACGATATCAAATTCCTGGGCCATCGAATTCTTTACCCAGCTAGTTGATTGAGCTGGGGCAGTGCTTTCCCAGAATCTATATAAGCAGGAAGTCCGGCAGGCCTCCTTCGCTACAGTGTCTGTGTTTAGCTTCGCACTATAGCCGAAGATATCCGTAGTCAGGTTTTGTATGACTTTCTATCTTCTAATTATTGGGGTTTCTTCTCCCTTTTTCTATCTCGCTTTGCTTCCGTGGTTCGGACTATTATACATCCTTTGGACGCGCGAGTACTTGTGTTTGGTCTATATTATTCTCTGTGTTTGTACTGTGTTCGTGCTACTCTCTATCTCTCTGTCGTTGCGCTTGGCCTCCGTATACTACCGGCCATTACAGTGCAATTGGAGAAAAATGGGTGAAGCATTTATAGAAAAGAACACGTCAACTGTTAAACTTGGAGATGGATCCATTATGCTTTGGGGTTGTGTAGCAGCTGGGGGCACAGGCAAGATTGTGCGGGTGGAAGGAAGAATGGATTCCACCAAATATCAAGACATTCTAGAGGCTAATGTTCAAAGCTCAGTCCAGAAATTGAAGTTGAAGAGACGTTGGGTACTCCAGCAAGACAATGACCCGAAGCATACCTCAAAATCCACTATGAAGCACCTCCAGGAAAGACGGATGAAGGTTTTGGAATGGCCATCACAGTCCCCAGACTTCAATATTATTGAAAATCTGTAGAGAGACCTCAAACATGCGTGCATGCAAGAGGGCTGAAGAATATTTCTGAGTTAGAGGTGTTCTGTCAGGAGGAATGGGGAAAAATTCCTAAGACAAGAATTGAAAGACTCTCAGCTGGCAACAGGAAGCGTTTGCAAGCTGTTATAGCTGCTCGAGGAGGAGTTACAAAGTACTAGCTGACAGGGTTGCCAAACTTTTGCACAAGGTCTTTTCCCTTGTTTTATTATTTTGAAACTGTAAAGTTAAAAATAAAAATTATTCTTGTTTTAAAATGTGATGAAATGTGTCATGTTTAACTTTGTAGCATTAAGTATTCAGGTTTGCTTTCAATCACTTGGAGATTAATTGTAACAGACATTTAAACCAGGGGTGCCCAAATTTTTGCACCCCACTGTAAGAACATGCTGATATTGTATGGCTAATATACAAAACTTTATGCCAACTAATTCACATATCATCTCATATACTGCCAAGCTTGGGAAGACCATCCGTGATCATAGAAAAGTTACACATAGGTTTTAGATATAATGTGTTAGAAACTGCTGTATTTTTTATTGATTCAAGATTGGAATTCCAGCTGTTTAAATAACATTCCTCCAAATTAGTAAAAAAAAATAATAAAGGGCTTGAACTAGGAGGGACGTAAAGTTATGGCCTCAAAGGCTCGTGCCCATTGGTATCTGTCCTGATTTTAGTGTGCCTCAAATTGAGCAATGATTAGGGTGCTGGAGGGCATGAAAGGGGCTCTTACAAGCTACAACCAAAAAGGGCACTTTTGTCTATGAAGGCAAAAGGGCTGGTGCTCAAGCACCAGTAGAGCCCTATGTGTGCACAACCCTGGTACAGTTGCAAAAAAAAGTATTCAACCCCCATTGCAAATTAGGTTTACTGGCAAAATTCACGAACTTTCAGCTGTTTGCAATGAAGAAATCAAACAAGAACAATTGAAATGGCTCCACACAACAAATATTATAAGCGCCTTCTCCAAATTCAACACAAAATGCCACTTTTAATGACTACTGCAGGCTAAAAATTATTCAACCCCTTCATGACAAGCATCTTTAATACCTAGTAGAGCACCCTTTTGCCGCTATGACCTGCTGGAAATGTGATGCATAGGCAGACAGCTGCTGGCAGCATTCCCAAGGAATATTTGCCCAGTCCTCATGGACAATGGCCTCCAGATCACTAATATTCTATGGGTTTGCATAATGCAACTGTCTTCTTCAAATCCTACCAGAAATTCTTTTTATGGAGTTCAAGTGAGGCGATGGCGATGCACACTCTAGAATCTTCCCAGACTTCTTCTGAAAACAAGCCTTGGTGGATGTTGAGGTATGCTTAGGATCATTGTCCTTTTGGAAGGTCCAATGATGCCCTAGCATCAGCTTCCCTACAGAGGGCATGACATTTTCTCCTTGGATATCCTGGTACTTGACTGAATCCATCTCACCCTCCGCACTTCGCAGATTTCCAGTGGCAGAGGAAGCTAGGCAGCCGCAGAGCATCAAAAAGCCCACAATTCTTCACTGTAGGCAGGGTGTACTTTTCAGCATATGCTTTTTTATTCCTCCTGCGGACATACCACTGATTCATAAGCCTGAAATATTTCAGTTTTGTTTATCACTCCACAGGACAATATCCCCAAACTTCTGAGGCTTGTTTAGATGGTTTTGAGCATATTGGAGCTTGTGCTTTTGGATCAGTTGTGGTGTATGTCTTGGAGTTCTTCAACGTTTAGTATGCACCAAACTGTGCAAACTGAACTTATAGGCATGTACATGGACAGGTGCTGTACCTGCACAGACGTAATTCATGCAGATTTCTTTTCATTTTTGGAAACTTCGCATAATATGGTTTTAATTTTACCCCCATTGTTTGGCGGCACTATGTATAGTTTTCTTAGCCTCACAAAATTTAGTTTGTAAATCCTCCAATAGCCAGCCAGTGAAAAGTGCTTCTAGTCGTGTACATGGACAGGTACACCATCAAAAAAAAAAAAAAAAAAAAAAAAAAAAAAAAAAAAAAATCAGTTTTATTCGCTTATTTGCAGTACCTGTATGAAAAATATAAATTCCATTCTTCTTTGATATACTAGAACAGGAGTTCCCAAACTCGGTCCTGGGGCCTCCCTGTGTATGCTGGTTTTTGCTCCACCCTGGTTTGCAATCATAAGATTTTAACAAGCTGTTAATTTGTCTTAATTGGGTGCATTTTTTTTCAGAGCAGCAATTTATCCTCTCTTGACAAACAGTATTTTCACAGATATGCATACAAACAGTGAGAAATAAATTCCGCATCCACATTGCAATATATGAGTAACAACTGCATAAAAAGAGGGAAAAAATATACCCAATCAAAGGAAAAAAATCAATGGGTTCCTAGTTAGTGAAACTGTGGGCACATGGTTTCAAAAACTTACAATATACTAAACAAGGAAATGACGGAGTCAAACCTGTTTTATGTTATATTTTCGTGATTGAGTGCAGGCAAATTATTTTGAAAGAACTCTAATCACCTGTCTTCAGCAACCTAATTTGGGGGTTACTGATTTTCTCAGTACGTGATTTGATCTGTTTAAAAATGTTATTACCTGAAATTATGAAACCTGAAATGTTATTACCACACAGGAAAAAAAAAAAAAAACTTTGTATGCAAGGGTCTTTTATTTGGTCTTTTATTCTTCATGACACAAATGGATATTTCTATTAAAATTTGGCTTAAAACAGCAAATAACATATTTAAACACAAAATGCACCCAGTTTGGACGAATTAGCAGCTTGTTTAAGTCCTATGAGGGCAATTATGGTTTGGACAAAAACCAGCATACACAGTGAGGCCCCAGGACTGAGTTTGGGAACGCCTGTACTAGAACATTACATCAACTGGAAAATTCGATTTTGGCTTTTACTTTGAAATTAAGTTTAGTGAGGCGACCGGATGTCTTATTGAGGCTAGAGCACTGGAAAAGAGAGTAACGACACGCATTGGTCAAGTGGAAACGCTTTCTGGTGGCGGAATATGGGTATTGCAAAAGTGCCCAAGGACTGACATCTCTGTATTGTTGGTGAACGAGTAAGTGCGGTATTTTCAATAATTTAATGAAGTTTTTAGTTCACCCACGTTAATAGCATCATCGGGGACCCTTTTACAGATAAATATTAACATATAGTGGCCATTAATTGCTGTGTCACGAATGCCTGCTGTTTTAAATGATAAAGATAAGTCCACTAAAGTGATGCCATACTGTAAGTTTGCGCGCTAAATTCAACTGTGTTAGCTAACTGTTAGCCACTTAAGCCACTGTGTTTTCTTTAGTATTGCCCTTCATCTGAATATTAGTTCATTGTTTTGATAACATTACCCATAGTTGCATGAAGGTTATCTCTTTCCCTCTTCATTCACCCATACCGGTAGACTGAGTACAGTTGAGACACTTTTTGCGTCTCCATTTTTGAACAGAAGGGTTAGGGTTAGGGGTTAAAACAAAACAAAACTGTACACTGAAAATAAATGATTTTTCATATGCTGTTTAATTTGTTTGTATACGAAGTTATTATAGATGAATATCATTCGTTATTTGTTTATTTTTTCCACAATCAGGTCATAAACATGAGGTGCATTTTTACCATGGTACCGTCTCAACCATACCCCATATACATATGGGGTACTATACACATGTGTACAGTAGAGACAGTACCATGGTACAGTTGAGACACCTATTGAAACCCATTGATGATGACTGAACATCAATTGTAAATGCAATCAACTTTTTTAAAATGACAATTCGACAAGATATTACAATATAAATTAATTCCTCTTTATTGAAATTAAAAACAATGGAATATTATTGTATTATTAATATAAAGATTATTATAATTATATGACATGACATTATAACATTAACAGTATATATTAATATAACACTGTTCAAGTATGACAAATATTAAATTTTATTTTCATTTTCTTTGATTTTTTGGTGTTATTATGACTTTTAACATGTTATTGTTAGCCTACACTGCACAACTTAACAGCATGTGATGTAATAGAACTCTGTCAGGGTACAGTTGAGACATTATGTCTCAACTGTACCCTGCTAACCACTTTGTATATTTCTCTAGATTGTGCAGTGACCTAACATGCTAGGATAGCATGAAATATGTGAGTTTTTAGGGCACAAAATAACATTTGCAATGATGTAAGTTATGTTTGATGGTCACAAAAGGATAATAAGCTGTTCATTGTGGAAGCGACATGGTAAAGTGAAATTCTTACATAAGTAAAAAGACTTTTGCTGATATCTTTGGACTGGAGACGCTAAAACTCTTCAAATTTCCCACAACCAAAGAGGATGCTAATATGCATGTGCTGAGTGAAAATGGTGGCTCAGCCTTGCAGCGCGGGCAAGATATTGGGCGTTTCAACTGTACACATGTCTCAACTATAATCACTCCACCCTACATACATACATACATGCAAACATTTTGCAGAGTGCAGACACACCTCTGTATGTAAGCTGAAGTCAAGAAACTGGAGGCAGATGTTCAGGAGAATATCATGGACTGGGTGCTGTACAGAAGAAGCTGCAGGGGTGCTGACAGTGCATGAGAACTACTGAGAGAACTACGAAAATAATTAAAAACTGGGATAATTTGTACAGATTTGTGCTGTTTGCTCATACTACTTGTGTTGGACTGGTTAAAACATTTTCAAATGTGTTCATCTGCACGAAATTATTGTCAAACCTACTACATTACAACAACTTCAGTATCTAAGTTACTGAATGTTTCACTTATTTCAGCTTCATTGTTTGTGAAGCAAGTTTTTTTTTCATTGGAGAAGGCCAGTGAGATTATTGGCCTGCCTGTAAAGTAAGTAACATGTAACTGGAGGGGTTATTCTCTGTCTCTTAAACTATAGGAATACTTCAGGACACTTTATTTAAATAAATGCAGTAATACATCAAATGAATTTGTTTTTTTTTTAATATACAGATTTGCTATACTGTGCACCACATGTCTGTGTAGCTTGATGGGCTCTATGCACAGCTCCACTACTTCCTGAACTTAAGGCAGGTCTTTTATTTCCTGTCTTACATTTTTGGACAAACTGATTAATCTAGGTGTGTCTGAGTAGTCACAATGGTCAGACACACCTGGATTAATCAGTTTGTCCAATAAAGTAAGACAAGAAATAAAGGAGCTGCCATAAGTTCAGGAAGTAGTGGAGCTGTGCATAGAGCCTATACATCAAATTCAATATAGCGGGGCCAATCACTTGTTAGATAAAAAAAAAAACGGTTGTTTACATTAATGTTACAATCTACATTTTGAAATAAACAAATAATAAGCATAACTTAATATGACCAAGACACCTAGAAGCAAAAACACAGCAGTTTTCATCAATCTACAAGCGAGTGGGCAACACACATGATTGTAGTGAATGGGTTTTTTTGGGCACTTTTGCAATACCCATATCCCGCCACTAGGGGGTGAATAAGGTTTACCACGTAGCTCAATGGGAGTGTCGTTACTCTCTTTTCCAGTGGTCTAATTGAGGCTAACTTCACACTGCAGCTGGAGGGAGCAGCGACTTGAAATTTTGGATCATCAGAAGGGTAGTCAATTTTGCCGAAGGTGAGTGCGATTTGTTAAACAACCTAACAGACTGTCAGTTCAAGTATTTAAGTTATTTCATGCCAAGTATAAAGAGATTTGATGCGTCAGCGCATGACTTTTGAGCGTCAGCAAAAGTTGGTGTCTGTTTCAAAAACGCCGCCTGAGGGTTGAACAGCAAGATTGTGACGTTCCATCCACGCATCGTTTATCAACAAAATTCATCAGGTCGGCAAACGTAGCCCCGCCCCTTTTGGGGGGAAAACAAACCACACTCCACATTGACTTAAATGTAAAATTGCTGTACAAAACGACATAAATACAAGACAATCGAAGGCAAATCAGCCGAGAAATTATCTCCAGACACCGTGTCTGATTCATATACATCCACTCTACCAGGTAGAGAACGTGCGAGATATTTCGAAAAGATAAATTTAATCAATCTTAAAGCATGTCCCTTCAGTCTCCTGGCATCTAGCTGGTGCAATGACCCCACCCAGTGGCCAGAGGTATCATACCCGACATCTATTTTTATCTGATTGAGTCTTTTCTGAGTTTTTCTGTAAAGGTGAGACCTGTGTTGAGCAGGGCCTTGCAATACAGCTGTACTCTGTAATTTTTTTTGTGTGAAACTATGAAGCTGCTTTCACACCGAACGCGAAACGAATTTTACGCGCGACAGATTACATTCAAAGTCAATGCAAAGACGCGAATACACGTGAATCGCTTGCAATCGCGTAAAAGACGGAGTGTGTGTGTGTGTGTGTGTGTGTGTGTCTGCGCTCGTGCGTTCATGCGTGAACTGAGCTTTACAAATTCAAACCTGTAAATATTGGTCATGTGCTCATGCAATAGAATAAGTGTAAATCATCTTCCCATTGTTTATTTTTTTTCAGATCTTACAATTGGAACTTTTTCATTCTTTCAGTCTTTCACAATGCCTAAAGCTAAAAGAAAGTGGAAATCTGGTGTCATCCAGAATCAACAGGAGGGAAAAGGACGGCAATTTCTTCAAGAAAACTTTAGCCTTTTGCCCATGGACCCGTCTGATTTGAGGAACGGTCATCTTCTTTTTCAATTCTACATTAATGAAAAATCTGCAGCCAAGACAGCAAAAACTGTTGGTGGCATGCTGCTATGTGACATCTTGCCTCACCGCCTCCGGTCATTGGTTTCTAGGATTGAAAAATACCAGCATTTGACTCGGGAATCTGACCTGAATGCTTTTACAGAGGTGAGGATTCTAATTCTACTGAAAATGTTGAAATCACCCTTTAATGTAATGCTTAGAATTGTTAGGCGTCTAATGTAGATAGGGGCTACTACCTAATTTTAATGCTCATGACCTGGCAATGCCTGGTTAAATGTAACTTGCTGACTCCATCCAAAATGTTCCTTTTAAGTTATTTACGTCATGTTGACTACTTTTAGTGATTCTGCCAGAAATTTGAAAGGGCTGGCCAGGGTTGTGACCTTCTGTAAAGGAAAATGCAGTAGAGGGGATAGAAAAGGGCAGGGTGCATTTCTGGAGAGCAGGGCTCCACACCCTTTTAAAACTCTACCAGAAACACTATTCATTGTAATTTTGGATCTTTTTTTTGCCTAGTCTGTGTACATAATCCCTCTCAATTTATTTTCAGGTTTGCCATGAAAATTTCCCAGTGGTTATCTCTGATACATGTATGCAAGATGGGGGGATCCCTGAGCATTCTGAGATTTCCAATCAACCTGAAAATGTGTCTTCCATATGCTGTCCTGATCAACACCCTGCTGCTGGCACATCAGATATAGAGAGTCATGCTGCCCATGCTAGTGTGTCTTCCCCAAATGATCAGTCAACACCACAGCCTCCGTCTACACCACTGCCTTCATCTAGACTGCAGCATCCATCTACACCAGGCTCCCATGATCTTTTTCAACAAACTCCTGACTCCTCCATATCCTCAGCATCCATCCGTAGGGGAATGCTTACTCCTCGTGAATGGCGAATGCAGAAAAGGTTGGACTTTGTGTCTAAAAGAATGGCAGAGATGAAAGCAGAATACCTGAAAACTGTTCAAAGTCTGAGAGCAAAACTGAAAGGTCAAAAGTTTTTGAGATTAAAGTATGCAAACCAGGAAGTGAAGAGGTTAAAGGTTAGCTTAGCAAAAAGGGATGCCAAGATAGCTCTTCTACATTTGAAGTATTCCAAATCTGCTTTGTCCAAAGAACTTCAGGAAACCGAAGATGAATTGAGGCAGCTGCGTATAAGACATAATCGTCTCAAATGTTCCAAGAAGTCAAAGCAGTCTCGCAATGTGCTACCAGGTGATAAAGCTGATGAAACTATTGTAGAATTACAGGATACAATAAAGAAAAAAGATGAGATAATTGAGCATTTAGAAAATGAAAATCTGTGTCTTACTGATGCCATGGACTGTCCTGAGTCCCCTCTGAAAAAATATGGAAAGGACTACCCTGTTGACATGAGGATGCTTGTGTATGAAGCTATTGTGGGCAACACTCCAACAGCCAGCATCCCAATTTTGATATCCACGTTTACCAAACGTTGTGGCATGGACATTGGTAGTGTGCCCCAGAGAAGCACTGTTGAGATGATGTGTCGAGAATTGGGTGCTATTTCTGATTTTGCAACAACAGAGCACATTCTTGAGAACAAAAATGCAACTATTGGATTTGATGCCACCACTCAAGAGGGCGTCCATGTGAATGAAGTCCATGTAACCTCTGCTGAAAGATGTCATATTGTTTCTGTTGATCCATTGGCTGGTGGCTCAGCAGAAGACTATGAAAGCCACATTAATGAATCACTTGACAATTTGGCTGAGGTTTACACAGCGTTTTACAAGGATGACAAGGAGAAAGGTAATTTTCCAAAAATTCGTAGCAACCTGATAGATTCAATTTCCAATTGTATTACCGACAGGGCAACAGTCAACCATGCCACCATCACTCGTCTTGAAAATTGATGGGATAAAAAATTAAACGAACTGAAATGCCATTTACACCCCCTGGAATCAATTGCCAGTAGCTGCAGGAAAGCACTTGGTGACAATGAACCAGAAGGAACTGAAAAGCATTATCTGGGGTCCGAATGTTTGGCAAGTGGGTTAGTTGAGGGCTTCAACAAATTCAGATATAAAGATGCCACTGGTGACCCAAAAGGATTTGTCCGTGCTCTGAATGATGCAAAATTGCCCCGCAGCCTTCTGCCACGATATCATGGAAATCGCCTACACATCATGTTTTTAATCTGTGGCAGGCTTTTCACAAACCAAGATTTCTTCAGGAATTTTCTGAAAGAAGGGACTTTCTCCTGCAACAAACTCAAACAAGCACTGGAGCAAGATTTTGCAAGTCCTGTGGCAATGGTCGAAGTCCAAGTGCTAGGTTTGCTGGGCAAAATTCTCACTGGGCCTTGGATGTCGAAATTTTATCAGGGGGCAGGTGCAGACATCAATCATGTGGAAGGCATAGGAGTTGTGAGAGATGTGCTAGCGAGAGTGGAGGACATCCTTCAGGATCCCTGTTCCACTCTTTCACTCACACATGACTGTTTTGGCTCTGAATTGTCAAAAAATGTAGAGATTGAAACCCTACAGAAAGAGCCTGCTGATAAACATCTGTTTGGTGTGATGATGAAGGCCTGCTTGGAGTCTGTTATTTCCGTCCTGAATAGGCAGTACAAACAGTATTTCACCCTGGAGTTAAGTGAACAGCTACGCATGGAGACAGAAAGTGCCCGCCTCCACAATATAGATGCGGAGCAAGTTATGGGGATGTTCAGTGCGATCAAAGACAAGGCCCCCAATTCCACACTGTGTTTTATCTCATGCAAGATCCGAGCACAAAAGAACAATGTCATTCAGTATCTTGATAAACTTAGTCCAGAAAAAAGACAGAATCTCATCAAAGTGGCTATCACATTAGCAAAAAAACAAAGGAAAAATTGAAGGGGGAAGTGCACTGTGATTCAAGAGGAAATAAAGAACAGGCTTGCTGAAAGGAAGCAGGATAGACATGAAGGCGTGCGAAAAAAGCTGGAATTCAAGATCAAAGCAGGAAAGTTCGATTACTGCACAGATTTTCCAGACATACATGTAGATGATGACTCAAAACAGAAAGTGGATGATATCTTGGCTGGGAAAATTGTTGGCAGGAACATCTGCCACATCTGGTACGATATGGACAGTAAGAGTGACCGTCAGTACTCAGGACATGTGGATAAATTCCTAAAGAAAAAGAAAGGCACCTATGTTATTGGCTACTGGGGAGAAGGGGAAACCTATGAAGAAGATGCGACAGATTATAAATTTTCTAAGTACCAGTTGGCTGTTGACTTCTTATTGAAGGATTTAACACTTGACTAAGTCATAAGTCTCAAAAGAGAACAATATTTGATGGATTACTATTGGAATTATGAGATTCTTTTACATTCTGACACTGTGTATTGTGCTTTCTGACATTTTTTCCTGAAAACTTTTTATTGACATGGAGTGAGACAGTTCTGCATATTCATTGCCAAGGATATTCCAAGATGGACAGCCGTTAGTAAGGTAAATTAAATTAGTTTCAAGTAATTAGTTAAATTATGTCATTCGAAGGCCCGACACAGAGTGATGGGCCTTCTATAGATTTGCTTGCTGGATTTTGTTCCACCTCTAAGTTTCGCACACCATGGAGATTGGACAGCAGTGTACCCGAGGTACATTTGGGGAGATAGCAGCTCAAAGATGTTCAAATAAGACTTTCAGGCAGTATGTGGTAACAAAATAGGGGTTTTGGGGGAATATTTGGTATTGTCATGGTAACAAGTTGAGTGACTGACTTGACCTTTTTGACTAATTAAAAGGTTAAAGGTTCAGTCATGACAAATTACTGATGAATCTTCATTTTAACCACTGATAAATGCAGAGCATCCATCAATGAACATTTCCTGAAAGTGATCTTAATGATCTTCTCTTAACCACTGATACAGGGGATTGTGCCATCTTGATCCTGCTTGATCTTACAGATCCATTTGACACAGTAGACCACAATATTTTAATTTACCGTCTGGAACACTGGGTTGGTATTATGGGAACCGCTCTAGAGTGCTTTAAATCTTACCTTGCGGACAGTGTTGGAGAACATACCTCCTCCCCAGCACCCCTCCCCTATGGGGTCCCCCAGGGGTCTATTCTTGGGCCTATCCTCTTCTCCCTTTACCTGCTACCCTTAGGTTCCATACTAAGAAAACACAACATATCTTTCCACTGTTATGCAAATGATACCCAAATTTATATGCCACTTAAACTCAAAGATCCCCCCTCATTTCAACGGCTTTTAGACTGTCTTGATGACAATCTTGGTGTAATTTTAGATGCAGATTTTAAACTGGACAAAAATCAACTCTGTGGTAAAATCCGGCTTCTTTCACCAAAGGCTTCTATAAAAAGTAAAGCCCTTTCTATCCTCCAAAAATTTTGAAACTGCAATACATGCTTTTATCTCTTCCCGCCTTGACTATTGCAACGTTCTTTGTGCTGGCATAAGCTCCTCCTCCTTATCCCTGCTTCAACTAGTCCAGAACTCTGCTGCCTGTCTTTTTACAGGAACACGCAAGTGGGAGCACATTACTCCAGTACTTGCGGCTCTTCACTGGTTCCCTGTTCGTTTTAGGATTATTTTAAAATTCTATTATTTGTTTTGAAATCTCTAAAAGGACTGGCTCCACCTTAAATTTCAGACCTCCTGACAAAATACGCTCCCCCGAGGGCACTTAGGTCCAATGACCAATTACTACTCACCATCCCTCTGTCAAGACTTAAAAGCAGAGGTGATCGGGCTTTTGCAGTTATTGGCCCCAAACTGTGAAACGAACTCTTCGTGTCAGGCTTGTAGTGCCCATCTTCAAATCCCTCCTGAAAACTCATTTCTATTCTCTTGCATTTTAACTCCATATAAGTTTTATTATTGTCTAGTGTGCTTTTAATTGTTTTACTTTATTTTATTTGTCTGTTTTATTTTATATATTTGAATTGTACAGCACTTTGGTCAGCTGTTGTTGTTTTTAAAGGGCTTTCATGAACTTGAACTTGAAGTTTCATGGCAATATTTCAAGGATTATAGAAGTTACATCAATTTTTGTGAAGAGGTTTCAGTTTCGGGTCACAACTTTCATATTGTTTTAATGTAAATTAATTACTTTAATTACCCCATAATTGCAAATTTCAAAATGCTATAACTTGGTCAGTTTTTAATCTACAGACATAATCTTGGCATTGTTGAAAAGGGTTTTTCAAGCCCTTTCAGATGAAATCATTTGTTTTGGCATAAAACTCTTCAAAATTTTGCTAACATACCTATTAACATTATTCTAACTAGCGATCGTTTTCGAAAATTAAGTTTTACTACATTATCACGACAAATTAACGAAGAAGGCTAACGTTAGCAATTCTCGCTTAACTGTAAGACAAATTTAAATTGCGCAACTCAGTCGTACTAACAACACTGAGTAACAGTGCGCTATCATTGCAGTTATAGTCCAATGTTGCTATTGTAGAAGTGTAGTCCTTTTGGGGGAAACGTTATGGCGTTATTCAATGGGAGCTTGTAATTGTATACAGGCAGATGAAGCACTATAGATAAATCCTACACCTCTCTCTGGGATTAATGTTTTGAGGAGAAGTTTTGAAATGGATGTCAGGAGGTTTCCGGAGGGGGCTTTGAAGTTGCCTGAAGCTGCACCCCAAACTGCAGACTCAGACTGAAGTAAAATAATTTCATATACTCACCTCTTTTGCTGTGTTTGTGTTGTTCCTTGCATAAGACACAATGCACAGAGCGCTCGGTTAAAGAAGAAAAGGACGACGTGTAAATGTGTAAAAAACTAAACTGAATGAAAAAATTGTCCCATGACGATTGAGCATCAGGAAGAGACATTCCTGATGAAACCTGTTTTTCTGCACCACGAAGTGCTTCAGCGGCTGTAGTACTTTGTGGTGCAGAAAAACAGGTTTCATCAGGAATGTCACTTGCGACCTTTTGTTATTCATGGGATGAAATGGTGATTTTAGACTTTTTGTAAAGATGCTCAAGCACTCCTAAATTTCATCTCAGCAGCCCAGAGGGATGATGATAACAATTATAATGAACTGTTGTTATTTGCTGAGCTTGTTTTTAAGCCCTCTAACATTACATTCTGAGAACTTGTGAGAGATGACAAACAATTACAGGTTCAAAGCGATTTATTTAAATAACAGTGATCTGAAACCTTTTTTGTATAAATATTGAAGTTGGTTTGTGCAACTCCTGGCAAGAATTATGGAATCACCTCACAGATGATGTTCATTCAGCTGTTTTACTCCATAGCAAATAAACAAATTGCAGATGTGACACAAAACAGTTTTTGTTCATTAGCTTAATATTCAGGCTTTATGAAACAAACCTCAAACAATTAAATGACACTGTTCAAAAAATTAAGGAAATATTTAATCATCCTGGTATAACACCAAGTCAGTTAAAATTCTGGGATATCAATCTGTCTTTCTAGGATGCACAAGTCATTGTGAATGAATTTCACCTGCTTTGGTGCAAATGAAATTGACATCAGATGCAATGGGGAGGCTATAGCAAGACAATCCTCAGAAAGGGAAAAGTTGTGCATGTGGTGGCCACAGACTACTGCTCTCTGCTTATTGTGTTCTGCTAGTGTTCTTGTCACAACTAGTAGCAGGAGGCAGTACCTGCAGCCTGGTCAGGTTGCACAGGTAGTCCAGCTTTTGCAAAAAGGTTTGCTGTGTCTCCCAGCACAGTCTCAAGAACATGGAGGAGATATCAGGAGACCAGCTGTTACTCCAGGAGAGCTGGAAGGGGCTGTAGAAGGGCATCAACTCAGCAGCAGGACCGGTGTCTGCTCCTTTTTGTGAGAGGGAATAGGAGGAGCACTGCCAGAGCCCTACAAAATGACCTCCAGCAGGCTACTGGTGTGCATTTTTTTTTGACCAAACTATCAGAAACAGACTCCATGAGGGTAGCATGAGGGCCCGAAGTCCTCTACTTGGCCCTGTGCTCACAGCTGAGCACGATGCAGCTTGATTGGCATTTGCCAGAGAACACCAGAATTGGGAGGTCTGCCATTAGTGCCCTGTTCTCTGCACAGATGAGAGCAGGTTCACACTGAGCAGGTGTTACAGGCCTGAAAGAGTCTGGAGATGCTGTGGTGAATGTTATGCTGCCTGTAACATCATCCATCATGACTGATTTGGCAGTGGATCAGTGATGGTCTGGGGAGACGCATCCTTAGGGGGTTGCACAGCCCTCCATGTCAGAGCCCACAGTACCCTGATTGCTGTTAGGTACTGGTATGAAATCCTTAAAGCGATTTATCAGACCTTATGCTGGTGCAGTGGGTCCTGAGTTCCTCCTTATGCAGGATGATGCCCAGCCTCATTTGGTCACAGTATGCAGGCAGTTCCTGGATGATAAGAGCATTGATGCCAGAGATTAGCTCTCTCGTTCCTCTGACCTAAATCCAATTGAGCACCTGTGGGACATTATGCATCAGTGCATCCAACACCGATAAGTACCACCACAAACTGTGCAAGAGCTCACTGATGCTATGATCCAGGTCTGGGAGGAGGTCCCTCGGGATATCATCCGCAAATTCATCAGGAGGATGCCCAGATGTTGTCAGGAGTGTTTTTTATTAGTGAAGTCCATGCCTCTAAGAATTCAGGCCATAAGAAAAGCCCAGGGTGGAGCAACAAAGTATTAATTTTGAATTTTTGTTGGTGATTTCATAATTTTTTCCTCAAATTTTAGTGATGCCATATTTTTCCTCTGCTTATTTTTGAAAAAATATGCCAAAATTAAAATAATCTAATTTGTTTGAGGTGTGTTTCATGAAGCCTGTTGTGTCATATCTGCAATTTATTTGCTATGAAGTAAACAAGCTGAATGAACATCCTCGGCAGTGATTCCAGAATTGCAGCACGCATGACCTTGCTTGCCATGACTTTTCTGATCCTCAGAGCTGGACTCGGACTACAAGAGATGTAAAATCCTCACTGATATGAAATTGTGTTATCGTCTGCTGAAAAGGATGAACTTCTCTAATTTTTTTTTTCTCTCAATTTGCAAATGTTCTCAATCGGTGAAAGATCAGGACTGCAGGTAGGCCAGTTCAGCACAAGGACTCGTCTACTACGAAGCCATGCTGTTGTAATAGCCTATATGCGGTTTTGCATTGTCCTGCTGAAATACCCAAGGCCTTCCCTGGAATAGATGTCATCTGGAGGGGAGCATATGTTGCTCTAAAACCTTTATATACCTTTCAGCATTCATGGTTCTTTTTAAAACATGCAAGTGTCCCACACCATATGCATTAATGCATCCCCATACCATCAGAGATGCTGGCTTTTGAACTGAACGCTGATGACAGGAGGGGTGGTCTTTCTCTTCTTTTGCCCAGAGGACACAACACCCATGATTTCTAACAAGAATGTCAAATTTGGACTCGTCTGACCACAGGACACTTTGCCACTTTGCTAAAGTCCATTTTAAATTAGCCTTGGTCCACAGAACACAGTGGCGCTTCTGGATCATGCTCCACAATGGCTTCATTTTTGCATGATAGAATTTTAGGTGGCATCTGTGGACAGCACGGCGGACTGTGTTTACAGACAGTGGTTTCTTGAAGTATTCCTGGGCCCATTTAGTAATGTTAATGACAAAATCATGCCGGTGAGTGATGGAGTGGTGTCTGAGGGCCCGAAGATCACGGGCATCCAGTAAAGGTCTCTGGCCTTGTCCCTTACGCACAGAGATTTTTCCAGTTTCTCTGAATCTTTTGATGATGTTATGCACTTTTGATGATGAGACCTTCAAAGCCTTTGCAATTTGACATTGAGGTACATTGTTTTCAAAGTATTCCACAATTTTTTTACGCAAGCCTTCACAGGTTGGAGAGCCTCTGGCCATCTTTACTTCTGAGGGACTCAGCCTCTCTAAGACATCCCTTTTATAACCAATCATGTTTCACACCTGATGCCAGTTAACTTAATTACTTGCCTAAATGTTCTTTCAGCTGATTCTCTTATACATTAATTGCTTTTTCAGCCCTTATTTGCCTGTGTCCTAACTTTTCTGAGACTGTTGCAGCCAGCAAATTTTAAATGAGCTCATTTTGTGGATAAAAATGTAAAATGTCTCAGTTTCAACATTTGAAATGTTATCTGTGTTCTATTGTAAATAACATATTGGCTCATGTGATCTGAAAGTCATTGCATTTTGATTTTATTCACAATTTATACTTCGTCCCGACTATTTCGGAATTGGGGTTGTACATTATCGGGGCTGCCCTGATGAGTCTGCGAGCAGTTTGGGAGGCATAAGATTGAATCTGTAACTCCTGACAGAAAATCTTGGCTGAAGATAGGTTCTGACTAAGGTCCCAGGCCAGATTTCTGTGATTGTTGGGAGGGGTGAATCTGGAATACATTGGCCTAAAACTCATGTAGTCTGAGCTCGCCTTATATTGGTGGGAAAATGTACCTGAAATTAAAGGTCAGTTTCAAAACTCCAGGTCATATTCTTTTTACAGAGCATGGTTTCAACATCTACTGTCTGCTTTGGAGCCACTACAGCTTCACACTGAACCACACCAGGTCTTTCAAATTTCAAAATATAATGCTTTTGTTATTGGGAAGCCTCTGTTGATTTGACATGGAATGACCCATGATGCATCTTTCATTGCTTGATGTGGACTGTCCCCCGTGCAGTTCAGAGACTGACATATTGTTTTGTACATTTTTCTGTAAATCTGTTATAACTTGATCCTTTACTTTTTTGGAAAGTTATGGTTGTTATGATTGAGTCTTTGCCTCAAGTTTCATTAACTGACTGGGGGTCCTCTCTGAAGCTTCTGAATTCAACTAAAATCTGTGATAGCTCATTCTGAACCTTTATTTTTATTCACTACAACTAATCAGGATCCCTTTGAATGTAAGACTGTAACATAATTGAACTGATGTTTGCCTTAGTGAAAAAGGAAAGTGTTGAGTTCTTCTGCAAATTTTACATTCCATTTTTAATGTTAATAAAATACTTTGTGGTGCAAAATGCATGTTTCTGTATAGTAATTAATTAAAGTACTATTATTGTATATTAAAATATTATATGCTGTTTAAAATAGATATGATATATACAGTTTATATAAAATTTATATTCATGTATTAATTGTCATCAATTGAAATGTGTGATTTAGCAGGGGATTTAACAGTTTTGCAACGCGCAGTATGCATGAAACATTCTCTTTAAGGCCTGAGTCGCCCAAAATGGGTCATCCTGGTCTGAAGAAATTTTTTGGTAAATTAAATGAATTATTTTCAAACAGACTCGCAATGTTTGCGCTCTCAGTTGAGCAGGGTTAAGCATGTGCCAATGTTAGCCAAGTTGATTGTCTTTTTTTTTTAATTGAATGTTTTTTTTTCATTTCGCAAGGTGAATACAAGTACGCCTGCTAAGTCGTACAAGGAAAATGCTAATTAAACAGAAGAAATCCATTCAATAAACATAAGGAAGGAAGAGCCGAGAACAAGCATCGCGCTAAGTACTACAAGCTCACCAACTGGCGACCTTTGATAAATTACGTTGCCACGAGGAGCAGAACACGAACTGACAACGTTACGAAGTAGTTACGTCGCTACGACGAATCCAGGAATTCACTTTTCCGGTTGTCATGACGTAATCAGTTACGTTGCCACGACGAATCTAAGGTCGTCCGGTTACGTTGTCACGACCTCGTGGCAACGTAAGTGTGTTAGCTGGGATTGCCCATTTTTACAGTTATCATACAAAATTATGTAAGTAGATTAAGAAACAGTAGGCTAAATTACAACGTTGTATTAATTTATATTGGCTGCATTTAACAATGGGATTGCACACAACACAACATAATTTTAGAAGATGTCAATAACTGGAGAACACACAACATAATTGTTGGAGAAGTCGATAGCTGGAGAACGTCAATATTTTATGAAAATATTTTTAATCACAATTTTAAAAACTGCCACAATTGAAATTTAGGCTACCCTACAACATTTTAATGGAATATTGCATGCAGCAGTTAAACTGTATTTTACACTTTGATTATTAAATTTTGCAATTAATTCACAGTTTACATGCGTGCCGATTCCTGCGGATCATATTCGAACTGATCCAGCCGAGGGCCGTCATAAGAAACAAGTGTTGCTTCATGTAAGGCAACTAAAGGCAGAATGTCTGATGTCCCTGAGAACATTTGTCCTTGTTTCGTCTGTCCTCTTTCCTGTTTCCTCCATGTATCCTCAGTGGGAGGGACTAAGACGCAAGGACACGACGCAAGTGAGGGAAACGAGGATGCAAGTCAAGAGAATTGAGACGCAGCCTATGACAGGCCGGGGACACGTCGTCACGTTACCTAGTGTGAGTGCAATCGGATTCTCTTGTTAGCGTGGTAGTCTTCCTTAACTGTGAGAAATTGACCTATGGCTAAGCCACGCCCCCTCC
Organism: Gymnothorax javanicus; assembly: GCA_029692085.1. NCBI lineage: Eukaryota > Metazoa > Chordata > Actinopteri > Anguilliformes > Muraenidae > Gymnothorax > Gymnothorax javanicus. The sequence goes on from CM056198.1 coordinate 78,582,929, forward strand.
ACTGACTCGGACAAACAATCAACATTTTAGAACAGGCGCTAATGGCTGGTATCAGAGTCGGAGATATTTTTCAGGATGCTATCGATGATTTTTGGCGATAGAAGGCTCAAATATCATCAAGAAGGCAGCAAATAGGGTTACACTATGCATTCTGGGATACATTAATGAATTTAGAGTGGAGAAGGTCAACGATAAGTTTAAATTAGAAGCTAAAATTTTCAGGTCTCAGGGCAAACGCGATCAACCGTATCTCGTTGATGTCACCCTCTCACACAACAAGACAGGATCAGCATTGTTCGTGCACCGCAGGGTAATAAATTTAATTTACGTATTATTATTGCTAGCTACCGAATTTAAGAAATATAACCTGACATGACTGAACTCCTTCTAAGTAAACAAGGTGACATGGTGAACAAGGCAGCCAGGAGCTCACCTTAAGCCAACGTCCGTCAGCACCAGTGAAGTTACGCCAGAGTTTACAAACTTAAACTAACGTTAGCTAACATAGCGATGTAAAAGATGACTTCACATTAATCTCCAGCGAAGTGACAAGATGCCGCTTTAAACACGATGTTGACTTAGCTTGGAACAAATGTAGATAGACATCCTTGTTGACCTTTGTTAACTACGTTAAGCTGATAGTGGGGTCTTCCACAAAGCTTTAAGCTGCTTTCACAACGGAAGCAAAACGAATTTTTCGCACGACAGATAACATTCAAAGTCAATGCAAACGCGCGTATTCGCGTCTTTGCATTGACTTTAAATGTAATCTGTCGTCCGAAAAATTCGTTTCGCGTCCGGTGTGAAAGCAGCTTTATCCAGAGGAGACATTTCTCTCGGTTATGATGTGGCTTTGGGAAGGGTATAAAATACACCCCATCGGCCAGCCTCTCGGGATACCTCATATCTGAGTTAAATTTACCCCAAGCACAGCGTTTGACCATTTTTTTAAACTTAGAAACATTTTAAAACCCCATAAAAGCGAACGATTTGGAGTTTCCGTAATGCACTTCAATGGAAGTTCAGGCTCAGAATGACCTGATGACGTTTTCCGCAAAGGTTAAAAAAGTGGTTAGGAATTAGTGGTTAGGACGTAATTTTTTGACTATTCGGACCCAGCCCTTTCCTTAATATTTAAAGAATTTGAATACACGTATCATGCCTGCCACCGTAATTATTTCCAGATCACTTTTCAGGAGTCAGGAACTTTCCTGGGTAAAATAAATAAATATTCGGACGCAGCCCAGGTTCCTAACTAGGATGTTTCCTATTCTTCCTACTGAGATGAGATGACTTAAGCAGCCATATTTCCTCAAAAATACCACCTGGGCTTGGCCAAGCAAAAGTAACGGAAGGACACTGTTACATAACAATGTCATTCATTTAAGGTATGCAGCATGATGAATCTTTTTGTTTCAATTGAGCAAGTTGGCCTTACTTAATAATTTCCCTATTCTGCAAAAGTGTAGGATATACATAATGTCCAAAATAAACTTGGTAACGGAAGGACAAATGTTCACTTCCCCTTGACCAGGCCCACCTACTGAGGATGCTTCCTTGCAAATGAGAGAGATGTGTCTAAAAACAGAAAAGCACCGCCACCTGTCGGACTGGACCGCTAGATCAATGGTTTTTGTGGTGAGGCGATGACAAGGCGCTAAATGTTTCCATAAAAAGCAAAAATGCTTTAAAAAATTTTCTTTCGCTTGTCAATGTTTTTCGATTGAAAAATGTTATTATCTTTTCACCAATTATCAAGACAAGGTTTATTTGAAGTGTTTGTCATTTTATCTCTGTGGCGAATCTGCATTCTGTATTTACGTTTGCTAAATATAGCTACACTAGGGTCTGGTTGGAAGCTATGAAACTAGGGAATTCAGAGGGATAAAAGAACAGCAGCGGCGCAAACACCGTAACGATATTGGTCTGCCAGTGGCTACCTTTGAATTATAGCCACGAAAATCGGGTTCTCGAACTGTGGGCGAAATCGGTGATATTACGGCTTTTGATCAACATAGTGTGTTTGTGTCTCTTAGTAGCCAATCATTTTCAGTCGGCAGGCATGACATGGTGGTACGAATCATTCATAATTCTTGATACAGCAAGGTAACTGACTTCTTGGCAGACCCGTGGCTATCAATTTGGTATTCGGCAGACCTGAAAAACATAAGATAATTTATATAGCTATATGTTTGGCCTATGTAAAGATCTCGGTTTCGAATTTTGCTCGATAGTAAGTTTGTGTGCATAGTAGCTAACCAAGTTAGGTCGCTGACTAGCTTGCCAGTAAGTAAGCAAACAGGCGAATCAAACGCTTAGTTGGCTAGCTGGCTAGCTTGTGAATGAACGTCCGGCTGCCCGTCGCTAGCAACCTGGCGAGCTATCGAGCTATGTGCGTTATTTGGTGAAGTAGGTTAGTTTGCTAGCATAGGTGTTAATTTTAATTATGGAGACAAATTTACAGAAGAGACGCGAGAGCAAAAAATCCCTCCGGGTGAAAGTTATCAGCTTAGGAAATGCGGAGGTTGGAAAGGTGAGTAGTCACTTTGAAAGACCTGATATTGCAAGCATTCTTGCCTTAATCTAATTAGCGATAGCTACGATCTGTAAGTCAAATTACCTGCTTTAGTATTATTATTATTGTTTTTGTTGTTGTTGTGTAATAATGCGAACGAACGGTATTTCACTCATGAATTTCTTTGGAATAACTTGTCAGCTTTCAGTCACGCTGGAGCTATCGTCTTTGGTGAATTGCTTGTGGTCAGTCACAATCTTGGAGGGGGGAGTATGCAATTTTGCGCAGTTGTTTGTTAAAATGGTATGGTCTGTCGATATTTGAATTAGGAATCTGTATGGTCATTGTATTAACATCTTTTCTGACATTTCAATGGGAAAGCTGAACTTGTCAACCTTGAAGCAGTATATAAGGCTTGAGAAGCACTCTTCAAATTTTTCTTCCATGTTTTGTACTAATAAAAGGTCAATATTTTTTACTTAAAAGCCAATATGCCCTCAAGATTTGTCAAGAATTTTGGAGTAGTTCAGCATGGTTTCCTGGGAAAACCTAATGACACGTCCGTTGGGTGTTTGCTCCCAAATTTCTGCATAGTTCTCCGTTCGCAGGAGAGTGCTAAACATCTTGTGCAGTGCTTACTTAGTTTAATATTTCACCTGAGTGGGTAAGAATGTATGTATTTTCCACACTTTTGCTGAACGATTTATTTTGGACATATAAGGTGTTTTTGTTTGGATGTTGGATTTTTTGTATCTTCTTTTATTCCAGCATCCTCTATGATTTCTGTATTTTTGGCAATTACAAATAAATGAAGGACATTTGGGACAGTCAAATGGGTAGATGTTTATTTCAGAGAGTTTAGCTTTGGGCTTTTTTAGATATTCTGTGGACATTTAGATTAATTAGCAATTTGACTGTTTATTTGAACTTTCATTGAAAAATGGGCAAAATATGGATCCACGATTACTGCATGTATCCTGAAATTGTCTGCCTTTAGCCGTCGTCATATTTTGTTCAGTAACCAAGAGTTTGATAGTCTTCCCTCCTCCTGAATATGCTTTGTAATGCCATAGGGTCATTCCTAAAATATTTCAACATTATTCAGTAATTTTGAGTTGGTAAATTGCATTACTCTGGTTTATATTGTTATATTTGTCTCTTAACTATATTTTTATTTCCTTCAAGGAGCACTTTGAAATTATGATTGCAAAATGCGCACATTTATGCCAAACCGATAAAAATATAAAACCCCTATTCTGAAAAAGATGCCATAAGAACATGCATAAGCAGTCCACTTCTGTGTCTTTCTGTATATGGTGCACTTGTGAAAGTCACCATGCCATGCGCTCTGACGCACCCCCTACCATGACAGAGACTGGGTTTTGGACCAAGTGCTGGTAACAGCTTGGGTTGTCCTTGTTGTCTTTGGTCTGGAGAACAAAGGCAGTTTTTTCCAGTTACCGCTTGAAATGTTGACTCGTCAGGTAAAATGCACTTCCACTGTCCTTGCTATTTTCCATCTACATGGCTTGGAGCCCAGAGAAGTTGCGATGCTTTTGTACATTGTTGGTGTTTGGCTTCAGCTTTGCGTTGTAAAGCTTTAACTTTCATCTCTGGATGCAGCATTGAATGTTTTTGACTGAGAAAGGTATACCAAAGAATTTCAGAGCCCATGTGGTGATATCCATCATAGTCTCATGTTTGCTCTTTAGACATTGACATCTGAGGGTTGGAGGTCACATGCAAGAGGTTTTCAGATTTGCACCAAAATTTAACAAGTCGCTCAAAATTTGACTGATTGGGTCATTCCATGTCAACTCAGCCACCCATGTACATGACACAGAGCTTTCAAAAGTAGCTGGCGACCGGTGATAATCGCCGTCTACTCGGGACATGACGACCGGCTACTTGCGACTCTGATTCTCCATATCATGAAATTCTTTTTGTCACCTTTCTCGTCTCTTTAACCCGGAGTTTAGCCATATTTTCAATAAAAGGAGTCATTGCGTTATTTCCTTGCTTTAGTAAGCCATCATGGTTTCCTTCATCGCACATCTACAGGCCTGGCGCAGCCTCCGTATGCTACGTTCGTACCAAAGCGATAGATAACTCAGAGTGGTGCCACTCATTGACTTTGTTGCTTGAGTGGTCACGTGGTTCGTGGGGAAGCGCTATAGTTCCAAACCAAGGACTGTATAAAACATGGACGACGCGTCTCCATTTACTCCCATTCAACAAAAATGGAGCCAAAATATCCTCGATACGGGCGCTGTCATGGTGCACATTTGGAGCCTGAGTCGGCGCAGTAGTGATCGGGGGGGGTAGAGCCACGCTATCGAATCCCGCCCACACACCCACCCGAACAGCCCCCTAAACTTCTAACCTGGTCTGGCAGCTAGGCTATAAATGTAAGTGCCCGTAATAGCCAGCTCTCACACGGGGATGGTACAGTTTACCATAGTAAAGTGAAAGGACCCAACTGCCGGCAGGGTAACTATTCGGTCATTAATAAGGTAAATAGACTCTATGGCTAAACAGGCCCCACCCCGCAGTCATCCGTTTTGAAAGTAGTTGAAGTACCTAACTGGCTATCTATGATATCTTGTCACTGAATCTTGCTTAACAAGCTAGGTATGTCGCTAATTACATTAAGTAACGCAGGTGTCAGATTTTTGCCACTTCTCGGCCACATAGCTAGCTCCAGTCAATGTTAACTGTGACTTACCCAGTGTTGCGAGTGGCGAGCATATTAACGCCGACTTTCGTTGTATTTTCTAAATCGTGTTCCGCCGGGAAAGTGTAATTTCATATGTGCATGTACTAGCTTAGTAATGGGTCGAACTTCTAATTTTTCAACACGTTAGAACGGTAGATCGAATTTTGAATTAAAATAAACCGTCCTTCTCACCAAAATTGGCTTGCTGTGTTTAATAAGTCCCGTATCTTACTGTTAGCTAATGTTATATTTCTTAAAAATGTAACATAATCGCAATTGAAGATAACCATCATAGCTTGGGGGACCGGCAATTCATTCTCTGTGATAGTTAACTTGGCAATGCAACACCCCTACACTTTCTTTTATGTGGACTCGATGTATTTGAATGCACAGATAGTAATTATTTGAGTTTTGGTATCCTCATTTTTAGACGACGAAATGGACTCGGTAATTCTTGCATCCTCCACAGTGGCCAAGAGTATGTATACATCTCATGGGAAGATCTGGAAACCGACGCCTGTGGTTATTTAAGCGTAAGACTTTTTACTGGAGATGTGTGGGAAACCCTGTGGAGTTGGGCTGCGTCCCAGCTCTCTGAGGATGTATTATCCTTTCCTATACTTACACAGTGGATAGAAATTCAATACACCCCCTGAATTTTTTTTCAGATTTACTTGACATATGGTCTGTAATTAAAGTGCAATTAATCTGTGTGTTTTTCCTACAAATCTACATAGAGTCCTTAACCTTTTCAAAGTGATAAACCAATTAAAAATTTGTTTTAACATTAATCAAAAATGAGCAATTGCAATAAATTGGTTTGATAAGTATCCACCCCCTTCACTGAATCATCCCATAAACTATCACAGGAAACGACAAATTGCCTTCAAGACCAAACGATAGCTAATTGCCCCACACCTGTGTGGAATCACAGCAATTAACTTAATGACATGAATAAAAACGGCTGTTTACCATGGTCCCTTGGTATGCAAGAGCAGTCTCACTGAAAGGCAGAAGCATGGGCTCCAAAGAACACACAAAAGAAGTCTGTGACAAAGTTGTGGAAAGGTACACATCAGGTGAGGGATAAAAGAAGATTTCTAAGGCTTTGAACATACCTTGGAGCACTGTTAAGACCATAATTAAGAAATGGACAGTGCATGTCACCACTCAGTCTGCCAAAATCAGGGCGTCCGTCTAAACTGGATGACCAGGAGAGAAGACAACTGGTCAGAGAGGCTACCAAGAATCCAATGGCAACATTGAAAGAGCTCCAGGCTTTATGGCCAACAGAGGGAAACTTGTGCATCATACAACTATATCAAAGGTATTGCACACATCTGGCCTGTATGGAAGGGTGGCAAGAAAAAAGCCATTTCTCAAAAAGGTCCACCAGGAGGCCTGCTTGAAATTTGCAAAAGAACGCCTTGGGGAACCTGCAACAAACTGGCAGAACGTTTTGTGGTCTGATGAAACCGAAATAGAACTTTCTGGCATGAATGCCAAAGGCTATGTTTGGTGAAAACCCAACACCGCACATCACCAAGAAAACACCATCCCGGCTCTGAAGCATGGTGGTGGCAGCATAATGTTATGGGGATGTTTCTCATCTAAAGGGACTGGGGAACTTGTCAAGATTGAAGGGAGGATGGATGGGGCCAAATACAGGGATATTCTGGAGAAGAACCTGAGGAAGTCTGCAAAGAGACGGAGAATGTGTCCAAAATTCATATTCCAGCACGACAATGGCCCAAAGCACAAGGCCAAAACTACTACTGAGTGGCTTGTAAAGAACAAGGTGGATGTGCTGGAATGGCCAAGCCAAAGCCCTGACCTAAATCCAATTGAAAACTTGTGGAATCACTTGAAGGTTGCTGTTCATCAGTGCAAAGCAACAAACCTCTCCCAGCTTGAACAGTTCTGCAAAGAGGAGTGGGGGAAGATCTCCAAGTCCAGGTGCGCCAACCTTGTGCAGAGCTACTCAAAAAGACTGGTAGCTGTAATTGCTGCCAAAGGCGCTTCCACCAAGTATTGACTCAGGGGGGTGTATACTTAAATTAGGAAATTTCAATTTTGTTTGTTAAATGCATTTTTTTTTTTTCCAAATTAAAATAATTTCACTGCATTCATATGGTATGTTGTGTTCTTTTGGTCAGGGAAAAACAAGTCCCATTTTAATCCATTAAATTTACATTCCGTGTCACAACAGGACATAAAAATATTGAAAAAAAAAAAAAATATATATATATATATTTTTTTTTACGTGCGTATTACATTATCAACAGCTGGCGATTGCGCAATGACTCAGAATTAACAGGAATCAATTTGTGGGGGAAAAACATATAGGCTATATTAAAAGACCGATCTTTGGACGTACGAATCGATCTTTGGGGCAAGTCACGGTATTGGCGACATGGCTGTTGAAAAAATTATTTCTGAATCTTCATAAAAAAAGTGTGACATCTTGATCTAAGATACCTATAGCTCCCGATAATGTATGATTCAATTTCGTGACTCACGTTTTTCATATGCAAATGAGGTCATTAATGAGAAAATCAGAGAAAATATCGTTACGGACGGGACATCAGTTTTTTGGCTCTATGTCATTTAATTATTGGAGTACAATCATAAAATTTGGCGTCAGTGTGTACTGACATGTGATATAGAGTGATACATTTGCGAAAACTGCATATTTTTCTGTGTTTCTGAAAAAAATGGACTTAAATCAAGGAATGTTTACAAATTACAAAAAAATCTACTCAAAGTTTCCCCTATTGTTTTGATGAGAATCAGAGAACGTTGCAATTAATTTTCCTCTTCCTAGGGATCATAAGTAATGGTAGTAAACACATTCCAGGCCAAAAAAAAAAATTCAATCCGGAAAACAAAGGGTTCAAATTTTGTCCCGTCCAGAACGAAGACTGTCGCGGAGAGTCCGGATTTGGTAGGAACCATGATTAAATGTGCTAATTTAGAGTTCTGAGCAGTGGCGGGTGGTGGACGGAAAACTGGTGGGGCGGAAAACATCCCTTGAAACGGATGAGATTAGTGACCCGATTTCAATCATTGTTCTGGGTCAACATGTTAGTTTTCCTTATAATGAAATGTTTAGGCGAGTGAATAATAAATTCTATAGAATGTTTAATTCACATGCCTTAATCATAATTCTTAACGAAAAAATCCACTGTGGATTGTCCGCGTTAAATTTTGTCACATCCTAAGCAAGTCGTCAAACCTGCGCGTAATGATTGTTAAATTGAAAAAGATTGAAATGCACTCTTTTTTTGCGTTCAACTGGTGTGTTTGACTTCTCGTCTTAACGAAAACAATTAGCTACACCTGAGAGGGGAGAGTTCAAGTGTCCTTTACTAGGGAAATTGACTAAAACAGATCAAAACAAATAAGCAGTTTAAAGACATGTTTAACGCCCTATCGATTTTATTGATTTATTGATCTGCCTACGCCGTATTGTACATATCGGAATTTTCATGGATGGCTTGAATCACTTTTTGTGCCACATTTTCGGGCTAGTGAAACTGTATACTACTTTTCATTGCTGGTGCAGGGTGCTATTCATTTGATGTTGTAAATCTTGATCATTTGTATAAAATCAATAATCTGTTTGATTGGTGGCAATTTGTTATCACTAGTAAGGTGCTCTTGAATTGATGAGAAATGATTATCAATTTAGAAAAACTAGAAACTTACTCTTTTCCACATTTATTGATTATTGATTTGTGTATTGATTTCTGATTATTTATTCCCAATAAAACTGTTCTATCTATGTACCAAATGTATTTGTCAGTCCAACTGGAAAATGTTAGGCGCATAGACTCCATAAAACCCTGTCAAATAGCCCGGAAAACTAAGGGCGACAAAAGCGTCCCGTCCGTAACGTTTTGAAGTGTCCCGTCCGTAACGGATGCTTAATGAGCCTATTGCCTAAAAAAAACCATTTTGTTCGAAATTTTCATTTGACGTTCTAGAGAAACTCTCTCGCTATCATGTGAATGAGGAAATGGTTTGGAATTCTGCATGAATGAAGAGAATTTTTAATTTCCCCAAAGCAACTAGAAAGTCATGTCGCCAGCTGTCCCGTCCGAAACGGAAATTCAATGCAATTTTTTAAGCCACTGGAAATAGTCAGACTGAAATTCTTCTTGTCATCTCACACAGCCCCTTAGGGTCAATACTGTGACCCCAAAAGTTTTTTCTCTTCAATGCCCATAGACAGTCTTCTTAATGTCCCGTCCGTAACGATTCAAATACTGTGACTTGCCCCCTTAGGAATTAAAATGAGCATCGATCCAGAATCGGAGAATCGATTTTTTTCAACACAGGCCTAGTTCTCAACACCTTTGTTTACTACCAAACAAATTTAATTTCCGTTTGCACCTTAGTGGTTGCAGATTCCTATTTGCTGTATCTGAGCATTGCGCTAATTCCATGACTCTGTCTCTCATTCGCGTTTGAACGAACGTTTATGGATTTTTAATCCACAGAAAACCGAGTAGTTAATTAATGGTAGTTCGTTTGCAGGCGAACTATATATACTGAACAAAAATATAAACGCGACAGTTTAGTCCTTTCAATATTCTGCATAATTATTTCTGAGGTTGGCTTAGTTGGGTTTATTTATGTGACCAAGGTTGTGTGCCACTGGTATGTGTGCATTTCAGTCACCTTCTACAGATCATTGTCAAGTTCATGCACTTTGTCAAAATTGGCCTGTCAGACAGGTGGGGCATGATCCAGAGCTATTGAAATCAGGTACAGTCAGCCCAGGCACATCCTGTACTCTGGTCAATAAAAGGCCACCTCAAAAGTCCCAGTTCTGCCATTGTTCAAAATGCCATAAATGACTCGAGCCATCAGGGAGCGTGCCATTGGCATGCTCAATGCAGGAATGTTTCTCAGGGGTGTTGAAAGGGCTCTTAATGTCCATGTTTCAACGATAAGTTGCATAAAACACCTTTTTGAGGAATGAGGAGAGACAGCACACTGCCCACATGCATCACGACCATGATTGACAACCCCCACCCAAGCCCGCCATATCAGGACTCTCCATCTCTGTGATTGTTTGAGACCAGTAACTCCCATTGCAGATGAGACAGCTGGTCCCCACCATCACCCCATTTTTGCCAAAACCGTGAAAAATAATCTCCAGGAAGTCCATATCTTTACGTCTTTTGCCCTTTGTGGATTGGACCTCTCCTCAGCTCGATGAGGAGAGGGGGGAGGGCCTGTGGTCCCAGAGCGAAGGAGGCGGAGCAGAAAGTTTCTGTGTGTGAGACAGGGACACGGAGAGGGAGAGGAGAAATGGGTGCAAACTTGCGGCCCATGTATTGCCATTTTAACGCAAATTCTACCATTCATTCCAGCAAATTCTGCATTTTGATTGGTTAACACCAGGTATCTATTCACCGGTAAACTACCTCGCACTGGGTCAAGACCTCGTCATGATTACGCCGACAAAATAAGGCTACAGTTTGCATACAGTCTTACTCGCTAGCGAGCTAGTTAGCTACCTAGCTAGCAATAGTATAGCTAGCGCGCTAATGTATTTAGCTACATAGCCAACTGGCTACCGAGCCAAAAAGGCTGCAGTTCGCTTTCAATGCGTACACTGTCATACTCGTTAGCGAGCTAGTTGGCTTCCTTGCTAGCAAGCCAAAGTGATATTGAACTGTGTGTCATAGCTAGCACGCCAATATTTTCGTAGGGGTGTTGACAAGAGTCATGGTAGAATGGAGATAAACCTACCGTTTTTTTTTTTTTTTTTTTTTTTCGAGCACTCGGTATTTAACCAGTATTTTCGTAGGGGTGTTGACAAGAGTCATGGTAGAATGGAGATAAATCTACCAATTTTTTTTTTTTTTTTTTTGAGCACTCGGTATTTATCCAGTATTTTCGTAGGGGTGTTGAGAAGAGTCATGGAGATAAACCTACAGTTTTTTTTCGAGCACTCGGTATTTATCGTAGGCTAGATACCTGGAAATTTACGTTTGCAACCTCGCGCTTGCCAAATGAAATTTCCAGGTATCTATCCCACGATAAATACCTTGTGTTCGAAAAAAACGGCAGGTTTATCTCCTAAATAAACCATATCGATATAAGCAATATTGTCCCGTGTTATATCTTGTTTAGAAATATATCGATATAGATTAAAATACCAGATTTCGCCCAGCCCTAATTTGGGGTCATTTATGTATTGTTTCTAGCGGTTTTATTGGACGCTGAATGTGCTCACTTTAACTGATCTTTGAAAAAAATAGTGCCGGTCGGGAAAAGCTGAGTGGCGGTCAGTGCATTCCGAGTGCTGGTCAGGGCCGACCAGTGCCGATCAGCATCGGCAGAACCCTGGTAAAATAAGGTATATTTCAGGTATTACTGAGTTAGTGAGTTATACTTGTTCGTTATAAGATGTGGTAAGTGTTTATCAGTGACGTGCCGTCAGAGGTCAGTTAGGGTAGGCAGAATCCTCACCGTTAAACAAACGATAATGCTTTTCCTGTGCTTGATTAGCAATGTGAGGATTGATTAACTAATTTCCAGGACTAAACGGCAGAATGGCGTGCCAGTTCCATCCACGACATTATCGCTCAGTGCATCGAACTTAAAATGCTCACGAGACGGCAAGTTTGTTCATATTTGCTTAGAGGAAGCTAATGCAATGCCATTAACAATTATTAAAACCTTTCTTATGCGGCGTTCAATGTGTGGTCAATATGTTTACAGTAATATTTCCCCCCTTAAACACATACTTTTTAATGCCATTTTTAAAAAATAGGGAGTTTATTTTCAGTCTTCTTTCATAATCCGATAAACAAAAGATCAATACAATATACGGAATTACCGAGAGAGTTGAGATTTTTCGTAAGTATTAAGATTTACTTCCTTGCAGTCTCGAATCAAAGCATAAAGGTAAATTAATCTTTTTGTCACTATCACCTCATAATCATTACAGGCTTAATTGACCAGAAAAAAGGTCAAATTGATTGATTGACAATCAGGCATAGTACATTGAAACATGTTGACAAAATCTAGCGAGAAAAAAGGAGAAGTCACTGCCTACCCTGACTGCACGTCCCGGGTGTTTATATAAGGTCGCGAGCTTGGAAGTGGGAACTGCTAGCTTTTCATTGCAGGGTGAATGTTCTGACTTAAATAAGCAGTTCCTTCAATGAGTGTGTGCTGGCTAGTGGGACTCTTATGAAAAATTGACAAAATTCTTAACTTCATCATGCAAAAAGGCGTATTTTGTGTTTGGAAAGGTTACTGGTGACCATTGATGTCCAACTGTACCTATATTGATAAACGCATGCTAAATTCAACGAGAAAATCATTCATGCGTCAAAAGTTGATTTTTGTTTAATATATGAATATTTTATGATTTGACAGTGCACCATTTTGGGGGATGTTAGAGTTTGGGAAGCCACTTGGAGAGCTGTCTTATTTGGCGCCTAGAGAGTTGGGAATTAAGAATTTAATTCTGAGATTAAGTATACTTTTGGTCAAGGTGTTTTTGATCCCAGAAATGTATAGTTTTAGCCCCCTGCCATCTTTCAGTTCTCTGTATTATTTTTTGACCATTTCAATGCTGAATTTTCATTAAGATTTTTTATGTTTGCAGCCCTTTTTCTTTACCAAAATCATGTAAATAAACTGAAATAAGATGAATTCTAGATGCTACAAGTGTCTTGACTCAGTTGAGCCATACCCTTCCTCACTGTGAAGCTGCAATCTTGAATTATTAAGCCTTAAATAAGGTAATGCATAAATAGCCAGATTTGGCTTCTGCGCAAAGGGGTTAAAAAAAGACTTCCTTATCACGCAATGCACCCCGGTGCTCAATGGAGAAAAGAGTAAAATAGTGTGAATAGGTGCTCTTGGACTTGGAAACAAACTGAAGTAGAAAACAAACCCCAAGGGTGTCCAGGTCCAGGCACTCAAAAATGACGGTCTGAAGAGAAAAGTATGCTAAAAAGCCTTTATTAACATAGGCTGAAAAGAGATTAAAATATCAACATGTTTTGACCCACTCAGGTCTTCATCAGGACAAAGTAATAGTGAAAACCCAAAAGGAAAACAGATTATATAGACATCAGCTGTGCAAAGTTGAGGTAATTAAGGTAATCCCGAACATGTGGGCAGGTAGAATCAATCAATTAAACAATGAGGGTTATACAAAACAAGCGACCACAAGGCATGATAGTTTAATTATTTAGAAGTTGGTGTCTATAAAGTCTCATCAAGAAAATAATGGAAGACAGGAAATAAGTCTATTCACAAACAAGTCAGATCATGACAGATCAGTGACAAAAAAATAAAGTTGAAGATAATCTAAGTAGATAATATAAAAAATGGTTAGATAGGAGGAATATATCAACCCAAATAAACAAAAAAGATGAGCAGTAGCAACATTTCAAATAACAATAAATTCTCTGGCACGAAAAATTGAAAAACAAAGGGTGGGACAACTATCAAAAAAACATACCATAACTTGATTAACCACATTTTCTGAGTTCAATTTCACTAGCCACACCCAGGCCTGATTGGGTGATTCTCACGAAATTGCATTTTGTGATGTCTGTAAGGATTTGATAGAGTAAACTACTAAAACAATCATACTTTTGTATTATATATCGAGGGATGACTGCAATAAACAGTTATAAAACATCTGGACATAACTGTTTATTGCAGTCAGCCCTCGATATCAAACTATGGTATGTACTAATTGTAAGACTACTGTTGTCTTTACATTTGATGGATTACTCTGTATTTTATGACAACATTTCTACCTAAAAGTTCATTACCGTAACGTGTCCGGACTTTTATTTTTTACCTTAAACCCAAAATTATCACAATACATCCCCATAATTTAATGTACATATAAATACAAAAAATGGATGGGGTTATACCCTTTAACTAGCAGTGTTACCATTTTGGGCCAACAATTTGTGAATAATTATTTTCTGGGCCAATTACATGTGTCTGGAGCATGAACATTGCATGAGCATTTCCGTATCAGAGATATTTGGCTCCATTAAAATCCCTGTGTTCCAATAAATAAAGTTTTTTTTTTGTCTCATGATGCATTGTGTGGAAGAGAAGTTGCAAAATGGCTACCTGGTTAGATCATCTTTCAAGTTCTTCCGGTAGATATGTTAAAGATTGTGATTATATACACCCCTTGGCACACTACTACTGTTCATTACCATAACAGGGTATATTTAAAATAGTTTTGAAGATAATTATTTTATGTTCTGTGGAAAAGTAACTTTTATAGAGCCAAACTGTTCGTGAAAATATTTCTGCCGAGTCATGCTAGCTATGCTAATTATTGCTAGCAACATGGGACTGCCATTCATTACCGTAATGCTCTGCATTCATTACCGTAACATATATATGGCTGTCACAGCAATGAAATGAAGTGTGACGGTAATTTATTATATATGTATAATCAGGGCTTCAAATTTTGTGGTTGTTTTTCTAGGGGTCATACTGTAGGGGTTGGTTGGTACTCCAGTAGTAGTAGACAGAAAAGGAGATGAACTATATTGACTAGAGTTAGCAAAGTTGAATGGATTTAAATCATACCGCCAGTCTTGATACAAGTATATTTCTAATAATTCCTCATTCCAAATGTATCCCTTTAGCAGCATTCTTTTTTTTATTTTTTTATTCTTTTTATTTTTTTAGCTAATTTCATTTTTTTTCTTTAAAAATTCATAAAAAATTCCAGGAATGGGTTACAGACTTACTTTTTTTTCGACATGCTCAGGAAATTATGCTGAACACCACATTAGTGTTCATTTTGCCGAAATGAGAAGTTGAAAAATCACTATTTCTGAGCATGTAAAAAAAAGTAAGTCTCTAACCCATTCCTGTGATTTTTTTTTTTTTTTAAAGGTACATTGTGCAGGAATATCTCCCATCAAGCGGTGAAATTGTATTTTGCATTCAAACGAATAGTGCTCTCTAGCGCCTCGCTTTTTCAAGGCGTGTTGCAACTATGGTAGCCGTTATGTACCAAGAGGCTATGACATCATGTCATCCAATACCACTTAACAATACCACGCTGAACTGCAGTCTACGGCGGAGTGTTTGTTTTTAATACAAACTCTCAGACCGCTTTCGCACAAGGTACGATTGTTCGGTACCGTGCCACAGTGCGATTGCCCCCTCTCCCCCTTGTCAGCTTACTCACTAGTAATATGGTACCATACCTGAGTATGCCAAAATTCCAATACAGCGCGTTGCAGTATCCACCTTGGTAGTTTTAAATGGGGAAATATATAGAAAGGAGTAGTGAACTCTTGCGTAGAAAGAATTCGGTATCCTAATCTCCGCTTTTTTCTGGCTTTTTATTCGCCAGTACGATTTTAAAAGGAGGCGCCAATATGTTTTGGGGGATTTTATTATTGAGAGGGGGCTTTAGAATATTGATATCACGAATGCGTGCTGCTCGTGCCCTAGCAACCCGGTGTGTCATCAGTAACATGGATTACCACATATAGCAGCACAAGAAATTAAACTTTCCTTGACTGAATTTCAGTGGCTTAATCATCAAAATTGCTACACTGAGCAAAAATATAAATGCCCCATGTCAAATATTGATGCCACATGGAGTTAACAACTCTAAGTGAGCATATGCTGACTTTTACTTGTACAATAGGGATATTTCTCTTGATTTGTGTACCCTTTTTTTAATCCATCTCTCTGTCAGTGAGCATTTGCTCAGTGATGCAGTGATTTCACTCGGTACATGGGTGTGGCATTTCCAGACGGTGAGGAGACAGAATGAGCAGTAGCCAGACACTCCTTATACTGGGGACAATAAAAGGCCAAACCAAAATGTCAAATTTTGTCAAAAGTCGTCATGCCTCAGATGTCTCAGGTCATGCGGGAACGTGCCATTGGCATGCTGGATGCAGGGATGTCCACTAGAGCGGTCGCTGTGCAGCTAAATGTTCACTATCGGACGATAGGCTGTTTGAGAGTTTGTTTCCGACAGACGGGCAGTACTGCAAATCGACCTCATCCACGTCGGCCATGTGTGACCACACCAGCACAAGATCGCTACATCCGGCTCGTCCACCTGCGGGATCGGCTCAGATCAGCGACACGAACAGCGGATGAGCCCGTTGGTCTGCACAGACAGTCCGTAACCGCCTGCAAGAAGCCGACTTGCACGCTCGGCGTCCTCACCGTGGTCTGGATCTCACCGCTGTGCGGCGTCAGAACCGACTCGCACGGGCAAACGCACACGTTTGATGGCCCTTGGCACGCTGGAGAAGAGTGCTATTCACAGACGAATCCCAGTTCCAGTTTTTTGTTAATAAAAACTCAAAAATTTGACATGGGGCGTTTATATTTTTGTTCAGTGTAAAATTGCTCCCTACATCTGTCAAACCCGAGTCTGTCATCTTGGATTTGCCCGGAGACGCCTGTCAAACAATAATATTGCAACTTGATGGCAGGCATGAGACCATCATTTACCACCGTTGTCTATTTTCCAAAGAAACGTACTGATGGAGGTAGTGGGCATGATGAAATGCAGCCCTTATTCCATCAAACATAGCCTATGCTGCTATTCACCAATGACGCTGTTTACCTACACGTTCTACTGTTATGCTGCCTATATAACGAATTACACAACCAAGCAATGAAAAAAGCTTGTAATTTAGACAGTAACATTTACTTACCGGTCGAGAAGAAAGCGGGCAACTTGTGTGTCCCTTGAAAGTCTTTCTCCTTCATTAGCTCTTTCCACCTGGGAAAAGCTACCCCGATGTTTACCCTCGTTTTTTTTTAATTGAAGTTACTGATTGTTATTAATGTGAATGCTGAGTCAGCATTCACACTATTGTTATCGAAATCTTTATACGTTCTTATTATTCTGAGTTCTTCCGCCGTTTTTTGCAGTCTAACTAGTCCTTCATACTTTGTGCAAGAAAAACTGTTCAAATATCAAAACGTTCAGCTCGTTCAGGACATTAGGGCTTACATTCAACTTTTAAAAGTTATTTATACTTTTTAAAATATTAAGCTTTTTCTGAAAAATGTTCCTCATTCAAAATGAATGGAGAGAATGTTCAAATCCTTCAAATCTTCAGACTCTTTCAGCATACTTTCAGCTAGAGACTTCATTCAAACTTTAAAATGCTCTCAAGACTTTGAGCTATTCAGCTATCATTTAACTTTTTAATATCTTTTATACTTTTTATGAATTGCTCTTAATTAATTGAAAATGTTATTGTATACATTGTATTGATTGTGGTTGCATTAAACCTTCTGTTATTCTGTTATGAATTGCTCTTGATTCATTTTTTTTTGTAAAGTCAAGCTTAATTTGTCGTTACCCAAGACAATCTAATCATTCAGTAATTCTAATGTAGCCTTACATGATAGTGAAAAAGATTGGACCATATAGCCTAATTTGTGAACACTAAAAACATGGCTTCTATGATGTGTGAATGCCATGTGAGGTCATTACCGTAACAGCTTTTCATTACCGTAACACTTGCTGTATATATAAATATTTGGATGGGAATGAGTGATGACTTCTAATTTTATTTTTGCACAGGAACTATTTGTCAAGTCTTTTCAGATTGCTGAATTGACATTTTTTATTTATTTGTAAAATTTACACTACAGGAAAAATGTAGTATAAAACATGTAATGTTGTTACGGTAATGAACGCAACTGAAGTTATATCAGTAAACATTTTTCTGAATGTTTACACTATATGGCTATTCTGAACTATTAATAGAACATACATGAAAAAAATAAAAGATCTACCTTTCATACATATTCAGTTATCATCAATTGAAAATGTGTGATGGTAATGAACTTATTTGGTCAATGACTCAATAAAACATTCTGAAAATGTATTAAAAAACATGTATTGATCTCTCATTTTAATTGAGCCAGTTAATTGAGACCCTGCTTGCTACTAATGAGAGAAATAACTAGCAAAATTGACCTAAAATTGTTTTTGCAAAAGTCAGGACAGTTTCGTGAGAATCACCCGATTACTGCCAGACCTGTTGAATCAAGAAATAACTTATATGGAACCTGTCTTACAGTGAAGTCGGCTGAAAGAGCTCAAAAAGCAACTCATCATGCCGCAATCTAAAGAAATTGAAGAACAGATGAGAAACAAAGTCATTGACATCTATCACTATCACCTGGTCGTGGCCGGCCGCTAAACTAAAAAGAATGCTGTTTTTGGGTGAATATGAGGCTTTACCTCTCAAGGGGGACTGGTTGTGAAATTTTAATATTTTTTCCTCACTTAATGTTGATGCTCATGCCAGCAGTCATACCACTACTCAGTCTGCTCTAGCTGTGTGGCTGAAGCTAAGCAGGTGTGTGCTTGGTTAGAACTTGGATGGGAGACTATCTGGGAAAACCAAGTTGCTGCTGGAGGAGGTGTTGGTGGGCCAGTGGGTTGCGATCTTCCCTCTGGTGGAAGAAGCCCCAATGCCCCTGCGCAGTGATGGGGACACTGTATTGAAGGAGAGGCCATCTTTCTTATGAGATGTTAAATTGTGGTCCTGACTCACTGTGATCAAGACCTTATGACATTCTTCGACAAGAGAAGGGGGGTTCCCCGGTGTCATGGCTAAATTCATAACCTGGCTCTTTCAACCTGCCACCTAATCATCCCCTGATGTAATTCACTATGCAACTTGTCCTCTCCCTCTCCACCTCAACTCCCCAGGGCTCCCTTGAAAAAGAGGTTTTCAATCTCAGTAATATTTGTACTTATGCAAATTCAGTAAAAAATTAAAAAAAAAAAAAAAAGATTATGGTATGATACCTGTTGGATGTCTCTTCAGGCCATACTCTGCCTCGCAGATTTTCCTACAACCAAGAAAGGTAGACTGTAGAACCTATCTGCAAAGGATAAAAACTTCTTGCAACATGTTCACGTCTAAATGGAAATTGTGAAATTCAGTTTTTCACGATACCATGTGTTGGAAGATTTCACTATTATCAGATCGACTCATGACACTTTACAATCAGTGTTCACGGTCACTTGTTTTACAAATTATATTAGTATTTCATCATTCATGGTTCACAGTGATTATCATATGGACTCCCATAGCTAGCATATATTCCTCATATTTCTCATTGTCGTGATGATCGAAATTGTGGATTTTTAAAAAAAATTATCAGAGGTGAAGACATCCTTGCACATCTTTGAAATTTTGATATGTTGCAGAGATATGTCTGTATTAAGTGAGGAAAAAACATCAAGTCTGTACCACGCAGTCCCCCTTGAACAGTAAAGCTTCAAATTCACCCAAAAGCTGTATTTTTCTGTTCTGAGGCCATATTTAAGCCGTTGTGTTGTAATTAATAATGCATGTATAAAAAAAATGGACTCTGGTCCTGGTAGACCTAAGGTAACACTGTGACACTAAAACGGCTGAGGTGAAAAGAATAATAATTCACTGAAATATTGAATGTTGAAAGTTAAAGATTTGATGTCCAGACACATAAATCTAATTATAACCCCCGGACGAAGTCGGGCGACTGCTATGGATTCACACGTGTCGTCTCCTCCGCCTCGTCCGTGTTCGTAGACACTTCCTTATGGGCACTCTAAAGGCTGTAATTTTTGACCGATTATTTTCATATTTGGTCTGGACTTGCAATATACTTCACTGATGATGCCAATCGATTTTGGTTGCCATGGCGACAGTATTGGCTGAATATTATGTAAACTACTGGCAAAACATAGAGATTTCCTTGTGGACGCAGTATAGGCTGCAATTTTTAACCGATTACTTTCATATTTGGTATGGACATGTATTATACTTTACTTATGACACCTATTGATTTTGTTGCCATGGCAACAGTATTGGCCGAATAATGTGCAAAAAGGGGGAGAAGCAGGCTTTTGGGGGCTACACCCATGTGGTCGCAGCCGAAAAGACTGTCAAGTTTTCCAGTAAATAACCTTTGTTAAAGAGGCTAGGTAACATCCAATATACCAATCAGAAACCTTCTTCTGGGTCATTTTTGTAATCCCTAAAAAATTAGCTCTTCACAGTCAAATGCCTGCTCTTGGTGAGGAACAAATTCTTGCTGGCAAAAATAGCTGAAAAATATGCATTTCCAGTCAAAATTCAGGACCAATCATTTGGAGTACAACTTCAATATTTTACATGGATTTATTTCTCAAGTGAAAGTGTCAGCATGAACTTTTTGAAGAAAATCCATGACATGAACGTTTCGGATGAGTTGGCATGGAATAACCCATCATTAAATTCTCAAATACAACATCAAATAATGTGTTGTCGTGTTTTCAATATCGTAGAGGTTGATCACTCCTTTTTGATTTTATATGCATTTTCCATAATGTACCTACTTTTGCGGAATTGGGGTTGTAAGTGCAATGTAGTGTGTAATACTACTTTCTCTAATGAGCCAAGTAATACAGCTCAATACTGCAATACAAGACAATGGCATTCCATGATTGTTCACATTTCAGAATACATCTATTTTATTGTGTTAATATTCAGTATCAGTGTTTACAGATATTGAACCGCCATGTAGTTTCTTCTCAGTAGTAGCATTAATTTTTTTCCTGTTTTCCCTTCCAGAGTTGCATTATTAAACGCTATTGTGAAAAGAGGTTTGTCCCAAAGTATCTGGCAACAATTGGAATAGACTATGGAGTTACAAAGTAAGTGTTCTTATCTTTTTTGTGCTTTTGGAACCTAATATTGAAAATCACCAAAACTTGCTTCTCGTATTTTTATGTTAATGTTGCATCCTTTTGCTAAACTAGTATACAAAAGATGGCTGCAAGAGAATTGCACTGATTACTGATTTGCAGATTGACCTGAGCAAATTGAGGATAACGAGTTTTGCTGAATTTGGACCGCTCCTCAATAATGTATTTCAGTCAGGATTGTAATTTTCTAATTTTTTTTTTTTTTTGGCAAACGTAGAGTTCAAGTACGGGATCGGGAGATTAAAGTCAATATTTTTGACATGGCTGGGCATCCCTTCTTTTACGAGGTAAGTGGACTGACTAATCATTGTGCATCTGGTAGGACTCTAGAAATCTCCGACCTGTTAACTAATTGTCAAAAATTGAATTTACTTGATGAAGAAAAGAATTCTGTTGAAGATTGACTGATCGGGTCATAGGTAAATCATGGCATGTTTGAAATTACCAGCTTTGTGGACTTTGTTTGCCCCAGGCACTTAATTCAATTCAAGTTCAATTAAAAATGAAGAGCCATTTTCTATATGCTAAGGCTTTCACATGGGTTTATTTTTTATGTTTCTGGTCAGTCACAATCTTCCACACACTGTTTTCAGAAAACCGATCTGGTTGAGGCACAGCAAGCAAGTAGAAATAAATTGATTGGCTGGCTGATTAACCTTCTAACATAATAAAGAAGCATTGTTATAAAGTTGATCAGGGTTCCAGTCATGAGAAAGAGATGGTGTACACTCTTTCAGTTTTACGTTTTTACGTATCAGGACATAATCAGGGCTTTCAAAAGTTTTTTTGAGTAGGCGGCTGGCAGAGTAGAGTAGGCAGCTATGGCTGGTGGTGGAGGTGCCGAGAGTCCAAGCATTGAGGGCGCAAAGCCCTGCAGGTAGCATTCTACCAGGAGAAATTTAAAAATTTTAAGCTCTATGATGCATTCTGGTGCCTTCTAGCGTCTGATTTCCTTGTCATTTGATGATGCGAATTCAAAATTTTTTTATTTTTAACATTTATATTTTGAGGATGCTTGTCATTATTTGCTCATGATGCATTACTGTATACGTGTATTGTCACTTCCGATATCAGTTATTAGAATTGGATACATGTAACAAACCCCTTTGTGCAGAAGCCAAATCAGACAATGTATGCGTTCCCCTGTTAAAGGCTTTATAATTAAATCCCCAAAATACAAGTTTCGGGGATATCATGGTTTTGCCCCACCCACCGCATCCGCCGCGACCGCAGATTTTAGCCGTTAGCGCGATAACTCACAAAATACTTTACATTGGCTTCTCATTTTTTGCATATGGGTAGATATGGTAGAGAGGATGAACTGATTAGATTTTGGGCAAGTATGCACTCCTAGAGGCGCCCCGGTGGCTCATCGGTCTAAGTGCGCGTACCATAAAGGCTGAGTCCTTCCCGCAGCAACCTGGGTTCAATTCCTTCTCGGGTCATTTGCTGCATGTCTTCCCCCATTCTTCTCCCCAACTTTCCTGTCTCTCTACACTGTATAACTCAAATAAAGGAAAAATTCCCAAAAAAATAATCTTTCCAAAAAAAAAAGTATGCACTCCTAGGTTTGCCACCAGATGGCGCTATATATTGAAAAAAATCAGGTTTTTTTTTTTTTTTTTACCTATCTCTGGAACAATTACTTACACAGACCTCAAATTTACCTCATATTGTAGGTCTAGTAAAGGGGAATCTAATAAAGGGGGCTTGGAGGATTGGGAAATTTCGGGGATATACCCCTTGCTGTCAGCCGCCGACAGTGTAGGCCTAGTTCAAGATTTGAGCTTCACAGCAAAGGGGAAAATGGCTTCAGTCAAACCAGAAACTTGAAGCATTTGGAATACCATTGTATTTCAGTTTATTTTCAAAATAAAATTTTTGGACATTTCATGAAATGGCTGGCGTCAAACTTAAGTCATTTCATGAAATGACAAAAAAAAAAAAATGTTATTTCAAGAAATGCCTGGTTTCATGATCTGTCTGAAACATATTGCCCATTACACAATGTAACAAAATTTTAGCTTTTTCCTGTTCCTGGGCAGAAAGTGTTATTTCCCTTTTGCTTATACCTAAAGTAAAAGGAGAAGACCTATCAAACTTTGCTTTTGTGACTTGGCTTATGAATTTTTCAAATGGTATCCATTTTCCAGGACATTAAAGGTAGATATAGAGCTGATATGTAAACAGAGAATTTTCTTGAGCTTACAAGCATTTAAGAACTTTCTAGAATGTTGTGCAACTTCCAAGAAGTTTCAAGAATTTTCTAGGATGTTGTAGAACTTACAAGTATTTCAAGAACCTTTTAAAATTTTCTAGATCTTTCCATAGAAATATCTATACAGCAGCTCACCACTCACTACTCACCACCTCAGTTTAGTTCTAGTGCCCAAGTAAACATGTAGATATCTCAGAATTTTTCAGAGCTGGCATCAAGAAGCTGCAAAGCATTCTGTAGATGCATTCTGCAATGTATTTGACCAATTTATCAAAATAAGAGCAAAAAAGTACTCTGACAGCAACTGTTAAAATGTATGAAGCCAACAAGGTATATTTTTGGCATCCCTGTAGAGGATCAACGCAAACTCTGGGCACCTCATTTTACCTAAGACCACTGCAAAAAAACTCAAGATGTCAAGACAGACAATTTTTGCTTGTTTAAATAG
This sequence comes from Gymnothorax javanicus, assembly GCA_029692085.1. Lineage (NCBI taxonomy): Eukaryota > Metazoa > Chordata > Actinopteri > Anguilliformes > Muraenidae > Gymnothorax > Gymnothorax javanicus. Next base: position 78,606,580 of record CM056198.1, read on the forward strand.
GAAGATTTGATATTATACAAAGTAAATAAAATTTGATTTATATTTTGTTTTATTCATTCCTTCTGTAAATGACAATGTGCAAATTTCTCATTTTTACACAGAAAATAGGCAAATTCCTAAATTTCATTATCTTGGTCACAGAAACAAAGTTTGAGGGAAATATTGGGCATTTTCTATTCTTTTTACAACGTAAGCAATACAGAAATAACACACACAAACCAGGGAAAAAAATTTATGTCACATAGTGATATAGAAGTAACTTGTATTAACATGTTAACGTAGGTGTCCTGAGTGGGACGCCGTTTGATAACCATTCCCTGAGTGAGAGACTTTCGGCCTGACCCACTTCCCAGCCTTTTTACGGGCATAGAAATGCATGATCAGGGGTACGTTTCCCTAAAGCGTAGGTTAACAACTTACATAGTTCGTTCATTGGCAGTCAGTGATTCCAACCATGTAAGCTACCATCTGTGATTTTGGGGAAAGCACCCCAGAACGAAGCGCGAGTTTGAGTAATTTAAACAGGCTTAAGAGTATATTTGTCAAATTTCAGATGTATGTATTCGAAAATGACTTGGACCAGACAGCGGCGTGAACGATTAAATCACAGTTTGGCGACGCTCTTTCACACTTAAAGAGTGTGTATTTTCACTGACTGTACTGCTCTATAGCTAGTTTTACACTGTTTTTATACTGCTTTGTCCAGCCACCGAAAATATTGACTATTGTGTGACATAATCCATGGTCAAGGGACGAGAGAAGCAGAAATGTCGGATGTCTGGGTAGATTACCGCCGCGGGGAAGAATCATGGAGAAAATGCAGCTGTTTTTTCTGATTTCTGAAACATGACCGTACACATAAAGATGTAACGTTAAACCATTTCCAAATAACTATTGAAATAACTTAGCTAAGCGAAAGCCAATACAGAGGCTGATTTTGCCGACTCAGGATCAACCTTTATCAACATTCCGCAAAACGAGTTTGCAATGAGGAGCTAACGTTATGAGTGTTCCACTCAGGGAATAGCGCAGTGCTAAAGTACAGGTGTTGGCATACTTTTTCCAACTCGTGCAAAGACAAAGCTCCAGTAAATGATTAAAACGATATCTGGTAATATAGGTAAGACATTACACTTAACTTTAACACCATTACATTGACTAATAACGCCATCATTTTATATTTGTAGTTTAAGGGAAATTTCAGTTAAATGCCTGCAATTAAGTTTCTCATGCAGGAAACAGTTCCGTATACTGTCGGTAATCAAAACGTTCGATGTGAAATAATGGTTCTTTTTAGATATGTTAGCAAGACATAGTGCATCTTTACCTTTCTTTTTAAAGAAGGACAATATTGTTTAGGTTTTTAGTATTTTACTTAGGGGTTCAGCCATCTCGTATCCTCGATCAAGTGGCGATGCGAATTTTTAAACGCAGGCGATGTAGTAATTTTCTTCCTGCTCAAGCACCTCAAGTCTTTATCAAAACTGTACGAACGTAGCATGAGGAGGCTGCGCCAGGCTCGTTCATGCGTGATGAAGGAAACCATGATGGCTTACTAAAGCAAGGAAATAACGCAATGACTCCTTTTATTGAAAATATGGCTAAACTCCGGGTTAAAGAAACGTGGAAGGTGACAAATAGAATTTCATGATATGGAGAATCAGAGTTGCGAGTAGCTGGTCGTCATGTCCCGAGTAGACGGCTATTATCGCCGGTCGCCGGCTACTTTTGAAAGCCCTGCATAATAAAAAAAATCAGCTGGTCCTAATCAGGTCCTAAAGTTATGTAAATATAGAGAAAGCCTCTTTTCTCCAAAAAGAACATGGCAGCATGGCTTAGGTTTGCAAAGTTGCATGTGAATAAACCACAAGCCCTCTGGAACAATGTTCTTTAGAAAGACAAGACCAAAGTGGAGTTGTTAGGCCATAATGCACAGCACCATGTTTGGTGCAAACCAAACACAGCGTATCAACACAAACACCTCATACCAGCTGTCAAACATGGTGGCGGAGGGGTGATGATTTGGGCTTGTTTTGCAGCCACAGGACCTGGGTCCCTTGCAGTCATTGAGTCGACCATGAAATCCTCTGTGTACCAAAGTTTTCTGGAGTCAAATGTGAAACCATCTATACACCAACGAAAGCTTAGCCGCAACTGGGTCATGCAACAAGACAATGATCCCAAGCTCACCAGCAAATCTTTGACAGAATGGCTGGAAAAGAAAAAAGTCAAGGTGTTGCAATTGCCAAGTCAAAGTCCAGACCTCAACCCAATTGAAATGCTGTGGCGGGACCTTAAGAAAGCTGTGCCAAAATAAATGCCCTCAAACAACAATGAACTGCGACAATGTTGTGAAGATTAATGGACCAAAATTCCTCCACCACGATGTGAGAGACTGATAAAATCATATAGAAAACAAGTAGTTCAAGTTACTGCTGCTAAAGGTAGTTCTTAAAGCGATTGAATCATTGGGTGTACTTAGTTTTTTGCAGATGACCTCTGCATTTTGGCTGAATTTTGGTTTAGCCTAATATATAATGGCACGGTGGAATCTGTATGTTGTTTTACACCTGAGGTTAGATGTACCGAATTTTAGGACCTGATGAGGACCTGCTGACTTTTTAATGTCCTGAGTTTTAAATCTATAGAACTAAAAGAGGGTATGCTTTCTTTTTCTCATCACTGTTGTTTGTGGTGGAGAAATTTCATTACGATGAACAACTGGCTACATTGTGTACCGGTTACTCAAAGAGGGGGTACAAACGGTTTTTTTTTTCTTTCTACGTGTTAACAACTTAAGGTGCCTACTAAACATTTATTATCCCCCGCCACGAAGTGGATCGGGGGATATTGGAATGGCCCTCGTCCGTCCGTCCGTCTGTCCGGGTTCAATGGGGACAAGTTTTCTCGGAAACTATTGCACCTACGTGAATGAAATTTTGTGTGTGGCCAGTACTGATGCCCCTATTGAATGAGTTCGACAATTGATTCCGAGAAATTTATTTTACAGAGTTATGGCCCTTGACTCTGTTCGTGGACTTAAGTTTATGGGTGTTGCAATGGGGACAAGTTCTCTCAGCAACTATTGCACCTACGTGGATGAAATTTTGTGGGTGACCAGCACTAATGATCCTATTGAATGAGTTCGACAGTTGATTCCGAGAAATTTATTTTTACGGAGTTATGGTCCTTGTTTCTGTTCGTGGACTTAAGTGTATGGGATTTGCAATGGGGACAAGTTTTCTCGGCAACTATTGCACCTATGTGGGTGAAATTTTATGTGTGGCCAGTACTAATGCCTCTACTGAATGAGTTCGACAATTAATTCTGAGAAATTTATTTTTACGGCGTTATGGCCCTTGACTTTCTTTGTGGACTTAAGTGTATGGGTTTTGCAATGGGGACAAGTTCTCTCTGCAACTATTGCACCTACGTGGATGAAATTTTGTGGATGACCAGTACTAATGATCCTACTGGGTGAGTTCGACAGTTGATTCCGAGAAATTTATTTTTATGGAGTTATGGCCCTTGACTCTGAACTTGCTGTATGGATGTTGCAATGGGGACAAGTTTCCTCGGCAACTATTGCATCTACGTGGATGAAATTTTGTGTGCGTGGCCAGTAGTGTAATGACCCTATTCAATGACTTTGAAAACCGATTCATAGAAGTTTATTTTCATGGAGTTATGGCCCTTGACTCTGTTCGTTGACTTAGGTGTACAGGATTTGCAATGGGGACAAGTTTTCTTTGCATGGGTGTATGGAAGGTTCCATTGACTTTTGGATTTAGTATACTGCGTTTCTTTAATTTTCTAATTATGAACCTAAAAGTGTTTCCTGTGAAATGGATTTTGTTTCAATTGTTTCACTGCAAATCATGTTCTTCACCTTTTACATGGAAGTGTTTTTTTTTCCTGGATTTGAGGGGATATATGAAACACTTTTGCACACCAACATTCTCTGTCCTCAGTACTAGTGGTGCTCCGATCGATCGACCACCGATAATTATCGGCCGATTTCCGTGAAAAAGTATGAGATCGGCGTATGCCGATCAATGCCTTTCACTGCCGATCACAAAAACCGATCACCGAGAATGAATGAAAGACTGTGGAACACGTTTGGCCTGAGGCCGCGTATGTGTTATCATTGGCTGATCGCGTAATGTATATTTTCCATCAAAGACTTCCCCTGATCCAGGATCAGGGAGTTTGTGGGATATCTGCCCTCCGCGGCACCAGGGGGCGCCGCCACCACAGACCACGACTTGCACTAACGGCACTGCGGCCTAGCGGGAGAAATAAATGACGTTTTACACTGATTGGGTGGACACTTTAAATTATGCACGCACATGCTCGGGTAGACTCTTGGGAAATTGTAATTGAGATTCATGTTTGAAGATCCATTCACGTTGGTTGATGTATGCAGTTACTCGTTGGATGTAATCTAAGTGGCTGCTGGGTGATTAATAAAATCTTACAAAAAATAATTCTTCTAGATTAAATGTAATCTAGGAGGAGAGGGTCTTAATTATGGAGTTATGAAGAATGTAAAAATATAAAAACAGCAAAAAGCAGCACTGTTGCTGCTATTGAGGCCAGAGAGGTCCTATGATGGAGTAGTGGAAAATTACTTTAGTTTCTCAGCCAAGTCAAACAAAGTGAAATGAAATTATAGATTTTGATAAATAACAAGAATACACTCAGTTTAACTGATTTCTTTGTTTTTTAAAGTATTTTTTCCATTAGTTTTCTCATAAACAGCATGATTTTAATAAAATCTTATCCCACCAATAACCCTAACCTGTTGCACCACTGCAAATTTACAGTAGTCCTATGGCATCAAAGAATATGAGTTTAAGAATATTTGTTTATTCATTTTGTACTGCTGCAAAGCGTTTTTTTTTTAATTAAGCAAGTTTTAGACTGTGTAACCAAACACGCAGGAGTGCACCCATTTTCAAAATCTGGGTGCACCATGTGCACCCAGTCAAAAAATCCTAATTCGAGCCCTGGAGTAGATTATGAGTGAATTTTCATTTTTGGGTGAACTTTCCCTGTTATGTTTTCAATCTGTTAAAGATTGTGTTACTGAAAGCAGGTAAATTTAAGTGTTTTTCAGTTGTCCTTTTGACTGAATAGTTGCTGCATTGTGCCTGCAAGGTTTTTGTATAGTTAGTAAAAACATGTTTTTTTTCTAAATTAAGATTATTTTATGGTTCCTTTTTTCTGAATCATGTAGCCAGTAGCACTCATCATAACTAAATCGAAAAATTTACAGCCAATCCATGTGATCGGTATCGGTGATCGGCAGTGATCGGCACTCATGGCTGATTGGTTTCGGTGATCGGCAGCGTAAAACCTGATCGGAGCATCCCTACTCAGTACATTGACTAACTTTCCACTGTTTCGCCTTTTGAAATTGATTATTATCCCCCGCCACGAAGTGGATCGGGAGATAGTGGAATGGAGCTCGTCCGTCATGTCTGTCCGTCCGTCATTCTGTCTGTCCGGGTTCAATGGGGACAAGTTTTCCCGGAAACTATTGCACCTTCATGGGTGAAATTTTCTGTGTGGCCAGTACTAATGACCACTATTGAATGAGTTTGACAATTGATTCTGAGAAATTTATTTTCACGGAGTTATGGCCCTTGACTCTGAACTTGGTGTATGGGTGTTGTGATGGGAATATGGAAACTCCCAAGACCATTCTTATCGTGGCGAGGGATATTGGTGACAATGTTGCCTTGTTTATTATCTGATGAAGCTGTACCCTGGGGTCAAAAGAGGTCTTACTGACATTGAATGTTGAAAAAAAAAAAAAAAAAAAAAGATTGTGATCCACAGATAATATCAAGGACCTTCCAAAATCATAACCTGGGAGCACAGCCTTGTCAGCTAGCTACTGTGAAGCTACATTCAACAGAAATTCAACAATTACTCTAATTTATGCAAATTATTTGCTAAAATCCATATCTCAATGTAAAAGTCATCGATCTATTTAACATGACAATGTTGAATTTCGGCACAATCATTCTTTTGAGGAATGCACACAAGTTTACCCTCTCAAAAATGGCTAGATTTCCTCATCCTTCATTTTCCTTATTGTTTTGCTAATTTCTTATGTACCAGATTTTCTGTTGGTTATGACTGATGTATTTACGGCTTTCAATTATGATCCAAACATCACCCAACCATCATGGACCCAAAATAGAATATTTGCATTCATTATAAGGCAAAATAAACCTTTTTTTTCTTTCAAAAACAGGAAATATGTTTTTATATATAGGTTTTCAACCCAGAAAACGAGTAGTTTTTATTTTTTTGAGCTGGCATGCAATGAAATCAGGGTTATTTTGGTTCATAATGGCACGTCCGTCCTTGGCCTACTTTGGTTCCAAAAGATTCACTATGCTTCAAAGAAAAGAGTCATGGTGCGGAAATACACAATTTGCGGCAGTTGAAAAAAGTATCCTAATTTGAGAGGGGGCATAATGATCGGAACTTTCTGCACTATCCTTTTATAAACGGTATTCTTCATTGTTGGTCAAACCGAACAAACTGGGTTGAAGTTATTAGTAAAAAGAAGGTTCACTGCACAAATTTTAGCAAAAAATCATCTGAATCAGGTGAGGCAAACAACATATAATAAACCTAATACAAGTGTACAATTGCAGGCCTCGAACTACAGGAGATAAGGGGCACGGCAAAAGTTGCTGTGGTCCATGCTGAAAATATAAGGGCACTACGGCATGTGCCTCCATATAACCACAGCAAAGTCTGCTGCTACCTTGGGGGCACAGCAGCAAATCCACCATGGAGCTTTAGGTCATCACTTTAGCTAATAAAAAGTAAACGTCCGTAGTCTCAGATGTTCCTCACATAAAGTGACCAATCAGCATGCGCTATGCAAATCAAAACCATTCTTGAAAGTAAACGTTCCCCTTATTTTTCCCTGCCTGCCGTCTTGGAAATTGGCTCAGTATTGCACTGGGACATCATTTGAGCATTGCTATAATGCAAGTACAAGCAAAGGACATTCCAATCAAACGCCGGGTCATTGAAAAAATAATCATATTTAGCCATTTTGTCCATCTTCTGCCACCCCCGAAGTTCGGACTTTCTCCTGTCATTCCAACACTCACACTGACAACAGCGCTAGATACTGGCTAGACCACTTCCCAAGCTTAATCAACACACTACATGCAACCTAAGATAATTTCAGTACCTTCATAACTTCGTCAATTTGCCACACTTTGCGGCTGCCGACTGTAATTCGGCATTTTTTTCTTTTTTTGTTCCTTTTACCAGTCGGCATCGTGATCAGAGTTAAAAATAGAGGAGATACATAAATCATTCAAGAATAATTCTGCGCCCACGATTGCAAGAAAAGGGCGAAAAAGACAGTTGTAAAAACCAGTGGCGGTTCGTCGGCCGTAACAAAGGGAAACCAAAACCTCGCCCTTCAAAGCTTAATGATTTAAACATTTCGCAGTTTACTTTTCTTGATCAGCAGTTGCTTATATGAACTGGTAAAAGGACAGTCAAATTTATTTTCGATAGCATTGTTATACATTGCACCACGAAATTATAAGGGGGTTTCTTTCACACATAAATTACGACATAAATTACCATAGGCCTACGTCTTTATAAATTCCGCACTCAAGTAGCTTATGAAACGGCATAGATTCGCAAATTGATTAGTGAGGCTCATTAAGGAACAAGCTGTGCAACATCGCATTCTTTACTTCTATATTAAGATTGTAGAAAAAAGGATTGTCGCGGCTTCTTGCGAAAGAAGCCTCGCAAACTAATTATAAAGACGTATTGATAATTTGCGTCATTTGCTATCGAAAGTAAATTTGACTGTCCTTCTACCAATTCGTATGAGCAACTGCTGATCAAGGAAAGTAAACTGCGAAAGGTTTAAGTCATTAAGCTTTGAAGGGTGAGGTTTTGGCTTCCCTTTGACGAACTGCCGCTGGTAAAACGGGAAATGCTGTGTGGTTCATTTATTTTGGGTAGGTGTTTTGGCCGAGGGGCACTTACGGCAATGCGGGGAAAGGGCACGGCATTCTGCTGCCGTGAACTGGGGCTTTTATAGGTGGGCAGCACGGCAAACAGGTGTTGATGCCGTCGTGAAATTCGAGCCCTGCAATTGTCATTGGTTAGAGAGGATTTCAAATCAACTGGATTAAGAATCCTGAAATGGGAGTTGCCAAAGTCAGTGTACAGAGGCCATGCCTCCAACTTCCTGCCAGAAAGAGCATAATCACTCTAATTTAACAAGGACTAGCTCAAAACAATGAGCATCAGTAGATGAGAGGAAACATCACAGTAATACACATGACAAAAGGCAAACACCATGTCCAAACAGGGAGGTAGACATCATGTCTGGAGCAAAAGAACAAAAACAAGGCAACATTGTCACCAATATCCCCCGCCACGGTAAGAATGGTCACGGGAGATTCCATATTCCCATTGCAACACCCATACACCCAGTTCAGAGTCAAGGGCCATAACTCCGTAAAAATAAATGTCTCAGAATCAATTGTCAAACTCATTCAATAGGGTCATTAGTACTGGCCACACAGAAAATTTCACCCATGAAGGTGCAATAGTTTCCGAGAAAACTTGTCTCCATTGAACCCGGACGGACGGAATTACGGACGGACAGACGGACAGGTGAGCTCCATTCCAATATCCCCCGATCCACTTTGTGGTGGGGGATAATGATCAACTTCAAAAGGCGAAACAGTGGAAAGTTAGTGTGTGCAGAAGTGTTTCATATATCCCCTCAAATCCAGGAAAAAAAAATCACTTCCACGTAAAAGGTGAAGAACATGATTTGCAGTGAAACAATTGATGTGAAATTTGCAACAAAATCCATTTCACAGGAAATACTTTTAGGTTCATAATTAGAAAATTAAAGAAACGCAGTAGACTAAATCCAAAAGTCAATGGAACCTTCCATACACCCATGCAAAGAAAACTTGTCCCCATTGCAAATCCTGTACACCTAAGTCAACGAACAGAGTCAAGGGCCATAACTCCATGAAAATAAATTTTTCTGAATCAGTTTTCAGTCATTGAATAGGGTCATAACACTACTGGCCACACACACAAAATTTCATCCATGTAGATGCAATAGTTGCCGAGGAAACTTGTCCCCATTGCAACATCCATACAGCAAGTTCAGAGTCAAGGGCCATAACTCCATAAAAATAAATTTCTCGGAATCAATTGTCGAACTCATTCAGTAGGGGCATTAGTACTGGCCACACACACAAAATTTCATCCACGTAGGTGCAATAGTTGCCGAGAGAACTTGTCCCCATTGCAAATCCCATACACCAAGTCGACGAACAGAAACAAGGACCATGACTCCGTAAAAATAAATTTCTCGGAATCAACTGTCGAACACATTCAATAGGATCATTAGTACTGGTCACTCACAGAATTTCATCGACGTAGATGCAATAGTTGCCAAGAGAACGTGTACCCATTGCAACACCCATACACTTAAGTCCACGAACAGAGTCAAGGGCCATAACTCTGTAAAAATGAATTTCTCGGAATCAATTGTCGAACTCATTCAGTAGGGGCATCAGTACTGGCCACACACAAAATTTCATTCACGTAGGTGCAATAGTTTTCGAGAAAACTTGTCCCCATTGAACCTGGACGGACGAGCGCCATTCCAATATCCCCCGATCCACTTCGCGCAGGGGATAATAACACTGACCTATCTTTAAGTACCGTAGGTAAAGTAAAGGAGAAAACTAATATCAAATACCACTTCTTTTGGCAAGCATGACAAATTCAATTCTTCATTAATGCTGGAGGCCTCCACTGTGTTCAGCGTGTGAATCCAATATGCTTCTCTGCTGAGTATTGTGTTGATAATGCCATCACCGCTAGGATATGCTGAAATTTTTCTGCTCTTTGGAACTTGATTGACTCTGCATAGCCATGTTTAGCTCGAGCATAATGTCGGGCAGTGGTATAATCCATATTTTGTGTACGTATTGCTGTCTTGTATTCAGATATGCACATTTTTAAAGCTCTTTTTGTTTATCCAACATAAACCAGACCACAAGGGAATTTAACTACATAGACGACACGTGTACTGCTGCAGTTAACGAAGGAATTAATTGAGTATTTTTTTTGCCAGTGTATGGATGTGTGAAGTAGTTGGTGTCTGACGAGTTGAAGCATGATGCACAATAGCCACAGTGGAAGCAGACAACCACGAATCGGCGCAAGGTTTTATTGTGTCAGAATGCACTAGTCTGCTCCTAAGATTACGGCAAGGTTTAAATGTGATAAGGGGAAGCACAGAACTAATATTGTTTTGAGAAGCGTCACTTTTAAGGACATTTCAATGTTTAAGGAAAAAACTTTTAAGCCTGCCTGCCAGAGGAGTGTATTCGGTAGAAAAAGTGATCAGTGAGGAATAGTGGGAGCTCTAGATTTCTTAAAGTGTAACTATTGTGGTTTTTCATTATTTTAATGTCGTAGTGTGAATCATATCATTTTTATACGCATTTAAAAGGTCTGTGTCGGGAAAAAAAACGCGAAGTCACCTCCAGAAGAAGTGCTCTCTGCCACAAAACCCACTGCTCCAGCGCTGACTGAAACGCCCCAATAGCTTCTAGCCATTTTTTTCATCAGCTGGTGATGTCCCCAACTGAATTTTTTGCGCCAAGCAGATAGATTGGCTTGCCCTTGAATCAAGTGGGTTACGCCCACAAGACTACGCCGGTATTTGTGTCTAAAGCTCATTTACACTCTGGAGCAGAAATCCGTTCATTGTAAGGGGCGTGACATTTCCAACACGCGCGAATGGTTGACCAGTCAAAAGTGAGTGATCAAGTTGACCAATCACTGCACACTGGGGTTTTCGAGAGGGTGGGGGCAGGACCTCAACAGAGTATTTCACAGACAGGTAGTGCAGAAATGTCCAGCGTGAAAAAACTTTTTTTTTTTTTTAACAATAATGTATTTAAACCATTTTTAGTAGACTTCAAGAATGCAAGCATGACCAACGAAAAGCCACTTGACGGGTGCACTTTAAAACATGCTGTGTATGATGCCCTTTCCTGGTCTCTTCTCGAAGTTCTGCTGTTGTTTGGGTGCTACCAGGCATGTGGACAAATCTGGATATCACATTTGGTCCAACTTTCAAACTTAAGTGTGAAGTTTTAGGTTTGTATGGGGCGCCCCGGTGGCTCATCGGTCTAAGCGCGCATACCATAAAGGCTGTGTCCTTCCCGCAGCGACCTCGGTTCAACTCCAGCTCAGGTCATTTGCTGCATGTCTTCCCCCATTCTTCTCCCCAACTTTCCTGTCTCTCTACATTGTATAACTGTCAAATAAAGGAAAAATTCCCAAAAAAAATTGTTAAAAAAAAAAAGTTTTAGGTTTGTATGATATTTTTTGGTCATAAATCCCCTTCTTCTGACCCATACCAAAGATGCAGAGTGTTCCCAAGAAATTAAAAGAGCAGGTTGAAAAAAGTCGCCAGTCAAGAGTTGCATGTGGTACCATATCGTTGCGCGGCTAAGGCAGACTCCCTTGGAAGGATTTTTTTTTTTTTTAAATGGTGCATTTTAGTGCTTTCGAGTGTACCTGAGAAAGCTTAATGCATGCATTTTTCAGAGGATTGCTTTAGGATTTCTGATCAAATTTAACTTTTTTTTTTTTTTTTTTTAAATTGAAGTCGAATGTCCTTAGATCAGCCATATGCCAATATTTCAATTAGTAAACTAGCTAACCCCACAAACATCAGTACATTTAACACTAATAGAATAAATTAACTCAAACATGCCAGCAATTATTTCTTTGAAGCATTTATTCTATTTTATTTATCTATTCTGGATACACGAAATGGATATGCAATCCTTGCAACTGAACAAATTAACACTCATTTGCTAATGAGGAAACCTAAATGGGAGCGGGTTTGGAGATGTAATTCGCTTTAAGGCGAGGTGAAAACCTTGCCAAAGTTTCTCCGATGACAAGTCTGGAAGAAAGAGGTTAAACTTTCATTTCAAACTTTCAGTCCTTATCACGTCATGGCTCTGGATGTTTGTGCGTGTGTTTTGGACTTCTCTTTGTGGCTCTCGTCCCGGGACGATATCGTATTTCTTTTCAATCGGATTCTTTACCCAGCTGGCTGATTGAACTGGGGCGGCGCTTCCCCGGACTCTATATAAGCCGGATGTTCGCCACGCCTCTTTGCTTGAGTGTCCATTTGTGGCTACGCACTATAGCCGAAGATATCTGTAGTCAGAATTTCTTTGACTTTCTATCTTCTCGTCATTATTGGAGTTTCTTGTCCCTTTTTCCTATCTCGCTTTGCTTCCGTGTTTCAGACTATTATACGTCCTTTGGAAGCGCGAGCACTTTCCGGGGGTCTGTATTATTCTCTGTGTTTGTTTTGTGCCCGTGCTGCTCGTTTCCCTCTTGTCGCTGCAATTGGCCTCCTACCTCTACCGGCCATTACAGAACACTCTAGCCAGACATGGAGTCGCCAGCAGCAGCTACGCTAGAGAGCATTGTTGCTGATCAGCAGTCTGTCCTTACTGCGTATGGCCAGGGTCTTTCTAGCTTGGACAGTCGGCAGGCGGAGCTGACGGAGAGAATTTGCCTTCAGGAGAATGCTATGGAGAGTCAGGAAAGCCTTTTAATAAGTCTCTCCGAGAGTCTTAGAGCATTGTCTGCTCAGATTACTCTAAGTGTTTCACAAGCACAATCAGTACACCTTCCCCGAGAACCTAAACTCCACTTACCCCCAAGATATGGAGGCGAGGCAGGAAAATGTAAAGATTTCATTGCTCAATGTGAAATATTTTTTGAAGCGCAGCCCTCACGGTTCTCGAATGAAGAATCACAGTTTTCGTTTATTTTATCACTGTTGACCGGCACAGTCTTCACTTGGGTGGGGCCACTTATTCGAGCTAGATCGCCAGTAGTAAATTCAGTAGAAACTCTCGTGAGAGAAATGATTAATGTTTTTGATGTTTATGGTCAGGACGCAGCTACGCGTCTAATGCATTTGAAGCAGGGCTCTGATAGCGTCGCTGATTTTTCTATCTCGTTTCGCTCCTTAGCCACAGAGACAGGGTAGCCAGAAGCACCTCTTATGACAGTTTTTGTTCTCGCTTTGGCTGAGGAGGTTAAGGACGCTCTGGCTACATTAGAGCCTTGCGTTTCTTTAGATTCGTTGGTTCGTACTGCGGTGCAAGTTGATAATTGCATCCGTGAACGAAACGAGGAGAAACATACTGCATTGGCTCTTCATTGCAACAGGGTTAATGTTCCTTACAACATGCATGCAGCCCCAACTTTGCCCACTGAACTGTCCAGTTCTAGTGAGCCCATGCAGGTTGATGGCTCATATGAGAGCCGGGCTCGTAAGCCTGTTCACAGACAAATAATTTGTCTTCATTGTAGCGAACCGGGACATATCCGTCTAAGTTGCCCCGAGCTTAAAGGGAGACGGGAAGCCCCTCTAGCTGTAGGGGGGGCGCTAGAGGGACAGACCCAATCTCCCGTTCGAACTCTTATTTCAGTAAAGGTGACTATGGGGAAAAAGAGAATATGGGTTAAAGCCTTTTTGGATTCAGTGGCTGTTGATGGTTTTATGGATGCGGAGTGGGCTAGACAACATTCCATTCCCATCCGCGCTCTCTCACATTCGCACTCGATCAAAGCTTTGGATGGTTGACCATTGGGAGATGGGCTTATAACCGAGGTCTCTGATTTTTTGACTATGTTTATCCCTTTTGGTGGTCATTCAGAGAAAATTCATTTTTTCTGAATCAATTCCCCGGTCTGTCCTGTGGTTTTAGGTCATTCGTGGTTGCTTAAGCATAGGCCACAGATCTTTTGGGGCAGTTAAAATAACCCAATCGTCCAGTGGGGCTTCGACTGTAGTTCTCACTGTAGTGAGATTGTGGCAAGTCGCCCCAAATTTCAACCCATGGGGGAGGCGTCGGGTTCTGAACAAGATTGGTGTATAGGAGCCGCGCTGAACCTTGGTTTACCTCCCAGCGTTTCAGATGATTATGTTGATCTCGCGGAGGATTTTGGAAAACAACGAGCTTTGTCTTTGCCTCCGCATCATGATTACGATTGTGAGATCAAACTATTCCCTGACAAGGTGGCAGCGGTTAGGAATTGGCCTGCCCCTCAGAACGTTAAGGAGGTTCAACGATTTTTGGGCTTTGCTAATTTTTATAGGAGGTTTATTCGCAATTTTATCGCTGTGGCTGCCCCCATCATTGCACTTTCTAAGAGGAATTCCTCGTCATTTGCTTGGTCTCCAGCAGCGGAGGCTGCTTTTCAGGAGTTGAAGAAACGACTTAGCTCTGAACCTGTTGTTGTTTTGCCGACCCCTCCCTCCCATTTGTGGTGGAGATTGACGCTTCGGAGGTCGGGGTGGGTACCATTTTGTCCCAGCACCCCCTTCGGGACAGTAAGTTGCACCCATGCGCCTACTTCTCCCGGTCATTGTCACCGGTTGAACGGAATTGCAGTATTGGTGACCAGGAGTTGTTAGCTGTTAAATTGGCGTTAGAAGAGTGGCGCCATTGGTTGGAGGGGGCTGAACATCCGTTTGTGGTTTGGATCGATCACAGGAATCTCCAGTGTGTCCAGCAGACTAGGCGATACGATTCCCGGCAGGCGGGGTGGGCATTGTTTTTCAATCGCTTTGACTTTACGTTAACTTATGGCCCTGGCTCCAAAAACATCAAGCCTGGCTCCTTGTCACGGATTTATGACCGCTCGGGCCGTGATCCCATTTCTGTTCCGGTTATTCCGGCGGCTCACATTGTGGCTCCCATGCAGTGGGATACTGAATCTGTTGTGCAGGAGGCCTTGCGGCCGGACCCTGGTTCTGGTGGGGAGCCGTCTGGCTGTTTGTTTTGTCCTCATGGCGGCGCATAAACGGAGGGCTGCCGCTGATAGGAGGCGCTGTTTTGCACCAGCTTATCAGGTTGGCCAGAGGGTTTGGAGTCCTGAGAAGCGGTGCTGGGTCCCTTCTCAGGATATCTTGGGTCCCACCCTTATTTCGGAGTTCCGTGCTTGGGGTTCTTTGGGAACGTCTGGGGCCGTCCCTTGGTGGGGGTGGGGGGGTCCTGTCATGGTCCTGGATGTTTGTGCATGTGTTTTGGACTTTTCTTTGTGGCTCTCGTCCCGGGACGATATCGTATTTCTCTTCAATTGGAATCTTTCCCCAGCTGGCTGATTGAACTGGGGCGGCGCTTCCCCGGACTCTATATAAGCCGGATGTTCGCCACGCCTCTTTGCTAGAGTGTCTGTTTGTAGCTACGTACTATGGCCGAAGATATTTGTAGTCAGAATTTGTTTGACTTTCTATCTTCTCGTCATTATTGGAGTTTCTTCTCCCTTTTTCCTATCTCACTTTGCTTCCGTGTTTCAGACTATTATACGTCCTTTGGAAGCGCGAGCACTTTCCGGGGGTCTGGATTATTCTCAGTGTTTGTTTTGTGTCCGTGCTGCTCGTTTCTCTCTTGTCAGTGCAATTGGCCTCCTACCTCTACCGGCCATTACATATCATGAATGACAAGACATGTTGTCCTTTAAATGTCTGTGGCTTTTTCTTTGCCACTTTGCCTCTCTCATTTCAACTAATGGAGGATAGCAAGATGGCGCCAGTCTGTCTGGCTTGCTGTCTAAGGCTGTCAGTTCTTGTGTTGTTTGTTCTGTTTCTGGCATTTCTAACAAGGACTACTAACTCTTTGCTGGTGTACGATCGCCAAGAGTTACTGAATTTTAAATTCACAGTGGATTCCCTGGCAAAGTTTGGCCTGGGTGGACCAAAAACTATTCCGCCGCCACATTTGGCGGATTTCCCAGCTCACCTGTTGCGTGCTGGGGCTTTACCTCCCTGGAAGCGCCGATGCAGAGGGACTCGCAGTGGCTGGCTAGTCAGGATTAAAGCCTGGCTGGCTATCTTTCCCGGGGTGGCCAAATCTCCCCGTTGTGCTTACCCGGAACATGGAGCATGTCTTCGCCGCTATATCTCCCGGCGCGTCCTCGTTCCGGTCGGCACCTGGTTGGTACCCGTTGTTGGCCTGCATGAGGAGCTCCATGCCCTGCACCCTCGCCTGCATCACCTCCGGCGCCGTGGTGGAGTGAACCACCGAAACCTTCGGCTGCTGAGCTGGTCAGCTAGTGCGGCTGTTGTCCCGGATACGACTATGTATGCGTTAGATAACGCAAGATCAATAGTTGATAAGACTTTAATTCTCTGGGACTTTTTCACTCCACAATCTCTGGATGTACTTTTTGTGACGGAAACCTGGATTAATGCGGGTGAGTCTGCTGCTTTTACGGAGCTTCTGCCGCCTTATTGTACATTTATTAATTCACCGAGGATTAGTGGTTGCGGAGGAGGAATAGCAACTGTGTTGAAGAACAGTTTATACAGTAAACTACTATCGCCAACTTCGTTCTCCTCCTTTGAACTGAGTTTGTTTGAACTGGGTCGGTCAAACCCGGTACTATGTGCGGTGATCTACCGGCCGCCGAAATACAACAAACACTTTATAAATGGCCAGATTTCTTGGCTGGCATCATGACAGACTATGACAGGATTTTAATTGTTGGTGATTTTAACATGCACGTATGTTGTCCTTCTAAGCCGCTGGCTAAAGACTTTTTAGATTTGATCGATGCGTTTAACTTTTTACAACATGTTAGTGGACCCACACGAGCATGGACACACGTTAGATCATGTTTTTTCATATGGTTTGCCCATTTCTAATGCCTGTGTATGTGATGCTGAATTTTCTGATCACATGCTTGTTTTATTTGATTTTACCTTGCCCTGTCATAGTTATAAGTCATGCGCTCCTGCTCGTCTCTGCCGCATGTCAAAACCTTCCACCGCTGCTCAGTTTTCCTCTGCTTTTATTAGTACCGCTCAATCTGATGCTATGTCCTCTGTTTACCTGGACGCGGAGCAATTAACTGCATCCTTTCTCTCCACCTGTGCCGGCATTCTCGACACTGTCGCTCCTCTTAGAGCTTTGCGCCCCAGACCCAAAGCTGAGCCATGGCTCAATAATACTACTCGTGCTGCCAGGCGAGAGTGCAGGAGAGCTGAGCGCAGGTGGAAGAAGGATAAGCTCCATGTATCTTATGAAATCCTTTGGGAAAGTTGGAGAAAGTATCAGAGAATTGCCAAAGCTGGAAAAACACAATATCTTTCTGGTATTATCTCTCAAAATTTTAATAATCCACGCGTTCTTTTTAAAACTATTGATTCAATTTTAAACTCTCCCCAATCCACCTGTCTGGAAGCTTCACCTGAAGTCTGTGAAAATTTTCTCTGCTATTTTATGGACAAGGTTAATATCATTAGAGCCCACATCTCACTCCCCTCTTTTTACCCCTCCATAGCTGTCACTTGCTCAACTGTCTTTAATCAGTTTGAGCCTTTGTCATTAATATCTCTCACTAAAGTTGTCACTCAACTCAAACCCTCATCCTGTCCCAGAGACATTATCCCTCCTCATCTCTTTAAAGGGGTCTGGGGGACTATTGGACCTGTTGTCCAAAAAATTATTAATAGTAGTCTTGCTTCAGGAGTAGTCCCAGCGTATTTCAAAGAAGCAGTTGGGGAACCCCAGATAAATAAACAAAATTTGGACATTTCAATTTCTTCAAACTACAGACCTATTTCCAGAACTCGAAATAGCGGGTGCATAGGTGCACGTATGCACCCGGTTTTCGGCAGGTGCACCCAAAATTTAAAGTCGGATGCACCGCGTGCACCTAGTAAAAATCTGCCCCCGAAATAAATCCTCTTTCTACAAATGCACTCATCCTTACCTGGAATGATAAATTATATCGGTAAGGGACGAGAATTAATGACAAAATCGGTGGGACTACAAGACTGTGGAACACGTTTGGTCTGAGGCTGCGTATGTGTTAACATTGGCTGATCGCGTTATGTATATTTTTCATCAAAGACTTTCCCTGATCCAGGATCAGGGAGTTTGTGGGACATCTGCCCTCCGCGGCACCAGGGGGCGCCGCCAGCACAGAACACGACTTGGACCAATGGGACTGCGTCCTAACGGGAGAAATAAATTACATTTTGCAGTGATTGGGTGGACACTTGAAATTATGCACGCACATACTCTGGTAGACTGTTGTAGAGATTTTGAATTGTTTTCCTGGTATTACCTTCTCAAGAAGAACTCAGACGGAGGCAGAGAGAATAATATGCAATTTACTATTTTGCTGCAAAATAGGATCCCCGTTACAGGTGAGAACTCTCGTTACAGGCAAGAACAAGGACAAAGGAAGTTCTTTCTTGCTGGTGTAAAAGTAAGAGTACATCTTGACAACCTCCTCCCCTCGAGCTGATTTACACATCATGGTATTAACTGGAATGTTCTCGCAGACGCACGCAGCCCACGTCAAGCTGACCCTGAGCTATGCGTAAACAGCTCAGAGAATACAGGTGGCTTCTTCTTCTCACCTCCTGGGCTTATCTTTTTGGCATCTCAGGCTCTCCTGGTACTCCTCCTTCTAAAAACACATAAACTAAGAGAGAAAAAGAACATCTTGCCCTGTTAGGGTCCGTCAGGACCGCACGGTTCTAGATAAACCATATGCAATGACGCATTTGGCCAGATTATGGAAACTACAGCTACAGCAAGGCCTAGGTTATTCAAAAACAAGCAAGGATATACAACTAAGGCCTAAAATGAGCAAGAACAAGCAAGGATAAACAATTAATAATAATGCGAACAACTAAATCAATATTGAATTGATTCCACAAGACACTTGGGAAATTGTAATTGAGATTGATGTTTGAAGATCCATTCTCATTGGTTGATGTATTCACTTACTCGTTGGATGTAATGTATATGGCTGCTGGGTGATTAATAAAATCTTACCAAAAAAAAAAAATCTTCTAGATTAAATATAATCTAGGAGGAGAGGGTCTTAATTATGGAGTTATGAAGAATGTAAAAATATAAAAACCGCAAAAAGCAGCACTGTTGCTGCTATTGAGGCCAGAGAGGTCTTATGATGGAGTTGTGGAAAATTAAGTTTCTCGACCAAGTCAAACAAAGTGAAATTAAATTATAGATTGAATATTATCTGACTGTGATAAATAGCAATAGTATACTCAGTTTTACCGATTTCTTCGTTTTCCGATTTCTTCACATATCAAAGAATCTGAGTTCAAGAAAGTTTGTTTATTCATTTTGTACTGCTGCAAAGCGGCTTTTTTTATTGAATTAAGCAAGTTTTAGACCATGCACCTAAACGCGCACGAGTGCAACCATTTTCAAAATCTGGGTGCACCATCAAAAAATCCTAATTCGAGCCCTGATTTCGAAGCTTCCATTCATTTCGAAAATATTAGAGAAAACTGTGCTTTTACAATTACAGTCTTTTCTAGATAAACATGGTATTCTTGAAATTTTTCAATATGGTTTTAAAGCATTTCATAGCACTGAGTCTGCGCTTTTAAGAGTTTTTAATGACATTTTATTAACTTCTGACTCTGGTGACTCAGCAATTCTTATGCTTTTAGGCCTCACTGCTGCGTTCGACACGATTGACCAAACAATTCTCATTTCTCGATTAGACGAATGTGTGGGTATCGGTGACACTGCCTTGGAGTGGTTTAAGTCATGGTTTAAGCAGAAAAATGATCCGAAACACACCAACAAGTCCACCTCTGAATGGCTTAAAAAAACAATATGAAGGTTTTGGAGTGGCCTAATCAACGTCCGGACTTAAATCCGATTGAAATGCGGTGGCATGACCTTAAACAGGCCATTCGTGCATGAAAACCCTCCAATGTGGCTGAATTAAAACAATTCTGCAAAGAAGAGTGGGACAAAATTCCTCCACAGTGATGTAAAGACTCATTGCCAGTTAAGTTAAGGTCTGCAAAGTCATCATCCTCTACCCAACAATTGCTGTCACCCCCTTCCCAATTACTTTGCTCAATTTGGAATCAAACAGTTGATTCGCTCAAATAGGCAATTAGGCTTCACAAAATGTTCTCCACTTCTATTTTTAAGCAGTGGCGGGCGGTGGACAGAGAACAAGGAGGGCGATAAACATGTCTTCAAATTGCTTATTTGTCTTGATCTGTTTTCAGTCAATTTCCCTGGTAAAAACTAAAGACACTGTAACTCTCCTCTCTCAGGTGTAGCTAATTGTGTTGTTCAACATGTAATTTACCTGAATGTGTTCGCCAAGTCTTCGCTGACTTTATCTATTGCGTGCAATAGGACAATCATTTCTCTCACTTCACGTTTGATATGCTTCACAAAATGTTTTCCACTTCGCGTAGGTTTTGAAACGCTTAAAAACAGGACCATCTTAAAATGATTTTATTTTTAAGAAATCTTTTTAATGATATGTAAAAATTATACGAGAGCAGGAATTCAGAGGTCTGCTATTTATTCAGATTATTGACATTCTTTCAATCAAGCACGGTAGCCTGGTTAGGTCGGTCTTCTTCTCATTATCTCTTCTTTATCATTATAGGCCACATTTTGGTTTTGATTGGTCAGTTGGCTGAATAAATGGCTTGATTGCAAGTTAGGCAAAGTACACGGAAATTGATTTAAGGTAAGCTAATTATGCCAAGGCGATGGAGGCTGTCCAACCTCGCTGGTAATTAGTGGACTTCAAATCAGTTTTCTTCTCGGAAGCATTTCAAATGACCGCATTAGCTATGTGTCATAGAAAAGGTAATAAGCAAGCTCGTCTGCCTGCCTCATAGTGGCAGTTACTTTTATTGCGCTTAAAATAATCGTGATTGGATTGATTGAGCAGCCCTAGCTCTCACCATGGTTTGCTGTAGTCCCAAAGCCTTAGAAATGGCTTTGTAATCCTTTCCAGACTGATAGATGTCAATGACTCTGTTTCTCATCTGTTCTTAAGTTTCTTTGAATCGCGGAATGATGAGTTGCTTACTGAGATCTTTTAGCCTACTTAACTTTGCCAGACAGGTTCTATTTAAGTGATTTTCTGATTCAACAGGTGTGGCAGTAATCAGGCCTGAGTGTGGCTACTGAAATTGAACTCAAAAAATGTGGTTAATCACAGTTAATTCATGATTTACAGTGTTCTCACCAGCGTATTTCAGTGTAGGGGGCTGCTACGCTGTTAATTGAAAAAATACACTGTCTTGGCCCGCTACGCTGTCTTTCAAGCTGCGTGCTTGCAAAGTTTGACGCATTTTCCAGTAAAATATGAGCAAATTTTCCTAAAAAAAAAAAAACTAGTTTCTCTACCGTCGTCTTTGCTGCAAACGAATAGCGTATGGTTTGCTTTGACAGAAACAACCATGTGCACATCGTGATATGAGATTGTTTAGGAAAGAACGGGGGTGCTTGATACTCCCGTTTTCCACCGTGGGTGAATGCAGCTTTCAGAACGTTGTTGTAGCAGGATCACGTAACTAATTCCAGGATAACTGTTTTTTTTTTCCCCATTGGATGTTGCCCTAAATCTTACCCAGATACGATAGTGCTATTATCTGATTGGCTATTTTGTAGCCCCTTTCCTTTTTTTGATTGGCTGGCAGGTGCCAAGCTGCTATCGAGGACTCCAGGGGAGACGTGTTTGATTCCTGCCAGTTTCCACAGTTATAGCGGTGCCGAATTGTTTTCGTTTTAATCATTTTTTTTGCATGAGAAATACTGTGTGTGGCGTAAGTGCGTGACATCCGACTGAAATGAGTGACAATCACGCTCACTGCGTGAGACTTGAGAGCCATAACCCCTGAGTTCACATCAGAATCAAAGCCTTTGCAAAGTTTACCTTTAGCTACAGTGGTCCCAGGTATTATTTCAAGAGATTTTACATGCAAGATTTGTATTCTAGGTGAGTGTATATATATATATCCTTAAATTGGGCCATCTAGGCTGTCAAATAGGCCTCAAAAAACCATGAATTGCCAGAGCTTTCGGGGGGCTTCACTTCCCCGGGCCCCCCACCATAGCTCTGCCCCTGGACCCCGTTGGTGGCCTCCGCGGCTCCCAAATCCCTGGCCAGTTTGAGTGATGTCCCACCCAACTACGCTGTCAAAAATTTCTGGTGAGAACCCTGATTTAACAAGGCGCAACCAGTTATTAGGTTTAGGGGGCAATTACTTTTTCACCTGGGGCCAGGTAGGTTTGGATAGCTTTTTTCCCTCAGTGAATGAAATCATCATTTAAAAACTGCATTTTGTATTTACTTGGGTCATATTTGTGTAATATTTAAAATTTGTTTGATTATCTGAAAAATTTAAGTGTGACAAATATGCTAAAAAATAAGAAATCAGGAAGGGGGCAAATACTATTTCATGGCACTGTATGTTGGAAGACATATCCTGCGGTTGTGAAAAAGATGTTGCTCTGTTTCAGAAGAGTCAAATTATTGGCCTGCACTAAGCACAGAAAACAACTAAGGAGTCTGCTGAAACTCCTAAAATTGGGTTAATTGGGAACTGTCCAATGCATAATTAAAACCTGGAAGAACAGTGGTGAAGCATCATCTTTGTTGAAGAAATGCTGCTGAAAAAAAATCTTGAATGATCACGATCAGAGATCAATTGAACATGAGGTTAAATCAAACCATAAAAAAATCAGCAGTTGACCTCAATGCTGTGTTTAAATGAGAAAGTAAGAGCATCTCCGTAAGCACAATGCAAAGAGAACTCGAGGACTGTGTGGTGGAAATTTTGATATTTTTTTCCTGTAAGAAAACGCTCAGAGACAGAGATAGTAAATAGGATCCAGTCTTTACTATATACTCAAAATTTGATAGGGATCATAGGAATTTTTTTGTGAAATGACATGCAAATTTGGTAACTGCCACTGATGAACAATATATTGGATAAATGACATGCAGTCAGACACAAAACACATTTGCACGTGCATTTCATGACATTAAATGAGCGTGCAGCCTCACATTTTGGCTTTGACTAACACTTCACCATTTCAACTCAGACGTGTGTGTTGCTTGTTGGTGAAAATTTGGAAGTTCCCAAATTTTTTGCATTACATTTAGCAATAACAATGTCTCCTCAACGTCTTAGACGAAGATTGACTTCAAAGCAATTAGGAAGATGCATCGGAATGCGTGACTCTGGCTTCT
This sequence comes from Gymnothorax javanicus, assembly GCA_029692085.1. Taxonomy (NCBI): domain Eukaryota; kingdom Metazoa; phylum Chordata; class Actinopteri; order Anguilliformes; family Muraenidae; genus Gymnothorax; species Gymnothorax javanicus. The sequence continues at coordinate 78,629,737 of CM056198.1, forward strand.
CACAACGTCACGTTGCTAATGCACTTAACGTCAGCCAAAGCGTTGTGAACAGAGCGTGGAACCGGCATCAAACGTTTGGTACAGCAGCACACCGTCATGGGGGTGGTCGTCAGAGATCGACTACACAACGACAAGACCACTTTCTCACACTTCAGGCACGACGTCATCCTTTCTGGACAGCCACCACCCTACGAAATGACCTTCATAATGCCTCGGGGGTCAGGGTATCCACTCATACGATACGGAATCGTCTTCATACTGCCGGCCTCAACTCAAGAAGGCCATGTGTTCGAATCCCACTGACCGTGCGTCATAGGTGTGACCGTTTGGATTGGGCTCACGATCATGTCACATGGACACACAACGATTGGGCTCCAGTTCTCTTTACTGATGAGTCCCGATATTGCTTGGACTTTAGTGACAGGAGGCAACGGGTGTGGCAAAGACAACGTGAGCGATTTAATGATGCCTACATCAATGAACACGACCGTTATGGTGGCGGATCAATTATGGTCTGGGGAGGAATAAGCAGGAACGGCAGAACGGACCTGCATGTCGTGGGGAGAGGGACGATGACAGGGGTACGGTACAGGGATGAGATCCTCAATGTGTACGTAAGACCATACGCTGGTGCTGTTGGCCCTGATTTCATCTTGATGGATGATAACGCCCGTCCCCATCGTACGAGGGTGGTGAATCAATTCCTAGAGCAGGAGATAATTGTCCGCAAGGACTGGCCCGCGCGTTCGCCGGACCTAAACCCTATCGAGCATGTGTGGAACATGCTGCAGGTCGCCATTTCGGTCAGAGGGCACAACCCACAACTCTAGAAGAGCTCGGAAATGCCCTTGTTGAAGAATGGAACAACATTCCAATTGCAAGCATCCGGGTTCTGATTGACAGTATGACCCGACGTTGTCAAGCAGTCATTCAAGCTAGGGGAGGCCATACCTGTTATTGACATTAACTGTGGTAATGAAACATCAAACGAACACTGTCTGTTTTCACTTTACATGTCAGAGGTGAAACCATGAAGTCTTCGTGAAAGCCAAAAGTGTGAGGCTGCATGCTCATTTAATGTCATTAAATGCACTTGCAAATGTGTTTTGTGTCTGACTGCATGTCATTTATCCAATATATTGTTCATCAGTGGCAGTTACCAAATTTGCATGTCATTTCACAAAAAAATTCCTATGATCCCTATCAAATTTTGAGTAGTATATATGCATATAGGGTCCAGGTTACATGCAGGAACAAGGACAAAGGAATTCCTCCTTTGCTTGGATATATGTAAAGCAGTATGTCATAATCCCCTTCCCTTGGGACTGATTTACGCAGCAGTAGGTTTCCCAGCATCCCACAGCTGAGTGCATGGATCCCACGTTGACAACCTCATCAGCCCCAGCGGAGAGGAGACAGCCCCAGCAGTTTACCTCATCCTGAGGCCTTATCTCAAGGCCCTTGGAGGATCACAATGTTTCGAAGGAACACGCTGTTCAGTGAACACACTCCATAACATTTCTACATACGTACAAGCTAGATTGCAAAGATTAGCAATTACGCATGACCTAGGTCACTCAAGGATAAGCAATTTATAACTAAATAAGCAATCTAACTAAATTTATTCCACAGATTGGGACTAAATGGCTCAGTAGCCTGAAGAAAATCACTTATTCAGGGGAAAAAAAGGCTTCAATTTGCTTGAGAGAATAAAGATTGGACTTTGGAGCAATGTGAACAGGTCATGTGGTCTGATGAGTCAACTTTTATCCTGTTCCGGAGTGATGGGCGCAACATGGTTAAAAGAGAGGCAGAAGATGTGATGATACTAGCGTGTGGGGGCAGTGTTATGATCTGGGGTTGTTTCAGTTGGTCAGGTCTAGGTTAAGCAACAGTCATAGACTGTATAAAAAGATGGTTGCAGCACCCGGGTCTGAAAAGTGAAGCCCATGTGGAAATCTCTGAAAAGTGCATTCTATTTAATGGCCAGCAGATGGCGACGTCGGTGGTTGCAGAAAGAAATGCAATGCTACAGAAGTAATGTGAAAATGACCCTACTTTCCCACTTGTTTTATTATTTCAATAATGATTTTCTACATTATTTTATGGTATCTATCGCAAGTTTAAAGTCTCCATTGAAATATCATGATGTTCATTTTTGTGAATTATCGTCCCAAATAGACTTGAATAAAGGATAAAGCCAGATATGCTTTATGGGGCGTGGCTATCTTCTGGTCCTCGTCAGGTACGGTCGGATCCACGCGTAGATCCACCCCTTGCTCCTCCCTGAGTCTTCAATTCACGCTCTCATCCATTAGAAATGACATCCGGTTGCAAAATGTTAAATGGCGCTGTTCAAATTGCCAAAATTGAGGCTTCCGAAATGGTATACTGAAGCCAATGGGTGACGTCACGGTTGCTTCGTCCATCTTTTTATACAGTCTATGGCAACAGTATGTGCCCACAACTGAGGTCAGCTGACTCCCTTAATATACTGCATGACCACCATCAATGGATTTATTTCTTCCCTGATGGCACATATTCCAAGATGACAGTGCCAGCTCAAATTGTGAAAGAAAGGCTCAGGGTACATGAGACATCATTTTCATGCATGGATTGGCCACCACACAGTCCAGATCTTAACCTGATTGAGTATCTTCGGGATCTGCAGGAGAAGATTTAACACAATGGTTCAAATCTCCCATCATCAGTACAAGATTTTGGGGAAAAAAAAATTAGTGCAATGTCACAACATTTATTCCTGTTCAGAGTTGCATTAAGCTTATCGTAATGATGCCACGGTAAAAGCGCGCCGTGATCAAAGCTAAAGACAGTCCAACGAAATATTAGGGTGTGTGAATTTTTTTGGTCGGGCAGTGTATTTATTCATAATCAGGTCCATGGATTTGCCTCTGTACGCCTCTAAAGTGGATTTGAAATGAAACAATCAAGATATACTTGAAATATAGGCTTTATGCATTAATGTTTATTTTCCTAAACATTGTATGACAACGTAAGAATTGCAGCCATTTTTATACATGGGCACCCTACCTGGGGGCTCAAACATCACAGGATAAACTAACGCAATGATTAATTAAATTGTCTTTTTTGATACTTGATTACAAATCCTTTGTCGTCAAGTGTGAACACAAGTGCATCAGCTGTTAAATCCCTTCGCTTTATCAACATTTAAAATGAATTTATCCAATTTAATTTATTAATTACCATCAAATATGCTAATTAACAAGTAAATTGCCAAAGTCATTGATGGACAGAGCAACCGGTTGGATCAGTTTATCAAAAAGCACAACTCGGAATCCAATTCAAAGTAAGAAAATGTAATTACAGTTGCAACAGAATTTACAGCGTTTATATCCACAGACGAGGGTCTACTACGTCAGACAAGAATTAAACAAACCTGATCAATGAATGAAGAAAAAGAAAACGCCAAACCAAACCTTGTCACCTAAAGTTGTCCCAATGAATTCTAAAATCTTAAGTTTCAGAAACAAAACACTGCCAGATCTTCCGATGGAAAAGGCAGATATCAATCCCCAAATCCACTCCACAGGTGTGAAAATTCCTTGATGGTTTTCTGTGTGTCAAAAAGGTCCCTGCAGATAAATCTCCCTCCTTAGGAATCAAAAGAGGTTGTGCTGATTGCCTGCGGACGTGTGAAAGGGTGAGAAATGGTGAATTGTCTCTTGTGAATCAAGCCATTCATGTTTTGAAATGCCCTAATTAGGAGCAAAGCTGAGCTCTGTGGAATTTTCAAAAATAAATTTATGGATTAAGTCTATGAGACCTTCGAATGAGACCAAACATGAATATTGTTAGAGGAGTTGAAGCCCAGTTATCAAATACCTCTGAAAAGTTTTACTATTACTCCGAAAACAGGTGGTTTGGGCCAATTTTGGGCAGCATTCAGGGGTAAGGAAAACATAAAATGTGTATACAAATTTAAAAAAGGGGGGGATATGCTCTTGTCTTGTTGGTGGTCACAAGGCTGTAACTCCTTGTTTTTTGTTGTGTTAGAAATTGCAGGGGTGCTGACTCGTAGTTTATGCCCTCTGTATGATTTGCGTGGTCCGAAAAGGGTCACCCTTGGAATGGTTATAGCAGTACGTGCGATGCAACGATTGAACAGACGGAATTTCAATCGTTAAGGGAGGACAGGTCCCACCTCCAGGGAATGCACGAGTCATAACCAATCAAATTATTCTGTCTTACTCCAAGGCTCAGTGAAACCACCAAAACTAAACACGAGTCGCCCGACACGAGAGAAGATGCATGGAGGGTGTTGATGTCTGTGCATCTCAAACTTCAAGCAATCATGGCAAGCAAAGGCTATGCAACCAAATGTTAGAATGATTACTTTATTCTAGATTATTTTGAAACTAATATTTGTTGATACCCCTGAAAATGGGGGAATATGAAAGAGAGGTCCTGTCATTACTACAAACTTCATCTGATGAAAATGATGAAACTTCATTGGATGAAAACGCCCTCTGATTAAAACTGACGGTGTGCATTGTATCTTTCAAATTGAAGTCCTAGCATACAGAACCAAAATGAGAAATGAAAGTGCGAGTTAAGAACTATCAAAAACTTAATCTGACAATTTTTTTCTTACTGTTATGCAGAAACCTCCTCTTGTAAAATTGAATGTCAATATCGATAAATTCATGATGATGATGATGGGTTGTATATCTCTGTGGCATAAATATTTCAGAAAATATTTTACATATGGTCATGAGGTCTTCAAAACTGATGTAAACCAATCATTCGAAGGGTAACATGGAACCAAAATGCAACTGCAGGGTGCGATTTCTTTCCTCTTAAGTGGTGCTACCCTTTGCCATGCTGCACAGGTGCGGAATGAGTTCTACAAAGACTCGCAGGGGGTGATCCTGGTGTACGACGTGGGGCTGAAGGAGAGCTTTGATGCCCTGGACAGTTGGCTGGGAGAGATGAAGCAGGAGATGGGTTCACAGGCCAACATGGAAACCATTGTCTTTGTTGTATGTGCCAACAAGGTAAATGATTAATAATGTAATAATGATAAAAATTAATTATTTAATGTTGTAGCAGTGTGTATGAGGGCATTATCATGGTGGAATTTGCGGACATCATGAGGGAATAGTGTTTGCACCATAGGCTGCACTTGGTCTTCTCAATTGGTTTTATATTGCTTGCTCAGGACCTGTCCGTGGCTAGCAAACATTGGACCCAATGAGAACTATGAAATTGTTGCACGATCAATTGCATCACTACCACTATACTTAGCTTTCGGCCAACATTGTGGATTGCATATCTCAACCAATCCTGAGCAAAAGATGACTAATCACCCCATATTCCTTTTCTGAATTGATCAGGGGACCAGGTTTTTTTTTCCTTGCACCAAAATTTGTTTTTGCTCATTAGCCTTGGATGCTTGTACTTTATGATGACATCCCTGGTGCTTACCATTATGATGGCTGCTTAAAACTAGAAAACAGCAGCTCAAGAAATCACTGCATATCAAGTCAAAAAGCTTACAATTCTGAATTTTCATCCCTGGACTCTTCGGCCCCATGAACTTTTCGGCCCCGGACTCTGGATTGTTTCTCCCCAATAATGCTTTCCCCTTTTTTTCATTGTAACCATGGACTGTATATAAAAATGGACTACGCGTCCCCATTCACTCCCATTAATCAAAAATGCAGCAAAAATATCCCGGATACGGGCGCTGCCATCTTGCACATTTGGAGCCAGAGTATGCGCAGTAGTGATCGGGGGTCAAGCCGCAGAATCAAGATTCCGATCATACACCCGCCCGAACACCCCCCTAAACTTTTCACCTGGCCTGGCTGCTACGCTATTAACGCAAGTGACTGTAATAGCTAATACATAGAGACCGTACAGCCTATGTAAGGGAACGGACCCTCCAACTGTGGGTAGCATTGCAATCGTAGGCTCGTTAAATAAAGTAATGCAGTCTGTGGGCAAAGATACCCCCGCTGCCATCTGTTTTGCAGATTGTTCTGACTACGTAACTTGCCAGAAATGATGTCTTATCTGAATCTTGCTTAATGCAATTGAGCATAACCATTGTAACTCGGTGGACCGGGAAAGCATTCTGTGATGGCAAAGCTAGCGATGCCACCTGCCTCCACTTTTCCCAGGTAGGCTTAACATATTTGAATGAATAGTTAGTCATTGTTTAATTTTTGTCATTTTTAGACTACGAAATGGACTCAGCCATTTTGAACTCCTCCACAGAGGCCAAGAGCATGTACAAATTCCACAGGAATATCTGGAAATTGATGCCTATTGTGACTTCTGCATAGTACTTTTCACTGGGGGGGTCATTCCATGTCAAATCATCATATATACAAAACATTTGTCACCATGTAGTCATAGATTGCTTCCATATTTTCACATTAGAAAAATATGTATTCCTGATGAACAAATCCAAAATTTCAGCTCATTCGGACCAAAAATATATTTTTGGCGAATTATTTTCTAAAGGTACTGTCTGTCAGTTTTTTAACGAATTCATGTCAATTGACATTTTTCTTGTATTTAACATGGCATAACTTGAGGGTAACTCAATATCAAACGCAGTTTGATGTTCTATTTACTAGCACAACACCTATCACGCTGTGATATGTTATGCTTCCCCGTTTACTGCACTCTTTGCCTTACGTTATGTGCCCGTCTCCTTCTCGGCCAAACTCGAAATGTTGTCATATTTTACCCCATACTTTTACCAGCCAGTCTTTTAAGAGTTACCCAGCTAGCTGCCTAGCCAATTCCACTGGAGTAGATGCATCAATTCCAGCTGTATTTTTGCCCGAAACCTGCCGCCTGTATATTATATAGTGTGTATGTTCGGTCGTTTCTATTTTATTGTCACACATTATATTATGTTTTAGCTTGCCGAGTAGGGTAAGGTGGGGCTATTCTGGCCTATATATTTTTTCATTTATTTGATAAATGAATAGCCCCTAGGCCAGAGTAGCCCCACCTTACCCTAAATCTAATCTAATCTAATGTTGTAATTATTGAGGGACTGAATTTGCTCTCGGTATGTTTCATTTTTGTCATATTCTCGTCATTCAAGTAACCTGCACCTCCTTGATCTGATTCGTTTTTCCTGCAGTCCTAGCAGCTATTCATAAGTTTGTAAAAAATTAGGATAGATTTTGATAGTGTTATCTGCTGAAAAATGAGAGTTGGCCAGCTGGCTCTAATGGAATCAGTAGAACTAAGGGGCTCTACTGAACGTTAGACTGCAAGCTGTTAAATCATTTACCATTACCGTGGTTTACGAAAGCAAGCCCCTAGCGATTTCAATCCATTACGAGAAACCCTGAAGGCATTAGCTAGCCATGTGCAGGGATCTGATGCTGATCCCCTGGGTAAGCAGAGTTCATGCTTTAAAGGCAGTAGTAATCCAGCTAAGTAACTAGCAACTGTGTTCATCTTAAAACTCGGGGATAATGACCACGGAATTGGGAAGCTAAACAAGGCTGCGACTACTATGTCACTAGATTTATATAGCCAGCTAGCTTACGCAAGTTCAAGTACAGAAGAGTGACATCTCATGACAGAATATTTTTAACTTCATTCAAATGTTTACCTTCATGGATATTCTCTAAATAAAAAAAAAGTCTATTTCGCTAGATATGACTGGCTACCTATCACCATTTTGCCCCACAATAAACATTAACATTGCACTGATTGCCGTCTTAACGTTAGCTAGCTAGATGATGACTTTACTTGGCTAACCGTTCAACGAAATATAAATTTGACTTACCGAATAAAACTGCAAAGACCCTTTTGATCGGTCAGATCGGCTAGTGCTGGTCACTCCAGAGCAACTCATTTAATCCGTTTTTTTTTTTTTTTTTTTTAAATCAATCTGCAGGGCCTGAACGCAATCTCCTGTCAACCTTCTTACGCCAGCTACGTAAAGATACTATTCTCAAAAAAAAAAAAGTCTGCAGCGGGCGGGGGCCAACGGGACTCCGTGATGTACAGTTGCTGTCAGTTACATCTGCAATGCTCGTTTTCTATATTATCAAATAAATGGTTAACTGCAAATCAGAAAAATGAACACTTGATCATATATCAGCATAGTATGAACTTCTTGAAAAGGCAGAAACCATCTTCAGAAAAAAACAAGAAAAAAGCGAGCAAAGCTCACGTACCCCCGCTCCCCATTTGTCGCTCAATGAATGTCAATAGCAAATAACGCTTCTATGGAAATGTAATATGCAGTCATATTCAAATCAAGTACCAAAAAGGTCCATTTAGTGTACAAACTTGTCTCCATTGATGCCTCCCTGTCGATTTTCGTACTAAGTTGAATTAAGATTCAAGGGCAATAACTCCGTAAAAAAAACAGTTTCAGAACGTTTCGGTTTGAAACTCGTTCGAGAGTATCGTCAGGAGTACCCACAAGCAAAATGTGATTGATCTAGGTGTAGTAATTTCCGAGTAAACTTGTTCCCATTGACGCTGGGTCCCAGCCAAATGAGTAAAATCAAAGATTCAAGGGCAATAATCGTAAAAATAAAGTTTGAAAGTTTCGAACTTCGTTCAAAATCAAAGATTCAAGGATTTTTTGCAGTAATAATCAAGGATTCAAGGGCAATAACTCCGTAAAAAATAAAGTTTCGAACTGGGTTTCGAACTCATTCAAGAGTATCGTCAGGAGTACCTACAAACAAAATTTCATTCATCTAGGTGTAATAGTTTCGAGAAAATTTGTCCCCATTGATGCATCCCGGCGGATTTTTGCAGTAAGATTCAAGGGCAATAACTCCGTAAAAATAAATCAAAGATTCAAGGGCAATTCAACTCCGTGCAAAAATAAAGATTTTCGAACTGGGTTTCGAACTCGTTCAAGAGTATCGTCAGGAGTACCTACAAACAAAATTTCATTCATCTAGGTGTAGTAGTTTCGAGAAAACTTGTCCCCATTGTCCACTATAGAATAAAAAGTACAAAATGTGACGTTTCCATGGAAACGTCAGAAAATTGACATCCCAGAAAGCTGAAAATGACTGGATGCGTAGTTTGTGACATGGTTCACGATTGTACAAAGTTTGGTCGAAATATTTCCAACGGTTTTTGAGATATGACCCCGGACGGAAGGACGGACGGACGGGCGGGCGGGTCAAGATATACCCCCCCGCTTACGCCGTAGAGAGCGGGGGTACAATTATTTGACATGTACTTGATTTTTTTTTTTTTTTTTTTTGTGTGTGTAGCCTGTGTCCCATTCACTATTATAGAGGGGGCGGGCTTATAAATTGTACTGCAGCCAGCCACTGGATGGCGATCGAGACGTTTTGGCTTCACTTTTCAGGAGCCGTTCGGCTGTCCATCTTTATATACAGTCCATAATTCTAACCCTAACCATAACCCTAACCCTAACCCTTATATCATGGTTATCTGTCTGTCGTCCATCCATCCATCCATCAGTCTGTCAACAATGGTGGCCATGGGTGACTGGGAAAAAATAAAGACTAAGATAAAATGAAAACTTATTTGACTTTATTTTTAAAGGGAAAAAAAGTGGCGACTGTTTTTCAAAACCCAGGGGAAACCCTGCTCTTTGCCAAGGCAACAGCTCTGAGTTTCTTTTATAGTGTATTATGAGGTTGGAGAGGAGATTGCATGGGATCCGATACCATTCCTCCCTGCAGAATCTCTGCAGATCCTTCAAATTTATTGCTCCATGTCCATAGACTTTCCCCCTTCAGTCTGCACTGCAGGTTTTTTTTGTTTAGTTCAGGGAACTGGGTTTGCCAAAACCTTGATTCTTTGGTCCGTGAAGCATTTTTATATTGTTTGTAATCACTATTCTTTTGGAAGATCCAACCATTGCCCAGTTAAAGCTGATTGGTGGGGCAGTCAATTCTTTATACAATATTTTTTGGGATGCCTCAATCACATTTTTTTGCAGATTACAGGTTGCAGCTGGTATGGCAGGGGAACGGGCCATTTGGACACCCTGTACCTGTTGGACCCTGACCAGTTGGACCCCTAACCCTAAATGTTTGGACCCCATATCATTTGGACCCCGGCAGGTTGGACCTTCGACCAGTTAGACCCCAGACCAGTTGGACCCCTGACCTTATGGGTTGGGGTTGGGGTTATTGTTAGTATTAGGGTTCCAAACAGCATGGAGTCCAACTGGGTAGAGTCTGGGGTCCAACTGGTCTGGGGTTCAAGTGGTCAAGAGTCCAAAATGTAAGGGGTCCAACTGGTTTGGATCAAATGGTCTGGGGTCCAACGGTACTGGGTCCATTCAGTTAGGGTCCAACTGGTACGGGTTCCAAAGACCAATACCCGTATGGTAGTATACTGGGTGATGTGACTGTTTGGAGTGTATTAGGATAGCCACCAGGTAGCAGCATGGAACATCAAATTTAATTGAGTTCTTGGCTATTCTCAAAGGAAAGTTCACACAGCCACAGGACAATAGTTGACCTGTGCTGCCCACCTGAAGGCACATTACCCATTTCATATTTATTTGAGGTAAATTATTGGCCTTTCCATTTAAATCATAGTGCTGCAAAAATCTACATGGTAAATATTGCAGTAATATTAGACTATATTTACACGTATAAAAATTTGAGGGGGCGCCCCGGTGGCACATCGGTCGAAGCAGGTGCACCATAAAGGCTGTGTCCTTCCTGCGGGGACCCGGGTTTGATTCCGGCTCGGGTCATTTGCCGCATGTCTTCCCATTCTTCTCCCCAACTTTCCTGTCTCTCTCTACTTTGCAACTGTCAAAATAAAGGTGAAAATCCCAAAAAATAATTTTTTAAAAAAAGAGAAAAAAAATTTGAGAAACTATGTCAGCGCGAGAAATTAATTACTCATAATAATAATAATAATAAGGTGTCATGTTGTTCAACCTGGCCATCAAAGGCTGTTCATTTTCCAGCCATTAAAAAGCTGTTATGCACTTTAAAAGCAAATGCACATATTACATTGAAGAAAGATGGGATTTGTTGGAATCATTTTAAGAAATGTACCTTAATTTTTTTTTTTTTCACAACAGCTCCAGTAAATATGAAGTTGAATTCAATTAAGTATGTTTTCAAGCTCTTTGTATGGATTATGTACATTCCCTTGTACATTTGTACTGTATAGATTGACCGACATTGAGAAAATCATGCACTACACATTTTTAGCCATTTCTCAGCTTTGAGAAATATCACCTCCCTCATTTTAATCTATTTGTTAGATGAGGACATAAGGTACAACATATCAGAATTTAGACTTCATAACTTATGTCAAGTGTCAGAGGGAGGGGGGTCAAAGTTGGGTACCCCCAAAAATGATTTTTGTCAAATCTGATTGCAGATTTGGATTCTCCATGAAAAATTACATAAATCTGCCAAATTTCACCTTCATAGCATGTGTTATAGCTGAATTACAGGAGAAAAACCACTAAAAAAAAAGGGCAGCCATGGTGTTGCAAAGTGCCACACCCCCTTTTTAAAGATGGCCGCCATTCCAAGACGGGGCGGAATTGACTGCTCCGATCTTACAGGTACCAACAATATATTAAAAAAATAGCAAAATCTGTGATGTAGTGGTTCCACCCCCTGGTTGATTTTAGATGGATTGACCCTGCTTGTTCTTGGAGCATGTCACAGATGGTGGTATGCTTTAGTTTACCACGCCTGTTCTAGTGAAAGCGATTCACTATACTTTGGCTGGAAAGCATAATACACTGTCGCCCTTTTCCCCATCAGATTTTCAAGCGAATTATCTCTAATCTCGAATTATTTTTAGCGACATAAGAAGTGTCAAAACTGTTTTCCATAAACAGAACGTTTCTAGCGAATTAAAATGATGTCACAATGCCGTGAGTTGAAGCGCATTTTTCTGACCCGCTAGATGATTTTCCATCAACAATGTAGTGAATTAGAACCTTCTGAGAAAGTTTGTGTGGCGCAGAGGTCGGGAACCTGGGGCTCGCCAGCCGCAGGATCTTTTGTTGCTCTGCCGGGGCTCTCGGACGACAAAAAAAAAATAAAAAAAAAATAAACTTGCAATCAAGGGATAAGCCTAGGCCCAGTAGAAGACTAAAATAACAGTCAATACTACTTATATTAAAATGACAAGGCTTCGTGGCAAATACGTATGTCTATCTGAGTAGAAAATATTAAAAAAAAAAAAAAAACTTGAATAAAAGGCAAGGCAGTTTTATTTGTATTTCTTACATCAAGACATTTCAATGTGCTTTACAGAGAAAAAAACAACAGCATAATTGAAGAGAGCATAGACATAGAATAAAAGTAACTAAGTTAAATATCCAAAATTTTTATTGTAACCGCCTTTATGTGGCTCTTCTGAGGTTAAAAAATAGGCTAATCTTTCCAGCACAGCAACCATTTATCAAGTTACTTGGCAAGAAAATTCATTGGCTGTCGATGCGATGGATATGTCTTGAATAATATGTGAACGTTAAATGGCTATTATCGATCTACCTTAACATGACACCTTCGGCAGCTATAATCAACTAGCTAAGGCAGTCGTATCAAGAATATAGCCCACTTCAAATTAGTAACCCTTTGCGTTAGCCTAATTTATACACAAGATTTCACGACTGCATCTGACGTTATCAATGAGATCCATGTCACACGCCATAGCTTTTTTAAAGCCAGCATCATTGATATGCAACGTTGTTTTATAATAGACTTGTCTTACACATGAAAATGCAGTAAAACAAAATTTGGGCTGTAGATGGGGTTATTGGCTCATTTATGAAAGGAAGTGGCTATTCGCCCTGCAGTGGTGTGAATTGGGGGAAAGAGATTGGCTATCTGCCCCGCAACGGGCCAACAAGAGAAGCAGTTTTTCTATTTGCACCGTGGTGGGACGGATAAGAGAAGCACTTCTGCTATTTGCCCCGCAGTTGTGCCAATAAGAGATTTCATTTTATAATCCGCCCAGCTCTTTGATCTTTCGCGTAAAGCCGCCGCGGGGTGAATAGCTTCTTCCTTTATGGAAAGCTAAACTTCCACTGACCTGAGTCCTGAGGATATGTGTAACACCGAACGTGCCTGACTATTTTCAAGCTAAAGGGAGAAAAAAAAATGCTGAAAAAATAGCGACCTAACGCCATACATGGATTGCATTTCTCCACATAGCTAACCACAGGTTAATACCAATACTTCGCCTGTTTTGTGTATGATCGTGAATATGCTGATGTTTAGAAAGCGCACTCAGTCCATAGTCTGCCAGATGCCCGGATGCTAGGCTAACGTTAGGCAGTCACTGGTTAAATCATCAAGGCTAATTTTAACCAGCACAAACGAAGCGAACCTCATCATATTGCCCAATAATCTGATTTGAATCTAATTTTGCAAGGTTACCACTGGAAATGTATAACTGCTGAAGTGGCAGAAAATGATCGCTATCACAAATACCAAATAGTTTCAGCTAGCTACCGCTCACCTCTCTTCTCATGTGAACGACTACTTTATTATACTAAGCTTAGCTGATGTAGCATTATCTTCACCGAACCCATTTGCTTCCTACGACTGTCACCCTGGCTTATTGTCTGCTATTCAGTGATGGCTAGGACTGAAAAAAAAAAATGGTGAACAAAACACAAGACATTCTTTGGGACTTAACGTTGTACAGGATTGCATGTCACATCTAGCAAGCTTTTCTAAAATAAAGACAACGGCTGATGTCTTTTTTTATTTATTCATCATTCTTCTGAAGTTGGGCGATAGGATCATTTCTGAGGTGAACTGAACTAAACTGCGCAAGACAGAAGACCGCAGAGGCGGCACAACAACATTCGAATTCTCATTACCAATGCGCATGCGTGACATTCTATATCGCTTCAACCCTTTTCCATCACTTTTATGTCGATAAAACTTTCCCAAAACCACCTCTGCCGAGCGAATTAACTTAGCGCAACAAAATCTGCGTTAGAGCGAAATAACTCTTTTTCCATCACAAATGTCGCACTCACTTTTTGATGCGCATCATTTTAAAGCGAATTTTTCTTTTTGATGGAAAAAAGGGCTTGTGAGAGAATGAAGGATGAGACCTTATGATGTTGACTAACAGTGTTATGGCCACAGTGACCTAGAAGCAGAAGAAAGAATATCAACCTGATCACTGTGACTTCACATATCAGCTTAACATGCAAACAATATTTTGGCACATGGAAGCACGGTTTTTGGGCTCGATAATGTTGTACAATTTGGAGACCGAGTCTTCTCTATACAAGTTCTGAGATTGTTATTCACTAAGTTGGATGCAGTGATGTAATCTGTTGTGGTATATATTCCTCTGTTGTCCAAATGGCTTGCCAGCTGAAAATATTAGGGAGACGTTATACATAGAAAAATGTTAGAAATAAAATGATGGGCTTTTATGTTAGTTACAGCTGATGTGTGTGGAAAATGGTGTATAAACTACCTGTACTGCAGCAATGGGCAAGTGTGCAACATCTATTGACAAGACCAATGTGCAAGGCTTTAAAAGGAACACAGCTGACAAATTTATCACAAAATGCTTCTGCTCTGTATTGCTCTAATCCAGTGGTATTCATTGTTGTTCCCGGGGACCCACTCTGTATGCTGGTTTTTGTTCCAGCCACAATAGTTATTGAAGAATTTTGATAAGCTGTTAATTTGTCTTAATTAAGTGCATTTAATGTTTAGAGCAGTTATTTGCCCTCTTAACCCACATGTTAACAGAAATGGCTGTATGTCATCAAGAATTTAAAAAACCATGCCCACTTTGCACTGTATTGGAAATCACACCATGAAATGAGAGAAAACACGAACCAATCAAATCAAAGAAGTCGTAGGCTCCCTATTGGTGAAAACTAATTGGCTATTCGGCGAGCAAATGATGGAGTCAAACCAGTTTTGTGCCGTGTTAATCTGATTAAGTTCATGTATAGTTTTTTGAAAGAATTTAAAACACTTGCATCCAGTTACCTAATTTGGGGTTTACTGATTTTTCTTAGTGTCTAATTAGATCTGTATAAAATATTATATTACTTGAAATTACCTGCAATATGGAAATAAATACAATCTCCAAGGGTATTTTATTCTTTATAGCGTGTATGGATTGTTCTATAAAACTATGGCTAAAGAGAGTAATTAACAACTCTAAACATTAAATACATCTAATTAAGACATATTAACCCCATAGCACTTGGACCGACCGATACCGCCTGAAACTTCTGTTCCCTAAACCCCCTCAAACCGCCCGTGTCACATGATTGCCTGGGAACCAGTGGCGGCTCATGAAATGGCTACAGGGGAGGATGAAACCCATCCCTTAAAAAGAATGATTTGTCACAATCTGTTTTCAATCATTTGTTTGAATCACCAGTCTCCGAAAACTCAACATTATCAGGTGTGGCCAGTTTTCATTAACAACGCATACCAATTGCGACTCCAGACTTTGCACGCTTTTCTTTACTGAGCGGTTAGAAGCAATGCATGTGCTTGGCGATCGTTTAAATGAAATAAGATCATTTGAAACGTCTTACGCAATTCCATTGCCTCCAACCCCTCCATGCACAAGGACTTCAATTCTGCGCGAGAATCTCTTACATACACGTTGAGTAATTGCTGACAGCAGCAGAGGAACGTAAATATGCCACTTAAGCTGCTTTCACACCGGACGTGAAACAAATTTTTTGCACGACAGATTACATTTAAAGTCAATGTTTTGCACTGACTTAGAATGTATCTGTCATGCGAAAAATTAGTTTCGCGTCCGGTGTGAAAGCGGCTTAAAACTCACAACGAATGCGTGAGAGTTGACAGGTATGCGTTATAAATGAAAACTGGCCACACCTGATAATGTTGAGTTTTCGGAGATTCTGTAATGGTAATTTAAATGACTGATTGAAAACAGGTCGTGACCAATCATTCTTTTTAAGGGATTGTTTGATCCTCCCCTGTTGAAAGTTCACGAGCCGCAACTGCAGGGAACAGAGGTAGTCTATATATAATGAGACTAAGTGCTATTGGGTTAACAGCCTGTCAAAATCCTGCCATTATTATTGTGATTGGAACAAACACCAGCATGCACAGCAGGCCGCAGGAACGATGTTGAACACCTCTGCTCTAATCTGCTAGTTCCTTTTATTTTCAAGCAAGTGGTAGGAGGACCTCAGTCTTGATATTTACACAAAAGCAATGAAACTGGTGCTGTGATGTAAATTCAGATATTGGACAGTATGATGGTTGCCTGTATTAGTAATGGTCTGTATGGTGCAGGTGGATCTGACGAAGAGGCGAGTGGTGGACGAGAGTGAGGGCCGGCTGTGGGCAGAGAGCCGGGGTTTTCACTACTTTGAGACCTCCGCGCAGAGTGGGGAGGGCATCAACGAAATGTTCCAGGTGAGCGTGTTAAAGCCGAACTGCTTTAGTCTCATCACTGCTCTTTTGAGCTCTCCACGACTGCTGATGCCAAAATGAGACCTTGCTTCAGGCACCGGTTTGGTTTCCCTGTCGAATTGCCTTATTGTGGCTCCTTCCTAAACCAACCTAGAAGTGCCTAGGTTACATTTACGTGATGGCAGTTTGATTCTGATATGGATAATGGGACTTATTTTGAATGACACAGTACTGGAAGGATCCTCGTTCCGGAGGGCTCTGTTACTCTGCATATCTGGCGGAGGACTTCATTGATGTAGAGCAGGGGTGGCCAACCCTGGTCCTGGAGAGCCGCAGCGTCTGCTGATTTTTGGTGTTACTCAGCACTCGATTGATGGATTAAAGTAGTTGATTACTCACTTAACTGATCTCACCTGGTGTCTCAGGTTTAATTTGGTAATAATGAGCCAATCAAGCAATTAGCAGGAACAACCCACAAGACTCCTGGAGCCAATTAAGCAGACTTGCAGGTTGTGACAGCAATCTACGTGTTAACCAAGATTTGTCAATGTGGTCGGATGTTTAGCGTAGTAGTAATGCAGACAAAGTAGAAGTACAGAGTCCAGATAAAAGTTCATAGAGCAGGGGTGGATAACGCCGGTCCTGTAGAGCCAGAGGGTGTGTTGAGTTTGGTTTTCTCCACCCAATTTAAACCTGATACCAGGTTAGATAGGTGAAGTGTGTAATCAACTGCTTTAATTCATCAATCAAGTGCTGAGTAACACTAAAAACCAGCAGACACTGCAGCTCTCCAGGACCAGGGCTGGCCACCCCTGATGTAGAGTTTTCCTTCTATTTGAGTGAACAGAATGGAGAAAGAAGGGATCCTTAAGGCTAGCTGTTTTTTTAATTACCATAGCCATGATGATCACAGAGCTTGTTTGCCACATTGGTTAGTATGAGTAACCATTAGCCTTTGCTAATTATACTGTATATTGTGGCATTTTGCTCAATGTAGTGACGTTTTAGAATTTATACCACATTCAACAAAATCTAATGCCTGGGTTTCTTGTAAAATGAGAACAGCTCCAGGTCTGCGGTAAAATCTCTGCCATATCCAATGCACCGATTCTGTTTGATCTAAAGCAGCATATTGCCTGCTTTCTCCTGATTGTGGAATGTCTGCTTAGTTAAAATGAGGTATATTTCAGATATTACTGTGTTAGTGAGTTATACTTGCTCCTTATCGGGTGTTAAAAGCGTTTATCCAAGTTTTCGTTTTTATTGGATGATCAGAATTGTAAATGGCAAGCTTTCCTTCGGAGTGAACGTTATGACTGGAAAATAAGCCATTCCTTTAATGTGTATGTGTGCTTGCTGATGCGGCTTTGTAAAAAACATTGACAAAACTCTGAACTTTATCATGGAGAAAAGGCATGTTTTTCGCTTGGAGAGGTTACTGGTGACTATTGATGTTCATCTGCGCCTATATTGATAAACTCATGCCAGATTCCATCAGAAAATCATTAATTCTTGTTGAACTTCGAGTCAAAAATTGATTTGTGTTAAATATGATTATTTTATGATTTTACAGCGCCTAATTTTGAGAGTGCTGGCAGCTTGGAGAGCCACCTGGAAAGCTATCTTATTTGGCTTATAAATAGTAGATAATTTCAAGAAAATCATGGTCAGATGATGTGCACTTGTGGTCAAGGAGTTTATGATCCCAAAAATGTATGGTTTTAAATCCCTGCCATTCTTCAATTCTCAGTATTTTTTTTTATTCATTGCCGAATTTTCATGAAGATTTTTTGTGTTTGTGGCCCTTACTCTGAACTAAAATTATGAAAAGAACCTGCATTGCGATGTAATTCTAAATTCTGCAAGTGTCCTGTATCATTATGGCCATTTGCCAGTTCTCTGTGAAGCTCAGATCTTGAATTTTAAAGCCTGAAATTGGGTTACGCATAAATAGCCATATTTGGCCTCTGCGCAATGGGGGTTAAGAAAAAGAGCCTTCCTTACAGCGAAGCACGAGGTGACGGTGTTTTGGCTGGTTGAGCGCGGCTTAGTTGTGGTCTTGATAAAAATTAGGTTGTTTAAATTCACAGCGCTATTCCCTCGGGACTTCAGATGAGCAGAAAAACTGAGCTGCTGGGATTCAATGGTGGAAATTTTGAACATTTTCGACTGTACTATTGCACCACCATGAGAGTCTCGAGTCTTGAGAATTCCTTGAGATTTTAACTTTGAGTAGCATCTGTCAGTAATGGCATACAGTGGATAGAAAATGAATACACCCCCTGAACATTTCAGATTTACTTGACATATAGCATGTAATTAAAGTGCAATTATTCTGTTTTTTAAACAAATCCACATACAGTACTGAACCTTTTTCAAAGTGATAAACCAATTAAAAAATTGTTTTAACATTAATTAAAAAGGAACAATTGCAATAAATTTGTTTGATAAGTATCCACCCCCTTTACTGAATCATCCCATAAACACTCTCAGGAAATGACAAATTGCCTTCAAGACCAAACAATAGCTAAGTGCCCCACACCTGTGTGGAATCACAGCAATTAACTTGATGACATGAATAAAAACAGCTGTTTCCCATGGTCTCTTAGTATGCAAGAGCAGTCTCACTGAAAGGCAGAAGCATGGGCTCCAAAGATCTCGCATAAGAAGTCCATGACAAAGTTGTGGAAAGGTACACATCAGTTGAGGGATATAAGATTTCTAAGGCTTTGAAGATACCTTGGAGCACTGTTAAGAGCATAATTAAGAAATGGAAAGTGCATGGCACCACTCACAGTCTGCCAAAATCAGGGCATCTGTCTAAACTGGATGACCGGGAGAGAAGACGACTGGTCAGAGAGACTACCAAGAATCCAATGGCAACATTGAAAGAGCTCCAGGATTTTATGGCCAACAGAGGGAAACTTGTGCATCATACAACTATATCAAAGATATTGCACACATCCCTGTATCTATGGAAGGGTGGCAAGAAAAAAGCCATTTCTCAAAAAGGTCCACCAGGAGGCCCGCTTGAAATTTGCAAATGAACACCTTGGGGAACCTGCGACAAACTGGCAGAACGTTTTATGGTGTGATGAAACCAAAATAGAACTTTTTGGCATGAATGCCAAATGCTAGGTTTGGCTAAAACCCAACACCGCTCATCACCAAAAAAACACCATCCCGGCTGTGAAGCATGGTGGTGGCAGCATAATGTTATGGGGATGTTTCTCATCCAAAGGGACTGGGGAACTTGTCAAGATTGAAGGGAGGATGGATGGGACCAAATACAGGGATATTCTGGAGAAGAACCTGAAGAAGTCTGCAAGGAGACTAAGGATGGGTCCAAAATTCATATTCCAGCACGACAATGACCCAAAGCACAAGGCCAAAGCTACCACTGAGTGGCTTGTAAAGAACAAGGTGGATGTGCTGGAATGGCCAAGCCAAAGCCCTGACCTAAATCCAATTGAAAACTTGTGGAATGACTTGAAGATTGCTGTCCATCAGCGCAAACCAACAAACCTCTCCCAGCTTGAACAGTTCTGCAAGGAGGAGTGGGGGAAGATCTCCAAGTCCGGGTGCAATAACCTTGTGCAGAGCTACCCAAAAAGGCTGGTAGCTGTAATTGCTGCCAAAGGCGCTTCCACCAAGTATTGACTCAAGGGGGTGTATACTTAAAAAGTTATTAAATGCGCTCTTTTTTTCAAATTAAAATAATTTCACTGCATTCATATGGTATGTTGTGTTCTTTGGGTCAGGGAAAAACAAGTCCCATTTTAATCCATTAAATTTACGTTCCGTGACACAACAAGACAAAAAAATATTGAAGCGGGGTGTATTCATTTTCTATCCACTGTACTTTGACTTCAGTTTCATCAACTTAAATCTTGAATATGAAATGAGAGAGTCAGTGTTGTGTGAATTTGAAAGCGAAATAATGTTCCTTGAAACACACAACTCGGCCTGCTCAGGCTCTGGATTCACCTGAACCTCCATGTGAATGGACAGATCCATTAGAAATTGTCTACCTGAAGGTGCCACTGCGAGTAGACCGCCTTGGTGGTCAGATGATTTAGTCTTGAGCCATGAGTTTGAATACATTGTTCCAATTTAAATAACTGACTTGAATGAAATACCATAAAAATTCCATACCACATTGATTTAATAGTATCTCTGTTTATGGGGTGGTGACTCCAGACCTTATAGTCCAGAATTTTTTTTAACTAGGTGCCACAAAAGGAAATGCATATCCCAACCTTTATGTATTTTTGATCTTTTAAAGAAATCAGATTTCTTCATTTTTCATAGCTTTAAAATATAAATGTTGTTAATCATCCCATTTTCAAATTTGTGCCTCAGGTGAAAGATTCCTTATTATGACTGAGAAATAGAACTAGCTAGTGTCCTAAGGTAAATGCTAAGCGCAATCAGCAAGCTTTTGTAAATAGATTAATTTTTATCGTAACTTGGCTCTCTAGATTTTTCAATGTATTACTTTTAATTTTAAACATATTTAATGTAAATATTGATTTGTTTTTTAATCAGTATCAATATAGACACATTGATTTATTGTGAATGCAGCCTTATGTTTGATTTCACTGTGTTGCATCAGAAAGGAGGTTGGGATGGAGGGTTCTGCACTCAAGGACTGTATCACTGGTTCCAGCTACCATTCCTATGGTTCCGTTTCCTCCCTGCTGTATTGTGTGTCATTATGGTCATCTTTGCTCCTCTCGTAGGCGTTTTTCTCCTCCATTACGGATATGTGTGAGAACGGGGGACGACGGCCTGCATCAGGGGTCAGCGCTGGTTTCACGAGGGAACAGGCTGACACTATCCGCAGGATCCGCAGCAGCAAAGACAGCTGGGAAATGCTTGGAGTAAAGC
Source organism: Gymnothorax javanicus (assembly GCA_029692085.1). Taxonomy (NCBI): domain Eukaryota; kingdom Metazoa; phylum Chordata; class Actinopteri; order Anguilliformes; family Muraenidae; genus Gymnothorax; species Gymnothorax javanicus. The sequence continues at coordinate 78,651,021 of CM056198.1, forward strand.
CTGGAGCTACGAGGTGAGTGTGAAGAAATGATTGGCATTTGCATTTTTGATGAAATAAATTGGACCTTGTATTGCAGTACACCAGAAAATCAACATCACATTTTTATCAGAAGTTAAGTAACGTACAATAATAATGAATATTGCTGGAAGCAGCCGTTTTGGGGCCAAACACTATGTGGGTTCACTTCCTAAATTTATTCTTGAGGTAGAGTTGTTCAGCTGAAGGAGCATGATGTAATGATTCAGGTTATAGGATTTTCTTGCAACCATATTCACTCAAGAATTTTGCAAAACCAGCATTAGTGCTTTAGCACCCCAAAATGGCTGACTAACTCCATATTTTACTTGGTACTACCAAGTAGAGAGGTTAATATACCCACCAAGTTTCATTATGATTGGCCACTGCTAAGCCTGTCAAGTAGCTGCTAATGTCTCATCTTTTGTTCATTTTTGTTCAAAAGCATTTCACACGGATGCGGTAGACATAATTATTTGTCTGAAGGTTTGAGCTTTAGGCGTTGACACATTTCTGTTTTCAATGGCACCAAAATTTCATGCCGTTTGGACAGAGCATTCACAGGTTGGAGCACTGAGGTGACAACGGCGCACTGGTGTCGGAAGTGAAAATTTCCATTCATTTTACCCATAGACTTTTAAAAAAAAAAAAAAAAAAAAAATAAAGGAAATGTCCATATGCTTCTATAGGCCTATTTCCAAAAGAAATCTGCTTTTTTTAATGAATATTTGTACTGCACTGTGCGATGAGCGAGACAACTGCTAGATATGTTTCATTGTTTCTTTACTCTGATTAGAAAGTGGTATAATTGTTGTCGCAGCTTCCAAATGAATTTCTGGCCTAAGTAGGGCAGCATGGCTGTTAAAAGTTGGATATTCGAGTTTGAACTATAGTCAGTATGGAAAGTGGCTGTAGTGTCACTACCACTTAGGTTGTGCCCACGAATGAATATGTCTTTCTCCAGGAGTCGATGTGTTGATCTGCGTTGAGAACTTGTTTGGCAGCAGTTTATAAAAAAAGCTTGGCGGTCATCATATGTAGTAATGTATCATAATATATAATGCATACTCATAATGCATACATAATGTATCTATCAAGTATAACATCTGACAAATACTCTTCATCATTGAACCTCCATTTTCAAAACAAGAAAATGATCTATTCTTTAAACGAGTTCTGCATTGTTTGCACATCCCTATGCCCTACTTGTTTGCTTTTTCCTTTTGGCAAGTAAAGCATCAAACAAAATGAAAGGAGGTTTTGCAAGGTATAGGCAAATTTGCCCACAGCCCAATTTCAGCCATCTTCTGGTTATATGTACCTACTTGTGGGACTGTCCAGAAAATGGATTTGAAATGTGAAATTTGCATACAGGAAGTAAACTGTGACCTATTTAGTGGGGGTGTAATGATTCTAAATCGATTCTGAATCGATGTTTTTTAAGGCATAGGACCGCCATGGGGCGAACATCCGAGCTTTCCCTTTTCCTTTATTAAACACAACGCAGTCTTGAACGAAAGTGCCAAACATCAAAGGGCATGAGAAACGCTTCCGGAAAAAAAACTTGACTGTTTCGGCGACGTGCTGCACGGAGCCAAGTAAAGGACCACAGAATCGTCTCCTTTTAAGCAATTAGGTTACTCTAATCTTGTCCCTGTTTACTTTGCTCAATTAGCAATCAAACAGGGAATTCGCTTATTTACTTTGCTGAATGAGTAGAGCTGTTTATTAAGACAGCATGTTTGATTGCCGCATTCTGAAAGTTAAATGGGCATAGATTTGCAAGAACGCGTATTTGGCCATTTCGTGTGATTGTGATAATTTATAGCTCACATTCACGTTTCATCCGCTTTAATGTTTGCCACCTTGTGTATTTTTTAGACGCTTGAAATCCAGGGTGATCTGAAAATGAATCTCTTTATTTTTATTTTATCATTATAGATCTCCTAAAAATACTACAATGAGAGATGAAATGCTGAGTTGGGATGTGGCGATGTTGAACGAGGATTTTTTTAAAGTGTGATGAGACTACTTGCCGTCATGGGGTGTGTAGGCAGTCCCGTGTAATTTCTTGAAATATACACACCTGAAGCAGCTTAAAATGATTTAAACTGCCATCGGGAAGAAGTCTGAGTTTATATTTGCTAATTGCAGGTGCTCCGCCCTTCCTTAAATCTGCTCCGGTGTACTTGGCCTAAATAACAATCAAGAAATTTAGCCAGTAGCCTATCACGATTAAGATGAGATGGTGAAAAGCAGACAAACCTAATTGGGCTACGGTGTTAGATTGAAAGAATGCCAATAATTTGAATAATTAGAAAAAATCTTCCTCTGAATTACATCTCTCATTGTAGCATTTTAGGACATTATTCAAGATTAATTTAAAGATTTTTTTGGGGAATTTTTCCTTTATTTGACAGTTACACAGTGTAGAGAGACAGGAAAGTTGGGGAGAGGAATGGAGGAAGGCATGCAGAAAATGACCTGAGATGGAATCGAACCCAGGTCACTGTGGGAAGGACATAGCCTTTATGGTACGCGCGCTTAGACCGATGAGCCACCGGGGCGCTCCCTATTCAAGATTAATTTAAAACAGATTTGTTGTAAGATCCCCTGGAGTTTAAGCCTCTAAAAAATATACAAGGTGGAAAACATTATGAAAAGTGGATGAAACGTGAATGTGAGATATAAATTATCAGTCGCATGAAATGGCGTGGCAATGGCAATCGTGTTCATGCAAATCTGTGCTATTCTATGGCCATTTAAATTTCAAAATGCAGCAATCAAACATGTTGTCTTAATAAACAGCTCTACTCATTCAACTTAAAGAGTAAACAAATCCACCATTTGATTGCTAATCAAGCAAAGTAAACGGGAACAGGTATACTTTTCTTAGAGTTGCCTAATTGGTTTTGGAGACGATTTTTTGTTTTCATTTGCTTGGCTCCTCTCAGCACGTAGCCGAAAAATACTGATGTCAGTCAAGTTTTTTCCGGAAGCATTTCCCATGCCCTTTGATGTTAGGCACTTTCATTCAGGACAGCACGGGGGTTAATAAAGGAAAAGGGAAAGCTTGGATGTTCGCCCCATGGTAGCAGGTGGTGTTACTACGATTTAAAAAGACATCAGAATCGTTTCACCCCTACTATTTAGTGATTTCAAGATTTTTTTGGGAGAAGACCTCAAAGTCCATATTTAAACCCATAAATGATTGTTCTGAAAAACCAGATGATTTTTAAAAGCTACACAATAACGACGGACATTTTGGTACCAAACATAAGTATATATGTGAAAAACTGAAGAAGTTTCAGACAATTTTCCATTGAAAAATGCATCTGTCTTGACCAAAATTGATGCAAAATGTAAAGTTCATCTTGAAAAGCAAACAGGTTCCGATGAAAATACATCTAAGATATTTTCACAAAAGTTGCCTCATATAGTTGGCTAAATAATGCGCGAGTGTCGTCAAATTGCCAGACTGGTAACATGGATCCGGATTGCGAAAATTGGAACCATCCCTGTATTCACAGCGCTTCACTTTTTCCACATTTTTTAATGTTACAGCCTTATTCCAAAAAGGATTAAATTCATTTTTGCTCTTGAAATTCTACTCAAAATACTCCATAATGACAACGTGAAAAAAGTTTTTTGGAGATTTTTGCAAATTTATTAAAAATGAATAACTAAGAAATCGCATATACATAAGTATTCATAGCCTTTGCCATGAAGCTCAAAATTGTGCTCAGGTGCATCCTGTTTCCACGGATCAACCTTGAAATGTTTCTACTGCTTTATTGGAGTCCACCTGTGGTAAATTCAATTGATTGGACATGATTTGGAAAGGCACACACCTGTCTATATAAGGTCCCACAGTTGACAGTGCATGTCAGGGCACAAACCAAGCATGAAGTCAAAGGAATTGTCTCGAGGCACAAATCTGGGGAAGGGTACAGAAAAATTTCTGCTGCTTTGAAGATTCCAATGAGCACAGTTGCCTCCATCATCCGTAAATGGAAGAAGTTCGGAACCACCAGGACTCTTCCAAGAGCTGGCCGCCCGTCTAAACTGAGCGATCGGGGGAGAAGGCCCTTAGTCAGGGAGGTGACCAAGAACCCAATGGTGAGTCTATCAGAGCTCCAGTATTCCTCTGTGGAGAGAGCAGAACCTTCCAGAAAGACAACCATCTCTGTAGCAATTCACCAATCAGGCCTGTATGGTAGAGTGGCCAGATGGAAGCCACTCCTTACTAAAAGACACATGGCAGCCCGCCTGGAGTTTGCCAAAAGGCACCTGAAGGGCTCTCAGACCACGAGAAATGAAATTCTCAGGTCTGATGAGACAAAGATTGAACTCTTTGGCATGAATGCCAGGCGTCATGTTTGGAGGAAACCAGGCACCGCTCATCACCTGGCCAATACCATCCCTACAGTGAAGCATGGTGGTGGCAGCATCATGCTGTGGGGATGTTTTTCAGCGGCAGGAACTGGGAGACTAGTCAGGATTGAGGGAAAGATGAATGCAACAATGTACAGAGACATCCTGGATGAAAACCTGCTCCAGAGTGCTCTTGACCTCAGACTGAGGCGACGGTTCATCTTTCAGCAGGACAACGACCCTTAGCACACAGCCAAGATATCAAAGGAGTGGCTTCAGGACAATTCAGTGAATGTCCTTGAGTGGCCCAGCCAGAGCCCAGACTTGAATCCAATTGAACATCTCTGGAGAGATCTGAAAATGGCTGTGCACCAACGCTCCCCATCCAATCTGGGCTTGAGAGGTGCTGCAAAGAGGAATGGGCGAAACTGCCCAAAGATGGGTGTGCTAAGCTTGTGGCATCATATTCAAAAAGACTTGAGGCTGTAATTGCTGCCAAAGGTTCATCAACAAAGTATTGAGCAAAGGCTGTGAATACTTATGGACATGTGATTTCTTAGTTTTTAATTTTTAATAAATTAGCAAAAATCTCCTAAAAACATTTTTCACATTGTCATTATGGGGTATTGTGTGTAGAATTTTACGGAAAAAAATGAACTGAATCGTTTTTGGAATAGGGCTGTACAATAACAAAATGTGGAAAAAGTGAAGCGCTGTGAATACAGGGATGGTTCCAATTTTCGCAATCCCGATCCATGTTACCGGTCTCGCAATTTAACGACACTCGCACATTATTTAGCCAACTATATGAGGCAACTTTTTGTGAAAATATATTAGGTGCGTTTTCATAGGAACTTGGTTGTTTTTCAAGATGAACTTCACATTTTGCATCAATTTTGGTAAAGACAGATGCATTTTTCAATGGAAAATTGTCTGAAACTTCTTCAGTTTTTCACATATACTTATTTTTGGTATCAAAATGTCCGTTATGATGTTGTGTAGCCATTAAAAATCATCTGGTTTTTCAGAACAATCATTTATGGGTTTAAATATGGACTTTTCGAGGCCTTGTCCCACAAAAATATTGAAATCACTAAATAGGTCAAAGTTCACTTCCTGCATGCAAATTTCTCATTTCAAATCTATTTTCTGGACAGTCCCACACGTAGGTACATATAACCAGAAGATGGTTCAAGTTGGGCTGTGGGCAAATTTGCCTATACCTTGCAAAACCTCCTTCAAATTATTTTGTCCTCCATTGTCCGCTGCACCTAGTCATATTAGAACGTCACCTGTGAGTTAATATTTTTTCAAAGCAGTTGGAACGACTGTCTGTATCGCAAATTGGCAATTCCCAAACCACATGGCTATCGGAGATGTTTGGACAACTGATTGGCTGAAAACAAGTTAAGGACATGCTCACCTCGTGCTCACTGCATGTGACACGTGATGTTATTCACTACATTGTCAGTGGTCATAATGTTATGACTGACTGATGTATATGCGCGATTGTTGTACAGGCTAAATCAGTCATGAATAGCTCATCATGTATAGCGAACAAAATATGCCCAATTTTACAGGCTAAATAACTTATGAATAGTTAATCATATAGTGTACAGTTATTGTGCAGTGATGGTACAGGCAATGTCAGGCATAAATAGCTAATCATAGTATTTATGTGCAATTATTGCACAGGCTAGATAATTTATGAATCACTAATCTTTTGTAGTATGCTCAATTGTTGAACGAAATAAATCATTTGTCAATACTTATTCTTGTCTTGTATATTTTGGGGATCATCAACTTGCAGTCCTCCAGGTCAGAGAACTGCAGGTTTTCAATCTTTCTTTCACCTGGGAGTCAAGTTTACAGATCGTCTGGCCAGTCAGAAGCACAAGTTGTTCATTTCATGAGTTAAATACCAGAGAGGAGGGAAAACCTGTTGCCTTTGGGTTCAGAGTCCAGATTTGGTGGTCCCTGGTATATATGAAGGGTTTGATGGCAAAATGAAATGTATCCAATCAGGCTGTATTTAGAAAAACAATTAAACTTGATTTCAAATGATGTGTACTTTTACTCTATGCCTGACATTTAATTCGGAGGACATTGTGGCAATGTTATCCTAATAATTTTTCACTTTTTAATGCTGTGCATATTTCATTTTTTGCACATTGGGATACATCCAGGCCTATTTTTATGTCAGTGAGACATTTCCAACAGTTATTTTGCTCATGCTGGCCTGTGATGATGAAAGTTTAGTTTCTGCAATTTTTATATTCATGCTGAAAAATTCTGTGCCAAAAAAACATAATTTTCCGTCAATTTCCATACTTTTGGGTCGATTTAGAAGACACATTATTATTTTGGGTGGGGGACAATGGCTTCAGCCATCTGGTCAGCACTGCCTACGCCAACTTGGGGCTGGTTGTCTCAGGCAAAGGTACCTTTTAATGAGCCAATCTAAAGCAAACTCAAATCAAAAAGCCCTTGTTCATTCAACCTGAAAAAAATACGTTTATTACATAACTGTTGTACTTTTCTAATAGCCTAGCTCATGACATTTTTGATATTACCCTTGGTACTTATCACTATTGCAAAACTTTCTTTGGCAGAGTGTGTGCCGAAAAAAAATCACTATGTGTTTTCTCACGCTGTTAATATTTGCTGTTAATATTTAGCCAAACCGAATACCAAGTGTACCATCGGTTAAATCGGTATGGCTAAGCGCTGTAACGAGCTTGCTAAGTGCCATTCTCATAACTAAGTTAACGTTACTTAACTAGCTAGCAAGTGTGCAGGCTTTACCATAACCATTATGTAACATTCGTTTGTTTACTAGCGAGCAAATGTTAGCAAGCTACTCAGTTGACCGTGAATTTAAAAGTTGTTGCTAGCTCAACCACAAATGTTTGTGACTCAGTGACGGACTGAGTAGCAGAGCAATGGAGTTAGCTGAATGCTAACATATCAGTATATATGAGTATAATGGGAATTACCATAAAGGCGCTGACGGATATTATGTTTGTTTACGATGAAATTATGCGATTCAGTGATGTGATTCAGTGATGTCATATGATAATCATTTATACCCTTGGCTAAATTTCTGTGACCATCATATGAAAGTTGCAAGATCCTGCACATATTGAGTAAATTTTGCATCTGTTGCTTGCAGCTTGCAACAAATGCTAAATTTACTGAACTCGTTACATCACTTGCATGTGACAAGCCCACTCATGCAAGATCCTGCACATATACTGACCAACATTAAAAGCGCACAACTCTACTTTCATGGTCAAAATACAAATTATGCATGTTTGTGATGTGTAATTGTTGTCAAAGTGTACTAAACCTCCTGACAAAATGGCAAAATGCAAAATTAAGTCTTTGGCGCATTTTAATGCCATTTCAGGCCAAAAAAGCTCAAATCAAGAGTTTTGTCACCAGGGGAAAACGCAATCACGTCTTTCTGAGTCTGTTCACAAAATCTGTTCTTGCAGAAGGAGGCATGACAAAAGCCACCACAAGTAAGTTGATAAACATCACCATTACATGGCTAATGTGGCGAGAACTTGATGAAAATGAGTAGAAACACAGCCTTAAGGCCCATTCATACCGGGGCGGAGCGGAAAAGCGGCACGGATTTGCGGAATATTCGAAGCACGAAAATTCCACGTTAAATCATTCACTCCGAACTCGGTGCGAAATTTTGCGTTTTTGTGTTCCAATTCTGCACAGCGGAAAAACAAATTTGCGAGTTACAATTTAACCTAAATGAACCATGACAGCAGCAGCAGCAACGATGACATTGTTTGTATGTATCTGAACCATCACGTTAGCCTCGCAGTCTACTTTTGCACTGACGTAGCCAACGAATGTTTTCCTTATTGATGTTCGGACCTGGGGCTGTTTCAATAAACTTGTCCAACCCAGACGAAGCTTCGTCATAATTTGCACCTCAGCGACACACAGCTTCATGATTTGGTGCACAAATATACAACATATGAAAACGTTAATCGAAAAAAAAAACTATGATTAGCTAGATCTCTAACTACTATGAAAAAGTAAACTAACTGCGCACATAGCTATAAGATGTCACATTAAATTTCAGCATTAACTTAATACAAGCTATCTAGCTCATCAAAAGGTTCGAATGCTGTGACATCAATAAAAAATCATTTCATTGGCTAAAAGTACAATTTTGCAGGTGGATTTTCGCAGAAGCTTAAGTCCATGCGGATATTTTTTCTGCCGCACGGAAATTCCGCCTTGGTGTGCAAGCTTACATTAGAGCCCATGGAATTGGCTCCTATAAAAATCCGCGCGAATAATCCGCACGGAAATCCGCGCTTGGTGTGAATGGGCCTTTAGAATGTTGATAGTGCGCATGTCCGTCTTGTGCTCTTGCTACGTGGCAGCATTGTCGTTATTCCATTATTGGGAATATTGACCAAAAGTTTGGGTGTATCTCTCGAGTGTCAACTGTCCACAGTTTGCCAGTCACGGTGTAAATTAAAGAAACAAGATCATTCAGCTTGAGTTCATCCGGGTAACACGTGCATGGTCACAGCCATTCAGTTGACTCAAACGGCTCACCAAATAGATGTCAAAGGGGTCGACTGTTTGAATCAACTGTCACAAGTTGCCTAACTGCCGAAAAAGTGGCATATGAAATCCTCACTTGAGCCCATTTTCACCAAAGATGACATGGTAGTACTGTTTTAAAGCAAGAGTTATTCCAAACTTGAGGCTAGGTATCTAAACTTTAAACATTTGGTCTGTGTCCAATTTGATCATTAGAAACATCCATCTGATTTTGTTATCCTCGCTGCTGAGGACGTTGACAGTGATGGAGGGGGAAAATGGGCTCAAATGGGGTTGTCACATCCCACTTCTGCATCTTTCAGGTGACTTTTGACTTTGGATTTGGATACTTGGTCTCTTTAACATCACCTTGGTGAGTTGTTTTAGTTATTAGTCGCTTGTGATCATACACTTGTCATCCAGATGGACTCATTTGGACTCACCTTGATTCTTCGATTTACCTCATAAATTTTGGACTATCAGGCACGGCACAGATGCCCCCAAAACTTTTGAGCAATCTTCCCAGTGATGGAATAATGACGTTGTCGCCTAGCGACAGCAGGGACGCTCATGCATCAACGCAACTTCCTGAGGGCATGTTCCAACTCAATTTCATCAAATTCACGCCTCGTTAGCAATCTTATGAAAATGTTTAATGACTGACTTTGAGTGGTGTTTCTCTTGCCACATTCTGAAATACCAGATCATGTGATGAGAACCAAAATGATGTCATTGGATTTTGCCCTGGTGACAAAAAGTTTGATTGAAAATTTTTCAGCCTGCAATGGCAAAAACACCTGTCAAAGACCTAATTTTGTGTTAGGCCCTCGTCAGGAGGCATCAGACACTTTTATAAAACTTGCACATCATACAGTGAATAGAAAATGAATACACCCCCTGAGAATTTTTCAGATTTACTTGACATATAGCCTGCAATTAAAGTGCATTAATCTGTTTTTCCTACAAATCTACATACAGTACTTAACCTTTTCAAAGTGATAAACCAATTAAAAAATTGTTTTAACATTAATTAAAAAGGAACAATTGCAATAAATTGGTTTGATAAGTATCCACCCCCTTTACTGAATCATCCCATAAACTCGCTCAGGAAATGACAAATTGCCTTCAAGACCAAACAATAGCTAAGTGCCCCACTCCTGTGTGGAATCACAGCAATTAACTTGATGACATGAATAAAAACAGCTGTTTACCATGATCCCTTATTATGCAAGAGCAGTCTCACTGAAAGGCAGAAGCATGGGCTCCAAAGATCTCGCATAAGAAGTCCGTGACAAAGTTGTGGAAAGGTACACATCAGGTGAGGGATAAAGAAGATTTCTAAGGCTTTGAAGATACCTTGGAGCACTGTTAAGACCATAATTAAGAAATGGAGAGTGCACCACTCACAGTCTGCTAAAATCAGGGCGTCCATCTAGACTGGATGACCGGGAGAGAAGACGACTGGTCAGAGAGACGACCAAGAATCCAATGGCAACATTGAAAGAGCTCCAGGATTTTATGGCCAACAGAGGGAAACTTGTGCGTCATACAGCTATATCAAATATAATGCACACATCTGGCCTGTACGGAAGGGTGGCAAGAAAAAAGCCATTTCTCAAAAAGGTCCACCAGGAGGCCCGCTTGAAATTTGCAAATGAACACCTTGGGGAACCTGCGACAAACTGGCAGAACTTTTTGTGGTCTGATGAAACCGAAATAGAACTTTTTGGCATGAATGCCAAAAATGCTATGTTTGGCAAAAACCCAACACCGCTCATCACCAAAAAAAACTCCATCCTGACTGAGAAGCATGGTGGTGGCAGCACAATGTTATGGGGATGTTTCTCATCTAAAGGGACTGGGGAACTTGTGAAGATTGAAGGGAGGATGGATGGGGCCAAATACAGGGATGTTCTGGAGAAGAACCTGAAGAAGTCTGCAAGGAGACTGAGGATGGGTCCAAAATTGATATTCCAGCACAACAATGACCCAAAGCACAAGGCCAAAGCTACCACTGAGTGGCTTGTAAAGAACAAGGTGGATGTGCTGGAATGGCCAAGCCAAAGCCCTGACCTAAATCCAATTGAAAACTTGTGGAATGACTTGAAGATTGCTGTCCATCAGCGCAAACCAACAAACCTCTCCCAGCTTGAACAGTTCTGCAAGGAGGAGTGGGGGAAAATCTCCAAGTCCAGGTGCACCAACCTTGTGCAGAGCTACCCAAAAAGGCTGGTTGTTGTAATTGCTGCCAAAGGCGCATCCACCAAGTATTGACTCAGGGGGGTGTATACTTAAAAAAATTAGGAAAATTTAGTTTTGTTTCTTAAATGCACTCTTTTTTGTCTAATTAAAATAATTTCACTGCATTCATATGGTATGTTTTGTTCTTTGGGTCAGGGGAAAACAAGTCCCATTTTAATCCATTAAATTTACATTCCGTGACACAACAAGACATAAAAATATTGAAGGGGGTATATTCATTTTCTATCCACTGTAAATGTACATAATACAACGTATGTATCTTGGCCATGAAAGTAAGGTGGTGCGTTTTTAATGCTGGGTAGTATATGTACACACGCCCAAATATCACCGAAGGAAAGCCAAGATTACTTATAACTCCAAATACGGATACATTATGAAATAAACTTTAAAAACCTAAACTAACGGTTATTTCATTGCAAAACGCGATCACCAGTTACTGCCAGCTCTCATTGTATGTAAAATCTTCCCGACAGTCTGACTGTGTCTGTGTGTGTATCTATCTATGTATCGAATTGGTAATTACCCAGAAGCATTTGAGTATCGCATAATGAAAACGAGACTACACACGAGGTGAAATCGGGTAGCCCGAGTATACATCTTCTTGGCGTCTAGTTTGATTTCAATTCGGCTGCAGCACACCAAAATTAAAATGCGTAGAGCTAGATACTTGTGTTTTTTTTGTGGTTTGTTTTTTGCGAGGTGTGTTTGCAAATAGTTTTTAATCGGGTTTTTATCTGAAAATATCTTGGCTGAAAGCTGAAGGAAATTTTTTGTGGCCTTGTCTTACCGAGCGCAACAATATTGATTTGTTTATTTTTAAAGTATCTTTATGCATGCAAGTCTATTGACGGGACCTATTTTGTTTGGAATAGCCCAATTATATATGAGCAAAAGTAGTGTATACTTTTCAATGAAGAGTATTATAGATCTGCATGCCTTAATGATGTCAATCTTTATAGCCTGCTTATCAATGTTTTTAAGCTTTATAATCACAAATAATATCTGACTGGAATTCCTCCCTTTTGTCGGGTAGATTGAAATGTTCCAGGACATGTGGACCGGCACCAATTTTTTTTTTCTAAGGAATACTCTGTTGGCCACACCCACAGTTTGTTAACATACCATGGGCAAACAGTTTGTGCAATCAAAAAACAGTCTAATAACATTATAAATAAGATTTCACTCAATAGCTGTCTATTCATCTTTAAAATTTGAGAGTGGCATAGCAAAAAACACATTTAACTCATCTTGACCCTATGAATCTCAGAATTTTTTGAAAATTCCAAATGATTGAAATATTATGAGCAAAAACACGAGTGCTACTTTGCCCTGTGGGTGGTAGAAGGGCTTTTATTCTTTAAGTGTTCATGCAAAACAACAAACTCTATGGCTCCCATGGATCAGAGTTGGGAACCCCTGGACAAGACTTCTCAGAACCATTTCACATCCGGCTGGTGGCCTTGCATTATTTGGGTTCAAAGTTTTTCAGTGTATTTCTGGTATTCCAGGTCGAGTTGTTGGGCACCTTGTTAAACAGAGAGAAAAATCTCAATTTTTCATCATAGCTGCATTGTCGGTATATTTACCTGCTGTAAACGTGCACCCTGGTAATCTTTTATTATTTTTTTTTTAATAATGTACTTGAAGATCAGGAATGTAATTGTTATTTTTGCACTTGCAAGAATCAAGATTTTCGCTTAATTCATCGTCAACCATTCCTTAAAAGAAAAAAAATTGTGTGCAGTCTGTTTGGTTAGCTGCTATGATGTCATATGCAAGCTTTATGTATGCAAGTATTGTAAATCCCTGCTACCTAAACTCCTCAATTCAATTTAAGCCTGCTTAACCTCCTTAGGCTTATGGTATTCCATCACTACAACATTGCAAAGCATTGCCTGTCCGGTTATCCTCACCTCCAGCCTCTGTTTCAAAACCCTCTGTTTAAGGGGGATTGATTGACTGATCCAGTGAATATACAACATACATTTCTTTCATAGCCTGCAGATTCTAGGTAAAATTCTCATATCCTGAACTGCTGTTCTTTCACCTCTGAGTACATATTTGGGTGGTCATGACTAGAAGGGGGCATATTGATGTTCACAGGATCCTATCATGCTGTATTATTTTGTGCTGTACTTGTACTGTTTTTATGTATACTTGTTCTCCGTTACTGTGTTGTATGGCTGATAAAGACTTAGAGTCATAATTAAAATATTTAGGGCCTGTCCATTGGTAATCTGTAGACTTTAATTTTTGCCTCCTAAAATGAGGCCTGCAATTCAGTTGTGTTTTAATTACCAAATCTGCTCTGTTGGAGCAGCATTGTGAAGGAATACAGTTGCAGATATTATTTTCTTGCAAACCTTTTCACCATCTCTTGCTAGGGTATCAGAGCACTTGTGCTGATGTTTGTATAAATTCTGCCGTTGTGGACGTTAGTCCTTTCTTCATGTTGAGGGAACATAGGCTGTTTGGGCCTGGCAATAGTGGTCTGAGGAGCATGGGGATGACTCTGCCTTAACGCGTTACCTGCAACAAGGCTGCTTACTCCACATGAGCAGTAACGGGCAATTTGCTCAAAGGGAAGCACGATGCAACAGTTGAAATCTGTACAGTGGTGGTCTCACGGGAGAATTTTTTGAGTGTGTCGGCCAGTCTCATAATAGCTCACTGGACGAGAGCCAGGCAGAGAAGAGGCTTGTGGGAGTAAGAGTATTTGTATATCAGTTATCCAATTACAAAACAGGCGGAATCCCATTATGACCCAATGCTCAAGAAACTTTACTGCTCAGGGCTAGCCAGAAGGACCAGGAGACTGGTGCACAGTTGCGCAAAAGGACAAAAGGAGGAAACGCAGACACACTCAGTGGCCACTTTATTTGGTCCATCTTTGTTATATTATGTAGGACCCTCTTTGAGCCAGAATGGCCTCAGCTGTCTGTGGCATTAATTTAGACAGGTGCTTAAAATATTTCTCAGAGATTCTTTACTGTATTGACATGAAGGCATCATACAGTTGTGCCGGATTTGTTGGCTATGTCCCGTTCCATCACATCCCAAAGGTTCTCTTTTGGATTGAGATGTGGTGACCATTGAGACCAACAGAGCATGCTGAACACATCATCATGCTTCTGGTACCAGCTTGAGAGGATATGTGCTTTGTAACGTGGTACGTTATCCTGCTGGAAGTAGCCATTAGAAGATTGGTAGACTGTGGCCGCAAAGGGATACACATGGTCACCCACAGTACTCCAGTAGGTCCTAGGGGTGTAACGATTCTGAATCGATGTTTTTTAAAGCGTAGTAACACTACCTGCTGCCATGGGTCGAACAGCCGAGCTTTCCCTTTCCCTTTATTAACCCCCATACTGTCCTGAACGAAAGTGCTTAACATCAGAGGGCATGGGAAATGCTTCCGGAAAAAAAACTTGACTGACATCAGTATTTTTCGGTTACGTGCTGAGAGGAGCCAAGCAAATGAAAACAAAATCGTCATCCTATTAACCAATTAGGCAACTCTAAGAAACGTATACCTGTTCCCGTTTACTTTGTTTGATTAGCAATCAAATGGTGGATTCGTTTACTCTTTAAGTTGAATGAGTAGAGCTGTTGATAAAGACAGCATGTTTGATTGCTGCATTTTGAAATTTAAATGGGCATAGAACAGCACTGTTTGAACACAATTGCCATTGCCACGGCATTTCGTGCGACTGTGATAATTTATATCTCACATTCACGTTTCATCCGCTTTTCAGAATGTTTTCCACCTTGTGTATTTTTTAGACGCTTAAACTCCAGGGCGATCTTATAACAAATCTGTTTTAAATTAATCTTGAATAATGTCCTAAAATGCTACAATGAGAGATGTAATTCAGAGGAAGATTTTTTCTAATTATTCAAATTGGTATTCTTTCAGTCTAACACCGTAGCCCAGTTAGGTTTGTCTGCTTTTTACCATCACATCTTAATCGTTATAGGCAACTGGCTAAATTTCTTGATTGTTATTTAGGCCAAGTACACGGGAGCAGATTTACGGAAGGGCGGAGCGCCTGCAATTAGCGAAATCTAAACTCAGGCTTCATCCCGACGACATTTTAAATCGTTTTAAGCCGCTTCAGGTGTGTATGTTACAAGAAATTACACACGACTGCCTACACACCCCATGACGGCAAGCTGTCTCATCACACTTTAAAAAAATCCTCGTTCAACATCGCCACATCCCAACTCAGCATTTCATCTCTCATTGTGGTATTTTTAGGAGATCTATAATGATAAAATAAAAATAAAGAGATTTATTTTCAGATCGCCCTGGATTTCAAGCGTCTAAAATATACACAAGTTGGAAAACATTAAAGCGGATGAAACGTGAATGTGAGCTATAAATGATCACAATCACACGAAATGGCCAAATACGCGTTCTTGCAAATCTATGCCCATTTAACTTTCAGAATGCGGCAATCGAACATGCTGTCTTAATAAACAGCTCTACTCATTCAGCAAAGTAAAAAAGCGAATCACCTGTTTGATTGCTAATTGAGCAAAGTAAACAGGGACAAGATTAGAGTAACCTAATTGCTTAAAAGGAGACGATTCTGTAGTCCTTTACTTGGTTCCGTGCAGCATGTCGCCGAAACCGTCAAGTTTTTTTTCCGGAAGCATTTCTCATGCCCTTTGACGTTTGGCACTTTCGTTCAAGACTGCGTCAGGTTTAATAAAGGAAAAGGGAAAACTCGGATGTTCGCCCCATGGCGGTCCTATGCCTTAAAAAACATCGATTCAGAATTGATTCAGAATCGTTACACCCCTAGTAGGCCCTAGCCTAATTTTGATCCTACCATCCCCATGTCATGGCAGAAATGAAGATTCTTAAGGCCTTGATGGCTTCATGTTCTGTTTTTCCTGTTTTCTACTGGCCAGTTTTATCTTTTTTTTTTTTTTTTTGTGAGTCTTTGCTCAGTGTTGCCCCAGTTTACTGTTCTTTGCTGCTCCCATCCACTTTTAGGTTCAATATGTTTTGTTTTCAGACATGCTATTTTTATAGAGTACTGAGGTGATGATTTCATGCTGATGTCAGAGGTAAAAATTCCCATTCGTTGTACTCATACACTTATCCTCCTGGTTCCCAAGGCAAAAAGCAGGTTTAGAAAGCAAGACGGCTTGGTGAGGTAGCTAGCTGGCTAATTAGTTAGCTACTGTATGTTCGACTTAGATAATCTAACCTAGTAAGTTTTCAAGTTATGTAGCTAGCTAGCATCAGTTTAAACATTGGCCAGTGTTGGGTAGCGTAAAACCTGGTAGCCAATGAACTCCCTAGCCAGCTTACGTAATCAATCTTGTCCATGCATCACTGACCTAGCCATTCTTTTGTCTAAATTAGGTAGGTATACCCCAAAACTAAATACCGATGATTTTCTTGATCTTTTCGGACAAAGCAAGTTCAAAAACGTAATTTGAATCATTTGTTTGCAATCATGACACCCAAAAACAAAACCTAACTGCAAAAAATCATCAGTTTGATTGGGAAATCACGAGCCATGCTGGTTTTCATACTGCTGAATTTGTGTACCCAGTGCAAATATTTCAGGTAAATGAAACGCATAAATAGATCCCAGACTCGATGATGATGCTGCCCTTCAGTCCCTCTCCAAGGAGAGAGAGGCCCTCAAGGCTTTGGAAAGCCGGGCCATAAGTTTAAAAATAAATAAATAAAGGGATTGAACAAAATGTCGAAGTAATCAGAGCCTGCAACAAGCAAAGCTAAACAAAGATCAAACTAGGAAATTTGTTGAAAATCAAGTAATTTGTAGTAACAGGGTGAAACTAGAAGGGAAAAATAGATATTTGAATTCATTTATAGGAGGAAATGTACAAACATGTAGAAGAAGAAGCAAACCTAGCCTAGCACTGGTAATGACAAGTCAAATGCATACACTGACAGGAAGGAAGGAGCCTTCCATGAATTAACCCTCAAGTGACCGAGTGGGGTCATTTAAGACACCAGGAGTATATTTTTATGTGCCGTCTTGTGATATATTAAATCTGAAAAATGTTTCTTTCCATGAGCTTATCAAGCTGTTGCTCTTAAAACCAGGGTGGGAAATTAGCACCCGCCACTGGCCAAATGTGGGTAAATTTATGAAGTTGCGGATGAATTTGATCAGCCCACAAGCCACTGTGGCAGGTTAAAATTTGGATAGGAGATTCGAAGTCAGAGAGCACTCAATGAATTATACAACTGACCTATGGGGGCAGCAGTGCGCTTGTGCTGCCGCTACTCTTTGCAGATACCATTGTTGGTAGAAGAAGGGTATAGCGCAGTAAGCACTTATAAGTGGTATAAAGGCAGTGGACAGCATAATCGGCCAAAGACACAAGAGCGAAAGAATTTCGTTTTCAACCTCCACCAAGAGCGAAAGTAATCAGTGCTTTTCTTTTTCGGCTTACCTTGATGATTGGGTACCCAGAGAAAGATGCGGGTGAGTAAAAACATCAAGCGTCCAGTTAAGAAAATTTCGAGTTTGACCTCTCGTGCTGCTATACATGATAATCCATGTTACTGATGACACACCGGGTTGCTATTGCACGCGCAGCATATGCATTCGCAATATGAATATTCAATATTAATATTCTAAACCCCCTTTGCAATAATAAAACTTCCCGAAATTTATTGGCACCTCCTTTAAAAATCCCCATTTAAAACCGCCTGCAACGCGCTGTATCGGAATTTTGACATATATGCAAGTGTACGCTGACCAGCGGGGGGAGAGGGGAGGGGGGGTCAGTCGTACTGTGGTGTGGTATGGAACAATCGTTCCTAGAGTGAAAGCGCCCTTAAACTGAATGAAGTTGCGAATTGAGCTGAGGAGAAAATGTGGCGTTTCATTCCCAGTGTGAGACGGGTGGCAGATGTCAGCACGCCTTCTCAGGAGGAGGCGATGCCGGACAGACCAAATGTGAAAAAGCGGTTTTTTTTCTAAAATGTGGAAAAGGGACAAGTGGCTTTACAACTAAGTGTGGGGTTGACCATTTACTGATTATTATATATCTCACTTAACGTTTCAGCAACACTGAAAAGTCGCACAGTGTAACACTATCGACGTATTGTACACGCAGTGCAAGTTGGCCAAATGTGTGCACACTTTCTGTAACTTTGATCATATAATTCGTTTGTAATGACAATTTGTGTGTGGATCAAATGGTGCTATTTGATGAAGTGTTTTTTGTGTGTGTGTGTGTGTGTGTGTTTCATCGTGGAAGAATTGGACTGTCGGTATGGCAAGGATAATTGAAAGATGTGCGGAGTCATTTATGACCCAGAGATATAGGAGTGCTTTTCAAGTTGATGAAAGGGCAATCAGAGGCTGCATACCTCATCCAAAGTAAATTATTATCATTTCCGAGTGGAAAATGTGCACCCAGAGGGGCACATACCATCCATCAAATGACAAAAATCACTTAAAGGGGACCTATTATGCTGATCCTTCTTTTAATACATATTAGTAATGTTATAATGTTGGTTGTCCATGCTCAACCTCTGAAAAGTTTCTAAACATAAGATACAGGGGTTTTGCCCTAATCCAAGAACGTGATTTCGTGAGCGTGATTTCCTCTCTGAACAGCTCCTCCCGAGATCTTCACGAGATCTGGGTAAAACCTGACGTCAGGTTGTGCCATCCAATTAGTACAGACCTAGCCAGAGCCAATCATGGCGCTGGACCTGCCCACACCGGAAACTATTCTAGCAGGCGCCAACAACGGCAGATCATACGATGCCTCAGTAGCGTTGACACTTTTGGAAATACAAAAGAAGAACCGCAGATCATTTGAGCCGCAATTTTGTTAGTATCTCTCCCAAAGCTACTTGTCCGTTTACTTTTGGACGCGAAGAAAAACAAATATTTCTCTTCGAAAAGACGATGCCACCAGAAATCAGTGGGTAGCTTTTTTTTTTGTTTGCTGGCAGCAAACAGCCACGCCAAATGGAGCGTTAGCTGTTTGTGCTCAGCATTTCACCAAAGACAGCTTTGCCAATAAAGGATAATTCCACATAGGATACGCGTTTCAGCTGCTTCTCAAACCTGAAGCAGCTGCATCGATCAAGCGCTCGGAGCCACAAGCTGTAAGTAACCATATAACAGCAAATAATGTAAGTGAAGCTAACGTGTTATGGGTGGCTAGCAGGACCGCTAGCGATAGTTAGCACTAACAACTGGCCTCAAAGGCAGGCTTGGTAAAATATCTGAAGATAAAGCCTGTATCGGTCGCGACTGTCCATGACTCACAGACACAGAAGCTGTAAGTTGCTTTTACTGCATAAGCCAACCTGACGTGATAGCCAGTTGATTGTGGTTGTAGCACAGCGCTAACGAGCCAAGTTACTGTTGCTAATGCTTGTGTCCTAAATATGCAAGAGTAATATCAGGGAAATTCTACAGAAGGTGTGTGAACATAAACCTCATTTGAAGCTAACTTTTAATACTTGTTTGTAATTTGGATGCTTGGTACAACTGTTCACAGTAACAGAACTTGCTGTCTGTAAAACCTGTATTGCAAGGGTTTGTCTCTGTGGTTATGACCGCTCGGTTACCAGCTACTGCATGTTAGTTTTGCGTGTCGTGCTAATTAAAAATGCTCCTGGTTAACTTATATGCAGTAATTCTGATCGGTATGCTTGTGTTACTCGTAAAGCATCAATGTGGCAGTTTCATCATAACGTTGCCCGATTGTAGGCTCTACAGTTAGTGATCGCTTCACTTATCCATGACGGGATCAGCAGGATACTTCACAAATGTCTGAGCAAGCTCTCTGGTGCTACCATGAAAGCAATGCGAAAAACGCAGAAGCTCTACCGGTTTACAAATGAATTCTCTGCACTACCTTGACATAATTTCATCCCCCTTTAGAAATTGTTGTGGCTAATAAAAAGCCGAAAAAAAGGCGGAGATTAAATAGCTAATTCTTTCCTGTAGAAGTGATCGATTCGCTAGCTCCACATAAGCAACTTGTCCACCCTAACGGAACGCACGGTTTTGCAAAACCTGTATTATGTTCATAACATAACCGAGCTCTCTCTAGCTGTCGATACTATCCATAAAGCTGCTTTCACATCGGACACCTAAACGAATTTTTTCGCGCGACAGATTACATTCAAAGTCAATACAAAGACGCGAATACGGGCATCTGAAGCCGCTTTCACACGGACCTTGGAAACGAATTTTTTTCGCGCGACAGATTACATTCAAAGTCATGGCCACTTATCAGCTACTGCATGTTAGTTCCCCTGCTCTGCTAATTAAAACGCTCCTGGTTAACTTATATGCAGCGATTCTGATTGGTATGCTTGTGTTACTTCGGTAAACATCAATGTGGCAGTTTCATCATAACGTTGCCTGATTGTAGCCACTACAGTTGAAGCTAACCGGAGAGGTGCTGTATGTGTCTGCCGAGCTGGGCTGCAGTTAGACCAGACATAGGTTTTGCAAAGCTTGGGGTGAGTTTTTGGGTGCTTGTGAAACGATCGCTTTTACTTATCCATGACCGGGGTCAGCCTGATACATCCCCAATGTCTGAGCAAGCTCTCTGATGCTACCGGTGAAAGCAATAGGGAAAAGCACAGGCTATAACGTGTATGGTTATCACAAACGATTTCTCTGCATTGCTGTCGATTGAATATCAAATCGGCGACTGAATATTAAATTATTTCCTGTAAAAGTGATCGATTCGCTAGCTCCACATAAGCAACGGTTCACGCAGACGGAACTTACGGTCTGTAAAACCTGTATTATGCTCATAACAATACCGGAGCTCTAGCTTGCTCTCACGCACAATCTATAATGCGCCCATTCTCCGCGAGGAAACGCTTGTCATTCTGACGCAGTAAGTAAACCATTACCACGGGCAATTTCCGAAAAGGCCGTTAAGCCTGGAGCTTTCGCCCCTCCGTCATATACCAGCGCGGAAGCTGTTCGTTTCTCCACGCTAACAACACACCACAGCTATGCACACGACCCAGCAGGTCCTAATACACACCGAAGCAGTCCATAAGCTGTTGGTCCACTTTTAGCTGCTCCTCACTGTCCATGTTTCCCTCTAAACTCAGACCCACCGGATTTCTACGGTCTCCGGTCTACACTTGGGCATGTCGACCCGTTCTACAAATGTGTCTATATGGGGTGGATTCTAGCTTCCCCTGCATCCTAGCTAGAGTAAAAGAACCGCTGTGACTCACCAACTGTTGCCGTAGCAAACTGTAGCCGATGGCAAATTTGAGCTTGCGCTGAGAGATATTCTTGACTGCGCCCCTCCACTTCGCCGCCGTTTGTTAGAACAAGATCATGTCATTAGATCTATATTCAAATATAACGTTAGATTGCGGAATTTGCCCGCCGCTTCCTTATCAGATTGCAGACGTGTCTCAGGTTTCACTCTGGGGAGCCGGACACGGAAAACTGCGTTCTGCAGCCTTGTCCCGCCCAACTCCGCCCTCCACAGAGCTGGTCAGTCAGAAGAAAGTGGGCACACGGGGAGTGGGGGCCATAGCGGAAGAGCCACCCCAGTGAGGCGTTTCAGGCAGAGACTACAATGTACTACAAATGCAGTTTTTTGAGGATGGCAGTATGAGCGAAATAAATACCCTTTTTTTACTTTGCGCGATCAGGAGTACTCTAGGGGAGTCAAAGACCAAAATAT
This sequence comes from Gymnothorax javanicus, assembly GCA_029692085.1. Classification (NCBI taxonomy): domain Eukaryota; kingdom Metazoa; phylum Chordata; class Actinopteri; order Anguilliformes; family Muraenidae; genus Gymnothorax; species Gymnothorax javanicus. Next base: position 78,672,943 of record CM056198.1, read on the forward strand.
AAACTTGGAAAAATAGCAAAATAGGTCCACTTTAATCTATTAATCCTGTTAACTGGGCCTAAATGTCAATTTTAAATTTTTACTTTTTTTTTGGCTGCTTAGTACTTTGCCTTGTTAACATCAAATTTTTTTGATCTGGTCTTTGGACCAATTTCTGCCCTTATGTAAATTTTGGTGTAGATCGCACCATTAGTGTTTGGGGTAAAGTTTGTGGCAGACAGGCACACACACAAACATAATTCCCTTGGCAGGGGTAAAAATAGTCATAAATCATATTCTGGATCTGATAGGCAGGGTTTACAGCAAAACATAACAATTTTGTGCATAAAAGTTGACCATTACAATGATATCAATGCTCATAAGGTAAAAAAACACACATTTTCTTGGGTGATAAATGACCCTACACAAGCTTCCATTATTCTTGCCACACAAAAAAAGTCAATCAAAACTCCTAATTTCATTTGATCATTTAATTATATCTACTATACTTATATGAAGCTGTGTGGATATAATGAATGCAAAATAGTTATTAAAAATATGTATTTTTATACAACCTCAATTCCAAAATAGTTGGGACAAAGTATAAATTGTGAATAAAAACAAAACGCAATGACTTCCAAATAACACCAGCCAGTATTTTATTCACAATAGAACAGAGATAACATAGCAAATGTTGAAACTGAGAAATTTTACAATTGTACCCACGAAATGAGCTCATTTCAAATTTGATGGCTGCTACAAGTCTCAAAAGTTGGGACAGGGGCCTGTTTACCATGGTGTAGCATCCCCTCTTCTTTTTAACACAGAGCGGAAGCGTCTGGGCATTGAGGAGACAAGTTTCTTGAGTTAAGCCATTTAATTTGATCCCACTCTTATTTAATACAGGCTTCCAGCTGCTGGAGAGTTTTGGGTCTCCTTTGACAGACTTTTCGTTTAATTATGCGCCAAATGTTCTCAATTGGTTAAAGATCAGGACTGTAGGCAGGCCAGTTCAGCACACAGACTCTTCTACTACGAAGCCATGCTGTTGTAATATCTGCAGTATGTGGTTTTGCATTGTCTTGCTGAAATACAAAAGGCTGTCCCTAGAATAGATGTCTTCTGGAGGGGAGCATATGTTGCTCTAAAACCTTTATGTACCTTTCAGCATTCATGGGGCTTTTTAAAACATGCAAGTGTCCCACACCATTTGCACTCATGCATCCCCATACCATCAGAGATGCTGGCTTTTGATCTTAACGCTGATAACAGGAGGGGTGGTCTTTCTCCTCTTTAGCCTGGAGGACACAACGCCCATGATTTCCAACAAGAATGTCAAATTTGGACTCGTCTGACCACAGGACACTTTGCTACAGTCCATTTTAAATGAGCCTTGGCCCACAGAACACGGAGGCGCTTCTGGATCATGCTCAACAATGGCTTCATTTTTGCATGATAGAGTTTTAGGTGGCATCTGTGGATGGCATGGCAGACTGTGTTTACTGACAGTGGTTTCTTGAAGTATTCCTGGACCCATTTAGTAATGTCAATGACAGAATCATGCCGGTGAGTGATGCAGTGGCGTTTGAGGGCCCGAAGATCACGGGCATCCAGTAAAGGTCTTCGGCCTTGTCCCTTACGCACAGAGATTTTTCCAGTTTCTCTGAATCTTTTGATGATGTTATGCACTATCGATGATACTCTCAGAGCTTCCCAGCTCATAAAATTAACTCTAATTTGAGATATGCTTGAAAGTGTTCAAACCCCATTGTGAATTTCCAGAGGGATTTTACTTTTGACACCAGAAGCTAAGTAGCAGTGATGCAGTCACCTAATTGCTCTAAACCACATTTGTAACACATGGTAGATTTAACCAATCTGGCCATTCTCCTCTAATGTCTTTCATTAACAAGATGTTTTTGCATTCAGAACATTGAATGATTATTATTTTCTCAACATTCTCTGTAAACTCTGGAGATTTCTGTGCATGAAATCCCTGGAGATCAGCAATTTCTGAGATACTCCGATCTCCTCTGCTGCCACCAACAATTGTTCTGTGGTCAAAGAAACTTGGGTCACATTTCTTCTCCACACAAATGTTTGGTCAGAACAAAAGCTGAACCTCCCCAAAATTTTACATATTTTAATGCATTTAGTTGCTGCCACAATTAGTTGAGGATATATTTATGGGTCAATGACAAATAAGCCTTTTAAAAATGTTTGTTTTAATAAATCTTTAAAAATGTACAGAATACATTTATTTGTAGTTGGAAGAGTGTGTTTAAACAAGTCTCAATGGTTGCACAACATTTACAGGGTTTTAGTGCAGTTTTAGACTGTATTTGCAATTTCACCGGCCAAAAAATGTCTGGTGGCGCAACCAAAAGTTTCTTGAAAAAAAACACACTTCCGTCTTTTTTTTTTCTAAGTGATTTTTTTAGTACGTATACTTGAGTGTCTACTCTGCCTAAAACATTACTATTTTGTAATTGAGCTTGGTATTAAAAGTAACTTATGGATTCTTTATTGTAGGAGGCAGGTATTTTGGTTTTCCAAACAATTTAAGAACAATTGAACTATTAAACTTTGTTCATTTGAAAGGTTTTCAATATAAAATTATGCCCCCATATTAATATTATTATACAACCCCAATTCCAAAGTAGTTGGGACAAAGAGTAAATTGTGAATAAAATCAATATGCAATGACTTTCAGATCACATGAGCCAATATGTTATTTACAATGGAAAATAGAGTACATTTCAGAAGTTGAAACTGAGACATTTTACATTTTTATCCACAAAATGAGCTTATTTCAAATTTTCTGGCTGCAACAGGTTCTCAACGTCAAATTGCAATGTTCCTCAACGTCAAATTGCAAAGGCTTTGAAGGTCTCATCATCGATGGTGCATGACATCATCAAAAGATTCAGAGGAACTGGAAAAATCTCTGAGCGTAAGGGACAAGGCCTAAGACCTTTACTGGATGCCTGTGATCTTCGGGCCCTCAGATGCCACTGCATCACTCACCGGCATGATTCTGTCTTTGACATTACTAAATGGGCCCAGGAATACTTCAAGAAACCACTGTCAGTAAACACAGTCCGCTGTGCCATCCACAGATGCCGCCTAAAACTCTATCATACAAAAAGGAAGCCATTGTTGAGCATGATCCAGAAGCGCCGCTGTGTTCTGTGGGCCAAGGCTCATTTAAAATGGACTGTAGTAAAGTGGCAAAGTGTCCTGTGGTCAGACGAGTCCAAATTTGACATTCTTGTCGGAAATCATGGGCGCCATGTCCTCCGGGCTGAAGAGGAGAAAGACCACCCCTCCTGTTATCAGCCTTCAGTTCAAAAGCCAGCATCTCTGATGGCATGGGGATGCATGAGTGCATCTGGTGTGGGACACTTGCATGTTTTAAAAAGCACCATGAATGCTGAAAGGTCTGTAAAGGTTTTAGAGCAACATATGCTCCCCTCCAGACGACATCTATTCCAGGGAAGGCCTTGTGTGTTTCAGCAGGACAATGCAAAACCACATACTGCAGTGTTTCCCACAGACCAGCAAGTAATGTGTGGTGGCAGACCAATTTTTTTAAACAGAGATGATTTTCATTTTGTTGAAGGGGTTGGGGGGAGATAACTCTAATTCTTTTTTGGGGGGGGCGCAAATTACACGTCTCCCAGCTCCCAGTTCCTTTTAAAGTTCCCCGGTTTTTTTTTTTTTTCTTTCGCGAACTTGTGCATGCATTATCAACACGCGGCAATTCCGCATTTACGTAGAATTAACGGGAATCAAATTGTGGTGCTCCACATTGAAGCTGTGGCGCCCCGCCACAGAATGGCCTATGTGTGGGAAACCCTGTACTGCAGCTATTACAACAGCATGACTTCATAGTAGAAGAGTCCGTGTGCTGAACTGGCCTGCCTGCAGTCCTGATTTTTCACCGATTGAGAACATTTGGCGCATAATTAAACGAAAAGTCCGTCAAAGGAGACCCAAAACTCTCCAGCAGCTGGAAGCCTGTATTAAACAAGAGTGGGATCAAATTAAATGGCCAAACTCAAGAAACTTGTCTTCTCAATGCCCAGACGCTTCCGCTCTGTGTTACAAAGAAGAGGGGATGCTACACCATGGTAAACAGGCCCCTGTCCCAACTTTTTTGAGACCTGTAGCAGCCATCAAATTTGAAATGAGCTCATTTTGTGGATAAAATTGTAAAATTTCTCAGTTTCAATATTTGCTATGTTACCTCTGTTCTATTGTGAGTAAAATACTGGGTGGTGTGATTTGGAAGTTATTGCGTTTTGATTTTATTCACAATTTACTCTTTGTCCCAACTATTTCGGAATTGGGGTTGTAATTCATATTTTAAATTACATATTTAATACATTTCACATTTTGTTTACTTGCTCGGACAGTTGCGCCACCTGACATTTTGAGGGTTTGAGATAGCAAAACATAAAATATATATCATTTTTATGATAAACTTGAAATATGTTCAAATTAAACAGGTTTTATAGAATAAAATGATGCTTATTACGAATCATTTAAAATTATTTTAAACCAAAGTAGTGCACTCGGACAATGTCACGTCATTGACCCTTATATAAACAAAGAGGTGTAGCTATTAGAGTGGCCACTGAGTATGCATGTAAATATGCACGCATATCAATTTATGACCTTTTAATTTGTAACTTCATTTTTTTTTTATAATTTAACTGCAGCAATTGGGTTGGGTCCCATGGGATCCCATTCATTCAGAAATATCCCCTTTTTGTGTGCTCATTGATTAGAAAAACTTGAGACACTGCTTCTCCCAGAACTGATGGTTTGTTCTCAGGCTTGAATTGTGTCGCTAAATTTACCTGTTGAGAATCTGCTTCATTGTGGGCATTGGTGGGACCAATGATGTGGCTTGTGTTTCAGGGAGGAAGTCAACAAGGCATACAGGAAGCTGGCCGTGCTCCTACACCCAGACAAATGTGTTGCGCCAGGCAGTGAGGATGCTTTCAAGGCTGTGGTGAACGCTCGCACTTCACTGCTCAAAAATATCAAGTAGGGCATTTGTAGCGGCTTTAATCCCCTCAACTGTGATGTCAACCGATGTTCGACACCAGAAGAATCTGACGACCAAATTGCATCAGTGGAAATAGGTGGTGAAATGGCTGTCCTCTTTGCCACCAGAGTTTTCTGTGCAGTGGTATTCAACCTGCCCCTGAAGGGATCCCTCTGTGGCTGCCTTTCATTCCAATCGTATTTGGTTGACAAGTTTTCTAAACTACACTTTTCATCTTTTAAACATGAATTATATCTTAAAAGGTTAGCCAATAGCCATGGTGAAGTTTCACATCGGCATTTTGTTATATTCTTGACCATTACGGTTGGAGGTTTTTACTGATCAGAAAGTATTAAAGGTTAATAAACTGGCTCCTCCATACTGAAAGTGTGAGCAAATAGACCAAGACCAGCCATTTGCTTCATAATGATAATTCATCAACTTTTCAAAGCCTAAACCTAGCTAGTATGTTTATGGATAAGATTTAAAGATTTGGCAAATGTTGATTCCCCTTGGGTTTACTTTCATCACTCAAACTCTTCGTAAGTCCTTTTTTTCTGATTGATTTCAATGTAAAGCACTGTTAAGATTAAGATGATTAATCCTCTCATTGAAATTATGATTGGAATGAAATCCAGCATACAAGGGGGCTCCCCAAACTGGGTCATTTTACTTGTTTTAACATTAACTGTATGTGCCAGTACTGTTGCCCAAAGTAATTGCATTTATCAATGAATTTGTATGAAACTGGACTTCATATTTTTCATGAACTGTTGGAGTTTATTTTGATTAGTTTTGTTATAGCTTGTAAAAACCCATCAATCAGCAATGTTAAACAGAGGGGCCATGCAGATAACCCAAGTTCTATGAATGGGGGTCACTACGCCACACTGTGGGTTGGGCTAGAAGAGGATGCACTCTTAGGAGACCACGCCCCCTGCAAAAAAAAAGCCTTTTAATCCAGATGTGAGGTCGCTGGTCACTCATCTGTTTTTTTTTTTTTTTTTTGCCGACCGGTGCCACGCACTTCTCCGAGTGACCATGCCGCATGGCATGGTGACCCAGTGCAGAGACACTGGGTTATCTGCTTCACCCCTCTATTCTATTTAATGTCAGTCACCATGCCACACTAATGGTCAACAGAGTACCAGATTAGGTTACAAGGAGAATGTAGTGGGCCAATAAATCCAGGACAACGATAAACACGTCCAAGACTTTATTGAGTCAAGGCTTGCCTTTTTAACGTCATTGAAACAATAATTGAAATAACGAAAGTGCACTCGAGAGACACAAGTCAACCATTAGGAGTTTCTACACCTTGAGGCCCCAACTCCATGCAGCAAACAAAAGAGTAAAGACAAAAAAATATCACGGGTGCTCTGCAGCCTGCAGAACTGTAGCTGCCATAGAAGACACCACATTCAAGTGGTAAAACCTTGCTAATATAAGCGAAGATCTTCAGTCTGCCGCTGCACATATGTCTTCTAGTGGAGTGGGCCCCTGCTCCAAAGGGGGAGGCCTACCCGCAAAGCCATAAGCTCACTCAATGGCCTCGACAACCCAGTGGGCTAATCGCTTTTTTGACACAGCGTGCATACACAGCGTGGAGCATCTCCACGGCATACAAAAAGATGATGGGCTGCGTGCAAGCAATGTAAGCCCTGAGAACTCGAGCACGGCAAGGCAGGTGCAACTTGTTGCCTCTGCCGAGTCGCGAGGAGGGGGATGAAAAGGGGCCAAAATGAGAGGCCTAGACACAAAGGAGTGTGGCAGGACCCTTGGTAGAAAGGCCTGGTTTGGAAGGAAAGAGACAGCTGTGCCATCCCCCCCAAGTCTCAGGCATGTTGGGTGTACCAACAGTGCATGCAACTCGCTGACATGTTTTGCTGAAGGAATGGCTAGTAGGAAGGCTTTCTTAAAAGAGATGAGCTGTAGCTCCGCACCCGCAATGAGTGAATGCAAACCCATTGTGAGGCCATTGATACGGCCATGCCGGTCAGAGATGGCTGCCACATACCCCCTCAAAGTTCACTCTGACTAGCCATTCCCAATTAGGGCCTGAAGGAAGGACAAGACTCCAAGAATATTGCATGAGACTGGGTCCAATCCCCAAGGTCAACACCAATTACAAAATCTGTCCCAGCGACTGCCATGTAAGGCCCTAGTAGAAGGAGCCCTGGCTGCAAGCACTGCTATGCCAAGCCCACTGAATGCCTCCCATCCAGGGGCCTCAAATGCAGCCTGTACCAGCTAGGGCTCGAGTGCAAAAGCTACCCCCAAGCCTGAGACAGCATTTCCAGCCTGAATGGAATGGAAGCTGCCATGGTGCTGCCACCAGCAGCGCTACCAGATCTGGCATCCATGACCTGTTGGGCAAGTCTGGGACCACTAGCAATACCCTGACCTTCAAAATCCTCACTCTGGCCAACAGTGCCGGCAGAATTGAAAAAGGCGGGAAGGCCTACTGAAGAACCTGAGGCCACCTGTTAGCCAATGCATCCACTCCCAACGACCCCTCTGGCCCCACTATCGAGAACGACTGGGGGCAGTGGGTATTTTCCCGAGATGCAAACAGGTCCACTTGGGCTTGTCCGAAGCGAGCCCGGATCACTTGAACAATGTCGGGATGGAGCCACTATTCCCCTGGCCTGAGACCTCCCCTAGACAAAAGGTCGGCTACAGAATTTTCCGTGCCTGTCAGATGCACAGCCCTCAGAGACATTCCCTGCACATGTGCCAGAAGAGGAGCTCCCGCATCCCACTGTAAAGGGACGGAGAGCACAAACCGCCTTGGTGGTTGATGTTAAGAACCACTCCAGGGCTGTCCAACCACACCACTACCTGAAGCTCTGACAGGAAGTGTCACAGGGCTTGCAACACTGCCTCCAGTTCCAAGAGGTTTATATGGAGCCCTCTCCAGAAAGTCTCCCACTAGCTTCAAACAGGGAGGCCCTGCCACTTGGCACCCCAGCCTGTTTCTGACTCATCTGTAGGTGTACGAAGACCACCTGTGTAATGCAGCCAGTTGTCCAGGTAATTGGTAATGCAAATACCCTGGCGATGGACTGAAATGAGCACTGCATCCATACATTTTGAAAATGTTCAGGGCAATAGAGACAGGCTAAAAGGCAAAGCCTTGTACTTGTATGCCTTGCCTTGAAAGAAAAAGAAGAGATACTTTCTGTGGCTCCTTTGGATGGGTGTGTGGAAATATTCATCGCACAGGTCCACTGAAGTGAACTAGTCGCTTCTCCTTAGGAAAGGAAGAAGTGTTGAAAGGGAGAGCATTCGAAACTGCAACCGTTTCAGTTAATGGTTGAACCTTTTCAAATTTAGGATGGGACGGAAACCCCAGTCCTCCTTCGGGACCAGGAAATAAGTCAATTAAAACCCCTGCCTCTCAGGCTCTACAGGCATAATAGTTACTGTTCTTTTTTCCAACAACACTGCAACTTCTGTTGCCAGCAACCGACACCCTGCCTCGTCTTGCAGTAGAGTTGGAAGGACCCCACAAAACTGTGGAGGCTCGGACTTGAATTGGAGCCTGTATCCTTACTCCTTGGTCTTGAGCACCCAAGGGCACCGAGTACAATGGCGATGGCGAAAGAGGTGTTGTGGACCGAAGCGTGATGTTGAAGACTGGCCACCATCAATGCTGGCCCTTCCCTCGGGGGGGGGGGGTTGTGTGTTAGAAAGGCTAGCTGGTCTGCCCCGATGAAGCAGCTGCAAAACCATCTGGCTGGGGTTTGTGAAAGTGCACTGGGCCGCTGCCTATTGCGGGTCTGTATGGCTCAGACCTATAGCCCGTTGGACGGTGTGTGCCAACCCTTGCCGACAAGCACCTCCCATGCTCAGATAGTTTTGTGCAGTAGCTTCTTCTCTCACTGACAACAAAGCATGAACTCAAACCAGATGACTGCCGCAAGCACCCCACAGAAGTCCACAGCAATTCAAATCACGCGGCTACCAATATACTAAAGCCGCCAAGCAGGCACGGTAGCTTCCTCCTCTCAGATGGAGAGACCCTGAGCAGACAGTTGCCCTGAACACTAGAATGGTAGCTTGCTCTTGCGCGAAAGCAGAGGCCCCGATTGGGCATGTCCAGCCGACAATCGCTTGATTGTTACCTCGGGAAAACGGGTCTCAACTCAAGCTTGTACCGTCTCTTCCAGCTCTCAGATTTAACCGCAACGCAATCTGTATATTGGAACGTGCAGAAAAATATTTTTGTGCTTCTTCATTTTGACCACACAAAGGTAGGCTATGTCTCTCAGTAACAGCATTACTTGCTCCAAGAGGTGACTTCACACCTGTATTTTAACGTATTGTCAGGCATGGTTGATTTGCAGTTCTGTCTCCTAACTGCGCATCCTCTCCGAGACTAAACCATAGTGTGGTGTGGTGACCAACATGAAATAGAAATCCAGTCCTGGGTGTCTGCTGGTTGTGATCATTACCTTTGTGTAGATAATGTGGACCTTGGAGGCTAGAATCAATGACTGGTAACAAGAAATGATTGACATTTCTGAGGGGGCTTCCCCTTCCCTCCAAAAACAATAAAATTCTGGGGTTTCTCAGACTTGCTCAGTCCCGCATGGAGTTATTGCGGGCGCAGGTTTTGTTTTCACACAGCATTGAGATGCCTGACTTTTTTTATTAAGATATTGATGAACTCGGGTGTCATAGTGCTAGGTGAAAATAAAAACTTGTCCCCATACTGGCACTTTCAGAAAGATTGCACATTCCTTAATTTGTCATTTGCTTCTGCTTGGATGTCTGTCTCTTCCCTGTCAGCCTGCTCTGGAAATATTTCTTCATGTTCCCAAATTTTAGCAATGATCTGAATATGAATCCACAAAAAAAGTTGATTTCTGATTCCACTACAAGAAACCTTTTCTGTAGCTAGTAATTGGAAAAGCTTGTTGAAGTTTTAGAAACAAATTTCTTGAGGACTTCTGTCCTCAAGAAATTAGAGGATTCAAAGCACTATTTTAGCGCTTTAACCGAAGGATATGAAGAGTGTAAGACAATCTGTCAACTGCAATAAACATAGAGGAAGAGTCTTTTCTCTTTCTTTTATTAGTGGCGGTTGGCAAACCGTTAATTCTTTATTTCCTTCGGCTAAAGCTCTAAAATAGCGCTTTGAATCCTCTTATTTCCATGGAAAACTTCGTAATAAAGAAAACACAATGCCCAAGTAACTAAAATACATAAATATAATGCGAAACGATGATGGATTTGCAAGGATGGAAGTAGACTTTGACTTGCAGTCAAGCCGATTCACTTTGATTGAAGTTGTGAGCATGCGCTCAGTAATCGTGACACAGCTCCTTTTAGCATGTGCACATTTAGATGGATTTAATCATGCTGAAATGCATTCAGAACACATTAGACAACGTGAACTACATCGTGAGACATGGTGTGTATTTCTTTTCTGACCATACAGTAGTGTGCAGTGATGATTATACACTTAACATAATGAAAATAAATAGAACCAAGCACTATTCAAGTATTTATTTCATGAAATATTGGATCATATAGATGAAAATAAATGAACAGATAACAATATATTGTAAAAACAAAAATGATAATGCCTTTTTGAGAGAAAAGGTCTATCTGTTGTGGCCACCCTTTGCTTCGATTACAGCATTTAATGTTTCAGGCATAGTTTTTGCATATTTTTTATTTCCTCCCTCGCTAAGGTATTCCGTATGGTTTGATGTTCTTTCCAAAGGGACTCTTTCAACAGATTTTCTCAATCAGATTAAGGTCTGGATTTTGAGCAGGCCAAGTTATAACTTTTATGTCACCAGATGTTTCTTCCCCTCCTGAGATAATTCTTGCACCACTCAGACGTATGTTTAGGGTCATTATCTTGCTGAAAATAAAATCGCTGACCAATCGGACTCTCACCAAATGGCAAGGCGTGCCTCACAAGGATCCTGCAATACTTCTTTGGATCCATGATTCCATCGATTTTTAAGAAATCACCAGCTCCTTTCGAGCAGTCTGAACCCCTGAACCTGAAGGGGTTATACAGTCATTTTTGAAACATTCTCCAACCCTACAGCACACAAGTTCTGCGTTTGGGTGAGAAAATTTAGACTTTTGATTCATCGGTCCAAAGGCCTTGTTCTCAGTCCATTGGGGTCCAATCCTTGAATTTCTTGGCAAACTCAAGTCATTGTTTGTTGGTGCCAGCTCTTGTCAGCAACACGACCAATCGGACCACTTTTACACAGGCGTCTGGAAATAATGTATCTTGGTACTTTCATCTCTTCAGTTCTATTATTTTATATCATCACGGAGATATTGTGCTGTCAACCGCCTATTTTATTTATTTATTTTTTTTTTTTTCTTTACTTGTCATACACAGATAACAAACAAGAAAGGCACTTAATTTCAGTTTTCCACCTCTATTGCCACTAGTTTTTTTTTTTTTTTTTTTTTTTTTTACTTGTCATACACGGATAACAAACATGAGAGGCACTTTACTTCAGTTTTTCACCTCTATTGCCACCAGTTTTCAGCGAACTGGTGTCTTTGGAACGCTTGATGGTGTTTCTAACTGTGGCAGGGCAGCATTTAAGGTCTTTAGCATCTTGTTAGGGCGCAATGCGGATGTTTTCAGTGTTTTTGTTCATTACCAGTATTTTTACCTTAATATACTTGTGAGAATTATTTTTTTGATTCTCATTGTCTGCAGAAGTATTTCTCAACACATTTTTAGCAAAAAACTATATAGAAGTAATATATTAGGACCCCTTCAAGATGAAAGTGGCAATGTATAATCATCACTACGCACTGCTGTAAGTACTTTTATTATTATATATAAATGACGTGCACTGATGCGTAAAAATATTGAACAAGCCTCTCTTGCACTCCTGCCTCTCCTAGTGTCAGCCATTTGCTTTTCAGGTACGAATGACCATGCCCAAAAATGTAATATGAGGAAAACCTGTACAGGTAGATGAGCAAGATATTGCGCTGTAGTGACAATAGTTTGCTAGTACAGTGTAGTTATGTTTGAGCACGGTTGTCTTACAGTATTTTTGTTGTTAAAGCTCTGCTTTGTAAGTCTTTAATTTTGACCCTTTCGGAAATGCTGTGATGATTTTTAATTTTGCAAAAATGTTTTGTGACACATTTTCCCACTCAAATGCACCCTTATTATGCCCTTTTATATTGTGTTTGATGAAATTTTGTTGTTGCAGAGCCCATTTGGTGAATAATCACTCGACTAAATTTGAGCTTTTTTTTTTTTTTTTTTTGGACACAATCTACGTTTTTCAGAAAAGCCTACAAATCGGGTCCAGGATTTTCGATAGTAACTCAGTTTTCATATTTTTGGCTCTGTACGCCATGATATTGGACTTAAAATGAAACAATCACGATTTGCTTGAAGTGTTGACGTTCAGTTTTCATTTCAAGGTTTTTTAAAAGCATTATATGAATTTTGTGAACCATACAGGATTTTAGGTGATCAAATATAATTTATAATTGGACAAACTAATATTGTCATAAATTGTCATATTTTATACCTGGTTGCAAATCGTTTAGTCAATGAATGCCTTAAGTTTGGAACCCCTAAACATTACCTGATGCTTTGTTTCCTCTCTGCTGATTCTCTGCCAGGCCATCATTGCAGCTGTCATCAGCTCCTGGTCCTTCTTTAAATGTTTTGCCTTCAGTTTTGCCTTTGGCAAATGAAATATGTCCTCAGGATTCAGGTCAGGCCTTTTGCTTTTGAAGGGCATTCCACTCATTTGCATTAAAGTCTTGGGTTGCTTCTGCAGTATGCTTCTGGTTATTGTCTATCTGCCGGATGATGTGCTGTCCAGTGAGTTTTGAAGCATTTGGCTGAATCTGACTAGATATTATCCTATACAAGTCGGAGTACATCAAACTGTTTTTTCAGCTGTCACAACATCAATTAACTGCAGGAAATGTGTTTTATGGCAAATTCTCCTGTGGTCTTCCTGTTTCTGAGGCTTGCCAGTGGTTAACATCTTGTTATAGGCCCTCTGTATTTACGCTAATGGGGTCTTCTCTTTATCGTTGACTTTGACACAGGCATGGATACTTGCATGCTAGGCTAATTGGAGACGCTAAATTGCCTATTGGTACAATTGAGTGGTATGTGCTTCGATTTCCTACACCTTTGGAAGAATACAGTGGGTGACGTGAGAGCTGAAAAACTACTGAAAGTGTTGTTAGACAATTCAGAAACCCTTAAAAGTGGGTGGACCACATATTTAAAATTCTGTGCTTGATATGGAAGTTAATGTGCTTAAAGCTGAAAGTCTGGTTTCAACTCATATAAGTTAGTGTTTTTATCTCTTGTATGCTGTGGCAAACGCCTTTGTTATTGTTCAAATATTTTTGGACCTGACTGTATATTTTACCCATTTGGTTGAGCAAATGATACCACCCTGCATCATTTTTGCTGAATAAAATCCAATTCTTGTTTCTTCCTGATTTTGGGATGCTGATTACTAAAATAGTGTCCATTTTGCTCCAGCACATCACATTTTCTCACAATTTATGTTGCGCATTTCATAACATTGTCACTTTCGACAATGACTTGTAAGGTTAAGAAGACTTGTATCATATCTTAATCACCAGAAAAACACCCATAAAGACATGATTTCCTCTGAGCCAGGTGAGAACTACTTGTTCAGTTCTTGGCTGATTTTCACATGCACCAATTATTCTCAAAACATTATTTTATGCCTAATCCTGAATTCAGGCTTAGTAATATGGCCACTGTCGGAGAAAATGCAAACGTGATCCAGATGTTTGCTACATCTGTGGATGTTTACCCCATCCAAACAGTGACAGAAAATCACAGATTTTGTGAAAAACGTTACCGTAAAGTTCCGTGTATACGGCGCACCCGTTTATAAGGCGCACCCCGACTTTGGGACTTGTAAAAAAAAAAAAAAAAAAAAATCATACAAATTTCCACCCAAATCTTGCGTGTGTCATACATATTATCTCTCCTCAAAATTTTCCTAGAATGCTGCATGTATTTGTCCTATTTTTTTTCCTTTCCTTTTCAACTTCCTCCATGAGAAGTGATTATTCATCGGACATCGGCGAAAAATGGAAGGCAAAAGACGCAAGACATAAACCAATATGCCGACAGCGCCAGTATGCCCTCTCAGATATGCCACTATCTATCGGGCGGAATATATTGGTTCTACTACCAAGAATTTCTGCTGAATGTCCACAATAGCCCCGGCAAATTCTAATCGCAACCGGCGCAGTTTCGATGAAACGGCAGCATTATTTATAACAAATTTTATTTTCTATTTTTCCTTGCAGGTTGGAACAACCAAGAAGGAGAAATGACTCGCAAGTCAGGAATTAATAAAAAGCAGAACAAATCTATGGAGTGACATTTTCTTTTCTGTAGAAATGAAACAAATCAAGTAAAGAAAAAATATTGGAATGAAGTCGCCTAAAATGATTTTATGTGTTTTTTTTTTTTAAGCATTATTTCGCGCGAGGGTGTGCTTGACCGTCATTCTTGTCACGACAGTGATGCGGTGCCGAGTTCCGTTAGCATCACTGAAATGACAAGAATGACGGTCAAGCACACGCTCAAGTGTAATAATGCGATTATACAATTATTACCAACAAAATAAAATGTATAATCAAAATTTATTTATACTGTGGGCATTCGTTCATTTTTTGCTAGTATGCTCTCAGTTTCTGTGTAAATACATGAGATCTGACGGTAACTGTCCTTGTCAGCCAGCCAATTTGGGCTTATGTTTTCATGACATCGTGATTTCCCAAAACTGAATAAATACCGCACATCGCAACACAAAACTGCTTTGCTTGCTCAACCATGTTGTAACTAGAATATCCGCTGGAAAAAATCATTTTTTCAGGGACTGATAGTTATACTTCTGCCGACATCTCAGTCATTTTTAAGCTAACAGGTTCTGTGACAATGACTCAGCTGATCTTTATCTAACAAACTTACATTAACGGTTATATGTAATTATAGACAACGGCTTTCCAGTGTCGGCACCAGAACAAAAATCTGTCTTTAAATAAACTCACCAGCAGATGTTTCATTTCAGCTGGGGGTGTGTCACCCCAATTTCACATTAGCTCCGATTAATGTGGCCAAGCGGCAAAAGTAACCTGTAACAAGAAGGCTGAAGAACCGTAATCAATTGCCACATTGCACAATAAAGCTGCACTAGGGCACTTAGTATGCCCGAACTGCTTAGTTCTCGAGACAAGTAAATGGCGTATCAGACAGGACTTCCATCCCGCAATTAAACCTCTATCCCTCTCTGTCTGCATTCTACCATTGTAGCTCCATGCTTCTACGATGGTTATTTGCATTAACGTTATCATGGAAAGTGAAATGTGAAAAATTTCAGTCATAGATAAAAATTAAAATCCTGCATTTAAAAAATGTTGAATCGGTAATTTTTTTCCATTTATTAAGCTGTGCAAACTCACATGCGCATATAGCCCCAGTTTGACCTTATAAAATCGGGTGTACGTTTGCATGTATGTCGGGAACTTTTGCCGCGATTCTGTTGTTCCCGTATATAAGGCGCATCCCCAACTTTTAATATTTCCCGACGTAAAAACAAGTGCGCCGTATACACGGAACTTTACGGTATATGTGATATTAAAAGGGAAATCTTCATTCTTATTTTGTGAAAAACCTGTAAAAAAACCTGAAGAAACTTTTTGCTTGCATTTTTTTTACTCTGCATCTTCTAATTAGATAGATACACTTTATTGACCACGTGGGGTAATTGTCCTCAGCATTTGACCCATCCTATAGGTAGGAGCAGTGGGCAGCCACAGAGCAGCGTCCGGGGACCAACTCCAGTTCTAAAGCCAGTTCCTTGGTCAGGGGTACTGGTTGGAGTGTTCTCATGATGCATGTTTTTGTGGGTGGGGGAAACCGGAGTACCTGGAGAGAACCCACGCGAACACGGGGAGAACATGCAAACTCCTCACAGAAAGACCCCTGGCCAGAATCAAACCCACGACCTGCTTACTGCGAGGCAACAGTGCTAACCACTATGCCTCCATGCCGCCCAATTAATTAGGTGTTATTAGGCCTTTTTGGGAAATGGGCAGAAATTTTTTTCAACATGCGAGGAACTGTAATTCTTATGGTAAGGTAGTGTAGGGAGAGGTTTAAGGGGTAATTTTCCCTCCGTAAAAAGCTTTTAATTATAGTTAAAATAGGTGATGTTAAGTAGAACGCATAAAAAGCAAAAATATGATTAATTTGTCAGAACATATTCTACAGAACCATGAAAAAGGTGCCCCCTTCCTGATTTCCTCTGTGTTTGCATGTTTGTCAAACTTGAGTTTCAGATCTTCAGACTGAGATGACCCAAGTAAACACAAAATGCTGTTTTAAATGACTTCATTTATTGGAGGAAAAAAGCAATCCAACCCTACCTGGCCCTTTTTGAAAAAGTAATTGCCCCTTCAGTTACTAAATCAACCCATTAAACAGATTTAAGTGATAATTGGGTCCAAGTTCACTAGATTCACTCAGGCATGATTACTCCCTGCCCTGCTGAAATAAAGCTGAATAGAACCTGTCAGTCAATATGGAGTTGGCAAAAAGCAGCTCACGATGCTGTGATCTAAATACGCTGAAGAATAGATGAGAAACAAATTTGTTGACCTTTCTCAGTCTGAAAGGGGTTACAAATCATTTCTAAGGCTCCGGGTCTCCAGCAAACCATAGTGAGAGCCCTTATCTCCAGATGGAGAAAACTTGTAACAGTGGTAAACCTTCCTAGGTGTGCCCAGCCTACCAAAATTGCTACAAGAGTGCATTGAGAACTTACTCAGGAGGTCCCAAAAGAACCCAGACTAACATCGAAAAAACTTTCTTCAGGAAATGTCAGTGTTTATGATTCTACTATAAGTAAGAGACTTGGCAAGAATGGCATCCTTGGGAGAGCCGCGAGGCAAAAACCACCACTGACCAAAATGAGCATAAAGGCTCGTCTGGACTCGTCGATGTCCTTCAAGACTTTAGGCTCAATATTCTGTAGACTGGTGAGTCAAAAATGGAACTGTAAGGGGGACGCCAGTAGATAACATGGACATGCGACCAGAAGTGCCTGTTGCCCTCTGTTCTTTAACATAGTGGGGTAATAAAGGCATAAGGGCCTATACTTCCTCCACTGCTGGCATCGTCTCCAGTCAGGCATGGCTGGGAACAGTGGGGTAATAAAGTCATCAGGGTCCAGACGTCCTCTACAGCTGCCTCCCCAACTCCACCACTGAGATAAGGTGGCCTGAAACTGGACGCTTCAGCATAGGTGTGTGTGTGTCTTGAGCACATCAAAGGTGGAGAAGGGAGCGCGCCCTGGCTTGGTTGCTAAAAGGAGTTTCCCTCACGGCGGGGTGTGACCTGTGTTCTCTCCTCAATTAGTGCCATAGTGACTTCATCTAGACCTACTGTTACTGCACCCTTTCATTTCCCACTACGACCGTTCTGATTTGGGACATTTCATTTTAATCAAAACCCACTATTACACTGTTCTAACTGCACTCATGTCATCACTGAATTACTTTATTATATCTGGGGTAATAGTGATGTGAATTTCATGGGAAATGGTTCTGTTGGGAAGGAATTTCATGACAACTACATCATAATAATTCTCCATGTTGTCATGTTTAGTATGTATCTCTTCAGCTAAATTCAAGGAGTTGAATGAGATGCATTTCATATTCAATGTACTTTAAAAAAGCATAGTTTAAATAACTCTGTGGAGGGGCGCCCCGGTGGCTCATCGGTCTAAGCGCGCGTACCATAAAGGCTGTGTCCTTCCCGCAGCGACCTGGGTTCGACTCCGGCTCAGGTCATTTGCTGCATGTCTTCCCCCATTCTTCTCCCCAACCTTCCTGTCTCTCTACACTGCATAACTGTCAAATAAAGGAAAAATTCCAAAAAAAAAAAAAAACTCAGTGGAAAAACTGTCCCTGAAAGTGTTACACCTCTCAGTATTGTTTGGGTTTCCTCTCCCCCGCATTAATTGCTTTATTACATCCTCCAAATGGTGGGGTCCAAATTCCGGATTTGGCTAATCCTCCAGGTTAATTTATGGCATTGCCGCCTGGATCAAACTCGCGATTTGGCATAAAGGGAAAGCACGCAAACTCAACGGGGAAGATCGCAGACGACTTCCCGCACGCTTGCTTCATGTGTAGCCTTTTCGTCAGGTCTGACTTTGCTCTCATTATCTAAATTGATTGCAACTTATGTTTGATTTATCTTTGATTTGTTTGATGTTTCTTGCCTAACTGGTGAATAAATTATTGTTTTTTCTTTAAACTTGCGTGGTCTCCGTGACTCTAATCCTTTACATTCTTCTAGCCACGTTACGACGGATACTTAGGGGTTTAATCCCAACCGAGGACTGACTGGCCAGCTGCCCGGTATGGGAATTTGTTTTATTAAGTTGGGCAGACAATCACGTTCTACTCATTTAAAGGGTATATGTAGCGCCGGTTCTGGGAATTTAGCCATAAGGGAGCCATGGACGAAAAGTCGGTTTCTGTTAAATTCCCTTAAGGAACCCATGGGTGTCTGTATGGACCTGGGTTCGTAGTCTCTGAGCCAAAAGATGCCTTTGCTGCGGTGATTCCTCCCATCCCCTGGTATTACCAATGAACCTAAGATTCGGCAATAACGCTAAAACCCGGGGACATATATTGAGTAACGTAGGCCTTCACCTACGAGTCCGAGGTGTAATCACCCCGAAGTCCACGTATGTTTTCACTAAATTATAAATTCTAATTCTAATTGGAGTCAGATTTGAAACGAGAGTAAATACAGTAATTGTTATGCTTTTCTTGCAATGGTCACTGATATGTCTGATGTCCGCCTCTTTCTGGTGTAATATTCTAATGCTCACATTGAATTATTCACCACACGGTGACAGATTAGATTTATCCGTGATTACAGCATGGCCCTGTTTGCGAACGGGGGAAGTTTATTAATATTTTTCTATTAGCCTCACAACAGCCTAAGTGCACGCATGAACCTTTGCTCCCAGCTCGTCCGTCGTTGGTTTAGCTGTGTGAGTTCTGCTGAACTTTATGGGAATCATCACAGCATTCCTCAGTAAAAACATACGATTAGGAAAACATGATTTTGATGGTGTGATGGTCTTGGGCAGCTATGCTGCTTCAGGCACTGGAAGACTTGCTATAATTGATGGAATCAATGTTTCTGCTCTACTAGAATATCCTGAAGGGGAATATTCCGCTATCAGTTCTTCACCTAAAGCTGAAGGGCAGTTGAGTTATACTGTAGAACTATGAAGCGCACAAGCAAGTCTGCCTCTGAATGGCTCAAAAAAAAAAAAAAAAAAGTTTTGGAGTGGCCTTGGAGCGGTCAAAGTCCTGACTTGAATCTGGTTGAGATGCCATAGCACGACCTTATTCAGGCAGTTCATGCTCAAAAACCCTCCAATACGGCTGAATTAAAACAATTCTGCAAAGAGAGGGCTAAAATTCCTCAGTGTTTTGAAAGACTCCGTTTTTGGAAATGTTTGATTGCAATTGTTGCTGTCAAGGGCAGCACAACCTTTTATTAGGTTTAGGGGGGCAGTTATCTTTCTACATGGGTAATGCAGGTTTTGAATAACTCTTCACCTTCAATAAATGAAATGATTGTTTTAAGGCTGCAATTTGCATTTACTCATGTTATCTTTGTCTTATATTGAAATTAGTTGGATGATCTGAACCATTTAAACATGACAAGGAAAAATAGAAGATATCGGGAAGTGGGCAAATACTTTTTCACAGCACTGTATGTGTCAAGTGGGTATTGTAGTAAATCGGTTGCCATTTTCATATTTACAATTGTGTGATGAGTGTGTTGACTTTTTTTATTTTTAATATCTATAATTTTTTATTTTTCTTATTAAAAGCTGATTAAAAGGAAATGTATGAAATGTATAATAGTGTAATGGTTTGTATTTGGCATGTAATGTGCTCTTCAATATATATTTGTTCATTCTGCAGATTAATTCTGGGTTGAATTTACAGTACAAATTAGCGGAGATGATGCATATTATTGTCTTTACTGTCGAGTACACACTCAGTGGCTGCATTATTCGGTTCATCTTTCTAAGTCTGTTGAGGATTCCCATACCACCCCCCATCCAACCCCCTTGCCCCTTGCCCAGCCTGAATTTGTTGTAGCATAGATTCAGTGAAGTGCTGGAAACTTTCCTTTGGGATTGTGGTCCATTTTCCATTTCCCTTTATGGTGCAAGGCATCCAACAGCCCCCCCCATCCTAACAAATGTTATTGAACAAATAAAACTGAACAGAACCCAACAACAAACAGCAATATCATTTGTATTTGGCTTTTTGATAGTTTTAACTTTGCTTTTATTTTTTGGTTGTTATGAAGATATTGTGGTTAAAGGGGGCAATAGCTGTTATTACAATGATTTGCAACAGTGTGATGCAGAAGGGCTTCTTGGCGAACAACACATTGAACCTTGAAGTGGATGGACTACGGAAACAGAAAGAAGACCACACAGAGATGCACTCCTTTCAGCAAAGAACACGAAACTGTGGCTGCAGTGGAAAAAGCTCACTAAAACCAGACATTAAAAGATGGGAAAAGTTTTCCTGGTTTGACAAGTTGCAATTTTTGCCATGACATGCAGGTGGAAGGGTCCGGATTTGGTGCAAACGACATAGATCCATGGTAAGCAAACACTCCCCCTCCCCCTTTTCTCTCTGTAAAACAGAGACTTAAGTGTGTGAAAATACGAGGAGATCAGCAGTTACTGATATACTTAAATCAACCCCGTTGGGCACCATCAATTATTCTATAGTCGAAAACAGTTGGATCACATTTCCTCCCCATTCTTATTTTTGGTCTGAAAAACTGCTGAACCTCTTGACCATGTCTGTATGCTCGCATGCATTGAGTTGTTGCCTTCAATTTGGGTGATGAGTTGTTTACATTGAAGTATTAGTGTACCTATTAAAGTGGCCACTGAGTATATAATTCAGTTTCATGTCTGCACGTATATTTCGAGTGTCTACTTTAATTCATACACAAATAGATTTGTAAAGCTTTTTTCTTTAGTCTTAATGTACTTAATTGAATGTCTGGCCTGCATTAATTTTTCTCTCCTATAGTAGGAAAAAAATACATATCAGTATAGTGCAGTCCTTGCGGCATCCAACTTGAAGTTATGTCTAATCTCCTAAAGTGCTGGTTGGGCTTTGATCCCCTGCCATGCTACACGCTCAGCAGTGGTTCTTGAAATTATCTGTTGCCCTTGGTGCTTTTCACTCACCTGAATAAAGTAAAAATGAAAAATGATGGATCACTGTCCTGGTCTTCATTATTAAACATTACATTTAAAGGTATAACTGAATTTAATTTGAGTCAACTATTTTTCTTCCAATTATGGTTTGTGTAATTATTGAAAAAGGTTAACCCTCAATATAAATTTGATTCAAACAGCGGATTGAGCATAATCGTCTTGAGAAAGTTAATTTTCCGAGAGTTGACGAAAACGAAAATGACTTGCCGGCTTCACCGGAAGTGACGTCATCTCAGGAATCATGCATGTATTGCTTTTATTTCATCAGTGGACGGCTGCTATGATTCTTCAAGTTCAACTAGCGATTCTAGTAGTTCTTCATCGTCGGACGTGGATTTAACTCTGCCGTCTGATTCAGATGATGATGAGGCATCTGATGTTAGTGATGCTAGTGAGGTTGTGTATACAGTCTAAGCTAGTAAGTCACTAGTTAGGGGGTCACCTCAGCTTGCTAGTCTTGCTAACACCGCCATCTGTGTGGCGTTACCCCAGATAGGCTAATTGGAGTCACGGAGCTTGACCCTTGGGCTGCGTTTGTGACGGGAGAAGTTATCGAAATATTGGGAAAAATGTCTTGCTAGCTATATGGCTGGGAGTGTGTGGTCTATTTTCTAAGGTGAATGAAATTCAAATATGGTTTCGTATAACGTTGCATGTTGGCACATAGTAGCAAGTCTCAGAATAAGCTCATCAACTAGCTAACTAGCCAGAGAATGAATAAACTAATTCCTCAGTTAGCTTTTGCCCAAGATGTCCAGCTGTGCCTAAGGGAGTGTACGCCTGCCTGTTATTAGCTGGGTAGTTAGCCAGAGGATTCCAACTACCAAAGCACACTACCAGATGACGGGGTCCTTCAGCTGATCCCCCCGAGCATTGGAGAGCCCTCCTGAGATTGTTGTAATTAGACAGTCAATAGATGCGCACAGCAAGCGCTTGTAGTGCGACAATTGCCACAAATGGATTCCGACCAGTTACGAGCGATTACGAGAGGAAATTTCTGTTACGCGCAAGACATAGGTGGATCATGACTTCCGACCTGTACCGACCCTTCCGCTTGAATAAGACAGGTTCCGACTGGGTCAGATCACGCGGATCCCTCTTCGGACAAAATCAAACCAGTTTGATTTTATCGGAAGGTATGAGTTGTCGTAAGGACGCGGGAGTATCGGTTTGTCAAGTGCAAACTAGGTAGCGAATATTTCCTCTGCAATTAGCCAATTAGAAACCGTTTACAAAAACAACCGCCATCTTTATTGTTGACGTTGGCAAAAATCAATCGGAAATGCTCGCGTTAGTGGATCATGGGATAAAATTTTTTCCCCAATCACTCTGATTTTCTACGATTGTTTGCGCGAGTTTCGGATGGTTCCTGGCGCTTCCAAAAGCTTCCGACTGGCCACGATTACTTGCATGCAGAAGCCTTAAAAGCGTAAGTGGATCACAGGCATAAGTCTTGCGTGTAACAGAAATTTCCACTCGTAATCGCTTGTAACTGGTCGGAAGGGGAGAATCGGGACAATCGGAGACGTTAAAAGCGTAAGTGGATCACGGGCTTTAAATGTGAAATTCGCGGGCAATGTAACACAAGAAGCTACAAGCTAGCTGAGGTGGTTCGGCTGTCTCTCACAGAGATGAACAGGGTGCCTATTTCATGATGGCTATTAAGTAGATATGACAATCAGTAGGGAGTAGCGCTACAACATCATTTCCATTCAAAAAACTAACCAAACATTCATCTTGTTGTGGCTATAAGTCGCTGATACCCGGGATTTTCTCCACGACAGAGCGAATAGCCTCCAATGTATCTATGTCCGTAGCCATTGTTGATTTCGGAGACTACAATTTCAAACTCGGCGCAGCGGCTACATCATGGCTCTCGGCACGCCTTCTGTTCGTTGATTGGTCCGGCGTATATTCTGCGGATGGTAATACCTTTGAAGTGCTGGGAACATATCACAGCCTATGTGCTGAAAGGTTTCGGGTACACAAAGTTGGCCCTTGTTGTCTGGACAAAATTCACTCACTGTCGCAGGGCTGCCAACTCTCACGCATTAGCCGTGAGTCTCACGCCTCTTAGAGGCATTCACGTTCCCATGCCGCAGTCAGCAATTATTCAAATTGAGGCGTATTTAAGAGATTCTCACGCGGAATTGAGTCCTTGAGCATGGAAGTTAACCAGTTTCACGTGCACTATGGTGGATTTCACCACTAGAGTTGTGGAAATCAGAGTTGACGTTTCAATTGGTCTTATTTAGTTTAAACAATTTAAACGATCATGAAACACACACATTGCTTCCTACTCGAGTGAGGAAAAGCACACAATGTTTGGAGTCACAATCGCTTCCACGTTACTCGTGGTGAAATCCACCGTAACGCAAGTGAAACTGAAACTTCCACTCACAAGGACTTTAATTACATGTAAGAATCTCATTAATATTCGTTGGTTGAATAATTTCTGACCACGGTGAATACGCCTTCAAAATGCGTGAAACTTACACCGTATGCGTGAGATCGCGTAGAAAGTTGGCAGCCCTGCTGTCGCCTTCTGCCACGGACCTTGGGGAACAAATGAGTTGACACACCACTGGCTGCGTTGGCAGTGGCACTACAGCCAAACACAACGCGTCTATTCACCATTTCCGACGATATTCAGCACAATATAAAAGCGTCTATTCACATATAAATGTATTTTATTTGCCATTCATTGCGCTCGGGATTCCTGAGATGACGTCACCGCCAAAGATTTCCGAAGATCTCCGAAGATTTTCGTACTGATGGAATGGGCGTGGTTGGGGATAGAAAATTTAAAATAATAAATAGTCCATCGCGTAAAGTCGATATTTTTCGATTTATTTATTTCAGACAATGATACATTTTCTCAA
Organism: Gymnothorax javanicus; assembly: GCA_029692085.1. Classification (NCBI taxonomy): domain Eukaryota; kingdom Metazoa; phylum Chordata; class Actinopteri; order Anguilliformes; family Muraenidae; genus Gymnothorax; species Gymnothorax javanicus. Next base: position 78,697,230 of record CM056198.1, read on the forward strand.
CCCCAAAGTTGACAACATTCAGTTATACACTCTAAAAACACTTGGGTTATTTCTTTAACCCAATTCCTGGGTTACTTGTGTTGGGTTACATTTCTGGGTTATTTTTTCAGAGCCATAACCATTTCTTGGGTTATAAGGATTTTATTTTGACCCAATTTGTGGGTTTTTCGAGTTGGGTATTATTTCTTGGTTATTTTTTCTGAGAGTAACCCATTGTTGGGTCAGAGACTTGGGTTTGATTGATTGATTGCTGATTGATTGATTGATTGATTGATTGCATACTTTACAAACAGTTTGCAAAAAAAAACAACAACAGAGAGGTGCACTTTCATACAAAAAGGATGCTAAAATGATAAACCTTAAAGCCTTCATTTATTCTATCTCCCCGACAACGATAGTCGGGAGATACTATGGTTTAGTTCCGGGGCGGCCACTGCCACAGAGATTTTCTGTTCCAGGCTCTGGGGGCCCTATCTTACGCCAAAGTCCCTAGACCCGTTATTTGGGGATTTAGCATTGCGTAAGAGGCGTTCCCCCGCAAAAGTTGCTATCTTGCACACCTGCCTATATCCCTAAAAAACACCTGCTTAGCCGTTATATTATGCATAGGCGTGGTTTGGGCGTTACGCCAGTTAAACCAATCAGTGTGCTAGGTGCCATTGCCTTTAGGAGCAGGCTGCGCTATCCCAAATCCTCAAACCGAAACCCGTGATGGAGAGAGGAAGGTCGCCACGTTTTTCCGAAGACGAAGTTAAATTGCTCGTGCATGAGGTCAAATCCAGACAGGGGAGGATCTGTTTTTGTTAAGTTAATCATGAATTGTATCATTATTATTATTATTATTATTATTATTATTATTATTATTGTTTGACATTGACATATTGTTTAATGTTTGGTATGTAATTAAAAAAAAACATCAAGCATACCCCTTTTGTGATAGAAACTTCAAAAGAAAAAGAAAAAAATGCGTTTCGCTATGCACTTCCAACTCCCTCTCCCGTATGAAATGAAGCATAGAACAAAATCCCATTTTAGAAAAATAAAAAATTAGGTCTATGCACTGGCACTCAGCGACGTATTTTTTTTTTCCAGCGAGAGCATTTCCGAACTCTTCAGCGAATGAAGGTAATTCTGGTGACAAGTACGTGGTTTCGTCCGTTTACATTTTCCAATCGGACAGCTGTCTATTTTTACAGCAAGTTGCGTGACCGTGCTGCAAAAACAGGTGTGCATACTTGTCGCCGAAATTACCTTCATTCGCAACAGAGTTCTGAAATGCCGCTCTCGCTGGAAAAAAAAATTACCGTTGCTGAGTGCCAGTGCATAAACCTATTTATAATTAAATTATTTTTCTGTACTGAATGTAGCCCATTATTTTGTCGCTGTTAGATCGCATGGGGGAGAGAAGCCGTGTCTTCAATTGCCACTTGATTATTCTTGAATTGGAAAACGTGTTAATAAAGGAAAACCATCTAGAATTAGCCAGGACTAATTGTAGTCAATAAAGGGATGGATATTTTCCCCCAAATTTTCAGGTCTAGCGCCGGCCCTGATATTATATATAATATATAATAATTATATACTATTATAAAAGCGGAAAAAATGATTGATAAAAAATACAAACAATATAGACTTACCTGAAAGGCCCAGGTAGCTGGTGCGCTGGCGGTACACGCGTTCTGGGCGTCTTCTGTTATTTAACTGGCGTTCAAGGCGATTTAGTACCATCTCTGCCATTTTCTCAGGGGTTCAACTGAGGCCAAAGCAAGGTGGCTTTTTATAGGCGAGTTAATTCGGGAAGTGGAGCCGCATGTGCGCGTCCACATGTGTCCAAGTGGACGCGCAGTGAAGCCGCCTGGGCGCTCTCTTGTAAAAGCCCGAATGGGTAGCGGGTGGTTTGAGGACCCGCTATACGCTTTCCCTAAAGTGTGTGGTCAAGATAGCAATTGTAGGGAAAGCGCATAAACACGCCCACGGGCACACCTCCAGGCGCAAATAAGAGAGTCTGCATAATGCATAGCGGATAGTGTGGCCGCAAGATACCGTTTAGGGATAGTGGAAGCTGCTAAATGCATAATTTACGGGTAGCGGGTAGTGGCAACGGGTAGGGCAGTGTGAAAGATAGAGCCCTGGAGGCTTCAAAGTTTAGAGGATTTTTCTCTAAATTTGCATAGTCAAAGATGTTTATTTGGCAATGCTCAAGATCAATTCTCGGCAATTTCCGACATCCAGTATGGCCGGCGGTGGCCATTTTGTCGAAAATTTGTCCTTGATTTGAGGTTATTTTGACTATCTTGCCAATGAGGTCAGTGCATTTTCACTTGTCAAGCAAATAGTAACTAGTTTTAAGTCACAATTTGCTTGACAAGTGAAAATTTACTTACCCCATTGGCAAGCTAGTCAAAATAGCCTCAAATCAAGGACAAATTTTTTGTTTTGCTAAGAAAAATGGTGATAGAAATAAGTGTTTTAAGTCTTAAAATAAGTAAATTCATCTTACCTAGTATTTTTTTCTTTTTGTTTTTTGCAGTGCACAAGTATATATGTATTCACATAAAACATTAAATCTGCCTAAACCATGAGTGCCTTAGTGATTGAAAAATTGAGCAGATTGTCTGCTGCATGGACAGGGATTCTGGTCATTTTTCTCACTTTCTTTTTGGTGCTATTTTAACAGACTTTTAAAAATAGAATTTTTTTTTTTAAATCTGAGGTGAGAGACTTTTTCTGGGGTGGGCAGGGGAGAATGACAACCAACTAATTTTTGGCCTTATCTTGTTTGTCAGAATGTGTGCACTGCTTTGTTTAATTGGTCCACTTTTGTTTTACATCGGGAAGTCTTTCATGAGCCACATATTTTTTTATGAGAAGGGCTGGTGGATTTGATCTATGGCTGCTGGTCCTCTGTCTACAGACGGATTGCCATCAAAACTGAATTCTAGATTCCATCTCAGTCCATTATTTTCAACCACAAGCAAAAAAAGTGTTTTGCAAAAAGTATTTGTCTGAAATAACATGAAAAAACAATATTTCTGCGAGAATAGTCTTCAACATGGAAGGCATCATTACGCATTCTGATTCCTTGTAATACACTGCACATGTGATTTTTGCATTGTGAACACTTGAACAGTAAGAACAAGAGACCCTAGATGTATGAGACATCACCACATTCTCCAGCTTCTCACCTGAGCATCTCTTGAATTTTGCCAAAAATTGCTAAAATAATCAAAAGTATGTCATTTTATTGATTGCACTCTTATTTCTCTCTGATATTATGACAGAAGAATAGACCATTGGTGGTTTTGTGGTAAGTTTGTGCAAAGAAGTCTGGTTACAAGCAGGGGGAGAAAATTCACCATTCTCACATCATGAGGACACATGGTACTGGTTTATTGCATGTAAATTTAACCTCTTAAACCCAAACGCCCCTGGTACTGGCGGAAAGCTGCGCATATCAGAACATCCACCGTTAGAAGGTGTGTCACCAAATCACAACAAGCCTGACGTGTCAAACCTGGCTAGAGTCCGTTTTACTGCTATGTGTATGATCGCATATTAAAGGTGCACTATGCAAGTTTGTTGACATCACTTCTGTTGACATTCGAATTCAAACAAAACAGAGGTAGCTCGCCCCTCCCTCCCATAGTTACCTCCCTCCCATGCTTCCGTAACTGTCAACTCCTGTCGGTGATTGGCCAGGACGGTTTGTTATGTTATGGGGCACAGCCTGTGCCCCTTGTGTTTATCTGCAGTTTGTGAAGCCTGTGTGGTCTCCAGAGCCCGGGTTTTTTTTTTTTGCAGTGAATTCAGGGGCAGGCAGCTAGTGGATCGTGGAGAGATGTCGGCGAATTGAGACAAAAATATAATCGTGCTGAAAATAAACAAACATGCATAGTGCACCTTTAAGTTACGTTACTCTTTAAATTATGTAGCCAACTGGATAGCTAGCTAATGTTAACCAAGGAAAATCTAAGTCACTAATCCTCATAATGAAGTGATATGATTTGTTTTTTTCCTTTAACTTTACTTAGTTGTGTTAAAAAAAAGAGCATTGCATAAGAAATGTAAATAAAGAGCAAATTTTTTCAATAGCCTTCCGTTCCATATTTCAAATGTAGTGGAAACATTACTCCATTACTCATTCAATTCTAAACCAAAGCATTCACAAATTTGATCAGTTCTGTGTTATTCTTTTACAGGAAGCAAAGAAAAGGAATATTATTCCATTCAAAAAAAATAGCATTGTCAACAATTTTTTCTTCAAACTCAAAAACTAAATTTAACTCAAGATTTAACTTCACCTTAAGAGTTGCATGACCAGTGTTTTTGATGATGCAACGCAGATGTGCAGCAGTTGAGTCAGCACCTAGAAACAGATATTTCAGTCCAGGATGAACAAACTACATTCCACAGTTCCTGTTAGTTGTTGGGTTTTGTTTCAGAAAATGTATTTTTAATGTCACCATACAAGTTTTCTATGGGGTTGAGGTCAGGGGATTGAGCTGGCCACTCCATTACCTCAATCCTGTTTGTCTGAAACCAAGATGTTCCTCGCTTAATTGTGTGTTTGAGGTCGTAGTCTTGTTGAAACACCCATTTCAGGGGTATTTCCACCTCGGTACATGACAACATAATCTTCAAGTACTGATGTGTTCAAAGTGATCCATAATCCCTGGTATACGATAAATAGGCCCAACACTATAGTGTGAAAAACATCCCCATTCCATGATTTTTGCACCACCATTGCTCACGGTCTTCACAGTGTACTGTGGCTTGCATTCAGCGCCCGGGGGTTATTTGACATACTGTTGATGACCACAAGATCCCAAAAGAACAATTTCACTCTCCTCAGTCCGCAGAATGTTACTCCATTTCTCTACGGGCCAATCGATGTGTTTTTACCAATTCAGCAAATGCCGTTATTTCAACAATGGTGATTTACGGGGGCTTCTTGCTGATCACTTTGGTCAAATGTCTTCTGACTGTAACAGCACTTTCAGGTAATTATTTTTCATCTTTGATTTTTCTGGAGGTGGTGATTGGGCAAATCTTTGCCATTCTGACTATTATTTGATCTGTTTTTACAGTAGTCGTCTGTTTCCTTCTGTGTTTTTCAGTTTTTTGCTGCCATTTTAAAGCATTTGAGATCACTTTAGCTGAGCATCCTATAATTTGCTGCACGTCTTTATAGCACATTTTCCCCTCTCCAATCAACTTTTTAATCAAATTACATTATTCCTCCGGACAATGTTTGGAACGGCCCCTTTTACTTCTCAATTTAGAAGGAAATATACACTGAACAAAAGTATAAACGCAACACTTCTTATTGTGAGAAATATGACCATGTTCAGAAGCTCATTGTATTTTCATTGAGTGTTGAAAGATTGTATGACCGTATTGCAATACATTTTGATCAATGATTTAAACAGACAAAAAAGAATCTCACGATGGCGTGATGATAAAGGGCTGGGGTCTGTAGGCCAAATTTCACAAATCAATATTGGGTCTGTCCGCCTTCGGCCTGCTGCACTGCTGCGCATCTCTGCTGTATGGACTGTAACAAATGGTCAGTGGTGATTTGAGAAATGTGTTCCCACTTCTCTTCAAGAGCTGTGCGGAGTTGGTGGCTATTGGCTGAAAATGGGGACCAAGGACAAACTCTTTGGTTGAGGACATCCCAAAGATGCTGGACGGGGGACAAATCTGAGGAATAAGCTGGCCATTCAAGGACACAAATGTTTTCAGGCTCAAGGATCTCTGTGCGCACGGGTGATGAGGGTCTGGCATGGCCATGCTGGATGGTTATTGTTTAGATGGGCGAATGGTAGGACGATAGGCATCAGCATCTCATCGTGAAATCACACTGCATTCAAGTTGCTGTTAATGAACTGCAGTTGGGTACAGTGTCCTTGGAATATTCCCACCCTAACCAGCACTCTACCACCATGTGCCACCGTGCGCACCACACTGATGTCAGCATAACGATCCCCCATCCATCCTCTCCGTGAAGTTGGAGACGTGACTCGTCTCTAAAGAAAACAGTCCTCCATTGTGCCATTGGCCATTAAATGTGTCTATTCACTTCGTCGAACCATTTTTTCATCGAGCTGAGGACAGGTCCAATCCACAAAGAGCAAAACACGCAGAGATATGGACTTCCTGGAGATTATTTTTTAGTAAAAATGTGGGGATTGTGGGGACCAGCTGTCTCACCTGCAGTGGCAGTTGCTGGTCTCAGACGGTCACAGAGATGGAGGGTCCGGATATGGTGGTCTTGGGTGGGGGTCGTCACAAGTGGTCGTCATGCATGTGGGCGGTGAGCTGTCTTGCCTCATTCCTCAAAAAGGTGTTCTTTGCGACTTAGTGTTGAAACATGGACATTAAGAGCTCTTACAACATCCCTGAGAAACATTCCTGCATTGAACATGCCAATGCCACGCTCCCTGAGGGCTTGAGTATCTATGGCATTTTGAACAATGGCAGAACTGCGACTCCTGAGGTGGCCTTTTATTGAATAAAATACAGGATGTGCCTGGGCTGACCGTACCTAATTTCATCAGCTCTGGATTAGGCCCCACTTGTCTGACACGCCAATTTTGAAAAAGGGCGTTAACTTGACAATGATATGGAGAAGGTGTCTGAAATGCACACATACCAGTGGCCAAAACCTTAATCACATAAACAAACCCAACTAAGCCAACCTCAGAAATAATTATGTGGAATATTGACAGGACTAAACTGTTGCGTTTATATTTTTGTTAAGTATATTTTATAACAATGTGTGAAACATTTGCTTTTCTTCTTCCTGAATAAAGGACAATTAATGACACCTGTTTCTTCACAGAATGAATGAATTCTCTAAACTCCACACTGCTATTATTTTGAGCACGCCCCTTTAAATGACTGAGTCCATTTCTCAGAACAAGCAGCGTGCAAGTCATTTCAATTAGGTCTGATGTTTTTCTATTACACAACTACATCTACAAGTAAATTATTTCCCATGCAGAAATATCTCTACTTCTAATAACAGTGGTTCATCAGGTTATTAATGTTGCACTGCTATTTTTTTTAACACAGCTGTAATAGGCAGGAACTAATCAGATTTTTTTTCAGGTTTTGCAACATTTTCCTGCATCTCAACTGTACTTTCAGATTTTTGGGATGTGGGCTAGCTAGCTAGCTAGCTCAAGCACGATCGCAATTACAGCTAGCTGGTAAAGTTAGGGCAAAAACCAAATCACATCGCTGATATGTGAAGATTATTCGCACAGATTTCCCATAACTAGTGGTGGCTAGCTAGCAAGATGGCTATATAACCTGAAGTGTAACATAAGTGTAATGTACACGATTGTATACATAGCATTATAACCAGTGTTGGGGGTAAATAATTACAAAGTAACTAATTACTGTAATCAGATTACATTTATCAGTAACACAGTAATGTAACACATTACTTTGATAACCCCTTTGCGCAGAAGCCAAATCTGGCTATTTATGTGTTGCCTTATTTAAGGCTTTATAATTCAAGATTGCAGCTTAACAGACAGGAAAGGAATCACTCAACTGAGTCTAGACACTTGAAGCCTTTAGACTCCCACCATATTTCAGTTTATTTTCATGATTTTGGGAGAGAAAAGGGGCTGCAAACACAAAACATCTTCATGAAAATTCAACATTGAAATTGCAAAAAAAATAATACTGAGAATTGAAAAACTGCTGGGGCTTAAACTATACATATCTGGGATCATAAACTTCTTGACCACAAGTATAATTCATCTTGCGCATTATATTCTAGATTACCTACTTACTATGAGCCAAATTAGACAGCTATCCAGGTGGCTCCCCAATGTCTGAGATCCCTCAACATGGTGCACTATCAAATCATAAAATAATCATATATTTAACACAAATAAACTTTTGAGGCATGAAATTCAATATGAACTAATGATTTGATTTTCTGGTTGAGTTTAGCATGACTTTATCAATATCAGTGCAGTTGGTCACCAGTATCCTCTCCAAACACAAAACATGCCTTTTCTTCATAATAAAGTTTAGAGTTTTGTCCATTTTTCTTCGAAGTCCCCCAAGCCAGCACACATACTCATTAAATAAACCGCTGATTAAACAGTCAGAACATTCACCCTGCAATGAAAAGCAAACAGTTCCCACTTCCGAGCTCACAACCTTATTTCAACACTTTCAAAACATATACAGTGGATAGAAAATGAATACACCCCCTGAACATTTTTTCAGATTTACTTGACATATAGCCTGTAATTAAAGTGCAATTAATCTATGTGTTTTTTCTGACAAATCTACATACAGTACTTAACCTTTTCAAAGTGATAAACCAATTAAAAATTTGTTTTAATATTAATTAAAAATGAAAAATTGCAATAAATTGGTTTGATAAGTATCCATCCCCTTTACTGAATCATCCCATAAACTATCGCAGGAAATGACAAATTGCCTTCAAGACCAAACAATAGCTAATTGCCCCACACCTGTGTGGAATCGCAGCAATTAACTTGATGACATGAATAAAAACAGCTGTTTACCATTGTCCCTCAGTATGCAAGAGCAGTCTCACTGAAAGGCAGAAGCATGGGCTCCAAAGATCTCGCAAAAGAAGTCTGTGACAAAGTTGTGGAAAGGTACACATCAGGTGAGGGATATAAGATTTCTAAGGCTTTAAAATACATTGGAGCACTGTTAAGACCATAATTAAGAAATGGAAAGTGCATGGCACCACTCACAGTCTGCCAAAATCAGGGCGTCTGTCTAAACTGGATGACCGGGAGAGAAGACGACTGGTCAGAGAGGCTACCAAGAATCCAATGGCAACATTGAAAGAGCTCCAGGATTTTATGGCCAACAGAGGGAAACTTGTGCATCATACAACTATATCAAAGATATTGCGCGCATCTGGCCTGTATGGAAGAGTGGCAATAAAAAAGCCATTTCTCAAAAAGGTCCACCAGGAGGCCCACTTGAAATTTGCAAATGAACGCCTTGGGGAACCTGCAACAAACTGGCAGAATGTTTTGTGGTCTGATGAAACCAAAATAGAACTTTTTGGCATGAATGCCAAATGCTATGTTTGGCGAAAACCCAACACTGCTAATCACCAAAGAAACACCATCCTGACTGTGAAGCATGGTGGTGACAGCACAATGTTATGGGGATGTTTCTCATCCAAAGGGACTGGGGAACTTGTCAAGATTGAAGGGAGGATGGATGGGGCCAAATACAGGGATATTCTGGAGAAGAACCTGAAGAAGTCTGCAAGGAGACTGAGAATGGGTCCAAAATTCATATTCCAGCACAACAATGACCCAAAGCACAAGGCCAAAGCTACCACTGAGTGGCTTGTAAAGAACAAGGTGGATGTGCTGGAATGGCCAAGCCAAAGATCTGACCTAAATCCAATTGAAAACTTGTGGAATGACTTGAAGGTTGCTGTCCATCAGTGCAAACCAACAAACCTCTCCCAGCTTGAACAGTTCTGCAAAGAGGAGTGGGGAAAAATCTCCAAGTCCAGGTGCACCAACCTTGTGCAGAGCTACCCAAAAAGACTGGTAGATGTAACTGCTGCCAAAGGCGCTTCCACCAAGTATTGACTCAGGGGGGTGTATACTTAAAAAATTTTGAAATTTCAGTGTTGTTCATTAAATGCACTCTTTTTTTTCTAATTAAAATAATTTCCCTGCATTCATATGGTATGTTGTGATCTTTGGGTCAGGGAAAAACAAGTCCCATTTTAATCCATTAAATTTACATTCCGTGACACAACAAGACAACAAGAAATATTGAAGGGGGGTGTATTCATTTTCTATCCACTGTAAGGAACAAGAAAAACTCAGTAATATCTGAATTCTGAAATATACCTTATTTCAACAGAGCAGACATTCCTCTTTCAAGGAAAATCAAACAATTTATGCCTCCCTTGATTCAACAGAATGGTGCCATGAACAAACCAGGGGGTTCACCAAAATGCGTGAGCTGCTTGCATTTGAAGAAAAGAAAACCTCGGCATTCGATTTCTTTGAACGCGGTATAAATTCTAAAACAAAAAGCCACATTGATCAAAATGCTAACAGAGTAGATGTATTACCTTTTTTTATTGAATCCCTCCTCCAGAGACTGATGTATTGGGTTGAAGGAACCCTCCAGTCTTGTGTCATTCGGAACAATTCCCATTGACCATGTCCATACAACATTTAAATCCCGGAAATGAAACTGAACACTTCAGGCCGGTTTTGGGTGGCTTTTTTTTTTTTGAAATCGCGTCATTTTCAGCTGCGTAACCATGCCCAACATTTAGGAGAATACAACCGACCTTACTTTTACGCAAAGGTTTGTGATACTATTCTGATTGTCCAATCAATGTCTTTCAGTTACTGTGGAAAGTTTAAACACTCGGGAATTGGATAAGAATCGTTACCGGGGAAGTTTCACGAGGGCGTGAACTATAACTGTGCAGTTCTGCAGATGAGCCTGAGTATATAATTGAGTGATTGGCTATCAACACCAGTACTTGGGTGGATATAGGGGAGCGCTGAATTTGTCGATGGAGGAATCTACGCGTAAATCCATGGTAGGGAACTACGCATTTTTTGTATGTGATGACTGTAATTGACAGTAGAATGTGAGAGAATCAATACCACGTCGAATTTTTTGCTTCAGAAAACGTATTTTTCTTAACCACTAATTGGAATACCGTTGGCTCACTGTAGCTAAAGTGGTTGCTATGGAGGACAGCGATTTTTCTGTCGCAAGAGATAATTTTTTTAATTTTTTTCTGAGTAATGCTGCGTTCCAGCGGAGGTTTGAACCTGTGAATCACTACTTCAAAGTTACGAGTCATGACTTCATAGCGTTCCAGGCAAAAGTAACGAGTTACGACTTCATAACGTTTCTTACCGTTTGCCACTTGACAAAAAGCCGGTGCCGCCATTTTAGTAGAGCTGCGTGACGTCAAACAAGGAAGTCGGAGTACGTTGAGCACAATCGAGTTCACTGGCGTGAATTCACAGGTTTGGCAGTAGCTCCGCCCACTTTTAACCAGTAAATCACGGGTTACAAGTTGCCTGGAAGGCACCCTAAATCTCCATTGCTATGCATGACGTCAATTCTCATGCACGAGTCTTGGGACAATGAGCACGGTGATTGGTTGTTTGGTGACGGGGCGGCCCATTGAAAAAAATATCCCACATACAACCCATGGAGGAAAAAATGAGGAAATAGTCCAAGCGGCTGGTTTGTCCCATAAAATAATTACATGTTGAGCACTCCTGAAAATGCACTATGCGCAGTCCCCACATATCACGCTCTAGGCAAACAAACATACTGTGGCGACTTCTGAAGTAAGCGGATGCGGAGTCAGGGATCTGCATTTTCGAATCGCTCTTTCTGAGCTTTATTTTATTGTATCAGCGTTCAACATCTTCAACAGGAGTCAAAATACAGCTTATCCCTTCTTAAGAGTTCATGTTAAGACGAACTCAAAACATTATAGCCCTCAACTTAACCACCTTATTCCCACGTCCCATGATCCCTTGTGTGAGTAGTGGGCGTAACTTCCGCTGCATCCTGTCACTGAGCTGTTTACTATGGTAGCGGCTCATGCGAATCCTCTATTTTTAAGCGATTGGAAAATAATATATGAGTGAACATCACCTTTTAGCCCTCAGACGGGATAAAGTTACGGTACCGCAGCCTTCTACTATCGAAGAATGGGAGAACGACCTGAAGCAGTGGCCACACTAGCGCATTTGGCTACATTAGCGACTCTGTTGCCACAGACTGCGAAGCTATGAACAATCTACAAAGCTCTGAAGCGTATGCAGTTACTTCCACAGCAACAAGGTCAGTTGCGTTCTGTTAAAGGAGGTAGTATACGACCTTACGTACCTTAAAACAGATATACAAGTACTTTCTGAGAATATTTATGAGGGAAACACTATATTTCAGCGGTAAATATTGCTCTACATATGAAACATAATGGATTGTTATACAGAGTAAATTAAGCCATCCGACAGTACGAGTCAAATTAGCTCTACTCCAGCCAACTACATTATATGGTATTAAGTTGCTAGCTAATCCAATACTATAACATGTAAAACACAGTGAATCCATTTTTCCCATACTTTTAATTTTAGTGAAATGAGGTTTGGAGTGCAAGACTATTGTTTGAAACAGAGTAGGCTATTTTCAAATTGTAGTAGACTATTGCTACTTCTACAGCCTCATCTTATAGCCTGGAATCCATCCGTATCAAGCTTTGGTCTCTCCCAACGGTCACTTGCTTGTACATCTGGCCTCAGTCGGTAGGCCAGCGTTTGACTTTGAAACATTCGCACAAAATCCATGCGAGATCTGTGATTGGCTCACAGTCGCAAGGGTGCCCCCCTCCCCCCTTTAGACAGACTTAAAAATAAATAAAAATACCACAGTTCTGCATTCAACCGAAATCCCACCTCCCAGCTCGTGTTTATATGAGTATTCATCTGAGTGGCAGCAGAGTCTCTGGGCAATGAACGAACCGGGAGGCGGGACTTCCGTTGAATGCGCGAGCTTCCTTGAAGCGGAACTGTGGTATTTTATTATTTTTAGCGAAAAATAACTGCGTTTCTAGAGTTCTGAGGATACGAGAGGACAAAGCTGACTTGGATTATACTGGACGATGCGTTGGACGATGGTTTGAAAGTTTGTCAACGGACGTTTTGTGGAGTTTTCCCATTGCTACTGCGTGACCCCATTTGCTTCCATCAAAAAAGGAATTTGGATAATTTTTCAAAACTCTCCAGTGGCCATAAAGTTGCGCCAGGTGAAGAGCAACTTCGTCCGTTCAAGACATCTAATGGTGAGTAATTGAGATACACATTATAGTTTTTGGGTGGAGTATCACTTTAATCTAGCTGATGCAATCATGCCCTTCGAGCTATAGCTAATGCCAATTACAGTGAAATGCGTTATGTAATTTGAGTATTATTTAATTTAGCCTTTATTATACCGGAGAATCCCACTGAAATAAAAAATACAGATATGGCCAAACATTATCCTGTTCAAAACCTAACAACCACTCCAAGAGTAAACGCAAGCAAGCCACGATCTAATTTTTAAGCTCATGTCAAATAACATTCACGAATGCCGTTGCTGGCCAGCTAACTCATATTCAATTGGTGGTTCTCGCCAAGAGCAGAAAACATTAATATTCATATATTCACTTAATTAGTGACGTAAGGGCTAAACGCTGGCTGTACGACTGAGGACAGACTGATAAGTCAGTGACCGTTGGGAGCGACCAGCACTTTATCAGTATGGATTCCAGGCTACTCATCTTAAACTGTACAGGATGAAACGTTAGTTACACTGACTGGCATTACCGGACGAATACAACAATTTTCTGCCCTCCCTACACGTGAAATCATACCTTGTCCTCTCCTGGCACTGCTGTCCAAATGCTTCTGAGGACCCGGCGTCTCCTCTGCGGCGGTCTGTCTGAGCCTAGCCATAAAGTAGGAATCGTTGTTTGTCGACATAATGAAATGAGCACCGAATGTTTTTGGGGGTCTTTTCAAATTCAGGTTTTCAGCCAAATTCTGGCTTCCTCTTCTGTAGGTAGGCGATGGAAACCGTGTCGCTGAACACAAGGACAATCCCCTATGTTCTGGGTGCGTGTTCAAAACACTGTTGATCAAACCATAAATTTAGCTTCCTCTGGTTGTTAGTTCAGCCTCAAACAGCACAATAGGTGCTGGAGCTCTGAAGGGACATTTTAAGAAAAGCAAGTTAATTTGTTAAAAAAGACGAGCTGTAATCGCTAAGTTAACTGAAAGAAACGCCGCTGTTCTTGATTAAAACTAATGATAAAACCTACTTCCGCCGGAAGTTGCACCCCTCTTCATATCTACAGTAGCGCCCTCAGGAATAAGGTGGATGTACCCGCTCGGGGTTTTCTGATTCGACAATTCTCTGGGGCCCGTGAGCCAATCACAGCAGCTCAGGTCAGTACATGCAAATTAGCAAGGAGCAGTTGACACAGACATTCAACTCATCCACCGAAGCAGCAGGAACGCCACACAGCCCCCACCTAAGGGCTCTCGGTCCCCTGATGACCCCGTAATAAAAAAAGGAACCTGCTTTATACACGCCTATGTACACACAAACAACCCCCCCCCCCCCCAGCACTATTAAAAACAACTATGTACACAATAAATTTTTAACATTCAAACAACTATTTAGAAAAAAAGTCCGCCAAGTGCCTTGGCATCTGGCGTCGCCGAGTTGGGCAACTGGGGCCCGACGGAGGAGGCGCCGGACCCGCCAGCGGTGAGGCGGGTGGTTGGGGAGGCGGACTCATTACTTCCGCGGCAGCGTCGTTGGAGAGGTGGGGGCGGTATGGGGCGAGCCGGTCCTGGTGTAGCACCGCCATCTTCCTGCTGTGCAGCATTTGCACCTTGTAGACGACCTCCCCCAGGCGGCCCACGACCTCCCCAGGCCCCCGCCAGTGGTGTTGGAGCTTCGGAGACAGGCCCCTTTTTCGGATCAGGCAGTAGACCCACACCCGGTCCCCTTCCGCAAAGGCCTGCCCCTTGCATCTGAGGTTGTAGCTACACTTTTGTCGGAGCCCGGCCATTTCCTGGGCCTGTCGGGAGAGCTGGTGGACCACCCGCAGCCGCTCCAAAAGCCGCAGGTAATAGTCCGCCTCTCCTGTCACTGGTTCTTCAGGTTCGGGCGGGGCCCCAAACACCAAATCCACCGGTGTACGGAGCTCCCGCCCGAACATCAAAGCTGCAGGGGTGCACAGGCTCAACTCCTGCACGGCTGAGCGCTACGCCCACAGGACCAGGGGCACGTGACGGTCATGCTGGTGTTGGCTGGCAAGGATGGCGAGCTGCGAAACCGTCACTCTGTGGATGGAGGGGAGTCGTGCGGGTCTTGGTCCCCCCCAGCCGTTCGTAGATCGCCGCCAACACTTGTTCCTCGAAATTTCGCCCCTGGTCGCTGTGCAGCTCTTCGGGGGCGCCGAACCTGGCGAACATCTCCTCGACCAGGCGCTGCGCGGTCGTCTGCGCACTCAGGTCGGGTACGGGGTGCGCCTCAGGCCACTTTGTGAAGTAGTCCATCGCCACTAGGATGTAGCGATTCCCAGCATCAGTGACGGGAAATGGCCCCAGGACGGGCCCGTATTCACAAAGCATCTTAGCGCTAGAAGTAGGTCCTAACTGCTGGATTTAAGAGAAACTCCCAAAAAAATGGGCGTGTCAGTCGTAAATTTAGGACTCCAAATTATTTTTTCTAAGTGTTATTCACAAAGCATTTTAGGCCTAAAAGTAGCTCCTAAGTCTGGGAGAGCTTAAAAGTAGTCAAGAGGACTCCTAACTCGCTAAAACCTATTCACAAAGAATCTGAAAATGGCTGCTGCTGTTGAAAGACGGAATGACTTGTAAATTCTGAATGTTGCGCAGTTGTTGAAAAGATAGCTGTCGGATCGATCGTGAAGGGATTTTATTTGTTGTTGACTTGGTGAGGGAGAGAATTACGTCTCCAACCATGAGAAACAACCCAATAAGCCCCGAAATAAAATGTTTGACAACACTTCGTTACTTGGCCACCGGAAAAATGCAACTTTGCAACGCGGACAATTTAGGGATTTCACAATCATCTGTCAGTCGCTCAATTCGACAAACAATCAATGCGCTCTGTGAACCCCCTGTCATCCGACAGTTTATCCGATTTCCAATGGACATTCGCCGACATTCGTGAATTCATGCACATCTCAGGTATGCCCGGTATCATCGGTGCTATTGACGGGACCCGTATTTGAATTATTTCTCCAACCCAAGATGAAGATGATTTGTAAACAGAAAAAAAGTTCATTCCATCAACATCCAGATAGTATTTGATGCCGAATACAATATTTTGGACATTGTTGTGAAATGGCCAGGATCCATGCACGACTCTCGCATTTTAATGGAAAGCGGCTTATGCCAATTATTTGACAGGCATTATGTGCCTGCGGGATGCCGCTTGCTAGGAGACAGTAGCTACCCCTGCAAAGGTTAGCTCTTGACCCCTTACCTGAATCCACAACCGGGACCACAACAAAATTATAACAGGTAGGTCATTGTTGCTATATAGCCTATATTGGCATAGCCTAATATGAAGATGGCATAATACTGTACATTACAAATATTTAGTGTGCTGTTGTCTTTTTCATGGTGCATGTTAGAGCACACAAGACGACACGCAGTGTGGTGGAGCGTGGTATTGGGCAGCTGAAGCGCTGGTTTCATGTGCTGCATGGGGAGGTGCGTCTCAGCCCAGAGAGAGCCAGCAGAGTAATCGCAGCATGTACCATCCTTCACAATTTATGCCAACAAAGAAACATACCTCCACCGGATGATGATGGTGCTGCCGACACCGGTGATGATGATGATGATGTTGATGTCGAGGAGGATGACAATATTCGCAATGTTGCTGAACAAAGTGGACTGGCATACAGAGACCACTATGTCAATTTGCACTGGTAAAAAAAAAAACAAAACACCCAGCCAATTGATAGCGTCGTGGCTCCAGTTGGGCTTTCGCGTCCTTTTTGAACTTTCAAATGACAGTTTTGGGCAAACAAACTTGAACGGCCTGCCATTTAAATGATAGCAACATATTCTCACTGGGTAATAAGTTGCCAATTATCGGGGCAAATGATGCGTTTCATTATTGCCTCGTTTGATGCTACTGGCATTTTTGTATGTTTATTTGTCTAGACCGTGATATGTGGGGACTCATTTTCAGGAGTGCTCAACGTGTTATTATTATTTCATGGGACAGACCAGCCGCCTGGACTATTTCCTCATTTTTTCCTCCATGGGTTGTTTGTGGAATATTTTTTTCCATGGGCCGCCCTGTCACCAAACAACCAATCACCGTGCTCATTGTCCCAAGGCTCGTGCATAAGAATTGACATCATCCATAGCAACGGAGATTTATAACGCCTTCAAATGGGGTCGTGTTCACCGTGTTCACGAGAAAAGTCCATATGAACGCCGCCCTCTTGTGGTATTCACAACGTCGCAAGCTGAACTTTTCTGAAAGCTTCGAGTTCACGAGTTGTGACGTCTTTGATGACATTTTCAGAAATCGTATCCAGACTACAATTTTGCCGTTACGCCTTTCCATGTAATCCCTTAATTCCCATGCTCGCGGGTTCTGTAGTTGCGTTAGCAACCCTACGTTGGAGGAGCTAACGTTAACGAGAGCGCTAGCCTGTACAATGCAGTTTGCATAACATTATCCTAACCTACTGGACAAGAAGGAACAGTGTAGACCATCGTCATCTTTATTGTTTTGTCTCTTGTTCCTCCAAGTGGCGTTCAGATACAAATTAATAATGTAATATTTGCGTATAGACTGCCAGGAGAAACGATGCTTTGGCGTCCTTATTGCCGTAGCAACGGTGTTCTCGCACAGTTATCACTTGAACGTTGATCCATTTCTGCTCACGATTTCACGACATGACTTCACAACTTCCCGAGTTCCATCTGAAGGTAGCATTACTCCCACTTATCTCAGAGCTATTCCTAGTCTAGGAGTTACCAGTTTTCTTAACTAAAAGTTGCTCTCAGCGGCATTGTGAATAACTTTTAAGATTTTACTCCGACATAAAATGTTTTAGCGCGACTTAGGAGTACTCCTAGCAGTAAGATAATATGCTTTGTGAATATGGGCCCTGATCTGGACATACAGCGCTCTCCATAATTATTGGCACCCCTGGTTAAGATGTGTTCTTTTGCTTCTAATAAATTCAGTTTTTTTTTCTAAATAATATAGGACCACAATGAAAAAAAGAGGAAAATCCAACCTTTAATTCAAGTGCATTTATTCAGTGGGAAAAAAACCCACATTAAGAAATAATTCTTTTACATCAAATCATGTGTGCCACAATTATTAGCACCCCTGATGTTAATACTTGTGCAACCCCCTTTTGCCAACAAAACAGCACCTAATCTTCTCCTATAATGTTTCACAAGATGGGAGAATACAGAAAGAGGGATCTTCGACCATTCCTCTTTGCACAATCTCTCTAAATCATCCAGCGACCTGGGTCCTCTCCTCTGCACTCTCCTCTTCAGCTCACTCCACAGGTTTTCAATGGGGTTGAGGTCTGGGGACTGAGATGGCCATGGGAGGAGCTTGATTCTGTGTCTGGTGAACCATTTCTGTGTAGATTTGGCCACATGTTTAGGGTCATTATCTTGCTGAAAGACCCAGTGACGACCCATCTTCAGCTTTCGGGCAGAGGCCACCAGACTTTGATTCAAAATGTCCTGGTATTTCAAAGCGTTCATGATGCTATGCACCCTAACAAGGTTCCCAGGGCCTCTGGAAGAGAACCAGGCCCACAGCATCACCGATCCTCCCCCATACTTCACAGCAGGCATGAGGTGCTTTTCTGCATACTCATCTTTTGTGTTCCGCCAGACCCACTTCGAGTGTTTGTTGCCAAAAAGCTCTATCTTGGTCTCATCTGACCAAAGCACATGGTCCCAGTTGAAGTCCCAGTACCGCTTAGCAAACTCAAGATGTTTGCGTTTATAATTGTGAGTGAGAAAGGGTTTTTTCCGTGCATGCCTCCCAAACAGCTTGTTGGCATGTAGATAGTTCCTTTTGGAGACTTTGTGACCCCAAGATGCTACCATTTGTTGCAATTCTTTAACAGTGAGCTTTGGAGAACTTTTTATTTCTCTTACCATCCTCCTCACTGGCGTGGTGGCAAAATAACCTTGCGCCCTCGTCCAGGCTTGTTTACCACTGTTCCAGTTGTTTTAAACTTCTTAATGATTCCTCTGACAGTAGATATGGGCAGGTGCAGGCAAGTGGCTATTTTCTTGTAGCCATTGCCTGACTTGTGAAGGTCGACACACATCTGCCTTACTTGAATGGTGTGTTCCTTTGTCTTTCCCATGTTGAAGAGTGGATAAGAGAAATGGCCTCTGTGTCAAGTCATATTTATACCCCAGGGAAACAGGAAGTGATGAATTACTAATTAAATGTTCCTAGATACTCTGATCAACTTTGTAATCTACTGTAGAAATGACAGAAATACTTCAATTACATTTATTTCCTAGGAATTGTTAGGGGTGCCAATAATTGTGGAACAGGTGATTTTATGAAAAATAATTATTTCTTAGTCAGGGATTTTTTTTTCCCCTTAAAATTCGCTTGAGTTGAAGGTTACATTTTTCTACAATTTTCAGTGTGAGAGTATGCTTCTGCAATAAAAATTGAATTTATTTTAAGGCTTTTAACACATCTTAACCAGGGGTGCCAATAATTATGGAGGGCGCTGTATGCCAGGTTTTAACATGATATGGTTAATTAATTAACTTATGGTAAATTTCAAATGATGGTACTGAGTAATCCGTAAGTAATGTAACTAGTAGTGTAACTATTTACAAACCCAAAACCAGTGAAGTTGGCACGTTATGTAAATCGTAGATAAAAACAGAATACAATGATTTGCAAATCCTTTTCAACTTATATTCAATTGAATACACTGCAAAGACAAGATGTTTAATGTTCAAACTGAGAAACTTTATTTTTTTTTTGCAAATAATCATTAACTTAGAATTTAAAGGCAGCAACAATTGCAAAAAATGGCACAGGGGCCTTTTTTACCACTGTGTTACATCACCTTTCCTTTTAACGACACTCAGTAAACGTTTGGGAACTGAGGAGACCAATTTTGAAGCTTTTCAGGTGGAACTATTTCCATTTTGCTTGATGTTAAGTTGTTCAACAGTCCGGGGTCTCTGTTGTCGTATTTTACGCTTCATAATGCGCCACACATTTTCAATGGGAGACAGGTCTGGACTACATGGTCTAGTACCGCTACTCTTTTTACTACGGAGCCATGCTGTTGTTGCAGAATGTGGCTTGGCATTGTCTTGCTGAAATAAGCAGGGGCATCCATGAAAAAGACGTTGCTTGGATGGCAACATATGTTTCCAAAACCTGTATTTTTTCAGCATTAATGGTGCCTTCAATATGTGTGAGTTATGCCTTGGGCACTAATACACCCCCATACCATCACAGATGCTGGCTTTTTGAACTATAACAGTCCGGATGGTTCTTTTCCTCTTTGGTCCGGAAAGGCCCACAGTTTCCAAAAACAATTTGAAATGTGGACTCGTCAGACCACAGAACACTTTTCCACTTTGCATCAGTCCATCTTAGATGAGCTTTTAAGGCGTTTCTGGGTGCTTAAATTGTAGAGTTTTAACTTGTAGGTTTGCAGATTAGCGACGAACTGTAGTTACTGACAGTGGTTTTCTGAAGTGTTCCTGAGCCCATGTGGTGATGTCCTTACATAACTGATGTCGGGTTTTGATGCAGTTGAGGGATCGAACTTTTGCCTTGTCGCTTTACGTGCAGTGATTTCTCCAGATTCTCTGAACCTTTTGACGATATTACGGACCGTAGATGATGAAATCCCTAAATATCTTGCAATAGCTCGTTGAGGAATGTTGTTTTAAAAAGACAATCAGCTCACGATTTGTTCACTAAGTGGTGACCCTCGCCCCATCCTTGTTTGTGAATGACTGAGCATTTCAGGGAAGCTGCTTTTATACCCAATCATGGCACCCACCTGTTCCCAATTAGCCCGTTCACCTGTGGGATGTTCCAAATAAGTGTTTGATGAGCATTCCTCAACAAGTCTTTTTTGCCACTTGTGCCAGCTTTTTTGAAACATGTTGCAGGCATCAAATTCCAAATGAGCTAATATTTGCAAAAAAATTACAAAAGTTTACCTGTTCGAACATTAAGTAACTTGTCTTTGCAGTGTATTCAATTGAATATAGGTTGAAAAGGATTTGCAAATCATTGTATTCTGTTTTTATTTACGATTTACACAACGTGCCAACTTCACTGGTTTTGGGTTTTGTACTTCCAGCAGTGAGTAATTAAGTAAAGTAAGGGATCACTGTTTTAAAAAGTAACTAGTAATGTGAAATGCATTACTTTTTTAGAGTAACCTCCCCAACACTGATTATAACACAGTTAAAGGTACATTGAAAAGACAAGCTTCAGGCCGAACTGTCTGCTTGGTCTTCAGTTAAAAGAAGTGGTTTATTGTGGTTGAAGGAGGTTGTGTAGGTTTGATTGCATTGAAACTGACCACTTGGAGTCATCAAAACTTCTCCCATAGCGATGTGGTTTGGGAATTGCAAGTTCACCTGCTGATCAGCTGTGCAAACCAGGCGGCAGTCTTTAATTTTAAGGGCAGGGCTGTTAATGACAAAAGGGTGCTTGAAATCCTGTCTCTGGGGCATTTCTATTTGTTTATAAGTAGGTTTGACGACATATGAGGAAAATTCTGAAATGGTTTACTTTGATAATTAATTGAAATGTATGTTTTGCCTGAATACTAGTTGTCCAGCTTAGTAGCACAGTGAGAAAATGTAGTATCCCACATTAGATGAGTCACACAGGGCTTCTTGAAAGGTACCTCATAGTTTACTCATGATCGTTACATTATTTTCTAAGTATAGGATTAAATTTATGCTCAGATGGACATGTCAGCATAAAATAACTTTGCATATTTGTTGCTGTGTTCAAAGTTATGTTTTATTTTCATAAGGTGCTATTTTGAACATTTTTAAGTGCAACTGGGGTTCATAATAATTAAAATAAGATTATAATAATGTCAGATGTTGTTTTACCACATCTGTTTATTTGGTAATTTGCACATTACTGCCCTTATTACAAGCCGAGTGACATACCCTTGACACTATTTTGTAATCCCCTGCTATAATTTACCTGAATCTGTCAAGGTATGAGCAAAATCTTTTGATTTTTTTATCTTCAAAATACTACATAAAATACTCAAAGAATGCAGCAAATTACATCTTTTTTTTTTTTTTCCAAAATTTAACAGGGGGGTATTCCCCCGGACCCTCTAAAGTGCAGCCAAAGCCGCACATCCTTCATAATTCAAAATATTGTTTTGTCAAAAAAAATTTTCTCTCTTGTGTCCGTGCTGATCGGTTGGTTTCGGGCCTTGTGTGCAACATAAACAGTTAGCTAGCTAGCACTTCATAGAGATTATATGGGATACACCCTGAATCAGCTGGAGCGCTCATCCATCTAAATCCCAAGACCTCTCTCTGACTTCCTGCTTCAAGTTCAACCAATCAGATCAACCATCCTCTCAAACACCTGACACAAGCAATTGCTGTTCAGGTGAGTTGTTGTGGGTGAAAAAAGCTGGCAAATGCATGTGAAACTGCTGAAGAATTGCATTATGAAGACTTGTGTATGCATGCCTGGTGTCAGAATTTGTTGTGATTGTCTCAAATGCACATAATTCAACTTGATTGTTCGGGGCTTCTAGACTTTCAACATCATGTAGAAGCACTATCAGTCAGTTAATTACAGTCTATCAGCGCCATGATTGCTGAATGGTGGGTTGCTTGCTTGGGAACTGCACATAGGCTTGCTGATTGGCATCAGCAATGCAATAAAAAGGGACAGTTGTTGCTGACTAAGTAATTCTATTTCAGTCCTCCATTTGGCCATTTGTACTGGTCTGGTGGCTCTCCGTTCCTAACTGGGGCTTTAGGCTCATTTGCATATCCTGTCAGAAGCCCTCTTCATGTCAACAGCCCCTGGAGAGTAGCCGCTCTGGCTGAGCCCCCCTCGGATCCAGTCCACCATCTAATACAAGGGTCAACACAACGTCATCACCATATGTCCAAGGATTCTATCCTTCACCTACTTGTGAGGGGATTGCTGAATTGAGTGCAAGCCTGTACGTGTAATCTTCAAGGAAAGATTGTTCGTTCAACCAGAGGAAAAGAAGAAAACTCACCCCCTCTCTGAAAATGAGAGAAAATCATGGAATAAACAGCACTTAGTAGTGTAATGAGGAGATGGCCTCTTCAGCCAGTCTACTCTTTCACTGGATCTCAGCAGTGGGATTTACTATGGCTCTGTGCATGCAGATCACTGAAGCATCAGACTGAAACGCCGTTACATATCCTCTGTTTTGAGTCAGTACATTGCCTTGAGTTGATTTGGGACTCGGACTTGGGCATCTGCTGTGGATTTACACTTCCATTAGTAAGTATAGTTCTGCCTGCATCTTGCATGCAGCCAGCATTATCACTTCATTAATGACATCTTAGGTGTTTATTCAAATGGATATTGATGCAGTGCTCCATTTTCACTGGTATGTGCTGCATCTAGTATTTTTTTTTTTTTTTTCCTGTGTCCATGAAAGCGAAGCTGGGTTGTGTCAAATGTGCCCATAAGAATGCTAGTTCACTGTTTGAACTCATGTAACTTTTAAGGACATGCACTTATAATATCTTGTGTGACAGAAACACTGAATAAATATTCACCTGGGATTTATAAATAGCAGGGAATGTGTGGCAGCAGTGGATGGTTGGGTGGGATGAATGCTTGTGTTCATGTAGATGTACAAGATGGGGCTGACGAGTATCTGAGCATTTGTTTGAGTCGATACAAGTGTTTGATGAAATTCAAGAGGAAGATGTACTATGCAACACGCAACAATGATAGAGTTAATCTGAAGGGCATACCAGTTATACAAATTTCTTCTATTGCCATCTCCTTTAAAATTAGTTAATGTAAATTGATAAAGGTTGTATTACAGTGACACCCCCCCAAGGCGGTCGCTTGGTGGTTGCTGTTGGGGCCAGAGCACTAATCTGGTCCTCCGTTTTTGGTAAAATGTGCAGTTTGCAAAGCTTGCTCAGGACTGCATTTAAGGGGGAAGGCTAATTTGCCAATAATGAGACCATATACAGTTTCAAAGTGTAGCTGTTGTATAAATGGGTCGCTCCCCAAACCAAAAACCATACACATTTTCTCCCTGCAGGTACACAGTTTACAAAAAGGCCAAAGCTTAAGGCATAATTTTTCACTCTTAACCACAAAATATAGTATGGGCGATAAAATAGCAACTTGCCATCGCAAGCACCAGATATAACTACACAATCTCCAATCAGAATTGCTTAGTTGTTCTGATCGAGTTCAGAAAGATGCAGTTGTACTATCCATTTTCTGACCCAAGCGATTAACATCAATCAAGACCCACTTTTGCCATTAAAATCCATGCTGGAAAAGGGAGGACGAATGAAGAAGTCACTGGTGAGTTAGCTAGCCAGGTATCTGGCTGTTTTCTTATGTCAATGAAATTATCCGGCCAAAATTTAATAACCGAAAAAATTTTCCTCTTGCTAGCTTGCTCTAGCCAACTTGTGCTACAGCCATAAGAGAACGTTAATGTGACGTGACAGAAATGAAGCTGACTGCCCTAAAACAGTACTGTTGTGTTGCCGCAATGGCTGGCGAAATTTTCTGTTGGCTAGCTTGCTCCAGTCAGCTAAAACCACAAGCTAACAAAAACTTTGCCTCCTGATTGAAAGGTTTCTTGATTGAATGCATTGTCCTGCTAGCTTTGTGTACAATGTATCCACATCCATAATATCTACCTCACTCTTACTTAGGGGTGATTCTGCTGTTTGAAGCATAGCTCGTCTCAAACTTGGTCCTGGGGGATTACTGTGTATGCTGGTTTTCATTGCAACTACAATCACAATCCCAGAATTCCTTTAAGCAGTTGATTTGTCTTAATTAGTCAGATTTTTTTTTTTTCTGACCTCTAACTTCACATACAAGAGAAATACAGTGCCTGCCATGGGAAATGACAGCCCCATATCCATATTGAGTTTATAATGCTGCAATACAAGTAATTGCACAAGGCCTAATATATTTAGTGATCCATGTCATACAAAAGTTAATTATCCTATACATTGCTGCACACAAGTTCTGAATTTTTTTTCCACAATATAAACTCAAAACAGGTGTGAGTCATTGTCAATTGCTTTACCTTCTAACTCGTCATTATGAAATAAATGGTTCAATTTAGTGCCCATGCATCAATAATAATACTAATCAAGAGCCTACTGATATTTTGAAGGATATTGGTACATCTGTTTAAATTTCTCTCTAATTATTTTGCTTTTTCCCATATATCATGATGTGAATATGAAACGTGAATTGTTCATGGTATGCATACTTATTTTTCACAATATTGCTTAAAAGGGTAATGAAGAATAAATTGATGATTCATTTAAATTCCAGCGTTGCATTTGTGGTTGAAATGAAAACCTGCATACATGGTGATCCCCCAGGTCTGAGTTTGAGAACCACTGATCTAGGTCTTGCACCTTGGCTTCCCAGATGCAGAGATTTGAAATCCATGTCTGGAAATCCTTACCTTCAACTATGTCACTGTACGCCTCAAATGACAACGCTGGAAGAGGAAGTAGACAAATTTTGCTGCTGATTTCCAGATATATACAACAATTAGCAAGAACTGCATTTGTTTTTCACACTATTGCCTTAACTCAGAAAGGTGGAGATAAGGTTGAAAATTGGAGACGTGTCTCATTTACATTTTTCCTGGGACTATAGTCCTGTCACATAAACATTTGGGTGTACATCAATCCTGATTATTTGCTCATAATTTAGTTCTCTTATTGATTCTTTTTCTTCTTCTTGTTGTATGCTTTTCTTCTTTGTTTTGTTCTTTCAAAATATTTACCTTTACCAGAACATCAAAAATACAAGTTTTGCATGCACACTAACTGGTGTGTACGCCCCTGTCAAAACCGAGAAGTGTATTGGTCTGACACTGATGAGCCAAAATATAAAAACCACTCACAGATGAAGCAAATAAAATTATCTTGAAACGATGACGCATGCCAAGGTCTGAAGACAAACCTTCGACAGTCTATGGATATCTGCAATATTATCGCTTTCCCCATTCCTGCGCAGATCTCTCTGTTTACTTGAGTGGTAAATAAATCATTGGCATTTTGTGATTACTCATTGTGCATTTTATGCCCGTGTGATTGAATAACTTGGATAAATACTAAGAGAACCAACTGATTGTCATTCCTGAGGCAGAACGTTGGAGGAACATTGAAAACCTGCCACTCAGAATAAAATGAAGCCAGGACAGTGTGCCTGGATGAAGTATTTAATGGGATTAGTGGGACTGACTTTGTCTTTTTTACATTGAAGGTGTCAGGGTGTAAAGTGGATCTTACCCCTCTCCTGGCTGCTTTATCTCTTTTACGGATTTTGGCCTCAGCTAATCCTTATTGGCTCAAGACTCTATGGTGCGTGCACCTTACACGTGTTAGTGTGTATGCTGACATGAACACAAAACATTGATGTTTTAAAGTTTTTGGCAATAACTTGCATATTTTTGCCAACAGATCTTAATTTATATTACATAAACACAATATTGACTTTTCAATTTTTAAGAAAGTAATATTAGTTGAATTTGTGGATGCTGATTAAATTGAAACATTACATATGTCCATCTGAAGGATGATGATCACTGGCCGGTGGGAAGATATTAGTGTACCCGGCTGTGGCTGATGAGGCCAATGCGGGAGCTGAAATGACGTTGGCATGTGACAGTTGAAGCTGTCGTTCAGGAGACGTTCGTTGGTAGTTCTGGATTTTCTGAGCTCCCTTTTCCTTTCTGCCAGCTTGATTCTTTTCATCTCATCGGAGGCGGCTCCAGATCTTATGGTGCTCCGCCATTTTACTCTCTTGGCTGCATGGTCCTCCCAAAATGTAGGGTCCACACCAAAGTCTTTGCGGGAACATTTTAGTGTCCTTGCAATGGTTCCTCTGTCCTCCAGTGCTTCTTTTCTCCTCTGACAGCTCGCTGAAGGGGATCCTCTTTGGTAAGCGATTATCGTCCATCCTGACAACATGGTTGGGCCAGCGCGGTCGGGCCTTTTTTAACACTGTGTTGCACACTGATGGAATCGGCACGTTTGAGTACATCTATGTCTGGGACCTTAACCTACCATTTTACTTGGAGTAGCTTGCCCAGGCAGCTGAGGTACAACCTGTTTAGCTGTTTGGTGTATCTACTATAGACAGTCCTGGTCTCACAAGCACATGAAAGGGAGGGCAAAACAATGGCATTGTACACTTCCAATGTTGTTTGTAGGATGAGACCCTTTCTTTCCCAGACATTCTTTCGGCAGCCTGAAAGCGGCACCTGTTTTCACTATACTTCTGATGACTTCATCATTGATGCTGATGTGTCTTGAGAGGGTGCTACCTAGGTATGAGAACTTGTCTACTACCCTCAGTGCCTGGAGTTAAACTGTGATTCTCTGTTCACTATAGGCAGTATGAGGGGGTGGCTAGTGCATTACCTCTGTTTTTGTGTGCTAATAGTGAGTCCAAAAGCATCACATGCTGAGAAGAACTTGTTCATATCGTGCTGCATTGCCTTCTCTGTGCTTAATTTGAGCATGCAGGCATCAGTGAACAGAAATTTGCGCATTGTGTCCTCCTTCACCTTTGTCCATGCATGAATTCTTCTCAGATTGAAGAGTTTTGCCTCTGTGCGGTCACGTCTGGAAATGCTGTCATCTATGTCTTGGCAGGTGGGTCATTGACAAATAAGCCTTTTAAAAATGTTTTTTTAAAATAAGTCTTTAAAAATGTACAGAATACATTTATTTAAAGTTGGAAGAGTGTGTTTAAACAAGTCTTAATGGTTGCACAATATTTACAGGGTTTTAGTACAGTTTTAGACTGTATTTGCAATTTCACCAGCAAAAAACCAACCAAAAGTTTCTTGAAAAAAAACACACTTCCCTCTTTTTTTTCTAAGTGATTTTTTTACTAAGTATACCTGAGAGTGTCTACTCTGCCTAAAACATTACTATTTTGTAATTGAGCTGGGTATTAAAAGTAACTTATGGATTCTTAATTGTAGGGGGCGGGTATTTTGGTTTTCCAAACAATTTAAGAACAATTAAACTATTAAACTTTGTTTATTTGAAAGGTTTTCAATATAAAATTGTGCCCCCATATTAATATTATATTAATTCATATTTTAAATGACATATTTAACACATTTCAAATAGTGTTAACTTGCTTGGAAGGTCGCGCCACCTGACATTTTGAGGGTTTGAGATGGCAAAACATAAAATATATATCATTTTTATGATGAACTGGAAATATGTTCAAATTAAACAGGTTTTATAGAATTAAATGATGCTTATTATGAATCATTTAAAGTTATTTTAAACCAAAGTAGTGCACTCGGACAATGTCACGTCATTGACCCAGGCATCAGTCAGCACAGAAGTAAATATCATGCTAAAGAGTGCAGGGGCCAGAACACAGCCCTTCTTGACGCCGTTGACACTGTGTGGAAGGCCTGTGTAAAGTCAGTAAAGTTGTGTATAGAGCTTGATGTTGCTTCTGGCATTTTTCCTGACGTTGATGTGCTGCAAGTATCATGTCGACTGTGCCATGACCTTCTCTGAATCCACATTGGCTCTCAGGCAATAGTCCCTGTCCCTGTTCAAGGTGTTTGAGAAGAGAGCACACGGGCCAGAGTCTTCCCAGCAATGCAAAGGAGGGATGTGGCATGATGATTATCGCAGCATTAGCAATTCCCTTTTCTCTTGTAGAGATGCAATATTGTAACATCCTTGTACTCTTGGGGTATGATCTCATGTTACCACGTCATAGTGAAGAGCCCGATGAGTTTTGAAATTAAGCATTGACCTCCAGCCTTGAGGATTTCAGCAGGAATGGCTTCAGCACCAGGAGCTTTGCCAGTGGAGAGAGATGCAATCGTCTTTTTTACCTCATCATCCATTGGGGGTATAGCCAGTGATGTTTTGTCACTGCTTGAGTACATATTTTATTGCTTCCAAATTAATGGAAAGGGGCGATTCAGGATGGTTTCAAAGTGCTCTGCCTTCTCTCCGGGGTTTAATCTTTGTCTGTAAGTAGCGCATCCATGGTTGAGGATTGAAGATGAGGTGGGAACTTGAGGTCCATGGCCTTTAGAGCATCATTGAAGCCCCTTATTTCATCTGCATTTTTGCTGTACCAGGTATTTTGCACGTCTCTTTGCTTGGTTGTGACCTGGCCTCGGATGGACTTGGGTGCATCCTTGTCAGACAATGATGATGTATGATTTTTGTAGCTTCTGTGGAGATGTTTTTTTCTTGTTAAGAATTTCTTTGTTGTTCTCGTCAAATCAGTCTTGGTGTCTATGAACCTTGTATCCAATTTGGATGACTGATGTCCTAATGGTGAGCCAGTCTTTGGCAGCCAAGTCTTTGTCACCATCAAGGTGTTCAAGGCTTAAGCAGTTGAACTTTATTTTTGAGTCCTCTCAGAGATTTTGTTGATTAAATAGGGGTTGGAGCTTGGTGACGTTTAGCCTCTTGGTGACTTTCTTTTCCTGCAGGCGCTGCTTTGGTTTGATATGTTCAGTTTAGAAACGATCAGTCTGTTGTCAATCCAACAATTGGCTCCACTCGTGCCCGTTGTTACTCTGACATTCTGCAGATTTTTGATCCTGGTGATAACAAAATCAGTAGGATGTCAGTGGGTGCATCCAGGATGTTCTATTGCAGAGAGCCAGTGGGTTCACAGTGCTTGTGATGAGCAGTTCATGTTCTGCGCAAAGACTGTTGCTGTTCAATTTTCCCACTCATACTTTCTGACTATGCGAGTCAACCCTTGCATCGAAGTCTCCATGAATCATGACTTTTTCTTGACTCGGAGCAATCTGATCAGGAGGTCTAGATCTTCGTAAAATTTTTCCTGAGAGTCATCACTGTTCATCATCGTGGGGGCTCATGCAATGATGATAGTCATGTGTCTATCTCCAGCGAGAGGGATTCGTAGTGTCATCAGTCGATCGTTGTGACCCTTTGGGGAGCCGGCAAGCTTGCTGACTTGGCAATTCTTTACAGAAAATCTGACTCCTGACTCATCAGTCTGTCTGCCACTCCAGTATAAGGTGTTGCTGGGTCTGTTCTCTGAGACCTGGCCCTCTTCAGCAAGGTGTGTGTCTCTCAAAGCTGCGATGTGAATATTGTACCCTGAGAGCTCTCTAGCTTCCATTGCTGTCCTCTTTTCGAGTCTGATTTGGTGTTGTCAGCCAGAGCTATGATATTCCACATGCCGATCGGTATGGGTATGATTTTTTGTTTCCTCTTCCCTCTTCGAGTGCAGGAATCCAATATCTGCCAGCCGCCGTCAGCTGGCCAGAGCAGGTGAGGCAGGACATTTTTGGGGCGCCTTTTCTAAACCTGTCCTCAAGCTACAGAGGTGAGCACTGCGGTCCTAAAAAGGGCTGCCCAGCTGTTCAGGAGTCTGCTACACTCCACCTGAGCCTTGGATCCAGATGAAGAGTGACTCTATAGCCGTAACTATCTGTGTGCAATTTCTCAGCAACAGCTCCTAGTGTATCCTCTCCTGCTGCTTTGCCAATCCACCAATGCCACAGAACTTGAATGGGGGGGGATGTGATGTTGTGACTTGTGCTTTTGCTTTGCTTCTAGTGACAGCGAGCTGTGCAGACATCAGCCTCACTCTCTGGCCTGGGCCCGTCAGTTTACAGTGGCAAGGCAGGTGTAAAGATGACTAGAGATGAGACTAAGTGCAGGAGTTGCCTCGGAGGTGAAGCAGTTCATTCTCGACTCTGCAATTATTCTTTGGGTTTACTCCTAAAGCCTTTCTTGTGAATGAATATGGTCTCAAGGAAAGTTTGGAATCAGTTTTCCTTCTCTTAGACAGCCTACCACCCCTGGTTGACGTGCCCTGTCTACCCGGCTATTTAATCCATATCTGGAGGTCTGTTCAGGGGCATCAAGGCATATCCATGGGTTGGCAAGCTGCATGTCTGAGGCAGATCTACCTTCGAGTCCCTATAAGTTTAGCTAGAGGCCCAATTTCCATGTGTTGCCAGCGAGGAGGCACTGCATAGGTCTTGTCGGCAGAGAGGTTATGTACTGGCAGGGATGATTTAAGCACTCCATTTTGCCTAGGCTAGCTCACGGTGGAGGCTCAGAGCGGGTGGTGACAAACACAACAACGCACTCAGCACACAACACAAGACGCATCAGCAGACCATTAAACACAAATTGAAACATTTTAATCAAACTCTTCTCCTCCGGAGTTGCCATCAGAGGGATCCTGGCACTCCTCTCACCTTACCTGAAAGCACATTACACCTCCGAACTTGTTCTCATTTAGGTTTCCTAATTACCAACCGAGTGTTAATTTGTTCAGTTGCGAGGATCAATCCGTTTCCATTTCCACTCAGCTTGCATAATTGTTCATTGCGACAATTGTCAAGTATTTTCCGATCCACATTAATGGTCGACCTAACATAAAAAGTTAATGTTTTATGAAGCTTCTGAATTCCTGTAGCTCACAAGACAGTATTCTTTTCTTTTTTTCTGCATTTGCATCCAATCAGCTTGATACACGAAAGAAAATATTTCTAAAAATGAGGTTGAGCAGGTCTGTGTATTAAGGCTGCTCATGTAAAAATAACACCTTCTTCAACCAGTGAAATTACCATAATGCAGGTTAACACTCAGCTGATTTCCCAGTCAGAATAGGGCAAGAGATTGAATTAATTTACTGAACAAATTGGCTTCCAATAAGCTGCGTTGCCATGAACGATTAAGACATACAGCTCTGCATCCATGAGGAAGGCAACAATATGAGACTGCATGGACGGTGGTCAACTGAAATTTCTCCAAATTCCATCTTGAAGTAGAATGTAATGCAGTAAATGCTGTTGGCGGTGGTAGTCAGATAAGGTTTAGATTTTGTTTAATTAGATAGTTGCCACCTCAGAAGTTAGACTGTAAAGACCTCATGAATGACTTTGCTTCCTTAAAAGTTCGATGCATGTGATAACCAACTTACTCATTTATTCAATTACCACAGCTTTGACGTAAGAAGCCTTGGTAATTTAATAAATTCATTATTATCCCTTGGCGCAGCAACCCATGTGTAACTATGCTTCCCTGCAAATGCAACCTATTCTGTGGAATGCTGAAAACATTAGGATTAAGTGCGATGAAAGCAATAATGCGTATAGGTGTTTCTACAGAAAAGGGCACAATTACAGTAAAGACGGTCCACCCATTTTTTTGACAATGGAACTTAGCTTTCCTATTCATTTGGAGGCTAGAAATATTGGGCATGATATTTGCAATTAGGGGCAACTTTTAAAGGGGCACTCATTCTAATGACCTTGACATCTAAGGTGAGAGTATGACGCAAATGTCCATACCGTAATCATTCAAAATTGAGCCAACAGAAAATTAAGTTGAAAATCAAACCCTTTTCACTGATGACTCAGACTTGCCACCAGGAAAAAGTCTTCTTTAGTATTTCAAGTTACCTTAGAAAAGCTATTGGTTTAACCTTTTCCCCTCGACCAAAAGCAGGTGTCCTTTAAGTTTGGTTTTCCCTGTCTTTACAGTAATCAGTCAGCTATTTTAGTTCTACAGTTGTCCATCGGATGTCAATCCTGCCCTAAAACAAAAACAACAACAACACCAAGAACAACACAAAAGGAGGCCATTTTGAAACCTATTGGGTGTGGTGGCTGAGTGCCAAGGCTCAGGCAGTATTCAAATTTTTACTTGTCACACAAATTAAATGTCTGTGCCGTAATGTTGAAAATGTTTTTGTAGCTAGTGCTTCTTTATGAGGTTTTGCTTGATTAGATAGGCATGGGCAATACAAATGAATAAAATGACAACATTTCTTGAGTTGCTGAGAAAAACATTTTTTATTATTTTCTGATGATTTTTTGCAGGTAAGTACAGAAGACACAGACGAAGAGTTTGCCACAAGTCCAACGCCTTTACAGGAAAGGGTCTCAGAGCCACAGGGTCCCAAAAATGGCTGATTTTGGCATTTATCAACAAAACCCATTGTGAAAATTTGGGGGTGAAGCCTGAGGGCATTTTCGAAAATGCAGTCTACTCAGAAATAAACCTGGCCAAATTATCCATTAGGGTACCCTAACAGAAATAATTGATGCTAAAGTCATCAACCCCTTTTCTGAAGTACAGCAGCGCCCCCTAGGCCCCTTTTTAAATGGAAAATGCATTGAATTTCACCCAATTATGTTCAACAAACATTAGGTTTTGCATTGATATTAAAAAATGGTATGAATGGGTTGCCTGTGAAGTTTTTTTTGGATCAATGGCCTGCAAAAATGTCAAAATTATCGGTGGGAGGGCAAACATTAACGCTACTCGCCCATTACTGTATAAAATGCAGTGAAGTCGCTGATGCCGGCAGTTGTTTGCCCTCCCACTGCTACGAAACGTTCCCCCTTCAATAAACCGTGGTGATTTAAAAAAAAAAAAAAAAAAACTTTACACTGTTTTTATAATGTCCATATACCCTCCTCCCATGATAGTTTCAATGAGCTACTGTGAATAATTCATAGTAAAACACAGTGACGTGCAGTCGGAGGTTAGTTTGGCGAGGCAGAAACCTCCCTTTGCTTGATTAGCAATCAGGCGATTAACTAGTTTAGTAAGACTATTCGCAGAATGACAGGCCAGTTTAAGTTTCGCAAGGCGTTATTACTCAGTATATCGAACCTGAAATGCTCACAGGACAGCAGATTTGTGCGTACTTGCTTCCAGGAAGCCGAAGCAATGTCATCAACAAATATTAAAACAGTTCGACTTATGCAGAGTTCAATGCTTAATCAATATACAATGTTATTCTCCTTTAAATATGCGCTTTTACACCCAAACAAAAAGCGGGCGCTTATTTTCAGTCTTCTTTCATAATCCGATTAACAAAATGTTGAAACGATATACAGAATTACCGAGAGCCGAGAATTTTTCCTAATTGATTATTCAGATTTCCATCCTCGCAGTCTCAACTTGAAGGGTATAAGTGAATGAATCTTATGACCGGTGTTCGCGAGGTGGCATAGGTAGCAAAATTTGTCAGAACACTGGTAGGCTTTGAACGCCTAGCGCTGGTTTATTCCATGGTATATTTTACTGAAACTTCACAAATAGGGTCACAGGATATTCTGTCAACTAACTATGTAGGTTTAAAGTAAAAATACACTCACCTTTCTTGATATTGTTGAGAAGAAGTCACGGCGAACTCGCGACGAACTTCAACAACTTCTGTCGAACTAATTTCACATCCCCTGGAGGTCTACACTGGACGAACAGACTCGTAATTTCTCAAATTAGATGGCTGTAATTCAATCAGGGCCGTAGCTGGGATATCACGTCATCGCGGGCTATTGGAAATCTACCTCCAAAATGGATATTTTTGCCACGCCGTGCACTTGAAAGTTTGTAAACACGGCGCAAATTGAGGTCACGCATTCATCCAACGGGCGAATAATAGCTCTGTTCAAATCGCGTTATTGGCCGTAATACGCAGAGTTCGTGTATGAAATGCGGGTATCCTATTAGAAAGGTTGCTTTTAATCAAACCATGGTGTTCTTTTTGTATGAAAATGGTATTTACATCATTTTTTATAAGTTTTCTGAGGCTTGTTTACCGCCCCAGTTCAGCTGTTACGCATTCCATTAGAGTTTATGCAGAGCGTTGCCCATGCCTAGATTAGAAACCTTTTCAGAGAGGTAGGAAATAAGGGACACTTCAGCCCTCACATTGTTTGCAAATTTCCATGGGGCTGCATTATATGTCTTTACCGGCATCTTTACCGTAATCAACTGCTCTGCCAAGGTATCTGGTGTTGTGTATATATAGGTTAAAAAAATCCTGGAATGTGGAAATTTCTTTTTATCAGAGTCCAACATGATGTTCTCGTGACAAAAAGGTTTTCAAATTTGAACTCGGCTTCTAAAACTAAAAAAAAAATCTATTGACGATACATACTGCAGATACATACATATGGCTGTAGTCCTGATGATACTGCTGTTTTCCATGTTAAAAATGTTTGTGTTTCGAGTTTGCATTTATACAAAATAAATGTTTTATGCAGAATATTGATTCACTTGTATATTCATTGTCTTGACGCATGCATTGATTGTGAAGGGTGAAATATTTGAGGCTCTGGCAAAACGGACCATTTTGGTACATATAAATTACTGGTACTTTACAGTATAGAAAAATTATGCAGGGGCATGTTGGAATATAGTTAACTTGGAATTTGGGCCCTACCCCCAAAATAACATAGTCTGCAAAAATTCCTCACCCTTTACAACCAGTGCATGTTCGGACTGCAAAGGTGGAGACATGCCTTCTCACACTCAGACTAGAGTTAACAGTGAACCTTTCAATGCCTTTGAAATGTTTGAATGACCAACAGATTCATGCAGGAATTATGATACTCCTTTCTTCAGTGCAATTTGCCAAAAACACTGATTACAGTAAAGAGGTATGTCACTTCATCTTTACCATAATTTTTGATTACGGTAAAGACATCTGACCATCTTAAAGTTTGTTGAAAAAAAAAGAAACCAGCCATAACCCCGCTTTGCCATTTTAATACTGACTAGTACTTTGGAAGGCCTATTTGAAGAATAAAAAAAAAAGAAAGTGGAATCCCAGAGAAAATTTTTGGTGGACATGTCTTTACCGTAATCATGCCCTTTTCTGTAGAAATGCCCGTATAAGAATCAGAGGCTTACAGCAAGTCGGTTGAATATCCTACAACGCTTGGAAGTTAAATAAAAGGATGTTTGATTGACATCTACTAAAGGTTAGCCATCACTTTAGAAGAAAATAATGATCTGATACTGCTGTGAATATGAGGGTAAATGCGGTCCAGCAACATTTTGGGTAGTCTCGAGGAACTGCAGTCTTTTCAATGCACTCTCTCTTCTTTGTAAATTAGTTTTTGGTTTCTTGACCAGATATGCATAATTACATCATTCGTTAATATCCAAGAAAGCTAACAAAAAGGCTACCTGAGTCTCAGTGTGACCCAGATTTGTGTTGGGTGCTATTTGTTGCCGTTGTCTTACAATATGTGGAAGGAAAGCAGTGTCATTACCAGTTATGCTGACCTCGAGGTTGCTAAGAAAAAATGTCCAGTTGCACTGAGCTGAACCTAGGCTTTATTTCTGTCTCAGCACAGACATCTAGTCTGTGCTGTAAATTACTGCACTATGCTGCCCTTTTATCCATGCAGGTATGAGGCCATTGTTCGTGTGGAATTAGCAGCAGGGATCTCTGTTGTTGAGGTGAATCCGCTGGTAAATGCGAGCCATGGTGACTTTCCAGAAGCCACAGGTCTCCAGCCCCGTGCAGCTGTCCTTTGCCATCCAGCCAACACAGTCGCCAGGCCTCAGGCGAAAGCAACTGATGTGGCAGAATGCTGTCAAACACATCATGAGCCAGAAGGAACTGTCACGGAGAGCTGGCGTGGAACCCGCCCGAAAATTCCTTATTACTGACGCCTACATCGATGAGATCAATCGGCAGATACGCAGCAAAGCATCAAGAGGCGGGAGCTACAGCAAGCGGCGGCTTTCCATGGCGCGTGTCCATCCCCACCACGAGCGCTCATCCACCAGCACCCAGTGCAGCACTGACTACATCAGTGATTCAGACTTCTTTGTGAGCTGGGGCTCCACCGTCAAGGGCGTCTACCTGCCCACTCTGCAGCACACCTTTAAGTCACGCCACCTAGAGAGGCTCTACCAGCATACTCATCCCGGCAGCGGCGGACGTCCTTAATCGTCACCAATGCCCTGGATATAGTCGCCAAGCTCCACATCATCCTCATCTACCTGGTGGTAGCCCCAGAGGAGGACGAATTGGTGCAGGGCTGGCTGACGGGGCTCTTCATGGCCCTGGGGATGGTTCTGTGCCTTCTGGTGCTAGTCTGCAATAGGGTCATGTCACCTCAGTACCTGCGGTATGTTGGAGTGGCCAGCTGGCTATCCCAAACTGTACAAGTGCTGGGAGGACTGGCCTTCGGACTTGAGAGGGACCAATCCTGGTACGTCCTCTTCTCCCTCTTCACCACCTACACATTTCTCCCGCTGCCCCTGCTTTGGTCCATCTGTGCAGGCTCTCTCACCTCTGCTCTGCATCTCCTGGTGGTCACTGTACGCAACTACAATGATTCCGCGCTGCTCAGAAAGGTGAGCAATGGGTTGATTGGTAGCTTGCTTTTCACTGTTAGCACCACAGTATCCTGGATAGAAAAATGTCATTTTACTTCTTATACCTTTAATGACAGTTGGAAGAGGAGTAGGCTTCCTGAGCTCAGGTTTTGTTAGAAAATACCTTTTATGCCATCAAGAATAACTGTCCTTTATTCACAATCTAAGATTAGTTATTGAGACCAATAAATGGTCTGAATTCTTATACGGTATAAGGTCAAACAGTTCTATGAGAAATTCACTGCATTTTTTCTTTTGAGAGACCGACAAAAAAAAATGAAAACGATAATGAAAGCTTACCAGGGTGCCAAATTTAAGGACAGAAGAGCTTACTTAGATGTTTTCATGAAACATAATAGAATCACAGATTGACTCTGCGGAAAATCACGGGGCAGGTTGGGAACTGGTAAATTGCAATGGTAACTTTGGCTAAACATTTTTTGCAATGGTTTATGCAGTGATATATTATGCTCTGTCTAAAGGAATTCATACAAGTCAAAGTAATCAGAACAAGCAAACATTATGCTGTTCACAGAATACAAAAAAACAGAACGTCAAATTTTTTTCAACGAGCACATTTTTCTGCAACAGCAAATGCTTTATCTGGTTTGAAATTTATCATCTTTTTAAATGCGAATGGGAAACTGCATGACAGTCTGTGGCCATGGGATAGGAATTACTGACAGCATTTTGGCTCAGACAGTATTAGAAATACTGAATGATGAAAATTGATTGTGTCTTTGAGTTGAATTGTATGAAGCATTTTAGTTCAGACTCAAAAGGTAACTCAATATTCATGAATCAAGCATTCATGACAAGCCACATTTGTATTTATCATACACCATATTTGCCTACCAAGTCCCCACTACATCAGATACTTCCCAAGGTCTCAGCAGACATGCATTGTCTGTTGGATTATCTTTGAACTGAGCTCTGAATTATTTCATTTGATTGAACTGTGAATTGGATCCTTATTTGCATATCCATCCATTAACTTATTAATATTGATTTGTTCCTTTGAAACCAATAATACATGCAGTGATCTGTTGTGTTCATTTATTAATAGTTGTTAGGTTTATTTCTTTTGGCCTCAAATAATCTAACTGTGAAGTAGTTCAGTTTAAGGTATCTTTAGATTTATTTCTGAAAGGATTTTGTACAAATTAGCTGTTAAGACTAAGTACAATTTGTAATTGAAGCTGAAATAAGTCTAATTGAATGTAATGATTAGATTGCTTACAATTAAACCTAACCAAATCTGATTTAGCCTTTTACTCACATTGTGGAGCAGGGTTTGAAAATCCTCTCAGGCACAACAGTGAATGAGCATATTTTCAAAAGATATGCTGCCAGGAATGTGAATTTAAATGTTTATTTGGACATTGTTTAGAAGAGGGCAAATATATCATAGGAATTCTCTATTGAATTCTGAATAGTTTAATGTCCTTTAATCTTTTTGTATCCAGTCAGTTTCATGCAGTGGAAGTTGTGGATGGGTTTTAGTTACTGAGAAGCAGACTTAAGCTACAGTGAAAATCCAGGACATGAGGTTCAGTGATCTGCCTGTGTGCCCTCAGGTATTGGCTAAGGGATTCCTGTACATGGGTATGAACACAGCGGGACTGTTTATCCATTACCTGTCAGATCGTGCCCAAAGGCAGGCCTTCCTGGAGACTCGGCGCTGCATTGAGGGCCGGGTGAAGCTGGAGAGGGAGAACCGGAGACAGGTCTGGTGCTTTACCCTGAGAGATACAGCTGCTCTTTTCCCTCTTGTGCAGTGGGTGTGTGGGTGGCACCATGGTGCAGTAGGTTTTTTTGTGGAGTTTGATCACCCCGTGTTTGTGGGGGATTCTTCTGGGAAGTCCGGTTTCCTCTCACAATCAAAAAAAAAAAAACCAATAGGATAGCTTTCCTTCTATATTCTGAAGATGTGCATGTTTGGCCAAATGGAGCCTGTAAATTGCCCACAGGTATGAGTATGTGAATGGCGTATGTGTGCCCTGCCAATGCCAGATGGATGCTTGGACAGGTGCCAGCCCCCCCCCCATAACCCAATCCAGGAACAAGTGGGTAGGATTGATAGATGGATAGTGTTTATTTGGCCGACTTTGGTACAATGAATCGTCAATGAGTGAGTGCTTGGAGAATTTTCATTACTATTTATCATTGCTTTGGTATACTCGGATTGATCGGCCGATTGACTGTTGAGCAGGGATCACCAAGCCTGTTGCTGGAGATTTACCATCCTGTAAGTCTTCACTCCTCCTTTAAGCACATGTCCCACAAACCTGGAGGTCCAGTTAAGCTGCTAATGAGTTGAGTCAGCTTAAGGCAGCAATGGAAATGAACAGATGGAAGATGTCCAGGAACAGGGTTGGTAACCTCTGCCCTAGAGGTTTGCAGATGCACCCTGCAGGAGTGTGCATGTTTGTGCATGAGTGTGTGTTCCTGCGTTTGTATGTATATGGCAGAGTTTTTTTTTTTTTTTTCTGAGTGGGTGGGTATATGCTTGTGTTACACATATATAACATAGATTTGTACTCGTATGTATGAGAGAGACTGATTGAGTGTACTTTAAATCAAGGGCTTACACTTGTGTTCTCAGGAGCGTTTAGTGCTATCCATATTGCCACGCTTTGTTGCCTTGGAAATGATTGCTGACATGAGTGCTTTGGACGATGAACTTCTGCCCCAGCAGTTCCATAAAGTCTACATTCATCAGTACAAAGATGTGAGGTATGCTAATCAGCATTTCGGAGCGTTAATGTGTCAGTAAATCTTTCCACAGACAGTGCAAACTGGTACACTTTTCCTAAAAATAAAAATAGCAATGAATTGTGTGTGATGTCTGTGATGGATTGGCAAACATTCCAGGTTGTTTCCCTCCTCTTGCCAATTGGGTCATTCCACGCCAAACTGAACAGGGCTCTCGGTCTTACCCCCTCCGATTTCCGTGAAACCTATTTTAAGAATAGCCCTTAGGACCAATAATGAGTTTCCCAAATTTCAGCGCCAACGGTGCAGTAGTTTTTGAGATACACGCCTTTGAAATTTGCCGACCACGCCCATAGTGCCATTTGGTAAATGGTAATGTTGACAGTTAAAATTTGCTGAAAAAGTTTCATACAAGTAACCTCTTATCCTTTATGTCCATGTATACCAAGTTCCATCGACTAACCGAAACTCCTTCAGGTAAAAATTGATAGGACAACTATCCTTGATCACAATGAAAATGCTAATTAATCCAAAGGGGTGGCTTTTGATAGTTTTCTACTTAAAGCCTTAAAATATTATGGATCGTAAACAGATCTTTTATCGACTTTGTAAGTACCAAAACGCATTTGGCCCTTGACTTCGGTTTGGCTCGACTAAAACAAAAGTCTGAAATACACCACATGACCAAAAACCCAAAATGTAAATTAAACATCAAATGCTACTGAAGTTTTCTTCAAACAATCTGGTTGTACTCCTGAAAAACATACAAAGTGAAACCGAAGTGTTCGATCTCCTTTACTGGGAAATTTATGATCTCTCTATAATACAAATTGTCCAGCGTCATCAATAAAGCGTCTTAAAATTGCTCATCTTGCAAAGCAGGAGAAAATTGGCATTATTTGTATACTGCGCAAAGGGGTTAATAGCTATTAAACTGAAACAACTTAAAAAATCTTTAAAATACAAGACCATTGTGTTATTAGAAAATTATATTCCAGTTATATTACATTGATATGATCCATTCATCAGCCTGCTGAATGAGCAGCTCATTTAGCAACCCGTGTGATAACATTGGCATGAAGAACGCCATTCTCGTTCTCAAGAATCGAGTTATATTTTGTTTGCATTTCTCTCCCACTTAATATAAGTGGCAGCAGATGTGGAACTAATTGTGTTGACTTTTTCCTTTAAACAGCATCCTCTTTGCGGACATCAAGGGCTTCACCATGCTGTCCATGAGCCTGTCTGCGCAGGAACTGGTGCGCACACTCAACGAGCTCTTTGGTCGTTTTGACCACCTGGCAGAGGTGGGAACACGGGGTGAAGATTTGGGGGATTTCCACAACTGAAATTTTCTGGCATGATTGTGGCTTGTCTGAAGTGATCATTGGTCACCCTGATCGAACATCATGATCATAAGGTGTTATAAAATCAGTTAAGCTTAGTTTGTCTGAAATCACTACAGCTGCAGTATTTCCTCAAGTTGGTTGTCATTTGTAGAAAAATTGACCCTTCAAGCAATCCACAAAGACAGTATGAAGGCACTCGATGTAAAGAACCCTTGAAGTGTCAGCAGTGTTACCCTATACCATGTTTCACCGCATTGTTTCCACAGGAGTACCACTGCATGAGGATTAAGATCCTAGGGGACTGCTACTACTGTGTGTCGGGTGTGCCAGAACCACAACGTGCCCATGCCCGCTGCTGTGTGCAGATGGGGCTGGCAATGATCAACACCATACAGTCAGTCCCACATCTGCCCTCTCCTGGTTACCCTCGCTGTTATATGATCACAGCCACCCCCTCTGCTGTCATGTGGTCACTACAACCCCTTCTGCTGCCATATGCTTGAGTCTGCTTTTTAACCCCTACCATCTACTGCCATGTGGTTACACCTGCCTACCTTCTCCTCCCTCCTGTCATTTGGTTTTTCCAACCCTGTAACCCTATCCCTCCGTAGTCATATGTTTACTTTCCCCCCCAAGTCCTCACTTCTGCTGTCAAGTGGTACTTCCTCCCAAGAGTGCCTCCCTTTCTGTGGCCCTGGCCTTTTGCACCCACAGAACTCCAGACAGATGTTAGTACACAGTTATATATGTATATGTGCCCCATAGCTAATTCTTCCTGCCTCTGAGTAGTTAGTTCTTTCCCACTGGCCACCCTGACCCAATAACACCCAGATTGTTACTGGCCCGTTTTTATAATCAGAGGATTATATCAAACCATTGCTATTACTCGTGAGCTGTGTCCAACTCATATGGCTTGGATACGTCTTCCGCTTACATTTCTCTTGCTTTTTTATGGTCTTTAAAATATGTCATTTATGGTTACACCCTTTATGAAATGCTTGGGCTCTGTTCGCGACTGGC
This sequence comes from Gymnothorax javanicus, assembly GCA_029692085.1. NCBI lineage: Eukaryota > Metazoa > Chordata > Actinopteri > Anguilliformes > Muraenidae > Gymnothorax > Gymnothorax javanicus. The sequence goes on from CM056198.1 coordinate 78,739,348, forward strand.
ACTTGCCATATCTTACAACCCTTCTGCCAGGTATGTGAAGAAGCAGCTGAACCATGAGATGGACATGCGTATCGGGATCCATTCAGGGTCTGTCCTGTGTGGGGTACTGGGGCTGCAAAAGTGGCAGTTTGATGTGTGGTCCTGGGATGTAGACATCGCCAACATGCTGGAAGCTGGGGGAGTCCCCGGGTGAGTCACTCAGTCCTCTATTTGTGGGTTTATTCAAGCAAAGCAGAATTTATTTTTTTTGCTTGTACGTTGTATACATTATTTGGCTTGAACATTATTTGTGCTTGTAATTTTGACTTATGTCAATTGCGTTGTCTACGCGTTATTATGGAACCCGCTTACATTCTCGCAAAGACACGCCCTCCAGAGCATTCAAGCACGACACTGTATACGAAGATTGTGTGGCAAAATCTTATTTTTTGTGGAAACCTATTACTTCAAAAAAATTATGAAAGCCAACTTAATTGCATTGTGTGGATGGCACACAAAAAAGAAAGTAAGGTAAAAAAAAACTTTGAAAAGTTATTCTGATCAGGATTTTAAGTACTGTGAGCACAAGCTCATTAAGTTGGCTTACACAGGTTTTTTTTTTTTTGGGTAATTAGTTTCCACAAAACAATTGAGTGCACGACACTATCTGGGTTTACAGAGTTGGCCAGTCATCCAAGTGCCAGGATTAGCCAGCCAATCAGCTCTAGGATTGGAATCCTAACACTTCAACAGCCAGCCAATCCTAGCGCTTGACTGCTACAGAGAGGCATTTCTTTGCGAGGAAGTATGTGGTTTCCATAACAACGAGCTGTGTACCCATATTTACTTTTGGTGCATTTGCCATCCTGTGGTCGCTTGTAGTCTCAGAAGTTGGTTTTCTCTTTTCACCCTTAAAATCCCAGAATTCCACTTAAAATGAAACAATTTGAAGTAATTCCATAGTTTAACTTGAAAAGGCTTAATTTTCTGAAGAAAATTTGTGTGCTTGCTTCAGCGAGAAAAGTTGAAGAGGTTGGCTTATGAAATGAAGGTGCTTGGAAACTGAGAGGCAAAGGAAATTTCTGAAGAAATGTTAAAAACTGCTGAAATGTAAACACAAGACTTTAAAGCTGAAAGTAATTGTTTAAGAAATTGTGACTTTTCAGCTGCATCATGACCGAGTCTACTCCGCTTCAACCCAGCTGTAAAAAAAAAAATGGTCAATTAGAGACAATGAGGTTGACGCATCTCTCTCTATGGCTCTGTGTGTATCTAGGTCAATGTTGTGCATGCTCAGAAATTAGCTTTATGGCAGAGCAAACATGGCAGACCACATTGGCAGACTGCTGCAGCTGTTGTTGCGTATAGCTCATTGTCAGTGTCTCCCCCAGTCCCAAACTCTACAACGCTGACCTGGCCAAGTAGTGAAATGCTACTATTCGCGGCTCTCTGCTAATTTCTGTGCACTGTGAGTTTTTTAGCTAAATAGCTAATAACAGCAAGCTGCAAGATTTCGTTAACCCATGTTGTGCTATTATTCACGGCTCCCTTTTTATTTCTGTGCTATTATTAGCTAGTTAGCTCGCGAACACGCAGTGCACAGAATGTGTTTGAAGCGGGTCGAAACTTGAGCGTTGAAATTGCCATCACTGCAGATGACTTAATCAATAGCCAGCCAACGTTAACTACAACGTTGTATTAAACTACTCAATGAGTATGGAAAAGTTACGTCTGCTCCCTTAGAAAGGATGATACCAATATTTTGCCTGTTTTAGATAGGATCGTAAATATATCCAGCTCGTGCAAACAGTTGCTTGTATATACTGGAATCGGAGCTCGAGCAATTCCTTTCTGCATTGTAATTTTTTGCTCAAACATGTGTTCTCATGGACCCGCCCTGCAAAAAGACCGGTCTTTGCTGCCCTAAATGTGCTCTATTGGAACTGGTTTGAGTGACTGTACAGACAATACCGAAAATTCTTTCACTGAGTTTGATGCAGAAGAATGAGATTTGTCTGACAGTCATATCGATCTTAATCCGAACAATGATAATGCCGAGGCCGGAGAAAAGTCCAGCAGAGGGCAGAATTGAACCGGAATACCGCTATGCCACAATTTCGCTGAGTCACTCTGAGCCATTTGAGTTAATGGTTATAGTATTTCGTCCAACGGTGATTTTAGCTAAGGCATCTCTGACATACTACTGCCTGTACCTTAAAGATAGTAAGTCCAATCTACGAAATGGAGGTACCATACTGAAGAGGAGAGTCTGCTGAGCAAAATATGTCAAAATTGTGTGCGTAGTGCCGAAAATGTGGGAACATAAGCAAGTTATAAAACTGTTTTTCACCTCCCCAACTGAAATATTGTCTCGTTTAATATAGGAGTTAAAGGAGTTTTGGTTAGTGTCTTCGTCGCTTTTCGGCTCCTACTGCCAAAACAGTCTGTCCAGTTGCTTGCATAGCAGTATTTCCATGACCAGTACAACTTTTGCTACAACTTGGATCTAAAAATTTTTATGTGGAGTGAAAACTGTGGGAGTCAGAACAAGTTTAAGAGAAGACTTCTTGACGATTTTACAGCTGTTCGCCACTCTAACAGTGACGTCACCACACTGTAAGTTCCCAGAATGTAGTATAACCAAAATTATTTTAAAAAATTAAAATGAAAAAATTATACAAGTTACAAAAAAATTTGAATAGTGAAAAAATTATACAAGATTAACTTAACATTTCGCAGTTTGAATGGCATTTTTAGCTAAAAGTATGACTGAGTCAAAAAATAGCAGAAAATGGCTGAATCTTCTGAATCAGCACCAAAATGGCTTGATTTAATAGGACCCCAAAAAATGACCTTTAAAATTAAAGATCTCAAAAACTAAGAAGAAAATCAAAAATCTGTACAGATGCAACGTAATTCAGAACAAGCTGAATTTTTTAAAGTTTGAATGGAATCAATAGCTTAAACGGTGTAGGAGGAATTAGTCGGCCAAATTTAGGCAGAAGATGAAAAAGAAGAAGAAGTAAGAGAATAGAGCGTGCTGCTTCTTCGCTGATGCAAGCACACAATAAATCATATAGTGCATCACTGAAAATGTTTGTACAATGACTGCAGTTTTTTACAAATTCGATCCCTCATCCATCTGGCACAGCTAGAAATCGGCAGCTTATATTTAGGATGGGAAAAATTGCTTAAACTTTACAAAAATCACCAAAAATTATTCTCAAAACTTCATTCAACATTGTTGTGTTGCAGTTGTCTTTCAAAGGGTTTGGTTTGGCACTGCAACCCATTCCTAAAACAGGCAAGCAACCTATACTATTATGATGTACACTTACTGAGCATGTTATGTGGAACATCCGTACATCTGCTCATTCGTGCAATCATCCAGTCATGTGGCTGCTGTGCTGTGCATAACATCATCCAAATACATGTCAGGAGCTTAGTTTACTTTTCATATGAAATGTCAGAATGGGGAAAATAATGTGACTGCCTTTGGCAATGGCATGGTTGCTTCTGCCAGACAAGCAGGTTTGAGTATTTCAGAAATCTGCATTTTTACGCACAACATTGTCTTAATTTCCAAAGGAATGTGCAAAAAATAAAAAGTATCTAGTGAGCAACCGTTCTGTGGAAAGAAAGGTCCTGTTGATGACAGAGGTCAGAGGAGAATGGCAAGACTAGTTTGAGATGACAGTTTGAGATGACAGCTTCCAACATCTTGTGGAATCCATGCTGCAAATTGAGGCTGTTCTAAGAGCAACAGGAGGCCTTACGCAGAATTTACATTGTGTTTCTCACAGTTTGCTTGGTTATACCAATATACACATTTGAAATACTGGTGTAGAACTCTCACATGAAGAGACTTCAACTGATAAACCTCCATGAACAAGGACTTCAAATCCGCGTGAGAATTTCTTACATATGCATTGATTGAATTATTTCTGACTACAGCAGGGGAATGTAAATATGCCACTAAAACTCACGCGGAATGCATGAGAGTTGACAAGCATGTGTTATTAATGAAAACTGACCACACCTGATGATGTTGAGAGTTTTCAGAGTTTCTGTAATGGTAATTTAAATGAATGATTAAAAACAGGTCATGACCAATCATTATTTTTAAGGGATGGTTGGAGCTTCCCCTGTCAGCCAGCTGCCACTGGCTGTCTATCATTGAAGAGGTGGACGTAACTCTGGATGGTCCACCCCATAAAAGTACAATTATATGTATTTGTAATGGTACTAAGTTCCTCGGTGGGGTACTATATGAAACAGACCTTAAAATCCTACGTATGTTTGTATTTGTCAAGGATAACAGTGTGCACTAAGAACACTGAGCAATGGTGAAAAATACAGATGCATATAATAGCCATACTTAAAAGTGCTGCATAAGAGACCTAGCTGATGGAGGGATGGAAGTAGGGTATCATTAAAATAACTTGAGAATGACAAATCTGTGCAACATAAAGCGACACAGCAAGTTTCATGTTTCGGGCTATGAAATTGCATGAGTGTGATCAATTTTTAAAATTGTTTCATTATAAGTCTATGGGAAAAAGGGATGAAAGAACAGAAGAACGCTATCCACTTAAAAAGCACAGGCAGTCTGCCTTGGTATATTCTTATGCTGCTCTCCAATATCTGGGCTTATGGCTTTAAAGCTGTAGGATGAGTTGCTCTGGCAAATGTAGCATGGAATAACAATAAAAGTAATGATAATAAGAAGATTAAAAAGATAAGCGCATTGGCTTCGTCAAGCTAAATTAAGGATACTGCTTATATTATCTCTGCTTGTCAAGCAGACCAGATTAACTTTATATTGCACCTATAATACCACAAACTTATTTTCCATGACATTGGCTTTCCACTAAGGCAAAACATGATGACAGTGGAAAAACTTGATGTGCACAAAATGCAAACTGAATTTAGTAGATGTGGTTGCAATCTGCAAAGGCAGGGGAATCATGGGCAATAGTGCAACATGGGCAGGCATTGCTACTTTATCAAATCTCCTAATAAGCGCTGTAAACAGTCTGGCTTCCTTTGGTGGTTTGATGGAGGGACACAATGAAACACCCTACACAGAGACATACTACCCAATTCGGACCTTAAAGGGATAGTTCACTTTTTTTGAAATGGGGTTGCATGAGCTACAAATTGCCACTACTTACATTAGATGCAGTAGAAAGCTCTCTGATCTCCTCCAGGTAGCCGCACCAGGGCATAGTGCTGGGTGGAAATTTAGGCGATACACTGTTGTGAACGGAACGCAGAAACAGCATATTTTCGCGCCAAAAGAGGTCCTACCTGAAAATAATACAACATTTCAATTATACGCTATATTTAAAAAATTACAGCACTTTAGCTGCTCGGAAAAAAAAAAAAAACACAGTTGCTCTTGAACTAACCAACTGGCGTGTTCCCGCGCCGAGGTGCATCGTAGTTCACTGCGCTGTAGCGATCAGCTGTTTGGGTCACAGTAAAGCTGCTTGCACAAACGCGTGTATTCACATCTTCGCATTGACTTTGAATGTAATCTGTGTGCGAAAAACTCGTTTCGCGTCCAGTGTGCAAGCGGCTTAACTGCGGCTGCGAGGTCGGACGGCCGTTTAACTTGTGCAAATATTTCGAAAATGGTCCATGTGTGTCGCTTTCTTGGACGTGAAAGCAAAGCTGTATTCTGGTGCGCTTACAGCTTCCACCGCATTCCTCTGCGGAACATTGGACTTGTAGCTGTGGCTAGTTGCCTCAACGCGGATATTGATACGCCACCCGTATCCCTAAAAGAACTCCGTGTTTGCAGTATTCATTTTTCCAAAGAGGATTTTGTTTGGCTACATTCAGGGAAATCTCAACGGTGCACGCTGAAGAGCACTGCTGTACCCAAGCATCACGTAAAAGAGTGAAACACCTGTGAAAAAGTCTAATGTAACATTGCAGCACAAATTGATATCGCATAGGGTCTACGCAGCCACATACTGTGTATCTGCTGTGCTGGTTTTTTTTTTTTTTTTAATTTGAGATGTGATTCTATGCCATTGAAAATCCGGCTCTGCCACAAACCGCTCGGAGTCTGACCCAAACAGCTGATCGCTACTGCGTGCAGTGAACTAAGATGCGCCTCGCGCAGGAATACGTTAGTTGGTTAGTTCAAGAGCAACTGTGCTTTTTTCCGAGCAGCTAAAGTGCTGTAATCTTCTTAAATATAGCGTACAATTGAAATGGTGTATTATTTTCAGGTAGGACCTCTTTTAGGCCGCGAAAATACGCTGTTTCTGTGTTTCCGTTCTCACAACAGTGTATCGCCTAAATTTCCACCCAGCACTATGCCCTGGTGCGGCTACCTGGAGGAGATCAGAGAGCTTTCTCCTGCATCTAATGTAAGTAGTGGCAATTTGTAGCTCATACAACCCCACTTCAAAAAAAGTGAATTATCCCTTTAATACATTTCACAATAGGATGCATGCTCAATCAGCATGATAAAATCAAAAGGTTGAAAGAGAAAAACCAAATTAATTATCATGTGAAATGAGCTCTTCCCAGTGATCTTGGCTTAAAAACCATTTTATACGGTTACGGCTAGAGCAATACATGTACCCAACGCTCTGGCCGTCTGCCATGCAGGAGGATCCACATCAGTCGGGCCACCCTAGACTGCCTCGGGGGTCACTACAAAACAGAGGATGGGTGTGGCCGTGAACGGAACGAGTTCCTGCGCAAGTACAACATCGACACCTTCCTGATCTGCCCAACAGAGGAGGAGGATAGAGGGTACAAAGATGTGGCCAAGGCTCCTCGACCAAGTAGCAAGTCCTGGTGCGCGGAGCTGCCGTTCACCAACATCATTGACATGAACTGTGTAAGTTCCTGTACTTCAGCCCTGAGCTCTGCCTGGTCGAGTACATGTCAAAATTGCTACATAAATTGTGTGCAGTATATTGAAACATCCCGTTCATGAGTTTTGTATTACCTGGCTGATATTTAGAATCCTCAGATATGGTTTTTTGCAAATACATTACCCTTATTAAGGTAATGGTTTACTTACCTAAAGTAAGTACTTACTGATGATTGGACTAAGTAGGAGCCAATGCCCGTGGAGCAATATGAGGTAAAGGGCCTTGCTCAAGGACCCATCAGCTGCATCCTGGCTTGAACTGTAAAATATTCTGTGAGGCATCACAACAACTAGGTTACTCGATGTCTCCCATATTGTAACTTCCTGCACTGTGGTCTCATGGCCCCTGCAGATCTTGGCCTCCTTCACAAACGGATTCCATGGCCAGCTTCCCAGCAAGGGAAGATCGCAATGCTCAGATTCACGGGAGATCAACAAATGCATCGAGCATTCCATTGAGGTCCGCAGCAGTGAGCGAATGAGGAAGGAGCACATCACCCCAGTCAGCCTTGTCTTCAAAGATGCTCACATTGAGGACAAGGTACACGTGCTGTGCTCAAACACTCTTGGACAGTGTGTTGATAGTATTTATGAATATTTCGGAGATGCAGTGCTGTAAAAAGTTTGGAATCAGCGAGAATTTTTATGGAAATATTTTATTGACTAAAGTAGCTCTAAATCGGTCCAAAAATGCAACTGAGGCGTTAAAATAACTACTGGTAGACATAAATTCTTCGCATGGGATTGTAAAGCCCCATTTTCAGTCATTTTGTCATTACTCCATTGTACTAACAACAGACTGAGTGACACAATCCATATGTAATTGTGCTTATGTACTATTTTGGTGCGAAAGACACTACTCCTGTTATGCAAATATCAGTGGAAGCTGAAAAGATATTTCGCTGTCCATTGTCACTCATGTATTTAATACTCTGGAATTCATTTAAACTGGAAAGTTCAAAATAGCCAAGAAGGAAAATTACTCTCTTCAATGAACTGCATTCTTGGTTGATGAAGGCTATAGTATGCATGAGATGGTTAAAGTGAGGATATCTGACAAATATAAGCACTCTCATTTTGATACAATGGCGTAAGCTGGGTATAACAGGACAGAAACCAAAGTGAAAGGACAGGATGCATAACTGTGCAAGAGGATAAGGAGTCTGTAGTTTGAGAAAGCAATACCTCTCTTGTCTTCAGCAGGCAGCTTCTCACCAAACATCAGCATGTGCAACAGTGAGGAGACCAATCTGGGGTGCAAGCCTTTTCAATAAAAGTCACTTCTGATGCTGGCAAATGGGATCAAATTAAAATGACCAAAAGAGCACAAAAATTTGGTCTTGGCATGGGCTAACAAGGCCCATGAGGCCAGCATCCTTAAGTCTTCTTTTACACTGTTGCCATTTTGGTGTGTACTGTTTTTTCTTACAGTTGAGACTCTAACTTGTTTCCTTGCGCAGTACGTCATCTGAGCCTTCTATTTCCACTTCGCCTTCTGTACTCATCAGACCCAGTTTGTTTTTTCCTGGATAGCAGTTCACAAACAAAATTTTATTGAGAGCATGGCCACTCCCATTCAAATCCATGCTCCTGGATGGTAAGAACGGAAAACATTTTAATGAGTTCCGCTCAGTACTGTTGGGCTGGCTTCCCGATAGAGGACTGATGTTTCTCAGTCACACTGCTGTCAGACGTCGGAATTCCCATTCATTTGACCGATAGGCTTTCTTAAAAATTCACTTTTGAATTACAACCCCAATTCCAAAAAAGTTGGGATGCTGTGTAAAGTGTAAATAAAAACACAATACAATGATTCGCAAAACTCATAAACTTACATTTTATTCACAATAGAACATAGAAAACAATCAGATGTTGAAAGTGAGACATTTTACCATTTCATGAAAAATATTAGCTCATTTTGAATTTGATAGCGGCAACATATCTCAGAAAAGTTGGGAGAGGGGCAACAAAAGGCTGGAAAAGTAAGTGGCACACCACCTCAAAAGTGGCCCAATTCTGTGGGAACCGCGGACCTGGCAAACCTGGCTGTTGCTTTGGTCTGAATTTGTGAGCTAACCACGCCCCATTCATTTGAATGTGAGAAATGAAATAAATATGGCGTTCAGAAAAAATTGCCGTGAAAGAAAATGTGGAATTATGGAATAAAAATTTCCAGAAATAAATAAGAGTAGTCTCTTGAAAAGTCTAATTTTTAAATGAAAAGGTATTTCTTTTTATACTGAACTATATTGACTAATTTATATATTTACATTTAAATTTATTTATATTTTAATGTATTTATTGCCCCATTTATTTATTTCAAGATGAATTAAATTTCTATATTATTTCATGGGCATATAGAAGCGCCGGAATTTTATCACTACTAGAACCGCCATGAACGGTCATTTGGACCGCTAGGTTCAAAACATTCTAATCCGTCTCTCTGAGCACCTAATTAAGCAATTAATGCATCTTGTATGTTACCATGTATCTCAAAAGAACGAAACAACACCAGCATTACGTTTTAACAAGTTTAATAATACATTTATGAATATTTAGGCAATAGAATTATATATAATTAACATGAATTAAGCTGCTTTCACACCGGACGCAAAACAAATTTTTCGCAAGACAGATTACATTCAAATTCAATGCAAAGACGCAAATACGCGCGTTTCGCGCGGATTCGCGTCCTTGCATTGACTTTGAATGTGATCTGTCGTGCGAAAAATTCGTTCGCATCCAGTGTGAAAGCGGCTTTATTGTAAACATTCACAACGATATTTTTGGGTAAAGAAATAATTAAACAATTCAGAACGACAAAAACAACAATTAAAAACATCTATTTTGATGAATACACATTCGGATTCAACATTTATATCAACATAACCATATGGAATATCTTATTTATTATGAAATAATTGGAACAATGACACGGAATTAGAAAACAATAGGTAGGTGCTGAACTTTTTTTTCTGATTATCTTTTTATTCATTGGCGTGGCGTAGCATTTAGCCTACTCGTAATAGTCTGCGCAGGTGACCTCCGTTCTCCTGGTGCAATTCCCACAGACGGGTCTGAAGCATCTGCAGCAGGTGACGAGCGTCTTATTTTGTGAGCAGCTCCTGCGGACCTGGCACTGCCTCCGTTTTGGTGCCAGTGTCTCCCGCTGCTGCTGCCTCAAACTTTTTGCCAGTGCTGCCCAATAAAATAATTCTAGACTAGGTAGGCCTACTCTACTCTACCAACTCTGACAGTGGCATCGGTTAGTTGCTAGGCAACCAAAAGATACATTTTTCAAAAAAAAATAACAGCCGCAAAACTGTACGGTCAGTGAGACCGCAAATGGCAGAAATAGGTAGATTTGGTGATATTTTATGCTCCGTAGGTGTAATCTATATAAAATCAATTGCACGTTAAAATATAGACACTTTTAGGAAAAGTCAGTGACCCTCAAGGTTGTATTCTTTTATTTTGAAAAGTTATGACTCAAACAAATTTCAGAACGGTCAAAATGACCGTCATGGCGCTTCTAGTGTTAAGAGCCATATTCTGAGAGAATGGCACTTTTGAGATACTTAGTGGAGTTGACATCTCAGAATTGCGTGAAATTTGGCAGAATGGTGCCCATATACATTTAACAGGAAATCCTGGTGTTTGAGCTCACAATTTTTATCGATATGGCTACAGGTACCAAATTGAGCATTTTTCAGGAAAAATGCCCATGTATTTGACACTGGGATACCCAAATTTTTAAAATGTGAAAGTGCCACCTGGTGATCATGTTGGTAATTTGTGCAATGACAAGAAAGCTGCGTACAACAGGAAAAAATCTTTTTACAAATTCAGGCTTATTTTAATTTTTAAACCAGACCAATTGCCAAATTCATCTTACCTGTTTGCTTTTTAGACATTTAAGGTGAGAAAAATTTTGAGGTATTTAGTCTGGCACTTTTTTGGTTTTTCGAGATATTTGCTCCCAAAGTTGGGTGCTGGCTAATTTTTAGCTTACCGGCCCTATGAGCCAATAAGCTATTGTCGTGGTGTGGTGTCCGTCGTCCGGAACATTTTTTATCTTTTTTTTTTGGCCTGATGAATTTTTGTGTAAATTTGCCATAACATACTACTAGACCATATCTCCAGATGTTTTTCTCGGATTTTTGATTGAATCATTTTTGTCCGTTTTATGGGCCCTTTAAATTTTGGCCCCAATGTTAAAGATAGGACTGAGAAATTTAAAAAAATTATTTCTCAAAAACCGCGTAATAAATTTTATTCCAAATCAGGCAATCAACTTCCCTTGGTACCATCAATGTACAGTGTGAGCGTCATTTTGATTGAATCGACGGAAGTGGGTCTAGTGGGGACGGAAGTGGGTCTAGTGGGGGCGCTGTACTTTATGAATATGCAAGATGGCCTGTGGAGGCCAAATGGTTGCAGATAGAGATTAAGTTTGTATTATCGACATATAGGAAGTCATATATGACCTATACATTGGCTATGTTAAAGTTGACCTCAGATAACTTTGAAAGGTCAAACTTGAGGTCAAGGAAAATGTTAACAATAGGACTTGAAATTTCAAAAAATAATTTTTCAAATACTATCCGATAACTTTTTTTAAATCTGGCAATCAATTCATCTTGATACACTTTATGCACAGTGCGAGTGCTATTTTGATTGAATCAACAGAAGTGGGTCTAGTGGGGGCGCTGTACTTTAACATTGGGCCTTACAGAGAATGGGCAAAATGGCCTGTGGAAACAAAATGGCTGCAGATAGAGATTAAGGGGCTGATGTACTAGCGCCTGTTTTAAACGTAATTTCTTCGCAATGTGCACATAAAATCATTGCGTGGTATGTACGAACACACCGTACAAGACTGAAAGCGCAATCTGCCTTCTTGTGAAGCACAGAATGGCAAAATGCGGTTTTCTAACTCATGCATATGCATTCGTGGGAGGGTCGAGGTTGAAGTGGGAGGTTCGCGCAAAAAATGGGAGGAGATGCGCATTTAATGACTAATTATGTATTCCCTGGTATGTACTTAAAATGCAGGTGAGAGCGGACACCTGTTTTGTGGCGGAAATTCTGCACCCCATAAAAGCAGGTGTAATCCAGGAAGCGCGTTTGGTTTGGTTGTGCAGGGTAGACTTCCAGTAAGAATGGCAACAGTTATCCGAGCGAGACGAAGACACTGGATAGTGAGACGTGCTGAGAGGATGTTTGCCACAAGAATTACCCTTTTTCAATTGAGTGAACAGGAAATCATCAAGCATTACAGGTTAAGCAGTCACCCAATAATGCAATTATTGGAAGAAATCAGAGATGACATCGAACCGCCGACTCAATGTTCACACTCCATACCAGCAGTTGTCAAACTCCTGTCCACGTTGCAATTCCTGCGCTTTTATTGTGGTCGCAGATTACGTTTATGGGCGGTAACATGCGCTGATTACGCAAGTGGCCACTGTCTTGATACATACCATGCAAAATGAAAAGGCACAGCGCGTGCATTATGCGGACAGTGTAAGTCGCAGATAAAGCTGCGGTCGCAAACGTACGTACATCAGGCCCCAAGTTTCTATTATCAACATATAGGAAGTCATGCATGATCTATATCTTGGTTGTGTTAAAGTTGACCTCAGATGACCTTGAAAGGTCAAACTTGAGGTCAAAGCAAAATGTTACAATTTTCAAAGGCTTCTAGGCTTGAAAATATTGAAGATTGGGAACATATGTGTATTAAACACTTATAGGAAATTCATATGAAATTTCTTTTGATGGCCTTGAACTTGACCTTGGGTGACCTTTGAAGCTTAAACTTCACATAGCAAAATTTCAATTACTTCTATCACCAAAACTATTATAGTTAGAGCTTAGGTTTGTATTGTGGGCATATAAGAAGTCATGAATGAAGTTTCATTTGGTGACCTTGAACTTGACCTTCAGTGACCTTCAATGGCCAAACTTTACAGTGAAATTTCAATGACTTACATCAGCAAAATCATTACAGATAGAGTGTAGGTTTGTATTGGAGACATGTACGAAGTCAAATATGAACTTTCATTTGGCGACCTTCATATTGACCTTAGAAGGTCAAACTTGACCGAGTGAAAATTCTATTACTTCTATCACTAAAAAGGTCACCGATAGACCCTAAGTTTGAATCACAGACTTAAAGGAAGTCACGCATGAACTTTCATTTGGTGACATTCAACTTGACTGTCAGTGACCTTTGAGGGTCAAACTCGACAGTAAAATTACAATGACTTCTATCATGAAAATGGTCACAGATTGAGCCAAGGTTTGTGTAGAGACATTTAGAAAGTCACTGTCATGGGCGGTGATAGGACGCCGGGTGCCGCGACCAGTGAGAGAAAGAACTGAGAGCAGCCCAGATAAGAGACGAACACAAAAGAGGTACACACCTCCGGTAAAAGCTTGCGCTTCCAAGGACGAATAAAAGTCCGCAACACGGAAGCAGTGCGAGAGAGAATAAAAAGCAAGAGAGAAAATTTCTAAAAGAGGCAATTCCTAACAATAAATGGAATATAACAAATCACTAGGAAATCTGTCTAGAGATTTTCTCCGGCCGAAGTGCTAGAAACAAACAGACACTCTAGCGATAGGCGTGGCGAACCCCCGGCCATGTATATAGAGTCCGGAAAACTCCACCCCAGCTCAATCAGCCAGCTGGGCCAGGAATTAGATGGAAAAGAAATCCGATATTGTCCTGGACGATAGAACAAAGAAAGGTCCAACAAACAAATGCACGCCTAAACCATGACAGTCGTATGTGAAGTCCATTTACTGACCTATACTTTACCTTCTGTGATCTTTAAAGTTCACAACTGACATATTGAATATTCAATGACTTGTATCACCAAAACTGACTCAGAGCTTAGGATTATATAATAAGAGGTCTTACAAATGTATGTTAACTTTTATTTAGTGAACTTTGCATTGACTTTCAGTGATTCGAATGTCAAACTTCACATGAAATTTTCATAATTTGTATCATCACTATAAGATACCTTGCCGGTAAGCTACAGGACCCTTGGTCCTATTTTTTCCTGTTTGTACAGTGGATTAACATTAATAGCCAGACACCTGTGGGAATGGGTAGACCATTAATTTGAACCTTCCTTTGGGCTAAACAAAGGACACCAGAAACATCTTTGGCACTGTGCTCCATCTTGGAGCAGTGGCTACAGGCATTTTGACAAAATCTCCAATTCACCTATTTGCAGTGATGTTCAGGGGCCCATAAAAATGTTGAAGGGTACCTCCAGAGGTCAGCAATGTATATCTCAGCACAACCCCTGTGGTGCCAAAACATAATTTTTTGTTTTACTTAATCACGAAAAGCTTTATCAAAGCTTTTTGACGGACCTCATCTGGGCACTGCGTGACGTCAGCAAATTGATTCCTGCCTGTAACCCTTCCTAGTACTCTTATCGGTCAGGATCCTATGCTGTCCGGATGCTGTACACGGTCCCCGGGAGCCCAGATCTTGAAAATGCATTCAAGTGAACAGAAATAATTTTTCATGCTGACGTGACTCAGGACATAATTAATATGTCTCACATAAAATGCGTGAGAATTGGCAACCCTTGAATATACATACGTGTAATGAAGTGTTGTTCCTGAGAGGCCAGACAAAAATCAAAATCTAGTTACTTTTCATTAATTAATTTCAATGCTGGGAAATGGTAAAAATAGCCTGCAAAAGCTATAGCCATAGTGCAACTTGAGCCGCTTCAATATTTTGCTCAAACCACGAACGTCCTGAAAATGGTAATGTTGCTTGACAATTTGCCGCTCTAGCTAGCTAGCTTCATTTGCCAGTTACGACAATGGTAAACTTCAATTAGTAATCGAATCATCATTTAAAGAAAATATCCGAGCATTTTACATCCTGTTATTAAACATGTCAGCTTCTAATCTATTTCGCCCAGCCTTGCTATCCGCCGATTACTCCCAACCTGCGCTGACTGATACATGATACATGTCTGATACTCTGAGATTTATGGAATTATTCGTAAGTAGTTACATTCGCTTGGTTATTGCAGAACAATAGAATAGTGCCGTGAAAAACTAAAGAAAATGCGGCTGCGATATTTCAAAATGTGGGACGCAATGCAAAAGTCTGGCAGCTCAAGTTATGAGAAAGATACATTTTCGTGGTGTGAGGCAGTGGACAGCATAATCGGCCAAAAATGCAAGGGCATAAACACCAAGCATAAATTTTCTTGACTGAATGCTTGATGATTTTACTCTCCTGAATCTTTCTCTGGGTAGCTACCCAAACATCAAGGTGAGCAGAAAAAGTACTGATTACATTGGATATTGGTGGATGTTGAATATGGAATACTTTCACCCTTGCATTTTTGGCGGAAGCTGTTCACATTTTGGCTGTTTGCATTTCAAACGAGCCAAAACCTTGGCATTCGATTTTTTTGAATACGGTAGAAATTCACATTGAGCAAAATGCCACCATATGCAGTATAATTAGCAAAGACTAATGGTTACTCTTACTAATCAATGTGGCAAACAAGCTCTGTGGTCATCATGGCTATGGTAAACTGAGAATAAGATAAAAAGTATAAGTAAAAAAAATATACAGTGTATATATATATATATATATATATATATATATATATATATACCATGATTTGCCGGAGTCCCAAAGCCTTAGAAATGGCTTTGCCACCCTTTCCAGACTGATAGATGTCAATTTCTTTGTTTCTCATCTGTTCTTGAATTTCTTAAGTTCGCAGCATGACATGTTGCTTTTTTGAGATCTTTTAGCCTACTTCACTTTGTCAAACAGGTCCTAATTAAGTGATTTCTTGATTCAACAGGTCTGGCAGTAACCAGGCCTGGGTGTGGCTTGTGAAATTGGACTCAAAAAATGTGGTTAATCACAGTTAATGCATGATTTAACAAGGGGGGGAGGCAATTACTTTTTCACATAGGGCCAGGTAGGTTTGGATAGCTTTTTCCCCTTAATAAATGAAATCATCATTTAAAAACTGCAATTTCTATTTACTCAGGTTATCTTTGTCCAATACTAAAATTGGTTTGATGATCTGAAGCATTTAAGTGAGAAAAACTAGCAAAAAAATAAGAAATCAGGAAGGGGGCAAATACTTTTTCACGGCACTGTATATATATCTAAAATTGCACTTACTCATAAAATGAACAAAAATCTTTCTTCACTGAATTCCTCCAGAGACATAGATCTATTCCATAGAAGGAACCCTTCAGTCCTGTTTCATTCGAAATAATTGACTAAGTCCTTATCTCATGTAAATTCCGTAAATGTAAGGGAGCACTTCAGGCCGGTTTTGGAAGTTTTTTTTTTTAATGTGCAATCGCGTCATTTTCAGTTGCACAACATTAAGAGAACATGACCAAACTTGCTGTTACGTTAAGTTTTAAATACTTTTCTGATGGTCCAATCAATGTCTTTCAATTACTGTGACAAGTTTGTACTCTCTGGAATTGGATAAAAAACAATGTTAATCAATAGATAATTACTGGGGAAGTTTCACGTGTGCGTAAACTAATTGTCCTTTACGCAGATGAGCCAAATAAAGCAACTGAGTGAGCGGCTAATCAATCACAGTACTTAGGAGGATATAACGGAGCGCTGAATTCATCGATGGAGGAATTTATGCAGATATTCATGGTAGGGAATTACGTGTTTTTGATATGTGATGACCATAATTGATAGAAGAACAACATAGTATCATGTCGAATTTTTGCTTCAGAAAACTGATTTTTCATACCATAACAATGAGTAAAAGGCAGGGATAGACCCTGGACAGCTCGCCAATCCATCGCAGGCGCACACACCATTCACGCACACCCTCATACCTACGGACAATTTAGTCTCTCCAATTAACCTGACATGCATCTCTTTGGACTGTGGGAGAAAACTAGAGCACCTGGGGGAAACCCACGCAAACACAGGGAGAACATGCAAACTCCACACAGCAAGGCCCCAGGCCGGATTCGAACCCATAACCTTCTTTCTAGGAGGCGGCAGTGCTACCTACTGCATGATAAGTTAAGAATGAGGTGATTTAGTGCATTGCTAATACACTCTAGGAATGATTTCCAAAAATGAGGCTTTAGAGTCATTTGAAAAAATGGAATTCAGTAAACAATTATTTCAAACATTAATGGTCATTTGTGACATCATCACGGTCTTGAATTCATTCTGAGAAAAAAAGATAAATGAAATGTTATCTAGGTGAATTAAAATATGTGTCTCTTTCAAAAACAAAAAATTTGCTGATTCCAAACTTTAGAATGGCACTTGATCAACAATAAGTAAATAAAAATGATTGTAAATATACAACAGGCATGTTTTGGCAGGGGGACGCAGTTAACACAAGTAGTTATTAACCTATTTGCGCCGAAGAACTACATTTAGTACAGTAAGAAAACTTGTTAAAGAATTTGTACTGATTGGTCTTGTGTCATGGCATTTTGTATAGCAATACTATGAACAAGTGTTTGTCTGTGCATATTTAATTTTTTTTATATTGCATGAAAGAATCATACTTTCATTTGTGGTTAAAGATGGGCTTGTGGAAATATTAGGAAAAACACTAAAATTGTGTTTAAAACTTACCATCCATACGAGTGGAAAAATTCCCAGTGGATAAAGGTGCATATCTTTGATCTAGAACTACTGAATTAATGAACACCAAATTTGTGATGGTGCTCTACACAGTTTCTGAGACACACGCTTGTTTTATCACTCTAAATTTAGTCTTTGGGAACAAGGGACTACTGCTTTTTCTAAAAATGGTACAACTTGTCTTTAAATAACCTATTAAAGTGAAGGCATTTTATCCCTTTTCAGTCCACCCATTTCAGAGGCTAATATCCTTGTGTTCCATATTAATAAAAGTTGCTCTGAAATATTATGAGGCCAGAACAAGTGGAAATTATTTGCTTGAGTGACCCTCCTCCATTAGTTTCAATGGATATCAGTACGTTTACCGTAATAGTATCTGTTCGGTCGCATAGAACTTACTTTTCAGAGATAACTATTGATTCACATACAAGTTGGATTCTTTCTCTCTCTCTCTCTCTCTCTCTCTCTCTCTCACACACACGCACACACACACAAAAAAGGAGAAATAAAGATGGTCACGCAAACACACATTTCTAATTTACTTTTATGCACAATGAAATCATGGGGAAGAAGAGAAAAGTATTTACAAAGTAACTGTCGTTATGTCTGGCACGGGCATCCTGGAAATGCTTTGAAATCCATTAAAACAAAGAGAGGAGGGTCTTTCAAGCAAGTGATTTTCACTTGGTCAGGACTACTCGTAGTTCACGGCTACTTTTTTAAAATATTTGATTTAACTTTTATTTAACCAGGATAGGTTCCATTGAGATTAAGAATCTTACAAATATATGACATCCACAAAAATAAAGAGCAGTATGAGCCATATATATATATATATATATATATATATATATGAGGGGCCGTGCAAGACATTATTCATTATGGCCCTCTCACATACATACATTCTCCTCTCACATACATACATTCTCCTCTCACATACATATATTCTCCTCTCACATACATACATTCTCCTCTCACATACATACATTTTTTGCTCTCACATACATATATTCTCCTCTCACATACATACATTCTTCTCTCACAGACATACATTCTCCTCTCACATACATTGTACACCTCTCACATACACATGTTTTACTCAAGTAGATGCATTCTCCTTTCACGTACATACATTCTCCTCTCACATACATACATTCTCCTCTCACATACACACATTGTACACCTCTCACATACATATGTTTTACTCAAGTAGATGCATTCTCCTTTCATGTACATACATTCTCCTCTCACACACATACATTCTTCTCTCACACACATACATTCTTCTCTCACATACATACATTCTCCTCTCACATACATACATTCTTCTCTCACATACTTACATTCTCCTCTCACATACATACGCTTTCACTCAAGTAGATGCATTCTCCTTTCACGTACATACTTTCTTCTCTCACATACATACATTCTCCTCTCACATACATACATTGTACACCTCTCACATACATATGTTTTACTCAAGTAGATGCATTCTCCTTTCACGTACATACATTCTCCTCTCACATACATACATTCTTCTCTCACATACATACATTCTTCTCTCACATACATACATTCTCCTCTCACATACATACATTCACACACATACATTCTCCTCTCCTCTGTACACATACATACATATGCTTTCACTCAAGTAGATGCATTCTCCTTTCATGTACATACATTCTCCTCTCACATACATACATTCTTCCTCTCACATACATACATTCTCCTCTCACATACATTCTCCTCTCACATACGCACATTGTACACCTCTCACATACATATTTTTACTCTCACAAACATATGAGCCCCTAAGAACCATACCGGGCCATCCCGCACTTTTGGCGAAATAGAGTTGAGGTAGTCAGCATGTGCAGAAAACTAAGATCTACATTTCCTAAATGAGCCAACCCAATCTACCCACATGGATTGTTCATACAAGCAAACATCCTCTCTGCCACTGTACATATGCACTGCACTGCCTTAGCCATAGTGGACCATCCCACAACTTCCCATAATTCAATGTAAACATGGCGGCTAGGTATCTCACTGATGAGGAACTGCATCCTATCATCGATGATGATGGTGAAGTGTAAGATAATGGAGACCCAGAGTTTGTCCCAAATGAATCAGAAGATGATGGTTCCGCTTCAGAAGGAGGTACCTTTCACTTTAAATGAAACAGAAGGGCATCCAAAACCTGCATAAGAAGTGCATTACGTAATTGTACATATATGAGTTTTTAACATAAGCAGTGTTTCTAGTTCCCAGTTACTCTAGATGACACAGGAGGCTGGCAACTTTAAGTCCCATTTTCTCAAAAGTTGCCCAACATGGGTTGGCCCAGTATGGTTCTTAAGGGCTCATATATTCTCCTTTCACATTCATATTTTTATCTCTAAAGAGAATATGTGCATATGGGAAAAGAATGTATGTATGTGAGAGGAGAATGTTTGTATGTGAGAGAAGAATATATGTATGTGAGAGGAGAATGTATGTTTGTGAAAGGAGAATGTATGTATGTGAGAGGGCCATAATGAATAATGTCTTGCACTGCCCCTCATATATATATATATATATATATATGTAAAATCAGGGGCGGCTCTTGAACTGGCAACTGAGGAGGCTCAAGACAATCCCTTAAAATTAATGATTGATCACGACCTGTTTTCAATCATTCATTTAAATTACCATTACAGAAACTCCGGAAACTCAACATTATCAGGTGTGGCCAGTTTTCATTTATAACGCGTACCGATTACGACTCTGGACTTCTCACGCTTTTCTTTACTCAGCGGTTAGAAGCAATGCATGTGTTTTGTGATCATTTAAATGAAATTAGATCATTTGAAATGTCTTTATGCAATTACATTGCTTCCAACCCCTCCATGCACAAGGACTTCAATTCCGCGCGAGAATCTCTTACATAGCCTATGCGTTGATTGAATAATTGCTAACTACAGCAGAGGAACGGAAATGTGCCACTTAAACTCACACTGAATGCGTGAGAGTTGACAGGTATGCATTATAAATTAAAACTGGCCACACTTGATAATGTTGAGAGTTTTCGGAGTTTCTGTAATGGTAATTTAAATGAATGATTGAAAGCAGGTCATGACCAATCATTAATTTTAGGGGATTGTTTTGAGCCTCCCCAGTTGCCAGTTCACGAGCCGCCACTATATACAACCCCAATTCGGAAATAGTTGGGACAAAGTGTAAATTGTGAATAAAATCAAAACGCAATGACTTTCAAATCACACCAGCCAGTATTTTATTCACAATAGAACAGAGATAACATCGCAAATATTGAAACTGAGAAATTTTACAATTTTATCCACAAAATGAGCTCATTTGAAATTTGATGGCTGCAACAGGTCTCAAAAAAGTTGGGACAGGGGCCTGTTTACCATGGTGTAGCATCCCTTCTTCTTTTGAACACAAAGTGGAGGCGTCTGGGCATTGAGGAGACAAGTTTCTTGAGTTTAGCCATTGGAATTTGATCCCACTCTTGTTAAATACAGGCTTCCAGCTGCTGGAGAGATTTGGGTCTCCTTTGATGGACTTTTCGTTTAATTATGCGCCAAATGTTCTCAATCGGTGAAAGATCAGGACTGCAGGCAGGCCAGTTCAGCACATGAACTCTTCTACTACGAAGCCATGCTGTTGTAATAGCTGCAGTATGTGGTTTTGCATTGTCCTGAAATACACAAGGCCTTTCCTGGAATAGATGTCGTCTGGAGGGGAGGATATGTCGCTCTAAAACCTTTATATACCTTTCAGCATTCATGGTGCTTTTTAAAACATGCAAGTGTCCCACACCATATGCACTAACGCATCCCCATACCATCAGAGATGCTGGCTTTCGAACTGAACGCTGATAACAGGAGGGGTGGTCTTTCTCCTCTTTAGCCCGGAGGACACAACGCCCATGATTTCCAACAAAAATGTCAAATTTGGACTCGTCTGACCACAGGACACTTTGCCACTATGCTACAGTCCATTTTAAATGAGCCTTGGCCCACAGAACACGGCGGTGCTTCATGCTCAACAATGGCTTCCTTTTTGCATGACAGAGTTTTAGGTGGCATCTGTGGATGGCACGGCGGACTGTGTTTACAGACAGTGGTTTCTTGAAGTATTCCTGGGCCCATTTAGTAATGTCAATGACAGAATCATGCTGGTGAGTGATGCAGTGGCGTCTGAGGGCCCGAAGATCACGGGCATCCAGTACAGGTCTTCGGCCTTGTCCCTTACGCACAGAGATTTTTCCAGTTTCTCTGAATCTGTTGATGATGTTATGCACTGTCGATGATGAGACCTTCAAAGCCTTTGCAACTTGATGTTGAGGAACGTTGTTTTTAAAGTATTCCACAATTTTTTTACGCAAGCCTTCACTGGTTGGAAAGCCTCTGGCCATCTTTACTTCTGAGAGACTCAGCCTCTCTAAGACATCCCTTTTCTAGCAGATCATGTTACACACCTGATGCCAGTTAACTTAATTACTTGCTAAATGTTCTTTCAGCTGATTCTCTTACATATTAATTGCTTTTTCAGCCCATTTTTGCCTGTGTCCCAACTTTTCTGAGACCTGTTGCAGCCAGAAAATTTGAAATTTCATTTCAAATTTTGTGGATAAAAATGTAAAATGTCTCAGTTTCAACATTGGAAATGTTAGCTATGTTCAATTGTAAATAACATATTGGCTCATGTGATCTGAAAGTCATTGCATTTTGATTTTATTCACAATTTACACTTCGTCCCAAATATTTCCGAATTGGGGTTGTATATATATACTTTTCTGGAAACAAAGTTTTGAACATGTGGTTACAGTGTCCATTTTAAAGGGTGCAAAGATGATCGCTTCATGCACATATTTTGTTATTGAAAAGAACATATGACTCATTCAGTTTCAATTGTTTATATATATATATATTCTTATTACTGGCATAACTTAAACATGTTATGGATCTGAAATGATTTTGAGCTGAAAATTTAAACAATCCCTTCATTTCAGTTGGTTATTTTCAGACATTTGGTACCATTTGTAGAAAAATAAAAACAGTGCTGCCCAAATACTTAATTTAGTACAAAAACACACTTTTCAGCCCTATGGTTCGACCAATTTCAAAACATTTTTCTGATTTGTGCATTGGCAAGCTCAGAAACATTATGCACCAGAGGAAATTTAAAAATTCTCTTACAGGCACAAATAAGTTTAGGTGTAACCTGAATAGCACATTACCCAAGGTCGCCAGTTTTGGATCATCACAGTGTGATGTGGCACTCAAGTCAAAAACCATGAGTTATTCAAATCCTTTTCACCGAGTTACAATAAAATTAATACTGTTAGTTCTCAGGCGAAGCTAAAATATGATAAAAGTCTGCTCTTTGCATCTCATTGTCTTTCTGTCACACAGTTCTCGCAGATGAGAGATGAAATGTTCAAGTCTAATGTGGTTTGCTCCTTCATCATACTCCTCTTCCTCACAATTGTGCAGGCCCTCATTCCAGCCCCTCAGTGAGTATGCCTTTAAAATCAGTAGCACAAGACTGATGATTTAATGGGAGACATTTTTACAGTCATAGTCAAACGACCATAACATTGACAACCGTGCCATGGTCAAAATCATTAAGATCACATTTTTCCCCTTTCTGGTGTTTGAAGTGCTATATCAGGATGACCTATATCAGGATGATCTTATGCATTGCTGTCATTTGATAGGCTGATGGGATAATTGGTTGAACAAGCAAGTGAACAAGTGTTCCCATTCCCAATAAAGTGATGCCGAAGCGTATGCATAAAATTGAGAGCACAATTTCCCCATCAGTCAGAGATTGTAATCAGTAATCAGTTCCCACCCCCACAATGACAGTCCCTAGTGCTTTTGCAGAAATGCATCAGCCAACATTGAATGCTGCCCAAAAACGGTATCATGAATTTATAATCAAGTCACAGATAATGTGCAGAGGAATGTAGACACACTAACAAGTGCCAAAGCCTTTTTACAACTCTATTACTCATGCTCAGCTATCAGCAACGGTGTAATTAATCACATTGTGTATTATGAACATCATAATTGCAGTGCCGGCGTAGTCCACTAGATATCTCTTAAGTGGACTATACAGGTTGTACAATCATTATGGTCATAAATGTGATAAATTTGGGGATTTAATGCTCTTAACAAAACAACCATAATCATTCTCAATAGCTGTGTTTCCATCCACCTATTTTAATGCGCATTTTGATTTTGCGCTTAAAAAAACCTGAGTGGAAACGGCCAAAATGCGCATCAACTCGAAATATTGCATCAATTTTTTTTGCGCAAGGAGGGGGTGGAAAATTTTCCAAATCGATAAAAATAAATGCGCTTTAGTGCAGTGGAAACGGGTTAGCAAACAAGTTATGCGAATAAATGATGACGTTTAGTATCTATGTCATTTTTGCTTGCCTACGTTGGCAAGCTAGCTAGCAAGTTTGCTACCCCGCAACATTGGTGTGCTAGCTATAACGTTAGAGTTCATTATCACTTTAGCTGGCTAGCTAGTGGTTAATCCAGTAGAAGCGAACTGTAACCTTACACTACTGTGCTAGCTGTAACATTAAAGACTTCGTAACCACTAGCTTAAGTGATTACTTTCATTCGTTTTCACCACCAGCTTTCCCGTTTGTTCTCCTTTTCGTTCGTTGCGCTTACTGACGTCCTAGCGTGCGCCGTCTTCTTCTGCAGAAGCAATGGCAATTGAATAGAGAATTGGCGCCACCTAACGGCACCTACGGCTTATCCAGAGAAACAAAAGCATATAACTGAAGTGGATGGAAACGTGCACAAATGCGCTTTTCCTTTTGCCGCATTAACGAAAATTCGCTTAAGATTTGCGATACAAGTTGGATGGAAACACAGCTAATGAGAACAATCTATTAGGTGTGGAGAAATTAACTTGATGATGGTGCAGTCATGCCCCATTTCCGATACTTTATGGGATAGTTGGGTGGCCGAGTCGCTTCCGGTCACGCAGAGCTGCAGAAAGTCACTTTAGCATGCATGGTTACGGATACTTGGCCGTAGGATAGCGAGCGTATAAGCCATATTAAGAAGCTCTCAGCTGGGGCACGGTCATTTTCTCGAAGTTTCGAGAAGGGCCTTCCATGGCGATATTCAGGTGATTGCAGTGGCGTAAGCTCTTCGCAACGAGCCCCAGTGCAAGCGATTATGACGGACCCTCATGCTTACTAAGAATCCCTGCTTTTAATGATTTTACAGTATTTTGAGTAAATTTATTCAAGGTCACTTTCCTAAACATGCAATAATAGGAAGAGAGAGGGAGAGCGAGAGGGAGGAGCTGTCTATTTCACTGTGGTGGTGAAATGACGATTTAACAAACGGCATTTTTTGCAGTGACAGTACCTCACTAGTGCATTCTTATTTGAAATAAAGGCAGGACCGGATCGTTACTTGAAAAAGCAAACGAACGAAAGCTGCAATATTTAATAATATTTAAATATATTTAAAACAATGCCACCATGTCCCCTAAATTGCCCAGCTAAACACCGTCTGCATAAACCCCATAAAAAGATCAATTTACTGCGTTCGAACAGCCTGATTTCTGCTCTCTATCTTACATGTAAATATCGACTCTGGACTAAAGCAAAAGTCAATGGCAGGCCTACTCACCAAATTGTATGGCATTCGTTGAGCATTTAAATGCGTAAAATCCTTGACAATATCTGTGATATTCAACTCAACACTATTGTCTTGAAATGTATACAACAGCCAAACGTTATAGTTATTTAGGTCAAACATTAGCTTAGCCTGTAACTAGCTTGATCTGTTACCTGCTGGCTGCTTTGCTGCTTAAGGAGGGGGGGTCGTCCGTGGGCTGGTAACTGCTTATAAGAAAGCCAAATGGACTTAGTTTTGGTTGCCTTGCTACCTTCTCTTCCTGTTCTTTCTTTTCTTTTCTTTTTTAACTACCCTTTTTATGTTTAAATGGCGTGACTGCTCCTGAGTCTGCAGATTTGATAGTGAGTCTGATTTTCAGATTTTGTGCTTGAACTATCAGATGTTACAGGTTAACATATGATCAAATCAAATAGAGAATTGACATACATTGGACAGCACATTACCCAGCAATCAACTTGACACATACCCCTTTTCCATCAAAAAGAACCTGGTGCTTGTGCCGTGCTGGTGCTAGTGCCAGTGCTTAGTTGGTTCAACCCACGCACCTCCTAAGAACCTGTTTGGTTTTCCATCGCCGAGGCGCCAAATCAGAGCCACGCGATCACGTCACTGTAATTTAAGACTAGCAGATCAGGAGAAAATGAACGTTGTTCAAGATCTGCGTCTCTCTCAGCAGCGCTCACGTAACATCTGGCAATACAGAAATTACAGTATGGACTACGGGAAACCATGAATAAAAATGTAAAACTGAAATAATGCTTGTGTTTCTATGCACAGTAATATTATTATTGTCATTTCGGTTTTATCGTTTCTAGAGGGAGAAAAAGGAATAGGGGAGACCGGGGTTACCTCGTCATGATTTTGTATTTGGCTCCATAACTCTTTGTTGCTAAAACTTAGAGAAATACCTTTATGGTATATGTGTAGTGCAGAATGTTGCCTACAAAACTTGCATTGATACAATCTCAATATAACATATATTTACGTCACAATATTCAATTTTCAATATGTCACAAACATGCCGAAGTAACCCCATACCGGGGGTTACTTCGTCAGATGGGTGGGGTAAAATTGTCCTAGTTGGCAATCAGCTGAAGCTGAAAAAGATAGTCCAATATTCTCATAACAGAAATGGTGAGAACTGTTTTATTTTTACAACGAACCAACACAAGCTATGATTTATGCATAATCGCCATCAGAGTTGCAGTTATGACATATGTAGGCGAGCCCACTGACATTTGCACAGTCCTCATGTGCCCACCCTAAGAAGCACTGGACCCACTCCTCTCCACCTTTGGATGTTGAGTAAGGACCAAGGCACCAAAGAGGAGCAGCAAACATTCCCACTGACAAAGGAATAGAATGAAATGCAGAGGCCCCAGGGCTGGCACCTGCCAACCCTAAATACTCTGCCAACACCTCCACTTTCGTGGGCCCCACCTGTGGCCCATTAAGGTGGAGGTGAAAGAATGAGAAAGGGGAGGGGCTGCAAGGAGCAAACCCTTCCACATTCATGCTTGTGTCCTCCAAACAAAGGCCCTAATAGGTCCTCTATCATAAACATAAAATAAGTGCAAATATTAGAATTATTAAGACACTATAGGTGTCTGAAAAACAATAAATCGGCTCCTATATTTGACTTTGGAATATTTTAATATAGGCCTAACACAGGACCTACAAACAGGGCAACCTCAGCACCCTGACAAACTAACCCCATGCTGCTTGGCCAGTGTAGCCTCGTGCTCCCATTTTGGAAATCAGGCCGCATCTCTCATCTCATGATCGCAGCAAGCCTTTATCTTATGTGTTGTTAATAACTGTAGTTACATACGTTTATGAAACAGTAAAAACACTGTGGAAATCTTTGTCTTCAAAGAAGCTAGACGCATATCTTTCAGAAACTTAAAGTTTACAATTTGGGTCAAAATTCAGTTATACAGGCAGAAAACACTTACATGACACTACAAGTCCTCCTTCTTTCCAAGAGATGACGTCGCTGGGATGTCATATAATTTGAACATTTTCGTTTTCCTGTCAGTGCGTTTGCAATGAAAAAAAACTGGGGTGACAAACCTAAGCCCATGGCCGAAGTAACCCCGGTCTCCCCTACTCGAAAAATTCGAACTTTTATGACTTTCGGACACGGAGTATTTTAGGATCTCTGTCCGACAGTCGCTAAATTCGTCATAAATGCGCAAAGTCCCGCGCCAATGTCGACTCACTTTGTTGAGCAGAGCTTAAACAGAAACATTGATTGAAATTCTCGGTACTCATCTTGAAGAACTGTGCCCTCTTATCAAAACGTTCACATTTAATATCTAAAAGATTCAGTAGATTTGAAGAAATTAAGAACAATAATCGACTGTCAGACACGGAGTTATATTGAAACTATCCGACTGTCGAACACGGAGATATATTAAAACCCTGTCCGACTTTTGTACACGTAGACACTGCGTACATCGCAAGTCAATGCAAAGACGCAAATACACGCATGTATTCGCGTCTTTGCCTTGACTTTGACTGTAATCAGTCGTGCGAAAAATTCGGCGTCCAGTGTTCTAGCGGCTTTACTGAGCATAGAACGCAAGCATTATTTATATACGCACTGCCTGATGCCGAGGCAGTTTGTGGTTGGCTGAGAAAGATGTGAAGTCATTAGTTTGCATCACTGATTCAGCTGCGTTGATTAAGCCAGGTCGAGTTTCCATTAGGCGTGCGAACCGCCTTTAATCTGACATCAGGACAATCGATATAGATACAATAATTTATGTCCTGATTCAGATAGTTACATTAAATAGTGGTTGCTGTAATCATTTATTGCATTGAAATGTGCCTGACATTCTGGAAAGCAGCCTGTGAGGTTTCGGTGATGTGTGCGCACTGTGCGCCGGTCAGACAAATTACCACTGCACAGAAAGTAAACCAGGTTGGAGCTGGCGAACTCTCTGCGCAATTTCGGCGGAGCCTTGATCCACGAAATTGTCACTGCGTCATGATGAATATGTGACACCTCCCCCTACTACGCCGCCACACCCATCTCGGCACACATCCGTCTACCAAATTGCCAAAGTGGCTGCGCACGGTGTTGCACCGCACGAAATTACCACTGCGCGGGCTGCACCGGACGAAATTACCACTGCATGGGCTACGCCACGCTGCGCCACCCTGCACTGCACCAAGAAATTAGAGCCCCAAGTGTAACATTGGTTAAATCAGTATGGCTTAGCGCTGTAGCGCGCCAGCTAAGTACCACTTTCATAATGAAGTTATTAGGGGTGCTCGGATCAGGGTTTTTGGGGCCGATTGCCGATCACTGAAATCAGTATCGCTGATACCGATACCAATCACACAGCATCTATTTGAAATTGAAGCTTGCTTTTTATAGTATAGCATAAATTATTAATTTATTTATTCAAGTTATTCTTAACACTGTATATTCAGCATGATTTAATGAAGAGATTATAGAGTGAAGTGTCTTAGCATTATTGATGCTGCAATGTGGTCACCTGTCCAGCAGGTGGTTAGTTACTGCCACTTCCTGTATAAATATAGGCCTTCCTGTAGATCCAGGGGGGAAGCGTTGGTAGTCTTGTCATGGTGGACTCTGTTTTTTTGCTGTGAGATTCCAAGTAAATGGATCTTTGCAATCCTTGACTCTGGTCTCAGCTTTTATCAAGACATTACATAGAGTATCATGAATTGACAGCTCTTTTTTTTTTTACATGTAACAGACAGCTGACCAAATGAAGAGCAGGGCAAGAAACAAAAAACTGTAACCTAACTATAACCTATAACTATAGCATCTTGTAGTACCTCTTTATCTGTAGGGCATCTATTATTTTTTTTTAATGAAACATGGGTGCGTTGCTTGCAACAGACTGCACTTGCAATGAGCCAACGAAACCTGGAGCAGGTGATGAACCTCCTTTGCTGGAGGAGAAAGGAAATAACGGATGCGCTTGTGATTGCGATAGACATGCAGCCAGTGAATACTGTGCAGGGTGAAGGTTTTATACAATTTATGAACAAGTAAGAGCCGGGGTACTCAATTCCAAATCGCGAAAAAAAAAAATAATTGAAGGGCTAATCAAGAATACACAGCAGTGAGAGAAATTCTCTTTGATATTATTAAAAACTCTGTTATAGGCTTCACTTTAGACATTTGGACAACCCAACAAATCAAAGTTTATATGACTGTACCAGCCCATCTGATTACAGAAGACTGAGAACATAGCAATAATGTGCGTGAAACAGCTAAAATGACAATGTCACACCGCGGCAAATTTAACACATTAACTAGGAGTTCGCTGATGCTTTCCAGATACCGGAGTCTTAAAAAGTCACTGAAGTTCATGACCGTACAGCCAACATGTTCGTCGGCCTCTATTTCTTAGTTTTTGTCATTGTTCAATTGCTTATAGCTAAGCCTCTGAGGAGGGTGCATTATTGAAGTGCATTTGCCGCATGTGCTGGGGGGGTTATTCGATGCTTCATTCGAATATCTCTGTCAAAAAAAGCAGCCCTAGCATTAATTGTCTCACGCGTTTTGCATCGTACCATCAGCTCTTTTTGTCGGCCAAAATGACAACTCCAATTAATTCCGATAGTACGCAAATCGGTCAATGCCGATCGGGTCGCCGATTGATCGAGCACCCCAGAAGTTATCATTACTGAGCTAGCTAGCCAGCATGCACTGAGTAGCTACCTTTCCATAACCAGTATGTAGGCCTAACATTAGTTTGTTCGCCAGCTAGCTACTCAGTTGACTGTGACTCTAAAAACCATAACTAGTTCAACCACAATTGTCAGTGACACATGGACAGAGGGAGTATCACAGTGATGGAGTCAGCTCAGCACTAACTTCATGGAAACTAGCATCAAGGTGTTAACGGGAATTACGTTTGTTTTCTATTAAATTAAGGGATTCAATTATGCTCGCTTACACACGCAGATAACGAAAAAAATTACTCAACTCGTTTCATAACTTTCATATGACACACCCACTCGTGTAACATCGTCTATATCTTTAGGCTGATCCAGACAATTCTTCAATTTAAAGATTAGCAAATACATCCCCGAGCATTAGATACCCTGTCGTTGGCTGATACAAGTGGGGGTTGTGCTGTCATCTGCAGCTTTTGGACTCCCAGTTTCTTCAACATCAGGTGTAATCCGTACGTGGAAGGCAGTTTTCTGGCCACACTTGCTCCCAGGAGCACATAAGTTGTCTGTTTCATTTTAACATTGTCCACATGCTTCTTTTTTTGGCAGTGCTCCTCCAATGTTTTTGCTCCACGAGTAGCATAAGTTATCAGGACCAAGCACAACGTTCACAGGGCTTTTCCCTAAACCTTCCATAAAAACTTGCCAAATGATGACCCTGTACTATTCACTGTGCCCTCTCGTTCCATCCAGGCCCATTTGACATTGTTCTTAGCATCTTTGTCGATCTCGCTAACACAATCTTCATCTTTTCGTTCTATTGTTTTAGCCCTGTTTCAGGCCGAAATCTTTTCATGAACGATGTTACTTCTTTGCACATGGCCGCGCTTAGATGACATCGTGGTAGATGACTGTTGGCCTCTTTTGCGGTGATTTTCGGTGCCACATTGAACACTTGTGCCCCATGCAAAAGAGCTCCTTTACCTTGCCAGTAACAGGCAAGCCCCGGTGATGCAAGTCTTGCTGCAGTTTATCTCTTTTCCAGAGATATATTGCTGTTAGACTGGTTTGGTGCTGTGGTGTAAGGACCAGCGTGTGAGTTTGTTTATGTGCCTTGATCTTAGACACTCTACTGACATGCGCACTCAGAACCCTGAGGTTGCTTATTTGGACGCGTGTGAAAACCGACGTTGGGGTCAATCTTAGGTCAAGATTCAGGCATGTGCAGCTGGATGTTGATAGTGCTTTGCTTACCTTCAAATCAGAATTTTCCCCTGGGTGTAAATAGGCGCAAAAAAGATCTATTTTTTGATCGCGATCCAAATTTCGCAAAATTCATGTGAGAAGAAAATAGGAAATAGGAGCTGAAGCGCATGGCACAAGTGAATTTGGCATATCCAAATCCATTTTTGCTAGTTTAAGTGCGGGTTATTTGGAACAAAGCAAGGCGCATGGTTCAAAAGGATTGTACTTTATCACTTAATTAGTCGGAGGCATGTTTTGGGTGTAAAATGAGATAAACCAGAGTGTCATCTCCCATTCCCTTTAAAAGCCAGGTGGGCTTGCTCCTTGACGAATAACTATTATTAGGGTGGAGTAGCAAGAAAAAAAAGGTACCCTGCAGAGGAACCGAGTCTGCTCGTGAGCAAAGTGAAAGTGTGTTCGCAAAGTAATGCTGAAAGTATGGAAACCTGATTACTGTGATTTTCATAAATGTAATAAAAATATTTTTACAATATCTTTTAAAATTGTTTTAATCATATCCAGATCATTATTGCAAATCCACGGGCCACATGTGAACTTTACATTTACTTTAATGATTAGATTTTAACTTGTGCATAAAACAAGAAAATGAAAAAATAAGATTTTAATACATGGTCGCTGCTTATTAAAGAAAAATGATTACATGCTGGTCCCCACCAGCTGAGAGCAAATAAAATGAGTGGGAAAACCCGTCAGCAAGAAAGAAATGAAAATAACATTATTTTCATAACACATAACCTCTTGAAGAATGTCCGACAGGAGTTCAAAGAACTTGCTTCTGCATGGCTGACGACTGAAACTTAAGTAGGACGAACAGAAGAAATTCGGTTTAGCTTCCTAAAGCCCAACGTCCCCCTAGCGGTAACGCCGGCATTACAGGATTTTCAAATGACGTGCTGTGAGCCTCTGACCCTTAAATGCATAATTGCTTTCAAGCTGTTCCTGTTAAAACCCTAGTCACACTAGAGGTGGAAGGAGCCGGAATGCCGTTGGAATGAAAATTCTTTGTCTATTCCTGAATATTCGAAGTGCGTTCTAAAAAGTCTGACTGCATTCTGAGTGCATTCCAAATATTCGGGCACGTTCTTGTGGCTGGCCCGAATGTTTTGCTCATGCTCAAAACTTTCCAGGTGCTTTCGAAGTGGAGAAATATCGAACAGCATTCGAAGTGTATTCTAACTGCGCTCTGACTGCATTATAAATATTCTTACGGCATTCCAACAGCATTAAAAACATTCTGATTGCATTCGAGGGAGAATCGAAACGGCAAGCCACGTCAAATCCTGCCAGAATGCGCCTCGAATGAGCCAGAATGCACCTCGAATGCATCTCAATTGCTGCCGGAATCTATTTCGATATTAAAACAATTCACCTTAAAAATAATCCCTTATAAATAATGATTGGTCATGACCTGTTTTCAATCGTTCATTTAATTACCATTACAGAAACTCTGAAAACTCGCAACATTATCAGGTGTGGCCAGTTTTCCTTAATAACGCATACCTGTTAACTCTCACGCATTCGGCGTTAGTTTTAGTGGCATATTTACATTCCCCTGTTGTAGTCAGCAATTACTGAATCAACGCATATGGGACACTCGTGTTACATTCTAAGTACATTCTGAGTATTCGAGCTGCATTCTGTTTGAATTCTTGGACGTTCCAACCATATTCGGCGGCCAATCCGGGAGCGTTCTGACTGCATTCGGGGTGAATTCGTGCAGCATTCGAGGCACCTTCCAACCAGACTTCGGGTGGTGTTCAGGCAGCAATTGAACCACACTTGTACGGCATTCCAAGTGTATTCTAAATATTCTGACTGCATTCTAACAGCATTCTACATATTCCTACTGCGTTCCACCTACATTCAAGCTGCATTCGAGAGCTAATACACCCAGAATGTGCAAGAATCATTTGAGGCGGGTTCGAAGTGCATTCTAAAGGTCCCTTGATTAATTATCACTCAATTTATTCACTGAAAAATCAACACCAATATGCAAACCTGCGATTATTAAGAAAGTATTAAGAAATAACAGATCACTGAAGGGCTACGTTTACAACATCCTTAACCCTTTGATGCATAGAGTACATACAAATACCCTGGACCATTTGTTGGGATTTGGGGGGGGGGCTTGGGGCGCAAGTGGGTGGTCTGTCTGTCCATTATTTTGGACATTATGCTTGTGGGATGCACGCTGCCATCCAGTATTTTGGACATTATGCAAGCGGAGTGACAGAAATAATGTCAAGTTGAAGAAACCCGGTCATTGATATGCATGATGATCTATCTGTATTCTGGACATTGCTTATTTGAGCTATTTACCCGGCATGCATAATGTCCAATATTTTTGATAGAGCATAGACTCAGATGTATTCCAACAAATAGACATGCATTACATAGGTTATGTGTTTTCAGTTTGTGCTATATAATGTATTTCCATCCCCCAACAGAAAAAAAGTCTGATCAAAACTTCAACAATATATGACTATTTTTGACTTTCGTCAACTTACCTCTTACTTGTGGATGCAGCCATTGTGATTGTTTATGGTAAATAATGAGATTAATCAGAGAGGCACCTATTGAGGAAATTATTATCTGGAAATGTCCAGTAAAATGTACATTTTGTGTTTTCAGGGTATCTATCTATCTAGCCTTGAGAAAATAAACCCCACTTAACTATAAATATTGGAAAACATGCAACAAAGGGATAATAGTGATATTGTATGAGTGAAAAAAAAAATAATATTAAAAATAATTGATTAACCCAGTGCTTTAAGAAAGAATGAGTTCCCCGCATTCTGCTTATACTCCCATAACATATGGGAGTATCATATGGGAGTATAAGCAGAGTGCGGGCATCTCATTCTTTCTTATTGTATCCAGCCCTTTTGCCCTGCACCTCACCGGTGGGGATGTGCACACTACCACCACTGCTCTACGTTAACCCAGTGCTTTCCCTGAATTCCACCTCCCATTCTCGGATTTTTTCTGCGGGGCAACTTAATTTTTTTTTAAAGATTGCACTCAATCGTAACGTTTTTAGCGTTCAAAAGAATAGGTTGAATTTGCAGGGAGGCATAGTTGCACAATGGTTGCCGCACGAAGTGAAAATAATTTATTTATTAAATTACCACGGCTTCTTACGTTGAAGCGTTGGTAATTAAATAATTTAGTAAATTGGTTATTCCTGCATCATGAAAGTGTGATGCATGGTATGCATTTAAAATCACTAATATGCATCCCATGAATCAAACTTTCAAAGTAGCAAAGTCATTCTTGAGGTCTTTACAGTCCAGGTTCTGGGAAAGTTGTAGGAAGCCTACAATATGACATTGTATGAATGGCAATAATCAAATTAAACCAAATCTAAACCTTATCTAAATACCATCTTCAGCAGCATTTACTACATAACATTCTACTTCAAGATGGTATTTCAAGAAATTTCAGTTAATGACCGTCCAATGCAATGTCATATTGTAGCCTTCCTCATTGACACAAAGCTGTATGTCTTATCGTTAATGGCAACGCAGTTTATTGGAAGCCCATTTGCTCAGTATATTAATTCAATTTATTGCCCGATTCTTACTCAGAAATAGGTTGAGTGTTAACCTGCATTTTGTCAGCAAAACCACATTTTTTACAAATATTATCTTCAGCATATCAAGCTGATTGGACTCATTTGCAGAAAAAAATACATACCACTTTCTGAGCTGCAGGATTTTATAAGCTTCGTATGACATTGACATTTGAGGAGTCCATTTTCAAAACCTGCTAAGTCAAGTTTTGAAAATAAATGAGTTATCTCCCTTAGCCTCTCTTTCCAGCACCTGTGCATGTCCCACTGATAGCTCCACTTTCAAAAACTGCTGTATCATATTATAAATTGTCATGGAAAAAGCGAAACTCTGTCAAAACCCACCAAGTCAAGGAGGAAAACTGTCAAATTCTGCTAAGTCAGCAGCCAATGTGGAAACGTGATTCCATTTTCATTCACTAGAAGGAACCATCACAGTCAAGCTTCTATAGCCTGTTAAGCTTTTGCTTTCTCTAACTCAAACTGGTTTGGGCAGTTCAGAAATCTGTGATGATAGTGATACCATATAAGGGGGATTTGAACCCATGGACTCAGGTTTATGTTGTCATTGTCATAGCAGCTATTCAACCATTGTGCTGTCTGTAGCATTGAGTTGCATGTAGAGTGGGTCCTGAGTCAAATACCTTCACCTATGGGGCAGCAGGGCTGGTTTAAACACTGTCAAAACCTGCTAAATTTCCACTCCACTTTCAAAACCTGCTAAGTTAAAACTTTGTGTTGCAAAATCAAAGTGTTTTTTTTTTTTTTAATAATGAATTGCCTCATGGATTATGTCTGTAAGGATAATAGTTTCCGTATAGTGAAAATTGGTATCTACGGCAGATAATTTCTATGCCTACCAAAAAATCAGATTTTTCTAAAAAATGGACCAACTTGACTCTTTGCAAGTGGACTCCTCATTTTATGTTACCATTAATGTGGATCGGAAAATGCTTGATAATTATTGCGATGAACTATAATGCAAGCTAACAGGAAATGGATATGGATTGATCCTCACACCTGAACAAATTAATGCTTAGTTGGTAACTGGGAACCCTAAATGGGAACGGGTTTGGAGATGAAATGTGCTTTAAGGTGAGGTGAGAGCACTGCCATAAACCCACAGATGGCATCTCCGGAGTGGAACAGGTTAATCATAGACAGTGACAAAAATGTCATCCATTGCTTTGTTGTTACTTATAGCTAACTGCCGCTTTTTAAGGCTGTTTTATTTGTCAGCCAAACTAAATAATATTAAAGACATTTCAAATGGAATGCAGATTTTTGTATTTGATAATAGAAGTGAGACATATGAGTTGCTGGTATGGCATTAGTGGATCAGGTCGGATTCATAATTGTATCTCCCCAACAACAATAGTCGGGAGATACTATGGTTTAGTTCCAGGTCCTCGGCCGCCGCCGCTGCCACCACTGCAGAGATTTTATGTTCCGGGCTCTGGAAGCCACAATTATTACAGGAATGTTTTCAAATTTTACACAGATAAAGATATATATATATAGATATATATATATGACAATGCTCAAGACCGATTTTCGTCAATTTTGGACGTCCAGTATGGCTGCCGGCGGCCATTTTGTCCGAAATTTTATATGTTCCGGGCTCTGGAAGCAACAATTATTACAGGAATGTTTTCAAATTTTACATAGGCGAAGATAGATATATATATATATATATATATATATGACAATGCTCAAGACCGATTTTCGTCAATTTCGGACATCCAATATGGCTGCCGCCGGCCATTTTGTCTGAAATTCTTTATGTTCCGGACTCTGGAAGCCACAATTATTATAGGAATGTTTTCAAATTTTACACAGGCAAAGATATATATATGACAATGCTCAAGACCGATTTTCGTCAATTTTGGACTTCCAATATGGCTGCCGGCGGCCATTTTGTCTGAAATTTTTTATGTTCGGGGCTCTGGAAGCCACAATTATTACAGGAATGTTTTTCAATTTTACACAGGCGAAGATATATATATATGACAATGCTCAAGACTGATTTTCGTCAATTTCGGACGTCCAGTATGGCTGCCAGCGGCCATTTTGTCTGAATTTTTTTATGCTCCGGACTCTGGAAGCCACAATTATTATAGGAATGTTTTCAAATTTTACACACTGACAGTTCTGACAGTTCGCTTTAGATCTGGTTTTTAGCGGGCAATTGCACAATCGCTTCCCTCTATCTCAACACACCATTAACGCGCCCGTTCACACTTCATTTTTAGACCAATATGCCCATGGATGCCCAGTTTGGCGCAAGTACATTTGCTATTAATGCAAAATGGGCGCTGGATGGGATCATGGCGACTGCGCCGGTCATAAACCCGCAAACGCACTAGCTTCACGCTTGCCGTCCCTCTGCGCCGAGTGTTAGATAGAGCCCACGCCCAGTATCTGAAATAATACCAATTAGCCTAAGAATATACTGAAAATGATGCATGGAATGAAGAGAAAAATGACAAAAGTAGATCTCAAACCCTGAAAAGTCTCATCATGACCAATAGAACAAAGGGTCCTGTCAGGATCTGTTGAATTTAAACGAATATAATTTTGCACAAAAAAGTCCCAATATATCAAGCAAATTTTTTCTTTGCGTGTGCCTGCAGAATAGTAACAGCTTGACATAAAGCTGTACTAAAATCAGTATTTGGCAAGCTAGTTTTTGTCATCCACCTATGAAATTTGGATTAGTTTCAAAACAGCAGGAATTAAAAAGTTCAAAAATGACTGTTTTACAGGTGTGAGCTGACCAACACAAACATTGACTGAGAGCGCTAAGTGTAATGAAACTTTCAAATAATATGTTATTGTGCTACCTAGGTGCTTGGTAAAGTAGTATGGCATGTAGTATGGTAAACTGTGAGCAGATGCTGCAGAGTACTGTTTCGGGCTCCTGGTACATTGAATATAAGGGGATTCTGTTCCTCCCCAATGCCAGGATGCGTCCCATGGTGGTTCAGTTTGTCCTCTTCTTGCTGGCGTATGCTGTGTTGCTGCTGGTCACTCTGGCAGAGGAGTTCAAGTGCTCGCCTCATGCTGTGCAGCAGCTCTGCTGCTGGATCCAGGAGACCAAGATCATCCGGAACCTTCTCACCCTAACTGCCATTGGTCTTAACTTTGGCATGGCATCCTCTGATGTGGTGAGCCTTCATCCTTCCAGCCTGGAAAATTCTCATATTATTCACAATGACTGATTTGTCCATTCTATAGATGGTTGCTTTTGGCGCATGAACCCTCTAGTTCATGCTTCTAAAGCAACCGTCCCGTAGTTTGCCTCCTCAGCTGAAACAAAGCCCAACTACATAATTCAACGGCTAAAAATCTGCATACTGCTTATTAGGTCATTGAGATGTGTCATATTACAATTGAAATAAAATTTTGTAGGATCCTAGTTTTCCTGCTGTGGGATGATTACCGCAGGTCAAGAGCAACAAGGGAAAACTAAAAAACTTGTATGAAATGTTTGAGTTGTGGAACTTTTACATTTCATGTTTTTAGAGAAGAGTCAACTGTCCATGAAATTCATGAAAAGAATTCATTCAGGCCTACCAAAGAAAATGGCCAAGCTGTTACAAAAGTTTGTCAGATGTCTAGCTTTTTCAAATTACCAGCAACACAAAATCTAAAACATGCCACATTTCCACAAAACTTCGCACCACAACACTTTGCAGTCGATACATTTTGACTAGAACCGAACTCATAAAATCGCACGTCCAGCAACAAACCCAGAGACGAACCAACTGCGCATGCGCACTCTCCTGTGGTAAGGATGTTTTATGTTCTTTCTCAGAAATACAGATTCAATACAATATACAAATACAGTACAGTCGCCGTTAAAACCGAAGAGACGGCGTTAGTTAACGCCCAGTTACCTCGGACATTTCGCCCTTCAAACCCATTTCTAACCACGATCTAACGCGCGATAAAGCGGTACTTCACACTGCTGAGCCGTATCACAGGACAATTTACCGCCAGGAATAACCACATGTGGCTCCGCGGAACTGAATGTAGTAACGCGTGTAAGTTATAGAATAGAGGGCATTTTGACTGTAAGAATTACGTTTGTGTTTGCCGTTATGTATTTTAACATCTTTGTATTTTCTCTTGCAGTGAAAGTGGAAGTGAGAGCTTATGCGACCTCTGGAAAGCGCGTGGCTGATCATTTCCTCTGTTTAAAAAGCCTAGCATGAACAAGAAAAAAAATATTATGATAAATTCGACAGTGTAATA
The DNA here is from genome assembly GCA_029692085.1 of Gymnothorax javanicus. Classification (NCBI taxonomy): domain Eukaryota; kingdom Metazoa; phylum Chordata; class Actinopteri; order Anguilliformes; family Muraenidae; genus Gymnothorax; species Gymnothorax javanicus. The sequence continues at coordinate 78,778,323 of CM056198.1, forward strand.
TAAGCAATTGTATTCTTGATGGAATTTTTTTTTTTTTGGTATTTTAAATATATGTCTTTTTATTGCAGAAACTGTGATTCTGAGAGTTTGTGGGTAGACCTTCGGCAAAGTGTGCCGCAATTGATTTATTGGTTTTGAAAAGCCAACCGCAATATAAATAAACAAATTGGAAATATACAACTTAATAGCCTGTGAGCTTATGCTCACGTTATCCTCCGAAATTAAGCTATGCGTTTTCGGATCTGCAGAGGTGTGAGGTTGTCTCTCGCCAAGGAGTCAATCTTCGTCCTAAACTGTGGGGAAATGCGTCGTATCGTGATAGGTTCCATAGTTGTCAATGTGATATGTCAGTTTATGGTTGGGCATTTTATAGAAAATTTCTGCCACGCGCTGAGCAGGTCATTAATTCTTTTATAGGCTACAATGAGCTTAAAGGGATTATTAGGGTGACAATGAGTAATAAATAGAGATGACGCGAACTGAGCTGTATTGAATCGGTGCCGGCTGTATCCGCTTTTAATTCCCTGAATTCAGTTTACGAAAGAGCCATTCAGTTTTAAGTGACATTTAGTTATTGTCCTTTAGAGATAAGACATTGAGCAGATCTTTTTTAATTGCGTTTTCCTTATTGATTGATTTATAATAAGCTTACTATAAATAACCTGTGTAAGGTTCCGCAAATAGTTTATTTTGCTTTTTTTTTTTTTTTAGTGCATTCAAGAGTCGTTATGGTCGAACTAAATTCATATTGTACACAAATCTTTTCTAGTTGCAAGCTTTGCGAACATTATATTTGAACATCTGAATGGTTATGACAAATCATTAAAACAAATACAGACGATGCAAAACGTTTTGTCAAGGAAAAATTGGTTAAAAATTGCCTATTTGCATTTTAAAACGAAACGGTATATAAATTCATTCAAAAACATTCAAGTTCTTTCCGTAGAATTTTACTGAGACGGGGTGCGAGTAATCTTCGATATAGGAATGGATATAAGCTACTAAATTACAGGTTTGCAACAGGAAAAATAATATATTTCGGCACTTGAGTGTAAAATAATAGTACATAAAAGCACACATTTTCTCCGAACATAAAATATTGCAGAAATGATGGGCTACCTGACAAACAAAATCCTCACCAAAAATAGCATGATATTTAATAATCCAATTGCGTATTATACCGCACTAAAGTTTTAAATAGTAGCACAGGTTGTAAATAGTTGAGCAAACTGTGTCGTCTAAAAAGGTTTGCAGAAATGACTACCGGCAACATCACCCCCGCCAAAGCAAATCAATATTTTATGTTGGCTAACGTTACTCTTGCATTCATACATAGAAATAAATCGCCAAAAAGCTGTGGCATTATCTACATGTACGGACTACTGTCAACACGACCGCCCCAACCGCCCTCGTGGCTCATTTAGGCTATGATTAAACCAACACCCGGCTAACGGGCTATCGCCTAGCTACCGCGTGCGCGGTAGGCGGCGGGAGGTCTTCTTTTGTCTTCGAGCGCGTCAAGACGCCTGTCCTACCGCACAGCTAAAGACGAGATTTCCCGGTCCTACCGACAGCCTAACGCCCCCCTACTGACGGATTAACCTTTTCTTTTGGTTTTAACGGCGGCTGTACTGTACAATTCAGCATAGCAGAAAAGTGTGACCTCAGATTGACAGTTTACAAGTCTGCGCTTCGCCCGGGAAACGGCAAATCTCACTTGACATACGGACTGGCATGCCATCTTTGCTATGCTGAATTGTTATAATGTTAATATTCTGATCCTTAGACTAGTACGCAATGGTATGAGATATCTGTATTTCTGAGAAAGAACATAAAACATCCTTACCATGTTCTATCTTCCTGGGGCATTTTTTCTCCACCAAACTTCCGCAGGAGAGTGCGCATGCACAGTTAGTTCGTCTCTGACTGTTACAGGCCGTGTGATTTTCTGAGTTTGGTTCAGGTGGAAATGTATCTACTTCAGTGTTGTGATGCAAAGTTTTGCTACGTGGCATGTTTTCAATTTTGTGTTGCTGGTTCTTTGAAAAAGGTAGACATCTGACTAACTTTTGTCGCAGTTTGGCCGTTTTCTTTGGTAGGCCTGTAATAGTCCTCCACAATCATGATGACAGTTTTTCATCTATTGAGTCCTTCTTGTCCTGAAAAAGTTATTCCTGTGTAGCATGGCCAATATTTTTTTATGAGCTAAGGTAAAATACCTTCCGTATAGATGCATTTGTGTACTTTAATGTCTGTTGGACTAGTAAACCACCTATTGGTATATGTCTTGATGAGCTAGGTGTGGTGTCACATGATGGAGGCAGAGAGAGATGATGGGACAAACTTGACTCGCCAGAATCCTTCCAGTGTCTGGCCTGTCAACATATGCACTGACCCCGAGGTAAGAGCAAAGGTCTTGCATAATATTAGCTCAAAGGTTGACTCTGACATTGATGAGAGAAGGAAGCATTATTGAATTATTTTTAAGAACTTCAATTAAACCAATTAGGGCAATTTTGTCACTGATTGGCAACTTTTCAGCCAAACATTTCCAGGCTCAAAAATTTTTTTATACACGATGTTAAATAACCTACATGAACAATTGTTAGAATGTGATATCAATCACCAGAATTATGAAATATTCAGGAGACAAAAACCCTCCAAGTTGATCCATATTGGGCCCCCCACCTTTCCTACAGACATACATATCTTTAACCCCAGTGCGTCCCAACCGTTTTTGGCTTGTGACCCGACTTTGACATCACAAAACTCTGGCGACCCTAGATATTCCATTTTTTGCTAAAATTAATTGAATCTGTGAGTTCCCCAATTCAATTTGTTTTCACCCTCATAATAATTTTTATTCTGTGTGGCAAGTAAACATTTATTTCAGGCCACATGTAGGGCATTTCATGTATATTATTATGGACAGGGGTAGAATGGCCAGGATGAGATTAATGCACTAAGTAAGGGTTTTATTTTTCTCAGTGCAAGATATGTACAGCCAGGTGAGCATGTATTCACAAGGCTGAAAATTAATTTTAACCATACAAAAACTCAATTTAATCAAAAAAGTATTATTTATAAAAAGCTAAGTAGCAAAATAACACATAACGAGTGTTGCCAGGCAAAACAAGCTTCATTCGCTAGCACTTATTTTAGTGCTTTTCATACCGAGTCAATTTTCCAAGTGTGACCTCAACCATTTTCCACTTAGAGTTCTTTGAATGTGGACTCAGATGTGTCAGCTGCCCACGCCATAGGCACTAATGCAACCCCATACCATCAGAGATGTAGGCTTTTGAACTGTGCGCTGATAACAAGCCGGATGGTCCCTCTCGTCTTTAGTCCGCATGACACGGCGTCTGTGTTTTCCAAAAAGAATATCACATTTTGATTCATCTGACCACAGAACAGTTTTCCATTTTGCCTCAGTCCATTTTAAATGAGCTTTGGCCCAGTAAAGATGGTATCGTTTCTGGATCATGTTCACGTATGGATGATACAGCTTTAACCTGCATTTGTGGATTGCACGGCGAACTGCGATTTCTGGAAGTGGTCCTGAGCCCATGCAGTGAATTCCAGTGCCGATTTAAACCTATTTTCAATTCTGTGCCTCCTAAGGGCCCAAAGATCACTAGTATCCAATACTGACCTTCGGCCTTGTCCCTTGTGCACAGAAATTTATCTAGATTCTCTGAATCTTTTGATGATATTATGTACTGTAGATGGTGGGCTATTCAAAGTCTTCACAATTCTACACTGAGGAATATTTTTCTGAAATTGTTCTGCAATTTTTAGACACAGTTTTTCACAGATTGGTGAACCTCTGCCCATCTTTACTTCTTAGAGACTCTGCCTCTCTAAAATGCTCTTTTTATACCCAGTCATGCTACTGACCTGTTGCCATTTAACCTAATTGCAAAATGCTCCTCCAGCTGTTTTTTATTAGTACCACTTACTTTTTAAGCCTTTTGTTGCACCTGTCCCAACTTTTTTGAGATGTGTTGCTGCCATCAAATTTTTCATGAAATGGTGAAATGTCTCACTTTCAACATCTGATATATTATCTATGTTCTATTGTGAATAAAATGTGGGTTTATGAGATTTGCAAATCATACACAGCATCCCAACTTTTTTGGAATTAGGGTTGTAAAATGTTTACAAACTATTTTTATTTAACACAGGAAGCAGCATTATTTATGATGTCGCAAAAATGTGTACAAACCAGTTGCCTTGTTTCTGTTTAACATGACGTGATTGAACAATCTCTTGTTTTCCGCGCAGCTCAATGCTAAATCTATTCCTAAAAAATTATATGTTTCATGCTTGTGAGCTAGCGAACTTCACTATGGTTACTGGATTTAAAATGATAACCCAACCACACAGGGCACTACCCCGTGCATAATGACCTGATAGGTTTTAAAGTAGATGACGTTAATTAAAGTATATGGCCAATTCTATCAAGCAAAAATACTTTTAGCTTACATATGCTATTTATGCTCAAAGCTCATTGAATCTTTCACAAAAAAATTCCTGCAAATACACAATCAATTATTTCCAACCCAGTTTTTTCTCATCATAATCAAAACTCATCCAAAAAGCCTAGATACATCACTCTAAACTTAGATGGGTGGGCATTAAAGGAGCTGTGTCACGATTACTACGCATGCTCAGACCTTACATCCTGACAAAGTGAATCTGCTTGACTGCAAGTCTTAATCTGATTCCATCCTTGTCAACCTTTCTTTATTTTGTGCTCTATTTATATATTTTAGTTATTCAGGCATTATGCATTTTCAATGGAAATTTGAGGATTCAAAGCCCTATTTTAGTGCTTTAGCTGAAGAACAGAGGAAAGTAAGCCGGTTTGCCATCGCCGATAATCATAGAAGAGGAAAAATACTTTCTTCTTCAATGATTATTGGCGGCTGGCAAACCACTTTACATTATTCATATCCTTTGGCTAACGTGCTAAAATTGCATTTTGAATTCTCAAATACCACCCATCTATTTTGATGAGGATCAGCTGTGGCAAAGGAGGAATTTTTTCCTAGGACAGGGGATACACCAGGAGTCCTGGGAAACCAAATTTTCTTGTTTCATTTAAATTTCCTGTTTTTCAGGCATGTGGTGATAAAAAAATGGGAAAATTGATGCAATATTTAAGGTGAAAAAAAAGAAAATCATTGGCAGCATCAAAAATGCATGTGTTTGACTGTCCTACTTACCATAAACTAATTTTTTATGTTATGACCACTTTTTTTTAATTTATTATAATAAAGATATTTGTGTCTTTAGGCAGTGATAGGGATCCAATATACTGCACCAGTCAAAAGTTTGGACATACTCTCATTTTTTTAACAAAAAATGTTAAATAAAGAAGTAGGCACTGTTTATTTTACAAAAAAAAAAGATCTAATTCTTAAATCCATCAAACTAACCAGCATTTGCCATCATATTTGCAGGGCATATTCACATTTTTTTGTACTAGAGCAGTTATATGGCTATAATGAGTTTGCTGCTAAGCGGCCATATAAGTTCCCAAAGATGTGTTGCACTTGTGGTTTGCTTTTCATTGACTTTTTTGCCCAATAAATTCCAAAACAGGTTGTCTTTAATTTGGCTGTTGGAAAATGGAAAGAGCTTGTTTGTCTGCTTACTTTGCAAAATATGGCTTCTTTGAGAATACTAAAATTTTGGACACTATTCAAACAAGTAAATTGTTCTCTTTTAACTTCTGACTGTTCACCCGTTACCAGATTCCATTTGAGATTATATAGAAAAGTGCAGCTAGTTAAATTTCTCTAAAAACAGAGTGCTGTGACATGAGCAAAGTGCATCCAAACTTTTGACTCGTACTGTAGGTCAATTTGATTGCCCTTGTATCTTGAATGGTTGGTCATTCTGGTAAATTTAACAACATTCTAACATTTTTTCATATAATTTATTATGGGTTCTATAGGTGTATGACAAAGCAAACCACTGATATCTAAAATGGAGAGGCCAAAAAGTGACTGATTTCTGGTGTTATGCCCCATTAGCTGTATTGGAAATAATTTAGAAATATAAATTTTTTTTTGTTTCCTATGTGACAAATGTTGACATGAGATGAATGTTGTTGATGAACTAATTGCTGCTAATCTCTTTATAATTCTCCTTCATCCTTGCAGTTCTTTGTTCTCAGTGGGTTGGTTGCCATGGTGACGTGCACAGTGTTCCTCAGGTTGAGTTCCCTGCTGAAGCTGGCAGTGCTGCTTGTGGTCATTGCCCTCTATACCTACCTCATGGAGGTGGCCTTCCACAGGCTCTTCCTCCAACAGGAGCAGCTCAACCATTTCCACAGGTGTGGTGGGGCAGGGTTGCACGGGTTGAACTCGGGTTTGCCTTTCTTATGAGGTATATAAGCTGGCACTGCAATATGGATTCTAGGTTCCCTGATGTGATATAATTTGGCCCAGCTTCCATGGATATGTAATCCTCAAAAACAAACCAGCATAAGGATCATTATCTCATGCAATTAATATTCCAATTTGTGGAGTCTGATTTAAAGCTGGACAATTCTTGGGTGGGGCATCCTTAAAATCGATGTCGGTCTTTTCAGCATTGTTCACTGTCTGACTCTGTATCAGTCAGTCTTTCTGACTGACTGGATATCTCTTTCTCTAACTCTTCCCTCTAACACCCAGGTCCCACTATCTCAGGAGAAAGGGCATCGCAGTCCTGCTTTTGGTCATGTTTTTAATAGCAGTGTTCTACAACAGCCGGCAGGTAAAACATCACCTCACCTCCCTTTATCACAACATACAGTATGACGTGCATGAAGTGCCATATACTGGTTTTTGCACAGGGGGATTGAACACTAAGGTTGTTCACTCCTCAGCTCCGGCAGATTTCTTGCACCCTGGAACTGCTTCATTAGATAATCAGTAGTAAATTATTTATGGATGCTAAAATATAAAATGTAAGGTACAAGCAGCTGTGAATAAGAGTGCAGAGTTTAGTTATGCTTAATGTCATTGTGCTTTCTCTGTACATATTTGCTTCCTGCTCAGAAGCACATCATTTCCTAAAAGTCAACATACAGCACAGCTCTTTCATCAAGCAGAAAGTTTCTTAGAAACTCTCCTCTTCTCATCCTCCATTAAGTTGGAGGCAACAGCAAGACTGGACTTCCTGTGGCGGATGCAGGCTCGTCAAGAAGTTGAAGATATGAAGGAGCTCCGGGAACATAATGAGTGCCTGCTGCACAACATCCTGCCCTCCCATGTGGTGCAGCACTTCTTAGAAAGGAGCAGGCATGATGAGGTACTGCATTAAATTACAGTTACATTACAGTCATTTAGCCAACGCTTTTTTCCAAAACTACACGGTTGATTAGACTGTGCAGGAGCCATTCCATCTTGGAGCAATGCGGGGTTAAGGACTTTCTGAAAAGCCCCAACAGCTGCATTGATCCTATTGTTATTACTCTGGGCCTTGACTCTGGGCCCCCTCTGAGTCCCACTCAAACAGTCTAGCCACTGGCTAGCTGCCAACTGCAAACGCTGTATGAGAGATCTAACTCATCAGCATGCTTGACTGAACCTGTTTTCGATTCAAATATGCCTTATCAACAGGGCCCACAACTGGTATTGACAACCTTGGTAAATATTATGCGAAAATTGCTAAAATGTTATTTATGCTAAATATGCTAATGTTAATTATGCTAAAATTGGTAATTCTTCCAATCATTTATTTAAAATATCAACAAAAGTCTGACCTTGAATTAAAGTGTGTGCAGCAATCACTTGCATCCCAAGAAAATCTAAAAAAATCTCATTGTGGAGATGTGTAATTCCATTTTAAATCGCCCAGTTTCACAGAAATTTCCCTGTTCATCTGCTCACATTTCTCCTGTAAAAATTCACATGTTCTCCTTTGCCAAACTTATGAAGAAATCCCAAGTATTTGGTCTGCACCTTAAATGGTTTTGAAACTACAGCCCTTTGAAATTTCAATTAATTTTATGCAATTTCCCAAATGAGCCTTTCGGTCCGACTTTACATATAAATAACTCTCACTGTATGAAATGTACAGCTTTAAAACTCTGTGACTTGGGCTAACTTTGTCTGTAGAATTCAGCTAATGTATCAGTTCCCGCGTATCTGGTGTTCATTTCCTCACACAAAGCTCTGAAAATGGCCAAAAATGCAAAATGTAACAAAGCGTAACCCCCTTTGAGTGCTTTTAAAACAAAAAGTACGTTAGTTAAAGCACTCATGTTTTTCACCTATCATTTATGACTTATTAGATCATGGTTATCAAGTCACAACATTTAATACTGTTTTTGGGGTGACAGAATAATTTTCAGAAGTCCGCACAATTTTTCAGTTTCCTAAAAATGGCATGTTTTCATGTACCCAAATGGTCATGTGGGCAGTTTCCAATCATTTTCATATTTTTACCATGTTTTGTTATACAAACCCCAATTCCAATCAAGTTGGGATGTTGTGTAAAACATGAATAGAAAAAGAATGAAATGATTTGCAAATCCTTTTCAACCCATATTCAATTGAGCACACTACAAACACAAGATATTTAATGTTCAAACTGATCAATTTTATTGTTTTTGGAAATATTCACTCATTTTGAATTTGATGCCTGCAATCAAAAAAGCTGGGACAGGGGCATGTTTACCACTGTGTTAAATCAGCTTTCCTTTTAACAACACTCAATAAGCTTTTGGGAACTGAGGACATTAATTGTAGAAGTTTTGTTGGTGGAAGTCTTTCCCATTCTTGCTTGATGTACGACTTCAGTTGCTCAACTGTCCGTGAACTCCGTTCTCATATTTTGCACTTCATAATACGCCACACATTTTCAATGGGAGACAGGTCTGGACTGCAGGCAGGCCAGTCTATTACCCGCACTCTTTTACTATGAAGCCTCGCTGATGTAACACATACAGAATGTGGCTTGACATTCTCTTGCTGAAATAAGGAGGGACGTCCCTGAAAAAGACGTTGCTTGGATGGCAGCATATGTTGCTCCAAAACCTGTATGTTTCTTTCAGCATTAATGGTGCCTTCACAGATGTGCAAGTTACTCATGCCATGGGCACTAACACATCTCCATACCATCACAGATGCTGGCTTTTGAACTTTGCGCTGATAACAATCTGGATGGTCCTTTTCCTCTTTAGCCCAGAGGACACGACGTCCATGATTTCCAAAAACAATTTGAAATGTGGACTCGTCAGACCACAGCACGAGCCCAGGGAAGCCGGCGGCGTTTCTGGGTGTTGTTGATATATGGCTTTTGCTTTGCATGGTAGAGTTTTAACTTGCACTTGTAGATGTAGCTACGAACTGTGTTAACTGACAATTAGCCTGGGAGCAGGCTGTCTTGTTTGCAATGGGAGGCGCAAGTTGAGAGGCGGCGAGAGGATAGGGGATTGGGAGGAAAAGAGAGCCTGCACGAAAGCCAGGGGTTTTTGAATTCCGCCCCTAACAAGCTGTCAAGGTGGTGACAACTCGTTACGCCCCATGGGACAAATAAACTACCAATCGGAATGAAGCAAAATGTAAACAGACATGACAGAAAATTGCACGTGCAGAGTACCTTCGCGGTAGTTTTTGGGAGATTTTCCTGATGAATCGCGCGGTAACGCCGAAAAAAGTTGGAAATAGACCAAGTGAAGCAAGCGTTGCCGTATTTGCAAGTGTTGTTTCATTGTCAAGAATGGGAACGTGAAACCTAGTCGCATGTCCACTGAAAATGTGTACAATGTTTTGAATAGGGAAGGCACCCGTGGACAAGTGTTCAACTGTCAAATCTGAATTTCACAACTGTCAAATTCGACCAGTCAGAATGCTGCGTTCGTGGACGAACGCGAGGAATTCAAAAACCCCTGGCTTTCGTGCAGGTTCTCTTTTCCCTCCCTCTCCCCAATCCTCTTACCGCCTCTCAACTCGCGCCTCCCATCGCAAACAAGAGAGCCTGCTCGCAGGCTAACTGACAATGGTTTTCCGAAGTGTTCCTGAGCCCATATGATAATATCCTTTACAGAATGATGTCGGTTTTTAATACAGTGCCGCCTGAGGGACCGATAGTCACAGGGATTCAATGTTGGTTTTCCGCCTTGCCGCTTACGTACAGAGATTTCTCTGGATTCTCTGATTCTTTTTATGATATTATGGACTGAAGATGATGAAATCCCTAAATTCCTTGCAATGGCACATTGAGAAATGTTGTTCTTAAACTGTTGGACTATTTGCTCACGCAGTTGTTCACAAAGTGGTGAACCTCACCCCATCCTTGCTTGTGAATGACTGAGCCTTTCGGGAATGCTCCTTTTATATGTGATTTTAATCATGACACTCACCTGTTTCCAATTAACCTCTTCACCTGTGGAATGTTCCAAACAGGTATTTTTTGAGCATTCCTCTACTTTCCCAGTCTTTTGTTGCCCCTATCCCAGCTTTTTTGGAATGTGTTGCAGGCATCAAATTCAAAATGAGTGAATATTAAAAAAAAAAATAAAGTTTATCAGTTTGAACATTAAAAAACTTGTCTTTGTAGTGTACTCTATTGAATACCTGGGCAAATTGTTACTGTAAGGATGGATTTTACGAATACTAAGAAAAATGCTTCTCTGCAGAGACAGGGCTACTCATGTGCGAAATGAAGGCGCGTGAGCAAACCACTGCTGAAACTTATCTCTGTTATGTCCAAAAATGTTACTTAATAGGAAATGTATCTTTTAAGCATTGTTTAAAATTGTTTTAATCATATTCCGATTAAAAAAAGTCATCATACATTGTGAATCCTGGGGTTGTATTTGAACATGTGCATAAAACAAGGAAATGAATTGAAAAAGTTTTAATTCAGGGTAGCAAGTAAAAACATAACTCTGTGTGGGTGGGGCAATGACTGAGGGAAATTAAAAATAAGTGAAGAAAATAACAGCTTGGGAGAAAGAATGAAATAATGTTATTTTGTCCACGCTTCTATGACCCCTTGAATAATATCCAGCAGGAGTGAAATGAAATTGCTTCTGCTTAATAGACAATGAGGCTGGAAAAGAATTGGATGATACAAGAACATACCTGGATGATATCAGAACAAAAATTATTGTTGGTGAAGACCAGATTGTTGACATCTCATCCTTGAAGGCCAAGTCAGATGTTTAGCAGAAATTTGGATTAATTATAGATGGTGACCACAGTTTCATCTGTCACTTTAACGCTCAGGAATTTCTGCATTTGATGGTTGTTTAGTCTGTCGACCAAAGTGTAAATTATACTAAGTATATTGCAAACACAATGCAGAGTTTTTTAAATGATTTTGAAAAAAGTGGGATGGGTGGGTTGCAGTCATTGTTTTCATGGGTCAGTTCAGTTCAAAATTGACTTTGAGATTAATTTTGGGAAATGGGTCGACCCTTGCCGGACTTACCCAAAAGTCTGAGGCACTCCAAGCATTCTGTCTATACTGAGCAACTAAGGTAATGAAAATTAATGTGAGACTGACCTGAAACTAAGGATGTGTTTAATTATTATAAAAATCTAATTTATTATGAACAATTGCTCTCATTTCTACAGACATTTCTCTGATTTGCTGTCACTTCTACGTGGTGACTATGCGAGTACATTAACTAACTTGCATTTCCTGTCCTCAATTGAAGGGAAATTCATGTAGTTTTAGGCGTGATATCCCATGTCGTTAATGGTCTCCTAATAGCTATCCTTCCAGAGAAGATAACCTAGAACACTGCAGGAATGACAGAATTTGCCAGTATAAAGGATTCATGGCTTTATCAAGAATAATTTGCAAATACCCATATCTGCAATCTTGCACTTTAACTTGCGAATCACCTGGATGTTGGTGGACTATGTTCCCTTACGAATTAAATAAATCATAGCATCCAATAATCAGGCACACAGTTGCACGGGCATGTGAAAGTTGGCACTTGCCATTTTGACATCTATTTTTTTAAATATCTTGATTTACTTGATAATGATCTTTTAGATTGTAATCTTTTTATTTTTAATTGTTTGCGCGTCTGTGTGCTGCTATTCCTTTCTGTGTGTGTAACAAGCACAGGGTGCGTGGGTTGTGCACTTGCCTACAGAGGCACATAATACTGTCTTAATAATGCTCCCTTAAAATAGCAGATAAAAACTGACTGTTGATTTTAGACCAGGTTTTGGTCGGTGAATCACGCAAGAGCTTTATGCAACCTCAAGATAGTAACACCTCAGCAAAGTACCTGACCACACCTCATTTTAAGACCAACGCGCCCATGGGTGCTCAATTTGGCACAAATGCATTCACTATTTATGCAGTGTGGACGCTGGACATGAAAATGGTATCTGCGTCAGTCGTACAGTAGCAAAGCTACTGCTGTCACGCTAAGTGCCCCTTTGCGCTGGGTGTCAAATTGAGGGCATTGTCTCTTTTGACTGGTTTATGTCCTGCGTGCTTTCATCACCAGCTGTATTGGATTCATGTTCTTCTTTCTTCTCTTGTGTGTTGGCATATTTATACCCTTTACTTTGAGTGTGCAATTTGCTGGATCATCACGTAGCAGTCATTGTTCCCTGGTAAAAGCTTATCATCTTTGGAAATTATTTGTAATCTTTGATGATAGTAAAATGCAAAAGTTCTATTCCTTGTTTTATTGAGAGGAACAACTCCTAAGCCTTACTCTTGGTCTCCAAGATTGGGAACGCAATCCCATTAATCAAACCTCAGTCCGCTTCTCTGCTCAGTTTATTAGGAACCTGCCATCTGATAGTTCAGCTCTGGCTAAGTATACACTCCATCTGACAGCTCTAGCAGATAGCCACTGACCGGGAACAGATACGCCCTTGTGCCCTGTACCATCTGAACTGAACTGTGTCATTCTGCTTTGGGCTCCATCCTTCTGTCAATACCATATTACTATCAATAAACCCTACCATGAGATTAGACTGCTCCGCATTTGGTTCCTGATTTGGATCATAACAGTTAAATACACTAGTTAAAGATTCCATGTTACTCTTGCTATGGGGGATTACACCAAGTACTTGATAAACTCGGTATGCAAATAATTATGGAACCAAAGTTTTGGTGAATTTGCTTATTTATGAAATATAAGCTATGTTTGATGATTTTTGGTAGTTCCGCTGAAATAAGGTACAGTATTTCTCAATTTTTGGCATTTTGGGAATATCTCTCTCATTGGGGTGTACAGTGTTGAATTGCAAAATTTTTTCAAGCATATAAGACTTATCCATGGAACGTTGTTTGGGTCAAAATTAATTAATTAAATAAATAAATAAACATGCCCTTGAAATACATGTAAATTAATATAGAAATTAAATAAATCTTGAAATAAGTAAATGGGGCAATAGATATATTAAAATATAAATAAATGTAAACATTATAATATAAATTAGTCAATATACAACCCAAATTCCAAAAAAGTTGGGATGCTTTGTAAAATGTAAATAAAAACAATGCAGTGATTTGCAAATCTTATAAACTGACATTCTATTCACAATAGAACATTGACAACACATCAGATTTTGAAAGTGAGACATTTTTCCATTTCATGAAAAATATTAGCTCATTTTGAATTTGATGGCAGCAACATATCTCAAAAAAGCTGGGATTGGGCCATGTTTACCATTGTTTAGTATCCTGTCTTCTTTTAACAACAGTCTGTACATGTCTGGGAAGTAAGGATCAATTGCTGAAGTTTTGGAGGAGAAGAATGTTGTCTCACTCTTCTCAGATGTAGGATTCTAGCTGCTCAACAGTCCTGGGTCTTCTTTGCCGGATTTTTCATTTTATGATATGCCAAATTTTTTCTATTAGTGAATGGTCTGGACTGCAGGTAGGCCAGTTCAGCACTCAGACTCTTCTACTGAGAAGCCATGCTGTTGTGATGGATGCAGTATGTGTTTTGGCATTGTTTTGCTGAAATATGCAAGGCCTTCCCTGAGAGAGACCTTCTCTGGATGGGAGCATATGTTGTTGCAAAACCTCTATATACTTTTTAGCATTGATAATGCCTTTCCAGATGTGTAAGCTGCCCATGGCACAGGCACTAATGCAACCCCATAACATCAGAGATGTAGGCTTTGGAACTGTGAGCTGATAACAAGCTGGATGGCCCCTCTCCCCTTTAGACTGCGCGACACTGCATCCGTGGTTTCCAAAAAGAATATCAAATTTAGTTTCATCTGACCACAGAACAGTTTTCCATTCTGCCTCAGTCCATTTTAAATGAACTTTGGCCCAGAGGAGAGGGCAGTGTTTCTGGATTGTGTTCACATATGGCTTCTTCTTTGCACAAGACAGTTTTAGCTTGCATTAGTAGATTGCACGGCGAGCTGTGTTGCAGTGTAAACCTTGCAGTGTATTCCAGTGCAGAATCATGCCTGTTTTTAATGCAGTGCTGCCTGAGGGCCTGAAGATCACGAGCATCCAATATTGACCTTCGGACTTGTCCCTTGCGCACAGAGATTTCTCCAGATTCTCTGAATCTTTTGATGATATCTTGTCCTGTAGATTCAGTCTTTGCAATTTTTCATTGAGGAACATTTTTCTGAAATTGTTCCACAATTTTTGATGCAGTTTTTTGCAGATTGGTGAATCACTGTCCATCTTTACTTCTGAGAGACTCTGCCTCTCTACATCACTATTTTTATACCCAGTCATGTTACTGACCTGTTGCCAATTAACCGAATTAGTTGCACAGTGCTCCTCCAGCTGTTTTTTATTAGTACCACTTTCTTTTACAGCCTTTTGTTGCCCCTGTCCCAACTTGTCCGAGATGTGTTGCTGCCATCAAATTGTAAATGAGCTAATATTTTTCATGAAATGGTGAAATGTCTTTCTTTCAACATCTGATCTGTTGTCTATGTTCTATTGTGAATAAAATGTGGGCTTATGAGATTTGCAAATCATTGCATTCTGTTTTTATTTACATTTTATACAGCATCCCAACTTTTTTGGAATTGCGGTTGCAGTTCAGAAATTAAAAAAAAATGCATTTTAAAAATGACATTTTTCAAGGGACTACTTTTATTTATTTCTGGAGATTATTTCATAATTCCACATTTATTTATTTAATGGCACTTTTATTTCTGAACGCCACATTTATTTATTTATTTTCTCACATTCAAATGAATGGAGATTTATTTATTTCTTGGAAGTAGTTTGCTTTCGACTGCATCATATATGAAGGAGTGGTATAATAAAATTAAATGGCTCAAGATTGCCAATATGCCCAATTGTGGCAGTTTGTGTTATGGTTTGCACCATGCTGGATGCAAACGGCAATCTGGCAGGCACTAAGACCATGGGCTTGGGCGAAAGGAGACTCAAGTGCCAAGGCTGGGGGTGAAGAACTGAATTTACTTGAAAAAACAAACAGGAACTGAAGTATAAAAGACAGAAACAAGGCACAGTGGCAGCTAAAACAGATACACTGACCTGCTGTGGCCAAGTAAAACGCAGAGCATCAGGACTGGCACCTGCCAGCCCTAAATACTCTGCAACTGCCTCCACCTTAATTGGCTCCAGCTGAGTCCAATCAAGGTGGAGGCAGAAGAACGTGAAAGGGGAGGGGCTGAAAGGCCCAAACCTTAACAATACCCCCTCCCCAAGGCACAACTCCTGGCGTGCCAGGATCACATCTGGACTGGGGCTCTCCGATGGCCCGGACTGGACTGGTGCTCTCCGACGGCCCGGACTGGACTGCAGCTCTCCGACGGCCCGGACTGAACTGCAGCACTCCGATGGGCCGGACTGGACTGCAGCTCTCTGACGGCCCGAAATGGACTGCGGCGCTCCGACGGGCCGGACTGGACTGCAGCTCTCCGACGGCCCGGACTGGACTGCTACTCTCCGACAGCCTGGGGACTGCTGCTCTCCAACGGCCCAGCCTGGGCTGCTGCTCTCCGACGGCCCGGACTGGACTGCTGCTCTCTGACGGACCGGACTGGACTGCAGCTCTCTGACAGCCCGCACTGGGGCTCAGCCTGGCTGATTCTCAGATGTTGGCTCTGCATTCTGTTACGGTTTGCACCCCGCCAGATTCAAACGGCAATTCCGCGGGCACTAAGACCATGGGCTTGGGTGAAAGGAGACTCAAGTGCCAAGGCTGGGGGTGAAGAACTGAATTTACTTGAAAATATAGGGCACTGGCGGCCCCAGAAGCTCCCGCCATGAAGATAAACAAAATGTTGAAGTTTTTGTTGACGGACGCACGCACGGATGGACGCACGCACGAATGGAGCCTGATACCATAGCTCCTGTGCCACTCGGGCGGCGGGAGCTAATTAGGAGCCTGTAACTGAAAATATTGATAAGATAAAGCAAATTGTCAAAGTTTTTGGTGATATTTTTAGGCCAGTGACCTTGCAAAAATAGGCCAAGGTCACCTTTAGGCACGTCATTTGTAGAACTTCATGAGATGCATGTCCAGTAAAAATAAGGAGCCTGTAACTGAAATAGTTGATGAGATAAAGCAAAATGTCAAAGTTTTTGGTGATCTTTTGAGGCCAGTGACCTTGAAAAAATAGGCCAAGGTCACCTTAAGGCACGCCATTTGTAGGCCTTTATGAGATGCATGTCCAGTGAGAACTAGGAGCCTGTAACTGAAATAGTTGATGAGATAAAGCAAAATGTCGAAGTTTTTGGTGATCTTTTGAGGCCAGTGACCTTGAAAAAATAGGCCAAGGTCACCTTTAGGCATGTCATTTGTAGGCCTTTATGAGATGCATGTCCAGTAAAAATAAGGAGCCTGTAACTGAAATAGTTGATGAGATAAAGCAAAATATTGAAATTTTTGGTGATATGTTTAGGCCAGTGACCTTGAAAAAATAGGCCAAGGTCACCTTTAGGCACGTCATTTGTAGGACTTTATGAGATGCATGTCCAGTAAAAATTAGGAGCCTGTAACTGAAATAGTTGATGAGATACAGCAAAATGTTGAAGTTTTTGGTGATATTTTTAGGCCAGTGACCTTGTAAAAATTAGGAGCCTGTAACTGAAATAGTTGATGAGATACAGCAAAATGTCAAAGTTTATGGTGATATTTTTTGGCCAGTGACCTTGAAAAAATAGGCCAAGGTCACCTTTAGGCACGTCATTTGTAGGCCTTTATGAGATGCATGTCCAGTGAGAACTAGGAGCCTGTAACTGAAATAGTTGATGAGATAAAGCAAAATGTCAAAGTTTTTGGTGATATTTTTAGGCCAGTGACCTTGAAAAAATAGGCCAAGGTCACCTTAAGGCACGTCATTTGTAGGGCTTTATGAGATGCATGTCCAGTAAAGATTAGGAGCCTGTAACTGAAATCGTTGATGAGATAAAGCAAAATGTGTTGATGGACGCACGCACGAACACACGCACGCACGGACGGAGCCCGATACCATAGCTCCCGCTCTGCGAGCGGCGGGAGCTGAAAAGAAACAAGAACTGAAGTAGAAAAAAGACAGAAACAAGGGAAGGTGGCAGCTAAAACAGACACACAGACCTGCTGTGGCCAAGTAAAATGCAGAGCACCAGGACTGGCACCTGCCAGCCCTAAATACTCTGCAACTGCCTCCACGTTAATTGGCTCCAGCTGAGGCCAATCAAGGTGGAGGCAGAAGAACGTGAAAGGGGAGGGGCTGAAAGGCCCAAACCTTAACAGTTTGTCTAATATTTTAAAAATGTTACAACTTCATTCACCCTTGCGCAATGATATTTCTATTAATTTTTTCATGGTATTTTAGTGCATTTCCCGTCAGGAGAGACCAATGATGCTGTGATGCCAAGGGCACAGGATACAAATGCTGACAGGAACTTAGTTTCACTTCATTGATTGATTCAAGTGAGATCAGACTGTCCGTGTCGATAGGCAACAGGAGAATTGCATCACCAAAACAGAAGGTAGAATCAAAATCAAGGAACAAGCAGAAGATCAGAAACCATACTGACAGAATACAGCACAGGAACATGGGCAGTAGCAAAATGAATAAACAATCCGAGGACTATAGAAGACTATAACTACGTAGACACAAGGCAATCCAAACTCATAAATGGGGAAACAAAACAAGTCGATAAATGGGAAGGGAACACCAGAAACAAGCCTCATAAGTCACTGGGAAAATATTAAGACAAACTTGCAATGAGCTACAGAAACAGAGGGCTTAAGTACACTGGGAATGATTAAATGATGTGGGGCGGGTGAGCACAGGGAGACCGAGCATGGAGAGGGGCATGGCTACAAACAAGGGCTGTGTCTGAAATCGCTCACTCATTCACTATTCCCTACTCACTATATAGGGATTCACTATGTAGGTGACTATATAGTGAGCTCATTGACAGAGGAAAGAAACGCTTTCGGACATTACCTGGCTCGTTTTGTCGCAGCTGTTAATAGCGCCATTGCTTTCGCAAAATTAAATCGTACCTATTCAACTTCAGTTGAAGGATTTGGGCATATTTCTGTAATAACCGACCGGAGAATATTTCCCACTGTGTTTGTGTTTACCATTATCGTTTAAATAATAAAATTGGCCATAAATTTTTAATATCGTCATCTATTTTTTGTCCTCTAACTCATCATTATTCGTTTTAATACTACCTAAATGTCCGTTTATATGCTGTGTAAAAAAACGGGTCTCCTGCGCTGCTTGGTTTCAAAAAAAAAAAAAAAACCATTTTCGCGCCTGAAGCTAATAAATGTTTCGTGTACGGTGTACATTTTAGGACATCCTCAGGTCTCAGAGTGAGGTATCAGGTGTCAGGAAAACCTCTGTCATTTGTCAGACAAAACGGCGTCAAACCAAACGGTCTCAGGCTTCAAAATGAACGTCATCAGACGAAACGGCGTCAGATAAAACGGCCTCAGATTAAACGGTTTCAGATGAAACGGCCTCAAATTAAACGGCTTAAAAATGAAAATCATCAGACAAAACGGCGTCAAAAGACGACCTCACATAAAACAGCCTCAAGCCGTAAAACACGACACAACATTTTATTTTGAAGGAACCGGAAGTATACGGTGGCTACCTAGTTAATGTTATGCTGCATTCGGTAACACTCGTAAACACGAGTCATGTTGTGAATTAAGTTGAAGGTACGAGGAAGGATCATTCGGACAGTGAGGTCGTGAGGTCAAAAGAACGGAATTCACCAGTCATGTCTCAAAAACACGGCTCGTGGGACGCGTTACCGAATGCAACATAAGTCCGCTTGCTTAGCTACCAAATTCGCTAGCCTAGTTAGCAAACAGTTTGGTGCACGGATGTCAATAAAAAATACTGAATAAAAAAACCATTATTTTGCTATCTCACTCAGCTAGAGTTGAACCGCGATCTTTTATGCTATACCAAATATAACTGCTCGCTAGCTAGCTCGCTAACGTTAGTTCGCTTGCTTAGCTAGCTAGTTCGCTAGCCTAACTAGCTGACAGTTATATTTAGTATAACGTAAATGCTCACAGGGATGGCAAAATAACGGATTTTTGTATTCATTTATTTTCTATTGACTTCCGTGCACCAAACTGTTGGTCAGCTAGGATAGCAAACTTGCTAGCTAAACAAGTGAACTAACGTTAGCGAGCTAGCTAGCGAGCAGTTATATTTGGTATAACATAAATGATCGCGGTTCAATTCTAGCTAAGTGAGATAGCGAAATAATGGATAATTTTTATTCATTCATTTTCTATTGAATTCTGTGCACCAAACTGTTGGCTAGCTAGGCTAACGAACTAGCAAGCTAAGCAAGCGAATTAAGACTAGGGAGCAGCTATATTTGGTATAAAATAAATGCTCGCGGTTCAACTCTTGCTGAGTGAGATAGCAAAATAATGGTTTTTTTATTCATTTATTTTCTATTGACATCCGTGCACCAAACTTCTGGCTAGCTAGGCTTGCGAACTTGGTAGCTAAGCGAACTAACATTAGCTAGGTAGCCACCGTATACTTCCGGTTCCTTCAAAATAAAATGTTGTGTCGTGTTTTACGGCCTGAGGCTGTTTTATGTGAGGCTGTTTTTTGACGCCGTTTTGTCTGATGATTTTCATTTTTAAGCCGTTTAACCTGAGGCCGTTTTATCTGACACCGTTTCGTCTGATGACTTTCATTTTGAAGCCTGAGACCATTTGGTTTGACGGAGGTTTATCTGAGACATGACGCTGTTTTGTCTGACAAGTGACAGAGGTTTTCCTGACACCTGATACCTCACTCTGAGACCTGAGGATGTCCTAAAATGAACACTGTACTAGTGCCTGTTTTCAAACTCCGTTGACTAAACGTAGCTCTTTCGGAGCTTTTCGGTTTTTGTGCAGTGCATGATGGGACGTGTAGCTGGGTTAGTGACCATCGGATGTTCACTACATTTCGCGGTGGATTGTGGGATGTGATGAGTTCACTATATCGGGGATAAAAATTCTTACAAACATTTCGGACAGCCCTACAAAATGGCGAACCCACTATATAGTGCACTATATAGTGAGTAGGGAGTGATTTCGGACACAGCCAAGGACATTAGGATCAGTTATTGCATGAAAAGGGGAGGGCGAGAGCAGGGAGCCGGAGAGGTAAACAAGGACAGATACAGGCATGGAAACAAAAGGAAACAGAAAAGAAAGCACATTAAACAGATCAAAATGGCAAATATACAAAAAAAAAATCTTTGGCATAGTTACGAACACGAACAAATTCTGTGTAAAACATACATTCAAATTGGGTTCCTGACACACTGTGGGGTTTTCAGTTTTTACCATTTCTTTTCCTTTCTTTTCTTCTAAATCCTCAATAGGACCTGTATTCCCAGTCCTATGATGATGTTGGAGTGATGTTCGCCTCAATCCCTAGTTTCAGCGACTACTTTGAACAGAAAGAGATTCAGCATGAAGGGGTGGAGTGCTTAAGGCTACTGAATGAGATCATAGCAAACTTTGATGAGGTGAGTAAGAAAAGGGCAGGGTTCCCACATCTGTGTGTACCAAACATTAATCAGCTTATATATCTTGTGATTTCACGTCATTCTCATGAAGCATCTTTGTTTTAACAATTTTTATATTGAACACAAATATTTGTATTATCATGAGTTGACTACAACAATGAGTATTACAAATATGGCTACAGGAATGTTCAATTAGAGGTTTTCCTGATGTCAGTGGCCTCCTTAGTTTGACCACTTTAGCTCACACACATAAAGGAATTAGCATGCTGAGTACCCAACCATTGCTACAGATTTCTTTCTGTTTGCATTAGTTACTGGAGGAGTCCTACTTTTATGACATTGAAAAAATTAAAACTATTGGGAGCTGTTACATGGCGGCTTCTGGA
The DNA here is from genome assembly GCA_029692085.1 of Gymnothorax javanicus. Taxonomy (NCBI): domain Eukaryota; kingdom Metazoa; phylum Chordata; class Actinopteri; order Anguilliformes; family Muraenidae; genus Gymnothorax; species Gymnothorax javanicus. The sequence continues at coordinate 78,799,646 of CM056198.1, forward strand.
CTGTCACCTGAAAGGAAGGCAAGTAGATGCTGACACAACATTTTTTTATTGTGCTTTGTCCGTGGAGGCGGGTTGGAATTATGTCATTGCATGCTAATATGAAAATTGCTTATATATCATTATGTGCCAATACATCATTCTTAAAGAGCTTAGGACATGCTCTGAGCAAGTTTATGAATAAAAAAGGGTACTATTAAAAGAATTCCCATCGTCTGCCTAAAAAAAATGTAGAAAATAATTTTTAACAAAAATCGCTATTTTTTGTTACTTGCCCCGCCCCTCTTATTAACAAACATTCTGAGCAACACAGAAAGCGATTCTGGCATTCCCCTGTGTGGTCACGTCATAAGTTGTACAAGGTTGGCGATTGTGCGTCCATCAACGATGGTATCCCAGTCAGATTCCGATAGTTCCTCAGAATTTTCAATTGAATCTGTCCATTTTGATGAAGAAGAGTACTTTTTTATGGAAGATGACGAAACTCAACATAAAGCTGCTTTCACACCGGACACGAAACGAATTTTTTCGCACGACAGATTACATTCAAAGTCAATGCAAAGACGGTAATACGTTTCGCCTGTATTCGCGTCTTTGCATTGACTTTGAATGTAATCTGCCGTGCGAAAAAATTCGTTTTGCGTCCGGTGTGAAAGCAGCTTAACACGGGATTCAGAACCATACAGATTCCAGCCTGAGTGCTCGAGCAATGAAGACGGCTAATTGTCAGTGTCTCCGTCTGTCCCGAACTGTACAACACTTTTCAGCCAAGTAGCGGAATGATTGTTATTCCGGTTCTACAATTGTTTCTGTGCATGGCGTGTTGGATAACCAGCCTACTCACTTTTCAACCTTAAGTGAGTTCAATAGACCTGACGTTTGGTTACCTTACCTAACAAGACCATAATATATTAGGCTAAGTGGTGGTTGAACTCACGCCTGATCTAGCCAGTAGTGAAATGATAATGTTCGCGGCTCTACTGATTTCTGTGCACTGTTTCATGAGCTCTCGAAACAATGGGTCTCATTCATGAAACGTTAGTATATTTGTGCGTAAATTTGCACATAAAAGCCTACGCTACTAAAAACCTGCTCCGGATTCATGAATTCCGCGGGAAACTCAGATCTGATCGTAAACTCTTGTGTATGATCATGAATGGCAATCCATCATAAAGTGACAGCGCGCTCCCGGTAATCAGCTATTAGCATAAATCCCCTCCCATGAATTGCCAATGACCACCATATAAGGAGGTGTTGATGCATCCAGTCGACCTGTCAGTCATGGCGCAAACAAAGAAAGGGAAAGAAAAAAAAATTTTTCCGAAGCGGAGATAGAAATAATTTTGGGTGAAGTGGAGTTAAGAAAAAACTCCACTTTTCATCTGTTAGCGGTGGTGTGACAGGGACAGGCAAAGCGAAGGCCTGGAGGGAGCCGACAGATGCCGTTAATGTTGTCTCTATACTTCAAAGAACCATGTCCGAGGTGAAGCGTAAATGGTTTGACATGAAACTGGAGGCAAATAAATGTATAAGCGCACACAAAAAAAAAAAATACATCAGCCACAGGAGGAGGAGGCTCGCAGTCACAACTATCAACTGCAGACGAGCGCATCGCTGGGATAATTGGGGAGACCTCTCTGTCAAGAATTATACCTGACGGAGACAGCGACATGCCTCCACTTTTATTTTTTTATTGTCATCATTCAACATGTAGAAAGAACATGTAATCTGTTGAGTCGATTCACGTAGATAATTCACAATCATGAACCTAATCTGGATCTTAAACCTGCCAATCGCCAACTAATTAACTAAATGTGTTATATTTTTAATCCTTTGTCATGTTTAGGCTATATCGCGTGTTTCAAAGGCATCTGCGTATTGTGTACATAACAGAGCGCAATATGAATTAAAATTGTAATTTCCAATTGTGACAAGCATTATTTATGTGCATTCTTAAATTTACACAAGCGCTACGCGTGGTCAGCACCATGTGTAGACTTTGTTAGTAGCTACGAAAAGATCAGAGCTACTAAAATATTGATGAATGCGACGATGCACGTAAATTTCCGCCTGCGAACAGTTTACACACAAATTCGTTCTGCTCACGTTTCATGAATGAGACCCAATGCGTGTAAGCCGTCCGTACCTCGCAGCTTGCTGTTATTAGCTAGTTAGCGAGCGAACACGCAGTGCGCCGAAATATAGAGTCGTGAATGATATCACAACATGTGTAAACCATATCTTGCAGCTTGCTATTATTAGGTAGTAAGCTAGCAAGCACACAGTGCACAGAAATAAATAGAGCGCCGTGAATAGTTTCATTTCACTACTTAGCTGGCTAGATCACACTGAACAGCGAGTTGGCTGGCTATTGAACAGGCAGTGCAGAGAAACGATTTGGGTTCCGCAAATAATAATAATAATGATATGTAAAAACATGAATACTCGAAATGTTGGCCACATATCGTAGGTTTCAGTGACCTGGGCTTGCCTGGGCCAGCAAAGTCGGCACTAGTACATTGGACTTGTTTTGTCCATATTCTCGATATCTCTGCATCTTTCGGCCACAGAAACATTCCATGGCCATATGCATGCGTTGCACTGCATCCCCACACTACACATCGCTTTCCGTTCACTCTCAGTGATTTTTGATGGTCCATTCCTTAAGACATTCTTCATCCAGACCAGAGTCGTGAACTACGGCTAACCACCTAGACACAATCCGTGTACAATTTATGACGTCATGTGTCTGAGCTGGCCCAGCGCAAATGTTCTCGATTGAGGCAAAGGGGGCGTTCCCTCAAGTGGATAATTTAGCAGATAAAATGCGTTTTTTTAAACATTGCGTAAAGTACTCGATATTAAAACCATCAATAATTGTTCAAGATAGGTACTTTGTAGCATTTTATCACATAAAAAACAGAGCTGAATTCCATGTCCTAAGCTCTTTAAGTGATAATAGTAAGCAGTGCCCCATATCTGGCTTCATGCCCATCCCATTTCCTGCAGGTCCATGCGCAAGATGAATGGCATCACCTCTGTGAACTAGTCCTATTTGCACTTGCCATGCAGGAGACCCTGAGGGAATTTAATAAACGTTCCTCTTACAACTTCCAGCTGCGAGTTGGTAAGTAAATCTCCAAAATGCAACCGCGTCTGAGTCTTAACATCTCCTACAAGCAACTGCAGTTATCAGGAGGGTAAAGTCACAGCTAATCCCACTACGTACAATAAAAATACACTGTACTCATGGGAACGCAAAGTGTTTACTGGCTTAAATACAATCTCTCATAGTTTATTTAGAAATCATAACTTATCCAGTCATAATTGCAATATCTGGATTATAATGAGCTGCTCTTCTTTATCACTCAGTTTATGTGTAATAAATAATTAAATACAGTCGAATTTGTCATCCCAGGCTTCACAGAAGTCAGATGAACACATTACTCATTATTATTATTATCATTATTATTATTATTATTATATTTACATGAATGAATGTGAAAAAGAAATGTGACTTTGGGGCCATTTAGAATTTTTCAATGAGACCGTTGCATTATTTGGATTGATTCATGGCCTTTTTAGCTCCAGTCAGCGGAGCTTTTCTAGTGCCGAGTCGTCCGGCATCTATCTGTCCGTCTGTCCGTCCGGCGTTGACTTTTCGCTTCAAATTTGAATATCTCAAAAACTGTCTGTTAAATTTCTTTCTAATTTAGTGTGAGCCTCCCTTATGATATTCTGAATATTCACTGTGAAAATTGGAAAATTCTACATCCCGCTTTTTGAGAAATTCAGCATTTTGGACTTAGAAAATCAGTGTTTGTGCTCATTTTTTCAGTCTTTCCTTAATATCTCAAAAACTGTCCGATAACTTTTTGTCTTATTTGTTGTGAGCCTTCCTTATGATGTTCTGATGATCCCCTGCCAAAATTTGAAAATTCTACGTCCAGGTTTTCCCGGTTTTTGAGAAATTCAGCATTTAAATTGGGACTTAGAAAATCAGTGTTTGTGCGCATTTTTACCTCCGCTGTGACGATAGTCAGCAGTCAGCGGAGCTTTTCTAATGCCAAGTTGTCCGACGTCCGTCCGTCTGTCTGCCTGCCTGCCTGCCTGTGCTTGTCTGTCTGTCTGTCCGTCTGCCGTCAACTTTTCACTTCAAATTTGAATATCTCAAAAACTGTCTGATAACTTTTTTTTCTCATTTGGTGCGAGCCTTCCTTATGATATTCTGAATACTCACTGTTAAAATTAGAAAATTCTGCATCCCGCTTTTCGAGAAATTCAGGATTTTGGACTTAGAAAATCAGTGTTTGTGCTAATTTTTTCAGTCTTTCCTTAATATCTCAAAAACTGATAACTTTTTATCTAATTTATTGTGAGCCTTCCTTATGATGTTCTGAATATCCCCTACGAAAATTAGAAAATTCTACATCCCGGTTTTTGAGAAATTCAGCATTTTGGACTTAGAAAATCATTGTTTATGCTCATTTTTTCAGTCTGTCATTAATATCTCAACAAGAGGCCTGTCAGCCTAGAGAGCTCCGCTGAGGAATACTGAAATGATCATATTGTTCTGGATAATGTTATTCTGCGTCATGTTGTACCTCATCATTGTTCTGGATCACATTGTTCCGGATCATTGTTCTTGATTCATTGTTCTGCATCATATTGTCCGATGACAGTGTTAGAACGATTGTGACTGCTATATTTGCGATGTACTGAGGGGGAGGGGTATTTGTTGGTTGTTAGTATTGCTTGGTGGTAAGATGATTGGAATAAATGATTGCAATTTGCAATTTGGTTCTATTGTTATACTACAGAAATTGAGACATCAAACTGGTTCACAGTATATTCTGGTTACCAGATGTGTTCATATGTAGTTTTCAAGAATTTCTGAAATTAAGTTATGACATGGACATTTCACTCATCCTCAGCAGAGCTCTCTAGGCCAAAAGGCCTCTTGTTTACATAACATTATCTTACTTACAGACTCTAAAGGGCATAGAATAGCCCACTAGCTTCAGAACTGCAGAACTCATAGGTTGCAAGCATTGACTGTAAGCTATGTTTTACCCATTGACTGTATAAAACATGGACGTAGCCTCCGTGATGTCTCCCATTAGGTTTCTGAATATCCTCTCTGAAGCTCATTTGGTTGCCATCTTGGCACTTACTTGACTCCGCCTACCTCCCGGCTAATCTAAAAATGGGTACAAAGGTGGAACGTTGCTGGAGCTGAGGCGGGCCAAATGGGCGGGGCCGAATGGAGCCTTGCTTTCATAGCTAGCCATGCATCACAACTGCGCCTGAAATTTAGCATGTAAACTGTGCCATGTGAGGAATATCTAACAGCTACAGTTACGCCATCTCTTGTACAACATTACATAAGATGAAAGACCGGTAAATATGAGATAAACATTGATATTCCTGTGTTTGGCAGTCTTGTGGCAGCATCCATGACATTACTAAGAAAGGAGTTCGGCATCGGCAATCGATTGCTCTTCGAGTGGCACAAAGTGTCATCAGGATCTCGGATGTGTGGCACAGCAATGTTGAATCTGCATTACAAGTTTCGAATTCGAAGTGCGGTTTTGAATCTGAATCACAAGTTTTGAATTCAAAGTGCACTTTTGAATCGAAATTACACATGTTGAATTTGAGTGCAATTTTGAATCTGAATTTCAAGTTTTGAATTCAAATTTAAGTTGTGCAGTTCAAATTTATATAGCGCACATCAAATTCAAACTGAGCAATTCAAATTCAAATATCAATAATTCAAATTCAATTTCTTGTGGCATAAATTTCTGCCCATAGGAGTCTATTTGTTAAGCGGTTCAATCTACACTATTTTGGAAAAAAACAATAATAAATGAGAAGTAATTTGAAGAATTATAATAGAGTACTTTTTGTGCAATCTAAATAAAAATTACCACACTAATAACAGTGGAAGCAGTGCCCCTTCAAAAGGTATTTGTTCAGAAAGCGCCAGTTGCTTGACATGCTGTATTGCTGCCTGCTGCTTTCTCGGGAATCGCTCAGCAAAACAACTTCATACTTGACATTGCTTTCCCTTGGGTCCTTACCTCTATTTGTGTAGTTGATGGGATGAACGTATCTTGAGGAACTTAAAGGACAAACATACATACAGTTGCAATCAAAATTATTCAACCCCCGTTGCAAATTAGGTTTTCTGGCAAAATTTACAAATTTTCAGCTGTTTGCAATGAACAAATCAAACAAAAACAATTTAAATGGCTCAACACAAAAAATATTACAAGTGGCTTCTCCAAATTCAACACAAAATGCCACTTTTAATGACTACTGTAGACTCAAAATTATTCAACCCCTGCATGACAAGCATCTTTAGTACTTAGTAAAAAACCCTTTTGCCACGATGACCCGCTGGAAATGTGATGCATAGGCAGATGTCAGCTTTTGGCAGCATTCCCAAGGAATCTTAGCCCAATCCTCATGGACTGTGGCCTCCAGTTCACTGATATTCTAGGGTTTGCATGCTGCAACTGTGTTCTTCAAATCCTACCTGAGATTTTTTATGGGGCTCAAGTGAGGCGACTGTGATGGGCACTCTAGAATCTTCCCAGCCTTCTTCTGAAACCAAGCCTTGGTGGATGTTGAGGTATGCTTAGGATCATTGTCCTTTTGGAAGGTCCAATGATGCCCAAGCGTCAGCTTCCCTACAGACAACACGACATTTTGTCCTTGGATATCCTGGTACTTGAATGAATCTATCTTGCCCTCCACACTTCGCAGATTTCCAGTGCTAGAAGAAGCAAGGCAGCCGCAGAGCGTCAAAAAGCCCCCACAATTCTTCATTGTAGGCAGGGTGTACTTTTCAGCATATGCTTCTTTATTTCTCCTGCAGTCATACCACTAATTCATAAGCCCAAATTATTCCAGTTTTGTTTCATCACTCCACAGGACAATATCCCCAAACTTCTGTGGCTTATTTATATGGTTTTGAGCATATTAGAGCTTGTGCTTTTGGATCAGTTGTGGTGTATGTCCTGGAGACCTTCAGTGTTTAGTATGCGCCCTACTGTGCAAACTGAAACCTCAGTGCCTCCTGCCTCCAAGTCTTGCTGCAGGTCTCCTGCAGTCACTCAAGGGTTTTTGACCACCCATCTCCTCAGGAATCTGGTGGCAGCCATTGATAGCTTCCTCTTTCTGCCACATCCTGGTACTGTAGCCACTCTTCCTTTAACTCTGAACTTGCAAACTACGCTTCCAACTGTATCTCTACGAAAATTCAGTGCCTGTGTTACCTTTTTGTATCTTTTTCCTTGTTTGTGCCAGGCAATGATCCCCTCTATTAGCTTTTTGAACAATTCTTTTGACAGCCATATTTCTAATCTACAATCAAATGTCACTGTCAACAAATCCCTAGCAAGTGCAAGTATTTGATGTATTCTATCTTAAGCAAACCTGATGCAACTAATTAAGCTCTTGATTAGCTGCATTAGGTGTGCATATTTGCAAATTAGGTGCAAACACCTAATTTGAAAATATGCTCTTTTGAGGGATTCTATTCAGGGGATTGAATAATTTTGAGGCTGCTGTAGTCATTAAAAATGGCATTTTGTGTTATATTTGGAGAAACCACTTGTAATATTAGATGTGTTGAGCTATTTAAAATGTTCTTATTTCATCTGTTTATCACAAACAGCTGAAAGTTTGTAAATTTTGCTATTAAACCCAACTTGCAATGGGGGTTGAGTCATTTTGATTGCAACTGTACATACAAACAGAAACTCCTTCCATTTTAAGTGAGATATAATGTGAGGGATAGCAACGCCGGGTTTCCCGAGAGCTCTCGGTAAGAAGTAATATGAGGAATTTCAATACAGTATTAATCATCATGTGCAGTGGGCCCCTCAAACAAAATGTAAACCCCTGCCACAGTGAAACCAGCGGTCCTTTTTTTGTTCCTGTTATTTGTCGAAGGACAGTTAGAGATCAGAAACTGGTACATTTTCAGTATTGTAAGTAAGGCATTATAAATTCTGAGGAATTAAAATTTCCATTTTGCTGGACAATGACACAAGTTATGAGTGAGCTTAACTTCTGCCTGAAATGAATGCTGGTTGTTGTCTTCTTTTTGTTCCATTGTCCTCCGCTCTCCCCCTGGTGTCAACTGGCAGGGATCGCTCATGGGCCGGTAGTTGCTGGAGTGATTGGGGCCACCAAGCCACAGTACGACATCTGGGGAATGACGGTTAACCTGGCAAGCCGCATGGATAGCACAGGGGTGTGCAGGCGCATCCAGGTGCCTGAGGCCACCCAGCAAATCCTAGCCAACTGGGGCTTTGCCTTGGAGCTGCGGGGCAAGGTCTTCATCAAGGGAGTGAGCGAGCAGCAGGGCCTGATACGCACCTACTTCATCAGCAGCAGCCGGGCCCAGAAATCCTACCTCCAAGCCACGGACAGGCACTCAACCAGAGGGGGGCGCACCACTCTAGCAGCTGTGGTCTTTGGACTGTTGCAGGCACGCCACAGAGAGAAACTCAGAGAAACCAACGGGGGGTACCTCTTCTCCCCTCAACACTTTCCAAAAAGCACAGAGAACTCTTCTAATGGATTGATCCAGGATACCACAACAAGAATCCTCTGAGCATGAGCTTGAAGATGTATATTTACTTTGCCTTTTCTGACATCACCTCAAAATACCTTTGTACTTACTCATTAAGAAACACTTTGACTCTGCTGCTTGGAAATCCTTTAGCCAATGAACTGTAAAAGATTTCCTCTTTAAAAGACTGTTATCAGGTGCCGGTCTCTGCCATGACAGCTTCCCTGGCCATAGACCCATGCTGTGTAATGTTGACTTGAAGACAGACATCAAACATTCATCATAGCATTTTTATATATTGTATGGAGGGAAGTTGAGATAAGGTTTTAAGGTGACATAGAATGGTTGAACGGGGTATTTATCCTTGTTCTGTGATGTGACATGTAGACAACAAAATTTTGGTTGGGTCTGTAATGCCTCAGAAGCTTCCTAAAAACCTCTCTCAAAAAGCCATGTTAGGGTGGGGGATTTAGAACGCGTTGATTTGCACCTATTTGGCAACCTTTCGAGCCTAACTGGCAACCTCATTATGAAATGCAAGCACTTGACGCTGATTGGCTGGCTTTGCTGCCAAAAGCGAAGCAAGTCATAATCGCTTTCCATGTTACTTGCGGTGAAATTCACCTTTACACAAGTGAAACTGAAACTTCAAGGCACAAGGATTTTAATTCCGCGTGAGAATCTCATTAATAAGCGTTCATTGAATAATTGCGGACTACGGCGAATAATCATAAAAAATTCGCAAGACCCACGCCAAATGCGTGAGACTTGGCATCTCTGCTACTTTCATGTTTTGGTGTTAATGCACCAGGCGAAACATCTTCACAAACTAAAGGTGCAGATGCCAACTTCCCATCGTCTTAATGTGAGCATGGCAGGATCATTGGCAACAACAATCTTCATGGATTTATTTCAGATCTCGTTTCAAAGCTGTTGTTGAGTGATAATCACGTCATACACCATTGGCTAGACAAGCAAACCGAATATATTCTATTTTTAACATTTTAAAAACAATCTAACAACAATGTGGTACTTACAGTTTGTACTGGCTGTTGAGGTAGACGCAAAGTTGGAACTGCTCCGCTACGTAGCACCAAACGCTGTGAGAAGCCGGCTTGAAATTGTGCCAGGTTAGTAAAACTGTCAGAGGTGAAATGGGCTGAGCAAAGTAACAGTCTGTGGTTGAATGTAGTGGGAATCCGATTAAAAATAAACAGCAGCCACGCATCTCGTGCATTTCTTTCGATTGGAAGGTTATGGAACGTTTGCAAACTGCTTCCACAGCCTGGAAGAGCACACCTCTGTACCCGACTCACCATTTCGCCTTGAACTTTCGCAAACACTGCTGCAATTTACTTTCCATAGGGGGCAGGAGAGCGGGTGTATGCAAATTATTTTGAAGGGTAGGAAACGGAATGAGAGTGGGGGGGGCAGTGAGATACATATGACATCATATGTATCCGTTGTTCAGATTGGCCCGTTTTCTCGCGGTCATTTTTAAAAGAGGAATTTCTATGAAACGGAGATGTTCAGAATGTCTAGCACTTTTCGTATGTTCTTGAATGTGGGTAGACTACCATTATTCAACATAGACAAGGTAAAAACGGTTTTGATTCTATGTCACCTTTAAGGTTAAGGTAAAATGTTTAAAATGTATTCATATTTAAGAGTAAAGTGAAAATAACCAAAAGTTCTCAGCAATATGAAAATTTAGCCAATTTGTTAAGCTTTTTTCAAGACCAATAAAATTCTCTAATTTAGAGCATAAATAATTCATAGAAAAGTATTTTCATTAATGTTGTATCATGCACATTAGTCCAGAGTTCATTTTATGTGTGTGCCAATCTGGAAATAAGACCTTTAGATGTTTTGTGATTTTATGTTTTCAGGTAATAGAGATCATCATCGTACGGTCTATTATTCCTCATACTGATCCAGATGATTAAAATTCATCTTGTCTCAGTCAAATGTCAGGTACCTTTTGCCCAGAGATTTAGAAGAAATATAAGCAATACTCAAAAGCATCGTGATAATTACTTTGCAATCTATAACTATGTCCAGGTAGTGTGATAAGTTTTCTTATATTCTGTTTTTCAGCGCACAGACATGATATCAGTTAACAGGAGGTGAAAATGGAGACTCAACTTTTATTTGTGGGTATTCACGTTAATGTTGCGAGTCATCCAGGAATTTCATCCTGCTATTTGTTTGTGTTGTCACTGTCCAATGACTTATGGACTGCACTGTATTTACTATTCATTATTATTATTTATTTTTAATGAAAAGATAAGATAAGATAAGATACACTTTATTGAACCCCGTGGGGTAATTTGTCCTCTGCATTTGACCCATCCTATAGTTTGGAGCAGTGGGCAGCCACAGAGCAGCGCCCGGGGACCAACTCCAGTTCTAAAGCCAGTTCCTTGGTCATGGGTACTGGTTGGAGTGTTCCTATGATGAGAAGATAAAAGATACAGTGGATCTACAAACATACGTAAAATTGCTAGTTGCTGTGCAAATCAAATCGGTGGTTACTTAAAATGCAGGGACTGGGTTAATGATTGATACTGATTAGTTCCTCTGACTGATTCTTTAAGCGCTTTCACACTAGATACGATTGTTCCGTACCGTGCCACAGTACGATTGTCCCCCTCCCATCTCCCCCCACTAGTCAGCTTTCACACTAGTAATATCGTACATACCCGAGTACACTTGCATATGTCAAAATTCCGATACAGCGCGTTGCAGTATGCACCTAGGTGATTTTAAATGGGGAAATATACAGAAAGAAGAAGCAAACTCTTGCATGGAAAGAATTCTGTATCCGATCTGCACTTTTTTTTGGCTTTTTATCTGCCAGTAAAGGAGGTGCCAATATTTTTCAGGGGGTTTTATTATTGAGAAGGGGGTTTTGAATATTAATACCGTGAATGCATATGCTGCGTGTGCCCAAGCAACGCGGTGTGTCATCAGTAACATGGATTACCACGTATAGCAGCACGAGAAATTAAATTGAATGCTTGATGTTTCTAATCACTCGAATCTTTCTCTGGGTACCCAAATATCAAGGTAAGCCGAAAACGTACTGATTTTATTCGATATTGGTGGAGGCTGAATACGAAATTCTTTCCCCCTTGCGTTTTTTGGCGGATTATGCTGTCCACTGCCTCATACCATGAAAATTTGTCTTCCTCATAACTTGAGCTGCCTGACATTCGCACCACGTACCGCACTTTGAAATATCGCAGCCGCATTTTCTTAAGTTTGTCAAGGCACTGATCTATTGTTCTGTGATAACCACGCAAATGTAACTACTCACTAATTATTGCACAAATCTCTGAGTTTTTGTGTGTAGTATCCAGTTGTAATTGAATGTTTTCTTCTGCATAAATTTCGAGCAAGCATTGAATTTCTTCGTTTGAATCAGTGGCATAGCCAGCGGGTGTGCCAAAACACGTCCCTTTATGACAGCAATTAGTCCTGGCTAGTTCTCAATCATTTTCCTTTATTGACACGTTTTCCAATTATCGTAATTGGCAACTGAAGACACGGTTTCTCTCCATATGCGATCTAACAGCGACAAAATCATGGGCTAAATTCAGTACAGTGGCGGAACCAGAACTGATAATTGGGGTGCACAAAACATCTGTTTAAAACAATTATTAGTCCTGACTCCTGACACATTTCTCAGTCATTTTCATGATTGACAAAAGGTTCACGAGAGCACTCCACACTTAACAGGTGCTGCTTGTTCTCCCCGATTAGGTAAGACGACAGTCATTCATCTGAACGCGTATTTGCTGTATTTAAGTCAATGCTATTCAAAATTGCATACCTGCGCAAATAGCTTGAGCCGCATGCTTTTTATAGCCTATTTAACTGCCGAGTGCCACTTTTTTTTATCAACCCACAAAATACCGAGAGTGAAAGGCGATATTTCGTTGGAATGCGACCAGTTCAATCAACTGGCCAATTAATAAGTTAATTATTTTTTTGAACTGAATTTAGCCCATGATTTCATTGCTGTTAGATCGCATATGGAGAGAAACCGTGTCTTCAGTTTCCAATTACGATAATTGGAAAACGCGTCAATAAAGGAAAATGATTGAGAACTTGCCAGGACTAATTGCTGTCATAAAGGAACGTGTTTTGGCACACCCGCTGGCTATGCCACTGGTTTGAATGGAGAGATCTTTTCGCCACTGCGTTTGTTAGAACAAGAGAGCTGTAACAGATAACAGTAATCTTCTGTGCTCAAGTACAGTTGCTTTCACATTTGGTACAAGTACGGATGAACCATGCCCGAGTCCACCTCTTCCAACCGTACTCACGTACCGTGCCCGAGCACGGTACGCTTGTGTTCACACTTTCCAAATTAACTGGACTTTGGGGTCAAGTGTACTCGGATCTGTGCCTGAGTTCCTAGTATGAAAGCACCCTTAGTCTCAAATGACCTCCAACTTTTTTTTTTTTTTTTTTTTAAGATTATTTTTTTGGGAATTTTTCCTTTATTCGATAGTTATACAGTGTAGAGAGACAGGAAAGTTGGGGAGAAGAATGGGGGAAGACTTGCAGCAAATGACCCGAGCCGGAGTCGAACCCAGGTCGCTGCGGGAAGGACATAGCCTTTCTGGTACGCACACTTAGACCGATGAGCCACCAGGGCGCCCCATGACCTCCAACTTTAAACAAGATTTTGCTCCTTAGTTCAGCATACTCCTTGCACAAAGTCTCCAATCAGGGGCTCCATTTTCGGATTGCTATGATGATGTTGAGTACATTTGATGCTTATATCCAAAATAGTTGGATGAGATTCATTATGTCTCTAATTTTAGAATTAAAATTTGACTTCTTTTATATCAGACAAGAAAGCTTAGTTCTGCATTCATACCTTGACATGTTTCGACGGGAACTCCCATCTCCCTCAGAAGTGTCACATGATGGTATTGTGATGTGTCTTAAGGTATGAATGCAGAACTATGCTTTCTTGTCTGATATAAAAGAAGTCAAATTTTAATTTATATCCAAAATAGTCGAGAATAAGATTTCCGGGTTGCTCAACAGGAGATCTCAATACACAAAGAGCATTGATTCTGACTTAAGATTTGTCAGATCAGTACACTACCAGAAGCTACTGCGAATTTGTACATAATGGATCCACCTTCAGTGTTTATCACCGTATTTTCTAGTTATATGTTGAAAAGCATCACCATTGCACATCCCTGTTGACCAAGGCATGGCTTCAAAAATAAATGGAAAATCAAAGTCTTTGAATAGCCCAGTCAAAACTCAGACCACAACCTTATCAAGTGATGAGGTATAACCACAAGGGGGGAAACTAATTGTCACTATTTTACATAGGACAGACAACAGGCCTGGAAAACACATATGTGTCTCAGGCAGAATAAGATAAGTGCAAGGCACAGCAGCGCAGTGCAAAAGGCATCAACATAAAACATAAATAAATAAATACCGACATTACTACAAACCTAAGGGCAACCACCTTCTTCAACAATGGTCAGATCAACTTCAGGTCATCGTTATCAGTGACAGTCAACAACAATGTTCATTAAAAAAATTTACTGCAGTAGGCACAAAGGATTATCGGAACCTTTCTGGGGAGCACCTTGACAGAACAAGTCTGTCACTAAATGAGCTCCTCAGCTCATGAAAAATATGACATTAGTTGGTTCTTGTGCTGCATCATACTCCTGAGCTTCCAACCTCTTTTCTCTATGAGTCTGGGATCAAACAAAAAAGTCAATCCTGCCTCCCTTATCAGTTTATTAAATTTATTACTCTATTCTCTTACTTCTTCTTCTTCTTCTTCTTTTCTTCTTCCACCTAAATTTGGCCGACTAACTCCTCCTACACCATTTAAGCTATTGATTCCATTCAAACTCAAAAATTCAGCTTGTTCTGAATTACGTTGCATCTGTACAGATTTTTGATTTTCTTTTTAGTTTTTGAGATATTTAATTTTAAATGTCTTTATTTGGGGTCCTATTAAATCAAGCCATTTTTGTGCTGATTCAGTAGATTCAGCTATTTTTTTACTCTGTCATATTTTTAGCTAGAAATGTCATTCAAACTGCAAAATGTTAAGTTAAGCTTGAATAATTTCTTCACTGTTCACATTTTTCGTAACTTCTATAATTTTTTAATTATAATTTTTTCAATAATTTTTGTTACAATACATTCTGGGGACTTACAGTGTGGTGACGCCACTGCTAGGGTGGCGAACAGCTGTAAAATCGTCAAGAAGTCTTCACTTAAACTTGCTCTAACTCCCAAGGTTTTCACTCCACATAAATATTTTTACATCCAAGTTATAGCAAACGTTGTGCTGGTCACGAAAATGTAACTATGCAAGCAATTGGACACACAGTTTTGGCAGCGTGAGCCGAAAAGTGGCTGGAGCACTAGCCGAAACTCCATCAAGTCCAATATTAAATGCAACAAGAAAATTCTGGTTAGGAAGCTGAAAAACAAAGTTTTATAACTTGCTCGTGTTCCCACATTTTTGGCACAACACACACAATTTTGACATATTTTGCTCAGCAGACTCCCCTCTTCAGTATGGTACCTCCATTTCCTAGATTGGATTTACTTTCTTTGAGGTAGAGGCAGTAGTGTGTACGAGATGCCTTAGCTAAAATCTCCATTGGACCAAATGCTTTAACCATTACCTTTCGAACGGCTTAGAGTGACTCAGCGAAATTGTGGTATAGTGGTATTGCGGTTCAATTCTGCCCTTTGCTGGACTTTTTCCTGGCCTCAGCATTATCATTGTTCAGATTAAGATTGATACTACTGTTAGACAAACTAATTCTTCAATTTCAAACTCAGTGAAAGAAGCACGGTATCATTTTGTACAGTCGCTCAAACCAGCTCCAAGAGAGCACATTTAGGGCAGAAGCGGTTTTTGTCCATGAGAACAAGTTACAGTAAAAATTGCAAAGCAGAAAAGAGTTTTTCGAGCTCCTATTCCAGTATATACAAGCAACTGTTGAAAGCTAGATATATTTACTAAAGTATCTAAAACACATTCGAAATATTGCAATCAAAATGACCGTAACTGCCATCCTTGCTTAGCCAGCAGATGTTAACTTTTCCATACCTATTGAGTAGTTTAATAGTTAACATTAGCTCGCTATTGATTATGTCATCTGCAGTGAAGGCAAATTTCAATGGTCAAGTTTGAACCCGTTCAACAGCGTTCTGCATCTGTGTTTATAAAATTAGCTAATAATTGCACAGAAATAAAAAGGGAGCCATGAATAATATCACAACATGTGTTAATAATATCTTGCAGCTTGCCATTATGAGCTATTTAGCTTGCGAACACACAGTGCACAGAAATTAACTGAAAGCCGTGAATAGTAGCATTTCACTACTTGGCCAGGTCAACGTTGTACAGTTTGGGACTGGGGGAGACACTGAAAAATGAGCTATAAGTAACAATAGGTGCAACAGTCGACCAATGTGGCCTGCCATATTTGCTCCGCCGTAAATAATTTTTCAGCATGCACTGCATTCACCTAGATACGCACAAAGCCATACAGAGCGATGCCTCAACCTCATTGGCTCCAGTTGACCATTTTCTTTTTTTGTAGCTGGGTTGAAGCGGAGTAGACTCGGTCATGATGCAGCTGAAAAGTCAGAATTCCTCAAACAATTACTTTTAGCTTTAAAGTCTTGTGTTTACATTTAAGCAGTTTTTCAACATTTCTTCAGCAATTTCCATTCCCTCTCAGTTTCCAAGCACCTTCATTTTATAAACTAACCTCTTCAACTTTTCTCGCTGAAGCAAGCACACAAATTTTCTTCAGAAAATTTAGCCTTTTCTAGTTTTTTTTCTGTCCTTCCACCCATAACAAACAATAGTGTGAAAGAGAACACTTGCTAAAGTACTGTGATAAAACATTCAGGAGTGACCTACTAACACCAAAAGACCTCGGCTTCTTAAGGAAAATGACCTGGACCCAGACTTATTAAAGATAGCACTCTTTTCCATTCTTGTTATCCAAAAGGACTCTAAAGGTACTTTAGGAAGGAACCTATCTTTTTCACCACAGCCTTTTTTTTCAGAAATCAATTATTAGCTCCTTCGTCTGATTTAAATTTAAAATTAAGTGGTTTTCATTGCACCAGTTGATAAAGCTATCTATCTCTTTCTCAGAAGAAAGGTAATTTTTTTTGAGGATGCAAGTGCAGAATCATCTGAAAATTTCTGCATAGCCAGCCAACAGACTCGACTTGCTGTCAGAGGTAAACAGGATGAATGAAATGGAGACAACACTGTACTCTGTAGTGCTCCCAAATTGGTAAGAATGGTGTTGGATACCTCACCAGGTCTCACTGACTGGGGTCTTAAAAGGGCTGTGCTTCGTACACAGTTCAGAAACACGGAGGACAGGAAGTTGAGGACTGGACTCAGGTGCAAGCAAGCAAGTGGACAGGATGAAGGCGTATACTGTTGCAAGACCTGTTAACTGCTCCAAGTTTTAAAAAACAGTTGATCTGTGCTCACTGTCATGCTCATGACTCAGTTGATTGTGCTCACGCTCATGCAGAAAGGGGAGAGGGCCTACAACACACAGGGGTTACTACACTATTTCATTCCATAATATGAGACTCATTTTGAAAGCTAATGGAAACCAAATGTGACACATTAATTTATTGGGATGATCTGAAATTTTGGCCAAGGAAACCTTTGGACCTAAAAACAGTTGATCTGTGCTCCTCATGCGCTCTTGCTTTTTAGCTTCCTGCATTTAAATACTTCCTGCATAAATACTTAGAGTTTGTAGCCTATCTTGCATGCAAGATTAAACCATAGACTGTCCTTGGATTAAACGATTGGACCGTGACATAGTCGCGTGGGTGGTCTATGGAATGTTGTACAGTTAAAATGATGAATAATGTACCATGATAGCGTTGACTTGCCAGCACCATGACTGAGACATGAATGCAGTTACAGTGGTATAAATATCCAGTAGCACATATGTGTGTGCATTTTGAATCACATGAGTGTTAACAGTGTTGAACCACTATGTCAATGTGTTTCGGAGCACCGGGGTGCCCATTAATGGGCCACCCCTGCCACCGAGACCCCAGTGCAGTTGCACTCTCTGCACCCCCTATTGTGACACAACTGGGTGCAAGGATGGACTTGGCAGCATTTATTATGCCTACTGCACATCAGAAGACATGAACGAAGCAACAGAAAACAAACAGGATTCGAAGTTCCTTAGAAACACTATTGGTAGTACAGACTCTGGGCGGTAGCTGCAGTAACAATGTATCACAAATAAAAAAACAAAACAGGAATCAAGGTTCCTGTGTAAAGTGCTGAAATAAGCAATAACAGCACTAAGTTTTAAGAATTAGACACATAAGCCATATGCGGGGAAATGCGTCTATACAAAGACTATGAACACAAAACAGATATGTGATTACGAGACTTCACAAAGAATGAGCGAGAGGCTTGGTCTTACATAGCAACACTATCACACAGTGAAAATGACAAACAGATGCAGGCAATAATTACTAAAGTGAAGACTGCAGTCCGGGTCTTTATAGACCGGTGAGCTGGACGGCTGGAGGCGTGGTCTTACAGGTCTAGATGTGAGGTAGTCCATGACCCATGCAATAATGTTGTTTTTATTCAAATTAGTTGGTTTGACTGGAATGCACAGATGAATTGTATAAAAAGCATAAGAAAAGTCAAAACAAAATTCTCTCAGATGCACCAGCTGAACTAAAGTGGCTATATGCTCTGGATATCACATATAGTAAAGCATCATCCACACCCACACCTCTCCCATAAGCAAACTGGAGTGGGTCTTTGTACATAGAGACCTGCCTATTCAAATGCTGAAGGACAACCCTTTCAAAGCATTTCATGAGCAGCGAAGTGAGAGCAGAAGTCCTTAAAATCTCGAGCATTATACACTGCTCAAAAAAAAAAAAAAAAAAAAAAAAAAAACACCGAGATCTGAATGAAATATTCTTATTAAATACTTTGTTCTTTACATAGTTGAACATGCTGACAACAAAATCACACAAAAATTATCAATGGAAATCAAATTTATTAACCCATGGAGGTCTGGATTTGGAGTCACTCAAAATTAAAGTGGAAAAAACACACTACAGGCTAATCCAACTTTGATGTAATGTCCTTAAAACAAGTCAAAATGAGGCTCAGTAGTGTGTGTGGCCTCCACGTGCCTGTATGACCTCCCTACAACGCTTGGGCATGCTCCTGATGAGGTAGCGGATGGTCTCCTGAGGGATCTCCTCCCAGACCTGGACTAAAGCATCTACCAACTCCTGGACAGTCTGTGGTGCAATGTGGCGTTGGTGGATGGAGCGAGACATGATGTCCCAGATGTGCTCAATTGGATTCAGGTCTGGGGAACGGGCGGGCCAGTCCATAGCATCAATGCCTTTGTCTTGCAGGAACTGCTGACCCACTCCAGCCACATGAGGTCTAGCATTGTCTTGCATTAGGAGGAACCCAGGGCCAACCGCACCAGCATATAGTCTCACAAGGGGTCTGACGATCTCATCTCGGTTCCTAATGGCAGTCAGGCTCCCTCTGGCGAGCACATGGAGGGCTGTGCGGCCCCCTAAAGAAATGCCAGTACACACCATTACTGACCCACTGCCAAACCGGTCATGCTGGAGGATGTTGCAGGCAGCAGAACGTTCTCCACGGCGTCTCCAGACTCCAGACATGTGCTCAGTGTGAATCTGCTTTCATCTGTGAAGAGCACAGGGCACCAGTGGCGAATTTGCCAATCTTGGTGTTCTCTGGCAAATGCCAAACGTCCTGCACGGTGTTGGGCTGTAAGCACAACCCCCACCTGTGGACGTCGGGCCCTCATACCATCCTCATGGAGTCGGTTTCTGACCGTTTGAGCAGACACATGCACATTTGTGGCCTACTGGAGGTCATTTTGCAGGGCTCTAGCAGTGCTCCTACTGTTCCTCCTTGCACAAAGGCAGAGGTAGCGGTCCTGCTGCTGGGTTGTTGCCCTCCTACGGCCTCCTCCACGTCTCCTGATGTACTGGCCTGTCTCCTGGTAGCACCTCCATGCTCTGGACACTACGCTGACAGACACAGCAAACCTTCTTGCCACAGCTCGCATTGATGTGCCATCCTGGATGAGCTGCAATACCTGAGCCACTTGTGTGGGTTGTAGAGTCCGTCTCACGCTCCCACTAGAGTGAAAACACCGCCAGCATTCAAAAGTGACCAAAACATCAGCCAGAAAGCATAGGAACTGAGAATTGATCTGTGGTCACCACCTGCAGAACCACTCCTTTATTGGGGGTGTCTTGCTAATTGCCTATAACTTCCACCTGTTGTCTATTCCATTTGCACAACAGCATGTGAAATTGATTGTCAATCAGTGTTGCTTCCTAAGTGGACAGTTTGATTTCACAGAAGTGTGATTGACTTGGAGTTACATTGTGTTGTTTAAGTGTTCCCTTTATTTTTTTGAGCAGTGTATTTTAGGGCATAGGCACAATGCATGAGGTTGTCCATCTCCCAAGGATCTTGGACTGAGAGAGAGAAAGAGAGAAGGTAAACTGTAGCACATTACACAGTTGCTCCACACACACTTTGACGGCTCCTGGCAAAATCCCGTCTGGTCCAGGAGCCAACTGTTATTGGGGAGCTAGGATTATCATTCCACGCCCTGAGGGAGATAGATGAGCAGGCTTATTCAAGTTCCACCAAGAAATCATGGTCATTAAACCTGGCAAAGAAGCAGTTCGCCTCGTCAGCTTCAAAAGAACCATTCTGAATCCTAACTGGTAGACCCGTAGCCTGTGATTGACATCATGCCACTCTGCAAACCTCTGATATCACTCTGCTGGAGTTTGCCCTCGACTTCATTCGAATAGTTCCTTTTCCCCTGTCTGATGACACTTTTTAACTCCGTATGTGCTGATTTGATCATATCCCTATCACCACTTTTTAAAGGCTATTTAAATGAATAGCGGCCTGAATCTCTCAAGTCACCCAAGATTTGTTTTTTTAATTGGGAAACTTTAAAGGATTTTACATGGGATAATCATATCAACATAGAAGTTAATATACTCAGGAACACCATCGGCAATATTGTCCACATTATGGTCCCCATGAAAGACAGACCAGTCAGGGCATTCAAAGCAACCTCACAGTTCCTCACATGCCTCATCTGACCACACATGCACTGATTTGTTGGAGGTAGGCAGTCTGTGGGCAACTGGTGTGTATTAACTGTAGATGGCAGCAACACCAGATTGTGTTCCGATCAGCCCAGCGGGGCTAAGGCAGTATATGAAAAACTTACTTAGATTACCGTAGAAAAGATCGATAGTTTTGTCTTTTCTCGTGGGGCAGGTTACAAACCGTCTTAATCAGGGCAGGGAGGAGGAGAGTGTGCAGTGGTTGAAGTCCCCATTTACGATGGTGAGAGGGTCAGGCGATCTGCTTTGCAGAAAGTGAACAACTTATATATGGTGTCCGTAGCATATTTAGCTTTCGTAGATAGTGGTATGTATACTACGAGGACACTAATGTTAGAAAATTCACAGGGTAGGTTGTAAGGTCTGCAGCTCACAAACAAACACGCAGGTGACTTGTGTCCGGGACAGGGCTGGTGCCATCTCCAGCTCTGTGAACTGATGAAAGAGAGCTGTACGGCAATTTTGGGGAACTTAAAAATTTTTTTAAGGAAAAGTTGGGTAAAAATCTGGATGGGGAGAGTTAATTGAGACTCATTGATTGAGATTTACTGCAAAAGTAAATGCAAAAGGTGCTTTTCTGAGAATTAGTTGGGGGTCTGCAGATAGGGTGTTGGAGGTTTTTATTTACATTTTTCAGAGTAATGAACTAGTTTGCCATTTCTCACATCTTCAGACATCCACAGCTCCACCAATCATCACTGCTTTCATCACTAAGAAGGCGGGTGCTTTGCCTCCCCTCTTTCTAACCACATAAAAATGTAGGCCTTTCCTCTGTACTTTGGCCTTTTGATATTCAGGACCCAAGGGATTTTTGGTACTCAGAGACCAACAAGGGCTTTTTCCGAACGAAGACCGACTAGGAGTTTTAACATCTGTGCAATTGATTTGGGGATTGATATCTACCTGTTTTCATTGGAAAATCTTGCTGTATTTTGACTCTGAAACTTTTGATTTTGGCCTTCCTTTGGACAAGTTCAGGCAATACAAGCTTTGGTTTGGTGTTTTCTTTCTTTTTCTACTTCGATTGTTCATGTCTGTTGTAGTAGACCCTCATCTGTAGACATAGACATTGTACGTTGTTTATTCTGTTGCAACTTTATTAAATTTCCTACTATTGAATCTAATTCTGAGTTGTGCTTTTTGATAAAGGTTGATCCAACAGGTTGCTCAGCCTATCAACGAATTCGGCAGTTTGTTAAAGGGGACCTGTTATGCTACATTTCCAAATTTATATTTTGATCTTGGACTCCCCTAGAGTACTCCCGATCGTTGAAAGCAGGGCCGTCACCAGACACTTTTTACCGGGGCACGTGCTCCTGTAAACATGCGCTGTGCCCCTGTAAAAGTTCCCAATCAAAGTTCATAAATAAGTCTGTTTTAATTACTGAATATATCTTTCGGCCTACGCTAGGACTAAGACTAAGAATAACATAGGCACGATTTTCCCTACTTCAACACGTAGCCTACTTGTGCCAATAGAGTGAAATGAAGAGGCTGCGTTTGCAGGCATTGGGTGCGTCTGCGCATGTTCAGCGAATGGAACGCGCATGACGCCTAGCGCGCGAAATTGGAGTTGTTAGGCAAGATATGTTTTAGCAATCGAAACTTACGCTGTGTCAACGCCTGTAATATCTTAGGCCAAATAAACAATGAACGTTAGCATTTAGGCTTAAACGGTGTCTATCAGGGATGCACCCGAATCCTAATCGATAGTTGGCAAGTCACGTATAATGGCTTTTTGCCGAAAAAACTATTCGTCCGAACATTTTGTGAACAGTTCGGCTTTATATTTTTATTCGAGTTGACTAGGGGAAACATCTCCTACAAGCGGTTGGTTCTTAAGTTTTGTAATTCAAACTAGATTGTCTGCCATCGCTACCAACCATCCTCACCAGTCAGTCAGAATCGATGACGTCAGCAGCCGTAAGTAGGTGTCTTAAACCTGTGTTGCTTGTCCTTTTAGTAGTGATGGCGTGATGAAGCTTCATGGAGCATTGAAGCTTTCTCCCAAAATGGTTCACTAATGGGTGACGCTTCTTGAGGCTTCATTTGCTCATTGCGCCATCTACTGGACAAAGGGTGTAAAACAGGCAAAATATCACAAAACTGGAGTGAGGGCAATGAGCATGCTTTTGTTACTTCGGGGTGAGGGCAGTGAATGTAGCGTGAGACTTTGGGATATGGGCAGTGAATGTGCTCGGGGTGGGACTTTGGAATATGGGCAGTGAATGTGCTTGGGGTGAGACTATTGGTTTTTGTTCGGGAATAAAAGTTTTTCCACGGTATTGGGGCTCAGTGTCATGGTCATGTGTTTTGATGTCATGCCTTATATTATGGTTATGTCTTTTCTTTATTCTTTTTGGTCATTGTATATTCCGGTTTTCTGTTCCTACCATTCTAGGTCTCATTGTACTTGTTCTCCCCCGTCTTGTGATCAGTTGGTTCAGTCCGTCTTCCCAGTCTGTGTGCTTACCTGCTTCGGGTGATTTCAATGGTTTCTGGTGTTTCATATTATTACTTCAATTCTTGTTTATTTCGTTCGCCTTGCTTTCCTAGATTACTAATAATACAAACAATTATATTGTGTATCATAGTCTACTAACTCAACTAATCCATGTATATATTACAAACTTACTAATGAACACTTCGGTAAATTTGTAAAGCTGCACCTCTATTAATTATTACTAATTCAATCTCAGCAATCGCCTTGTTCTAGTCTCCGCCTCTTGCTTTGCTTTCTCTGCCTCTCCCTGCGTTTCCGCGAGATCTCTCGAATGTGCTTAATTGCTTTCCTGCACTCATTGTCTGTGCACTTAGAACTCCTGGACCGGAGCTGTTTATCTGTCATAGGTTGTCTGCGTGGATCCCGTCCGTGTCTTGGCTTTTGCCAGTTGTTGTGGTTTAGGTCTTCCCCATGTGTGCCTTCCTCTGTAATTAGTTCTTATCCAATTCACCTGTTCCCTGCATAGCATGTGACTTCCCTTGTGTCTATTTAGAGTCTTCACTGCTGTTCAGCCCTTGTCAGAATGTTGATCAATTTTCCTTTGTGCAGAGCTTCTTGTATGCCAATCGATTATCGTTTCTCCATGACTGTTTCGCCCGACCTTGATTTTGCCTAAGCCCTTCTGTTCTTGTTTTTGTCTTTTTGGATTTTTGACCCATTTTCTGTATGACCACGTTTACTGTTTTGGATGCCCTGTGTATGACCCTCTGCTCTGGATTTCGACTTCGATTTTGGCCTGCTGTCTATGTACTGTCGCACTTCTGCTTCACTGGTTTTGACCCCGGCCTGTCTAGTCGACTTTGCTTTTTGGATTTCATTTTTGGCTTGGCAATTGTCTTCTGGTCCTGACCCTGCTCTCAAAGGCATACGATTTTTGGATTTCCTGTTCTCGTGTGTGGTTCCTGAACGCACCGTCACACTCAGGCGATTTTTTTTTTTTTTTTTTTAATTCCCCTGCTTTGGAAAAGAGTCTTTCACTGGGAGAAATGCATCTGCAGTTATTAATACACATACCTTGTTAGGAGAAATTAGATAAAAATGTTCCCACACTGGGGAAATCCTTTTCTTTCTCGGCGGCTCCATTGCAAACAAAAAAGGGTTTTTGATGGTAAACACACAATCAGAATTTCTAACGGTCAGAATCCACAAAATGTTCGGGATCCCCATCGCATTCTACAGCCCTATTAGGCCGGGAGCTGGCTCATTTTATTTATGTGAGAAGGGTAAAAAGGTTTGACCCCTACAAGTCAAGCTATTCTACGTGATGTATGTAAATCACCATTGCTGGCTGCTGGACTCCTGTACTTTTGACCTTGGCACCCTTTTTAAAGGGTTCCAAAAGAGGTTTTATTTATGTGAACGCCGACAAAGAAATCAACTACATGGGCTTGTGGGGTGATGATGTGGCATCATAAATTTGTCAATGCCAGCAACTTCAGCTTGAACCCTTGCAGGGACAGTGAGCCTTTAAGGGGTAAAAAAAAAAAGCCCAATATTTATGTGAAGGCTGACAAACACGTGGTTGACCTTTTCTTGAAGCTAGAAGAGCCCGCTACTTGAAAACTGAAGTGCCAGCAAGTTTTGACTGTACCAGACCCTTGCCAGCATGACCCACTTACAACAGGTATGATTCCACCTTGTTCAGAACAGCCTCTGAATACAGTGTAGACCAGGGGTCCTCAAATACAAATCTTAAAGGTCCACAAAGAAATTTTTCAGTGAGTCAAAGGTCCGTTTAAGTCGGTCAAGCCATGACAAAACAACGTATCTCCCACCACCAACTCAACAATACTGTGGTGTACAGTAGAAAAATAAAATGCATGACTCAACGATAAAATGTACTTTTTAACACATATTCTCCAAAATTCCTCAGGTAAATAAATATATCAGGAGGTACTGTGTTGTGGTTAAAGAAAACAAAATGTCCTTTTAATAAAAACAACAAAAAATACATACTAAAATGTTCTTTTGATTTTATTAAAAAAAAACAAAAAATATTCAAACAAATTTCTTTTTCTTTAACATAAATTCAAATAAATACAACCCCACTTCCGAAATAATTGAGACGAAGTGTAAATTGTGAATAAAATCAAAATGCAATGACTTTCAGATTACATGAGCCAATATGTTATTTACAATAGAACATAGATAACATTTCAAATGTTGAAACACATTATACATTTTTATCCACAAAATGAGCTTATTTCAAATTTTCTGGCTGCGACAGGTCTCAAAGTTGGGATACAGGAAAAAAAGGCTGAAAAAGCAATTAATATATAAGAATCATCTGAAAGAACTTTTAGCAAATAAGTTAACTGGCATCAGGTGTGTAACATGATTGGCAATAAAAGGGATGTCTTAGAGAGGCTGAGTCTCTCAGAAGTAAAGATGGCCAGAGGCTCTCCAACCTGTGAAGGCTTGCGTAAAAAAATTGTGGCATACTTTAAAAACAATGTTCCTCAACGTCAAATTGCAAAGGCTTTGAAGGTCTCATCATCAACAGCGCATAACATCATCAAAAGATTCAGAGAAACTGGAGAAATCTCTGTGCGTAAGGGACAAGGCCAAAGACCTTTACTGGATGCCCGTGATCTTCGGGCCCTCAGATGCCACTGCATCACTCACCGCCATGGTTCTGTCACTGACATTACTAAATGGGCCCAGGAATACTTCAAGAAACCACTGTCTGTAAAAACAGTCCGCCGTGCCGTCCACAGATGCCACCTAAAACTCTATCATGCAAAAAGGAAGCCATTGTTGAGTATGATCCAGAAGCGCCGCTGTGTTCTGTGGTCCAAGGCTCATTTAAAATGGACTGTAGCAAAGTGGCAAAGTGTCCTGTGGTCAGACGAGTCCAAATTTGACATTCTTGTTGGAAATCATGGGCGTCGTGTCCTCCAGGCTAAAGAGGAGAAAGACCACCCCTCCTGTTATCAGCGATCAGTTCAAAAGCCAGCATCTCTGATGGTATGGGGATGCATTAGTGCATATGGTGTGGGACACTTGTATGTTTTAAAAAGCACCATGAATGCTGAAAGGTATATAAAGGTTTTAGAGCAACATATGCTCCCCTCCAGACGACATGTATTCCAGGGAAGGCCTTGTGTATTTCAGCAGGACAATGCAAAACCACATACTGCAGCTATTAAAACAGCATGGCTTCGTAGTAGAAGAGTCCGTGTGCTGAACTGGCCTGCCTGCAGTCCTGATCTTTCACCGATTGAGAATGTTTGACGCATAATTAAACAAAAAGTCCGTCAAAGGAGACCCAAAACTCTCCAGCAGCTGAAAGCCTGTATTAAACAAGAGTGGGATCAAATTCAAATGGCTAAACTCAAGAAACTTGTCTCCTCAATGCCCAGATGCCTCCACTCTGTGTTAAAAAGAAGAGTCATGCTACACCATGATAAACAGGCCCCTGTCCCAACTTTTTTGAGACCTGTAGCAGCCATCAAATTTGAAATGAGCTCATTTTGTGGATAAAATTGTAAAATTACTCAGTTTCAACATTTGCTATGTTATCTCTGTTCTATTGTGAAAAAAATACTGGCTGGTGTGATTTGAAAATCATTGCGTGAGCTGCTGCTCACTTGGTTAAGGCACTGCGTTGCAGTGCAGAAGTGACTGTCACGTCGCGGGTTCGAGCCCCGGTCGTACCAACCGGTAGTGGTCGCAGCTTTTTCAGAGTAGTGCACATTTGGCCATCGTGCTACAGGGTTTCAAATTGGGAAGGGACTGCTGGGAAAAGGGAAATAGCTAAATAGCTTTGTTCGTTGCTCAAGCGCCTCCTGTTGGCCAGACGGGCGCTCGTCAGGAAGATTCTAAGCCTGGTCATGTCCGGGTATCCTCCGCCCTCGTTCTGAACTTGCGAAGATTCAACCAATGAGTGTATAAGAAGCAGTGGCTGACAGGCACGTGCTTCGGAGGAGAGCCATGAACTGTCTTCACTCTCCTGAGTTGGCAGCAAGGGGTCGCATACAAGCAAGCTTTGTACATAGTTCACCAATTGGGCATTCCAGATTCGGGTGGGATTGGAGATGCTAAATTTTTATTAAAAAAAATAAATAAATAAATAAATAAAAAGAAAGTCATTGAGTTTCGATTTTATTCACAATTTACACTTTGTCCCAACTATTTCAGAATTGGGGTTGTAAATAAATACTTAAAAACAAAAAACACACCCCTGCAAAGAATCCAAAACACATATATCAGGAGGGGGATAAATAACACTTTTCTTTTTAAATACAGACACAAAGGACGCAAGAAAGGAGGAAAAATCCATCACTTCAGTCATACATTCTTTTATTATTTCTGCATCAGAGAATGGCTTCTTGCTAATTAGTAACATTACTAGTGTCACCAGAAGAGACAGAGTAAGAAATGACACAATAAGGAGATCATTCTCAGTGGAATCGATACTAAACATTATAGAAAGAAACCAGCTGAGATGGTTTGGGCATATAATGAGAATGCCAGAGGAACGGGACACCAAGAGAATATACCAATGGAAACCCAAGAAGAAAAGGCCTCCTGGCAGACCCAGAAAGAGGTGGGATGACCAGATAAAAGAAATCACGCAGGGTGAGCAGAGGGACTTTGAGGAAGTGAAAGCCCTAGCACAGGACAGGACAGCTTGGAGGGACTTGACCAGGAGGCTGACGACTGACAGACCTGAAGGTCTACAGGCGGCCAGGTGAGCAGGTGAGCAGAATGGCTTCTTGTGCGTACCCAACACCCATCCCACTGTAAGTGAGCACTGTGTTCTGGGGACAGTGATGACAGTGAGACTGATGAGAAAATGTAAATGATTGCCATAATCATAGGCAAGCCCTGTCAGGAGTAACTTATTTTAGTGACTGTCCTGTTACATGTAAGTAAGGTACTTGAATGGCCAGTCATGCCACTTAACTATTCTGGGACCTGTGTATGTCATCTGTTCTTTTTTCTATCGTCAGTCACCAGGTACAATCACCGACAACCGTGTATATCAGAAACTGTGGGACATAAAATGTATGTTTCTTGATGTTCCAATGTTGTAAGGCTCCCTATTATGATTTTTTGCTCTTATTTTTCCATGTCTGTAATGTCATAAAAACAAAAATAAAGGCATTTTATGTTCTAAATACGGTACTGACTGAAAATTAATTTGGATATTGTTACTTTTTATGTGATGACCGAGTTGAAATTGGTTACCCTTTTAAAAAGAAGGGTCTTGCTGGCAAGGGTTTGGTACAGTCAAAACTTGCTGGCACTTTGGTTTTCAAGTAGCGGGCTCTTCTAGCTTCAAGAAAAGGTCAACCACATGTTTGTCAGCCTTCACATAAATATTGGGCTTTTTTTACCCTTAAAGGCTCACTGTCCCTGCAAGGGTTCAAGCTGAAGTTGCTGGCGTTGACAAATTTATGATGCCACATCATCACCCCACAAGCCCATGTAGTTGATTTCATTGTCGGCGTTCACATAAATAAAACCTCTTTTGGAACCCTTTAAAAAGGGTGCCAAGGTCAAAAGTACAGGAGTCCAGCAGGCAGCAATGGTGATTTATATACATCACGTAGAATAGCTTGAATTGTAGGGGTCAAACCTTTTTGCCCTTTTCACATAAATAAAATGAGCCAGCTCCCGGTCTATATTTATTTCGAATCGCGTGCCAAATTGCGAATCACTTCATGAACCAGTCACGAGGTACGGCCGGCTGGCGAGGGATCCGAAGTCATCGCATACGTCATCAACACACGCCTCTATACGCGCTTCGCAAAATAATTCCTGTATTACTCAGCACACGCCTCGAAGCCTCGGCACAGAACGTCACATCACTACCTTTTAGCGCAAGTCTGTTCATTTAGTCATGAACAGGCTACGGTATTGTCTTTAGTGGGAGCCTGAGAGGCTAACATATCATCTTTAGCCTGTTAGTGTAGTTTGCTTGCTTTGTTCTACTGTCGGATTGTTGCTGCAAGAAAGTTTTAAAACGCTGACTGTATTTCTTTTGATTCGCAGAGTGGATAGACGTTAGAAAGGGTTCCTTAAACCTGCGTTGCTGGTCTGTGTCAGTGTGCAGGCGCTCTGGAGAAAAATACCTGTGGCTGAGAGTTGGGTAGCTATAGCTATTATTGCAGACAGTTTTGCTAAGTTCTGATTCCTTTATTTACCACTAAAATAGTTACACTGAATTGCATTGCTTAGTTGTGGCATTCTGTAGTTTAACTAACCAAGTTAGTTTGTGTGTGTCTGTGTGTATGTGTGTGCGTGCGCGCTCTGGAGAAAAATAAACGTGGCTGAGAGTTGGGTGGCGATCTTGCTCCATTGTTTTTGTCGCTTGGATTACGTGCTGATCCTCTTAAGCTCAGTGGTTTTTATCTCAGAAA
Organism: Gymnothorax javanicus; assembly: GCA_029692085.1. Lineage (NCBI taxonomy): Eukaryota > Metazoa > Chordata > Actinopteri > Anguilliformes > Muraenidae > Gymnothorax > Gymnothorax javanicus. The sequence continues at coordinate 78,829,347 of CM056198.1, forward strand.
TTTTCCTTTTTGATTTGTCTCTTTTGTAATATTTCGGAAAATGGATTCAGACAAACGTGCATAATCCCCGTTTGCAGTGCTATTCCCCCACCATAAAAAAACACTGCAGTGATGTCTGGGAGCACTTTACAGTCATTGCAGTAGAACCAACCAAAGTGATCTACAAACTGTGCAAAGCTAAATTTTAGCAGAGGCAAGGATATTAATCACCTGTGAACATCTGCCATGCATAATCACTTGAGTTATAAGCATCTCACCCTGAAAATGACTCCCAACTACCCCATATACTGCTTCAATCACTACTAAACCCCCAAGTGCCACATCAAAAAAGTTTAAATATTTGTCCTTTTAAATTTAATTTGCACTTTTCCATTTGATATCTGATTGTTTATTCTCCTCAAGATAGTGGTTTCAGAATTTCAGTAATTTTAGATTTCTTTGTGGTTAAAATCCAATTATTTAAAAAAAAGTGACTTCTGGATTTAGCCCCGCCCACTTTTGGCCCTGGGGAGTGTGGGGGGGGTTGGTTCATTCTGGCTGGGGGCCTGTGCCCCTGTGCAGCTGTATGCCTAGCAATGGCCCTGGTTTAAAGTCCAAAAAAGGGTCCTTATTTAGCTCATACTGCTATTCTCAAAAACCCCATTTATAGTCCATTGTAGTCTCTGCCTGAAACGCCTCGTTTGGGTGGCTCTTCCGCTATGGCCCCCCCTCCCCGTGTGCCCACTTTCTTCTGATTGGCCAGCTCTGTGGAGGGCGGAGCAGGGCGGGACTCGGCAGAACGCAGTTTTCCGGGACCGCCTCCCTAGTGTGAAACGTGACACGCGTCTGCCATCTGAGCTAAGGAATCCAATAACACCTAACTGCAGCCGTGGGTAAGTTACAAACCACGCCCCCTACAAACCGCGCGGCTACAGTACAAACCACGCCACCTACAAAACACGCCCCCTACAAAAGGGTTGGGGTTAGGCTTAGGGTTAGGGTTAGGGCGTTTCTTGTAGGGGGCGTGTTCTGTACGGGGCGTGGTTTGCACGCGGCTGCGGCTACAGCTAGACCCTTCTCAAGGGATTGGCGGGGAAATTCCGCAATCAAACACAGTACATGTGTATAGATCTAATGAAATGAACTTGTTCTAATTAACGCAGCGGTGAAAGTGGAGGATGCAGTGCAAAAGTCTGGCAGCTCAAGCTCGAATTTGCTATCTACCTACGGCTACTACACTGGTACACTGGTGTTTCTACTCTATAGCTAGGATTGAGGGAAAGCTAGAATCCACCCCATACAGACACATTTGTAGAACGGAGACCGAAGAAATCCGGTGGGTCTGAGTTTCGAGGGAAACATGGACAGTGAGGAACAGCAAAAAGTGGACCAACAGCTTATGGACTGCTTCGGTGTGTATTAGGACCCGCTGGTTCATGTGCATAGCTGTGGTGTGTTGTTAGCGTGGAGTAACGAACAGCTTCTGCGCAGGTATATGGCGGAGGGGCGAAAGCTCCAGGCTAAACGGCCTTTTCGGAAATTGCCCGTGGTAATGGTTTACTTATTGCGTCGCAATGACCAGTGTTTGCTCGCGGAAAATGGGCGTGAAAAGCCACTTTCACACCGGACGCGAAACTAATTTTTCGCGTGACAGATTACATTCAAAGTCAATGCATTGTCTTTGAATTGACCATTCAAAGTCAATGCATTGTCTTTGCATTGACTTTGAATGTAATCTGTCGCACGAAAACTTTGTTTTGTGTCCGGTGTGAAAGCGGCTTAACGCATCCTGTAACACTTGTATTTGCGTCTTTGCATTGACTTTGAACGTAATCTGTTGCGCGAAAAATTCGTTTCGCGTCCGATGTGAAAGCAGCTTTATGGATAGTACGGGACAGCAAGAGAGAGGTCCGGTTATGTTATGAACATAATACAGATTTTACAGACCGTAAGTTCCGTTAGCGTGGACAGTTGCTTATGTGGAGCTAGCGAATCAATCACTTCTACAGGAAAGAATTTCCTATTCAATCTCCGCCTTTTTTGGCTTTTTAATAGCCAGAACAATTTCTAAAGGGGGATGAAATTATGCCACAGCAATGCAGAGAAATCGTTTGTTATACCAGACATGTTAGAGCTTGTGCGTTTTGCGATTGCTTTCACGGTAGCATCAGAGAGCTAGCCCAGACATTGGTGAAGTATCCAGCTGACCTTAGTCATGGATAAGTGAAGCGATCACAAGCAGCTGTAAAAAAACCCAAACACGTATCCCAAGCTCTGCAAAACCTCCGTCTGGTCTAACTGCAGCCTTTTCAGCCCAACTTTGCAGACACATACAGCACCTCTCCGGTTAGCTTCAACTATAGTGGCTACAATCAGGCAACGTTATGATGAAACTGCCACATTGATGCTTACATCAAGTAACCTAAACATACCGATCAGAATTACTGCATATAAGTTAACCAGGAGCATTTTTAATTAGCACGGCGGCACGCAAACTAACATGCAGTAGCTGGTAACCAAGCATTCATAACAACCACAGAGAAAAACCCTTGCAATACAGGTTTTACAGACAGCAAGTTCCATTACCGTGGACAGTTGTACCAAGAATCCAAATTACAAACAAGTATAAAAAGTTAGCTTCAAATGAGGTTTATGTTCACACACCTTCTGTAGAATTTCCCCTGATATTACTCTTGCATATTTAGGACACAAACATTAGCAACAGTAACTTGGCTATGTTAGCCGCAGTGCTACAGCCACAATCAACAGGCCATCACATTAGGAAGGCTTATGCAGTAAAGCAACTTACAGATTCTGCATCTGTGAGTCACGGACAGTTGTGACCGATCCAGGATTTATCTTCAGATATTTTACAAAGCCTGCATTTGAGGCCAGTTATTAGTGCTAAATATTGTTAGCGGTCCTGCTAGCCACCCGTAACACGTTAGCTTCACTAACATTATTTGCTGTTATATCGTTACTTACAGCTTGTGGCTCCGAGCGCTTGATCGATGCAACTGCTTCAGGTTTGAGAAGCAGCTGAAACGCTTATCCTGTATCGAATTATCCTTTATTGACAAAGCAGTCTTTGGTGAAATGCTGAGCACAAACAGCTAACATTCCCTTTGGCCGTGGCTGTTTGCTACCAGCAAACAAAAAAAGCTACCCACTGATTTCTGGTGGCATCGTCTTTTGGAAGAGAAATAAGTGCTTTTCTTCGCGTCCAAAAGTAAACGGACAAGCAGCTTTGGGAGAGATACTGACAAAACTGCACCTCAAATGATCTGCGGTTCTTCTTTTGTATTTCCAAAAGTGCATACACTACTAAGGTATAGTATGATCCAAGGTTGTTTGTGCCTGCTAGAATAGTTTTCGGTGTGGGCAGGTCCAGCGCCATGATTGGCTCTGGCTAGGTCTGTATTAATTGGACAGCACAACCTGACGTCAGGTTTTGCCCAGATCTCGTGAAGATCTCGGGACGAGCTGTTCAGAGAGGAAATCAAGTTCACGAAATCACGTTCTTGGATTATGGCAAAACCCCTGTATCTTATGTTTAGAAACTTTTCAGAGGTTGAGTATGGACATCCAACATTATAACATTACTTATATGTATTAAAAGAAGGATTAGCATAATAGGTCCCCTTTAAGTTGTATCTTTGATGGTAATTAATAAATTGAATAAATTTATTGTATATGTTGGAGAAGTGAAGGATTTTAACAGTTCTTGCACTTATGTTTGGTATTCAGAGTGCCGGACAAAAAGCTGGGGCATTTATCCGCTAAACTGCTGGATTCAGACATTGCGCATAATTCAATTAAACTTCACTTCCCCAACAGGCTGGCCTGCGCGGTCCAATCCAAAAGAACAGTCACTGTAGCTCAAATTCCTGAAAAAGTTCATGCTGGTTCCCATGGAAAGGTGTCTGAACACACAGTGGATCATGGTCCGTGGTGTATGGCGCTGTGCTGCTGCAGACCGGTGGCAGTGCCCATGCTGACCCCTGTTCACCACCAAAAGTGCCTACAATGGACATGTGAGCACTAGAGCGACAATGGAGCAATGGAAGAAAGTGGTCTGGTCTGATCAATCATGTTTTCTTTTATACTATGTGGATGGCTGGGTGAGTTTGTATTGCTTACCTGGGGAAGACATGACACCAGGATGCACTATGGGAAGAGGGCAAGCCAGCGGAGCCAGAGTGGTGCTTTGGGCGAAGTTCTGCTTGGAAATCTTGGGTCTGGCTATTCATGTGGATGTTACTTTGACCCATACCACCTACCTAAACATTGTTGCAGACTAAGTACAACCCTTCATGGAAATGGTTGTTCTCAAATGGCAGTGGGCTCATTCAACTGGATGACGTGCCCTGCTACACGGCAAAAATGGTTCAGGAATAGTTTGAGGAACACAACGGGTTCAAGGTTTTGACTTTGCCTCCAAACTTCCCGGATTTCTATGCAGTTGAGTATCTGTGGGATCCAGTGACGTGCGGTTGGAGGTTAGTTTGGTGAGGCAGAATCATCCCCTTTGCTTGATTAGCAATCAGACGATTAACTAGTTTAGTAAGACTATTCGGCAGAATGACGGACCAGTTTAAGTTTCCGCGGCGTTATTACTCAGTACATCGAACCTGAAATGCTCACTAGACAGCAGATTTGCTCGTACTTGCTTCCAGGAAGCAATGTCATCAACAAATATTAAAACAGTTCGACTTATGCAGAGTTCAATGCTTGATCAATATACAATGTATTCTCCTTTCAATACACGCTTTTACCCCAAAAAAAAAGCAGGCATTTATTTTCAGTCTTCTTTCATAATCAGATTAGCAAAATGTTTAAACGATATGCAGAATTACCCAGAGCCGAGAATTTTTCCTAATTGATTATTCAGATTTGCATCCTTGCAGTCTCGAATTGAAGCATACACGTGAATGAATCTTTTTATCATTATCTCCTCTATCAGTGTAGGGGCTTCCTATAGGCTTGGTCTTAATTGTTTTGATTGTCAATCAGGAATAGTACGTGGGAACAGGTTCACAAAATCCTGTGATAAAAGTTTGGGTCACTGCCTCACCTCACCTCACGTCTCTGGTGGGATCTGATCTGTGGAGGCCCAACCTTGCAACTTACAGGATCTGCTGCGAATGTTTTGGTGCTAGATGCCATAGACCACTTTCAGAGGTCCAGTCGAGTCCATGCCTTGACAGGTCTGAGCTGTTTTGGCAGCAAAAGGGGGACTTATACAATATTAAGCAAGTGGTCACTATGTTATGGCTGATCAGAATATGTGTGTGCATGCGTGTGTGTCCGTGTATAGGCGTGTGTGTGTGTGTTGTGCAGTTGTCACTTCATAACTCTGAGATGGATATTTTTTGCCTGGCTGGTCATCTCACATGTCTTCGATGACTCTTCGGTTGGTTACTTTTGTCTGAGTCTTGACTGCGCGGGTAGCCTCTGCACGGCACGCGGGTCATACATTGTTATGAAGATAGCGGGAGAGTGACTGACTTGAGCATATTTCTAACTACAGAAGCTAGCTAGTTTATTCAAAACTGAGCAACAATGGCAGATTCACAAGATGACAAACTTTACAAAGCGGAATATGCAAAAAGTGGACGCGCATCTTGCAAGAAATGCAAAGAAAATATTGCTAAAGACTCCCTCCGGATGGCAATAATGGTGCAGGTTGGTGAATGGAATCCAGTTTGTCTCAGTGAACGCGCTTCTGAAAAAAACTTTCGAGTTTAAGAAATGTATTTGGAGAATACTTGCACTTTTTGGACATTAGTTATTTTAAATATGGTCCTTTAGTTTTTCGTGCAATTTTGACTTGTACGTGTCGTGCTTGCTTTATCCCTTGCAATTCTCAGGCCCTGCTGTAGGAATACTTAGCTAACGCTCGTCGGCTAGTTAGCCAGCTACCTTGCTTGATGTAGCCACAATTTTTGCCGGACTCCTTGCTCATTCCTTTAAATTTATTAAATCGAACAGTTAACGTTTAGTCATAAGACCATAGTTTCTTCAAGAGAAATCGTAGCCACTACATAGAAGAAGTAACTTGGACGATTAACGTACGTTGACAAAAAGATCTAGCTAGTTTACCTCGGAAGTGGAACGCAGTTGTGCCAAACCATGTGAATTTGCCCCAAACAAAGTTGTGCTTTGCTATCGAGCGACCTTAATTAATCTTTGGAGATTTCAGGTGAACAATCTCACATCTAGTGCCATTATTGGTTTGCTTGGCGAAACTGAAAGGACATTTCAAACTGGTCAGGGGCGCGTTTCCTAAAAGCGTAATTGGTATCTAGGTTAGTAATTCACATAGTTCGTTCATTCGCAGTCAGTAGGTCCAACCATGTAAGTTAGCATCTGTGATTTCGGGAAAGGCGCCCCTGGTGATGTTGCGTATGTCGCGCTTTTGCCGAGCACTCCAGCTACCAGGCAGTGGTGCTTTAGCAGTGGACCGGGTTCGATCAAAGGCTTTGTCTGTCATGACTTGCATAAAACCTTATCACCTCTTGACTGATGATGTTTTCTGATATTTAATGGTTACTTTGAATAAATATCGGTGTGTTTTGCATCGTACGTTGCAGGATCTGTGCAGTATTATTTCTAATTTTTTTTTTTAAATGTGGTACTCTCAATCCGCGAACTATGTGCAACTGTGCTTGTATGCATCTCATGCTGCTATCCCGGGAGTGTGCAACTAGTTTGCCGTTCTCCTCCGATACGCGCGCCCGTAGACTGCTGCTTCTTACTGGTGCCAGTCATAGGCCAAATCCCCGATGTCCAGACGGTCGTCACTTAATGCCATCCGTCAAATTGACATGACGTCATTTGATCTCCGGTGGACAGCTCTGGTTTACACGAGTCGTAACTGGTTTCCCCGACCCTAACCGTAACTCTAACACCTCAACCTAACCCAAGCATCAGACCTAACCATAATCTAATACTTAACTTAGTTCCTAATTCTAAATGTCAGTTTGGCGGATGGAAATAAGTGACGACCATGTCCAGACTTCACCGCACATGCAGACTCGCGGACTCGGTCACGGGAAGTGTGCGTGTGCTGAGGGATGCCAAATCCGCAATTCATCCCGTCCACAAGCGGCCTCAAGCGGACTTTCTGCAGACTTCCAGAGAGTACTCCATGGGGTGCAGATTTCACCTGACTTCGCTTGTGTGATTACCCTGTGGCCATAGCAGTTAGGATGTGACAGTATAAATTATGTTAGCAATTTAAAAAAAGGGAAAATGTCGATTAAGGTGTGATGGAAAATGATCAATTAAGGCAGGGCTATTCAACATTATTCAGAAAGGGCCTGTGGCGAAATTTTTTTTTCCTACTCGAGTTCCGGACACCAACAGAAACTCATTTGCGTACAGCCAATCAGCAACCTTGTGCCGGACCTCTGAAGGAGCGTCTCGAGGCAGTTACATTTTTTCTCTCTTCACTGGCCTTGCTCTAATAATGTAATGAAAGCACTGAAGGTGCTGATGCCTCGGTGCTTACAGCAGTGACAATTATGTCCCTTAATGAAGCAATAAAAATCTGTGTGGACATGTCAGAGTGCCCTAGCTGTGCATCGATGCTTGATATAAGATATGTTTCCATCCGATCGAATTATCTGAAGTTCGCCAAAAATATTCATGCGAATAAAGGCGGTGAAAATGCATTTCTACCTAACAGGATTAAAGCGAATAAAAACTTGTGCGTAATTACGTCACTTTCTGCTATGCGATCAAATCGATGTATCGAATAGATTTTTGACATTTGAAGCTGTTTCCATTCATTTTCGCACTGAATCGCAGAACCTTCGAGTGAACAGAAGTAGTGTGGTAGCCAACAAAATTAACTAGTTGGCAATAATGGATCGCGTCTCCCAACAAATGATGATAATTGCACAAGTTGTAATACTGCTTATGTGCCAGCTATTGGCAACATGCAAACCATTATCAGAAGGCAACGACGGCATCAAAACACCGTCACGATATAGTCGCAGATTTATTCGGCAAATAACGTTTCCATCAGCAGTTATCGCATAAACCTTTTACCGATCAAGAAGAGAACATCAACCGTATAAACTTAATGTCGATATCTTGAAAATGAAGTCAAATTTCACCATTTCCGTAAGGAATTTTTTATTCGATAGGACTTAATTCGCATAAGAACGTGTGGATGGAAGCATTGTTCATTTGCACACTGTGTGGGGGGAGAAATCATTTGTGATGTTTTATAAAGTTCATACAGCAGCAAGTTCGAAAACTATTGCTGTGATATAAGTCGAACTCACTAGTTGTAAAGCGATCCACTGTGAAGAGCTTTTTCTTCGTTAAAGTCTTGATCGCTCGCAGCAGCCATCATGGTAATCAAATAGAGCTTTGTTTGAGTTATAGCACTATCTCAAAAATCTGGCAAATTTAAATCCAAGAGATCATGGCATTTAACCCATAGAGCCATATTCTAGGACTTAATTTTGACCGGCGTAGCGGCTATCCTGGTAACAGACAGAATGACACACAAACGAACTACCGTATGCCCCGCTTGCGCGCATGCGCACCGAGGCATAAAAATAACCGGAGTAGCGTCAGCTTATTCTAGAAAATATGAATGGTCTGAACAGATGATTTTTATCAATCCTAGCTGGAAACATTAAAAATGATTGGCAGGTTTGAAAACGGCCACTGCATTTTCAAGGACACAAAGATTTAGTCAAAACCTCTTTCAAACTTTAAAATCATTAGGCTGTATCACACCCCTCTGCCTGAGTATAGCTATGACTGTGTACTTAAGATTTTGTTTCTATGATGCAGAAAGAATGCACCTTAATGAACCTATATTAACAGCCGACTGCAAAGTGCGAATACAATTCATTAACAGCACTTGCCAAACCTGCCAATTTGTTTATAATGTTCAGTAGCTAGGCTAGATAAAAATAATCTTTAGGCCTACAGAGCATTCATATTTTAGAGAATAAGATGATGCAATTTTGGTTATTTTTACTTTATATTCATTGGATTTTGTTCGGTGTCACTAACTGGTTTATTATTAATATGATCAGTGCAGGATAAAAAAGTGGCGAGTTGGGTATTGCTAGACTACATTGATTGTAACCAGCTCATATTACCTGCTTCAAACATTTGAACAAATACATTCATAACAATTCATTTATCTAAATGGCAGGCTAGACGAATGATTTGGCCAACAGTTTTGCTTAGAGCAAGGCAGGCATCTACGATGTAATTGCAGTATTCTGGGTATGGACTGTGCAGTCAGTGGTTCCGAGACTGTGCCTCGGTGCAAGGCTTGTAAAGGCAGAAAAATTTCACTAAGACAGAAAAATTTCACTGTCTCAAGACACTCCTTCAGTGGTCCGGAACAAGATCGCTGATTGGCTGTACGCAAATGAGTTTTTGTTGGTGTCCGGAACTCAAGTGGGGGAAAAAAAATTTCGCGGGCCGGTGTGGGTGCAGGCTTTCAATCTAACCAAGCACTTACATACCTGATACTACTAATCAAGCAGACTCTTGGGGTTGATTAGTAGAATCAGGTGTGTAACTGCTTGGTTGGAATGAAAGCCTGCACCCACACCGGCCCTTTCAGGATATCGTCGGCCTGCTGATAAAACCTCGTATCTCCAAATTTGATAAGAAACAAAAACTCGTATGTCCACGATAATAACATAAACATTGCAAAATACAAAATTTTATTGATTGGATACATTCTTGGAAGAAAAATAGTCATCCTACCCAAACACTGGTCAACTGCATTCTTACATGCAAAATTAAACATTTTTTATGCTCTCCTGTAAAGGCAGATACGAGGTTTTATCAGCAGGCCGACGATACGTTGAATAGTCCTGAATTGAGGTATCCCAAAATGTGTAATGCGCAATTCATTCAGCTTAAATTTATACTTACTTCCACACTCTGATGTAATAATTTTTTGTTGGAGGTTGTACTCATAGCAGTGAGTGAGGCCTGAAGTCCAGTCCCTGTTGCGCATTTAAGCTCGCAACTCTGTGGTCTCGTAGACTCCACAGAATGAGGCAGAGCAGTACAGTCGAGGTCACTGTATGTACGACTGAAGTCCTTGAGGGCTCAGTCCACAAGTCGGGAGGATAGACATTTGGTTTTGGCCATTGTGTGCACGGAGCGAGAGCAGAGGAGACCCAAAGATATGCTTGCTCGGAAAGCAACGGATGGGTGCCAGGATGTCCAGTTGAAAACACTGGAGCAACGAACAACTCAAACCCATAATAACTGTTTCCCTTTCATATTCCTGAACAGCACAAAGCCTGTTTCGTGCTGTTCCTGGGATGCTGCTGGCCTCAGCTGACACTGGCACGGCAGCATCTGACCCAAGACTGTCGTTGGGCTGCAATTAATGATTATTATATTATCAATTCATCTGCTGATTATTTTCACAATTAATTGATTAATCATTTAGTGTATAAAATTCCAACAATGTTCGTGGGCATTTCCATGCAAATGTCAACCTCAGCATGAAAAAAAAGTTTAGGACATAAATGCAAGACCGCCTTGAAATATCACTGAGGTTCAGGGCTGTCCCCAATGAAGATAAATCTTGACCGACCAACAGTCATCAGTTTTTTCTGATTGGTGGATTGAAAAAAATTTTTAAACTCCATTCTGAGTCTCCTCCTCATGCTGTCCTAACAGATTCTGCAGTTGCACTTGCAAAGTTGCAGTATGGCCACACAATGGGTTGATGCTTTTATTTCACCAAACCGCAGCACATTTTAATGCTTAGGCTATATTTTAATCAATAACTCTGGCTGGTCACATTAGGATTTAAAATCTCTGGCAAAAATTTCTTAATCATTGGTTATAACTATGTCGAAGTCAAAAATTCTCATGGACTCTCTAGTGTCTCTTAAACAGATGCAAAATGGAAATAACATTAAATAGAGAATATGTTTGGGACAAAGAGTTATTTCTATTTTCATTTAGGCTATTATTTATTGTGTTATTTGATATGTTAAGTTGTGCTTAAGTAAAACTGTTAATGTTTCAGACAGTACCAATCGCCTACTTTTGCAGATGCATCGTTTTTCCACATTAACAGCTGATCCAGTTAAACCATTACAAAATGACTAATCAAAAAAATTAATTATGAAATAAAAATGAATTCAGGCAATGCCTCAAATCTCAACTTATAAATTATGATGCTGAGGGGACATAAATGGCTCCCTTTAGGGAAAATGTAGCCTACTCTGAGACCCAATGTCCACCTAGTTTTTTTAAGTGCCATCACGTAATCCAGTGGTTCTCAAACTTTTTTTCACTTGAGTACCCCCTGTGAAATATATTTCTCAGCCAAGTACCAGCGCAAAGCATTTTTGGTGGAAAAAAGAAGTAAAACATGCACAGTGCTGTGCCATCAGTGTCTGATTTATTAAACTTTTTAACAGAAAAACACTTCAAACATTAAAAAAGACCTAATTTCAAAAATTTTAAATGTTCATAATCCATGACTAAATCTATGGCAAATCTTTTCTCATCACTAATATGTAGGGATTCAAACTCCTGTAGTGGGGCACAAAACCAGTTAAAGCTCCATCAGTTTGCAAAACACTGCTCATTTGTATTGGTCTCTCTTGAACTATTTGGAAATAAAGATATAAAAATAACAATTTGTTCACATGAAAGACTTTCACGTCAGTCAGGATCAGTGTTCAATTGCTTGCAAAAAGACTCAAATATGAATTTTCATTGATGTGAAATTTAATGCCAATTTTATCAATACCTGTAATACAAATGTTAGGTTGTTTGCTTTGAGACCTATTAACACTGAATTTTATTTTAATGTTTGAAACTTTGTAAAATTGAAATTAATGTTTACTACCTTGAGTGCCAAATGTGCAGTTCTAAACAACTGTTTTTGCAGTACACTCTGTTGTGAATAAGTAGACGCTAACAAAAAAAATTTGCAGCGATGGTGATATTTTCAAACATCCTGATGCCTAAAATCTCATTGAAAACTCAATTTGGACACCATTACTGTATATACTCTATTTATTTGAAATTTACTCGGTTATACACGGTCGAGTCGCATTATTATGACGACCAGCTAATATCCAGAGTAACCGCCTTGCGCAGCATGGACAGCAGCTAGATGTGCTGGGAGTGTCTCAGTCTCAGTAAGGTGCTGGAAGGTTGTCACAGGTATCTGAAACCATACTGACTAGGGCTGCGCGATTCACTGAATCGCGATTATTTTAAGCGCAATAAAAGTAACTGCCATTATGAGGCAGACAGACAAGCTTGCTTATTACCTTTTCTATGACACATACCTAATGCGGTCATTTGAAATGCTTCCGGGAAGAAAACTGTGATTTGAAGTCTGCTAGTTACCAGCGAGGTTGGACAGCCTCCATTGCCTTAGTATAATTGGCTTACCTTAAATCAATTCCCGTGTACTTTGCCTAACTTGCAATTAAGCCATTTATTCAGCCAACTGACTAATCAAAACCAAAATGTGGCCTTTTAATGATAAGAGATAATGAGAAGCAGACAGTCCTAACCAGGCTGCCTTGTTAGATTGAAAGAATGTCAATAGTCTAAATAAATAGCAGACCTCTGAATTCCACCTCTGGTAGAATTTTTGCATATCGTTAAAAAGATTTCTTAAAAATAAAATCATTTTAAGATGGTCCTGGTTTTTAAGTGTTTCAGAACATACACGAAGTGGAAAACATTTTGTGAAGCATATTGAACGTGAAAGTGAGAGAAATTATTAGATAAATTCAGCGAAGGCTTGGCAAACTCGTTCAGGCAAACGCAAATTTGTGGCATTTTTTTATTTGATCAATGAACAAGATTAATTTGAACAAGAGGCTCCTCAGAGGCTGTACTCGGGCCGGGTCTAGGCCTGGGCCAATCGCGAAACCGCGCGCGCATGAGCAGGACAATCGCGACCCCAAAAAAAAAAAGAAGAACGGAGCCGAAACTGAGACTTGTGGCCTACCGGCCCGAGTAAAAAGTAATTCATAGCTCTTGATTTTGGTTACTTTTGAGCATCGAAATAGCCTCCAGTGAAGGTGGAAAACATTGTGTTTAAACGTAGTCTATCGAACGTGACATGTTAATTGTTATCGCATTCGCATGCAGCGCGGCCAAACATAAAACTAGAAATAATCTAGCAAACACATTCAGGCAAATTACGTGCTGAACAATGCAAAGTTAAGCTCTGCAAAGTCATCATCCTCTACCCGACAATTGCTCTCACCCCCTTCCCAATTACTTTGCTCAATTTGCAATCAAACATTTGATTCGCTCAATTAGGCTAACGATTTAAATTGGCAGACAGTCTGATTTATTTAGATATCATTTTTGTTTGTCACATTTTTAAATTTAAATAACCATGAAACACGACAGATTTGCCTGAATGCGTTTGCTAGATTATTTCTAATTTTACATTTCGCCGCGCTGCATGCGAATGCGTTAACAATTGTCACGTTCGATTCGCTTAAACAAAATGTTTTCCACCTTCACTGTTGGTGATTTAGACGCTCAAAAGTAACTAAAATCAAGAGCTGTGAATTATTTTATTTCAAATTAATCTTCAATTATCTAATAAAAAATGCCACAAATTTGCGGCAAATATTCGCCTGAACGCGCATTGCCAAATCTTCGGTGCATTTGACTATTGCGTGCAATGCAAACATATTCTGTCTCGCATTCACGTTTGATATGCTTCACAAAACGTTTTCACGTAGCCTATATTTTTATTTTGTATTTTCAACAGAGTGTTCCCAAGACATGGAAGTAGCAGGTTAAATGAAAAAAGTAGCCAGTCAAGAGTTGCATGTGCGGCACACTGTCAGTCCTCTGCTAGGGGGGTGCAGGGGCATGACCCCCCCGCCTGGGAAAATTTTTCTTCAATGGTGCTCTTTAGTGCATTCTAGTGGACCTTAGACAGCTCAATTCACCAATTTTTCAGAGGAAAGTTTTAGAATTTTCTAGTCGAATTTCACTATTTTTTGCTATTTAAAGTTGAACACCCTTACATACATGCCATCATTTCATGCACAATACTAACTAGCACCACAAACACAAGTACACTTAAAACTAAGCAAGCATAAATCAACTCCAACACCACAGCAATTATTTCTTTGAAGCATTTTTCTACATTATTACAATTTATTCCTTAACTCGCATCGTTTGCCTGACTTCTGTAGTCATAAGAATTAGAAACTGTACAAAATAATTAACATCTCTTTACAGTTATACATTTATTTCAATATTTCAGTCATTTAAATGTCTGAGGGTTTCTTTTGGCACTGAATAGTGAGCCATTTTCAACCAAAACAAATACTGAGTCACTGTGTTGAGGGAAAAATTGTGGAATCACCATTTAATTGGCATTTATTAAATAAATATCAGGAAAAAGCAGAATACGCAAATTGGTTTACAGCAGAGAGTGCTTGCAGAATGCGACAATATTTATACAATTTAGCTACGTTTCTATGCAGGTTTTTTTCGGGACACTGTGTGTCGATTCAGTGCCTTAAAAACTTATGTCGAAAATGCTGGCAATTTAATACATTTGATTATTGCATAGTGGCAACGACTGTCCTCAGGCTGAGCATTGGGGAATGCTCAGCTGATATGAACCACGTGTAAAAGCTAACAGTTCTGCCACGTCGAAACTGCTTGTCTCTTGATCACATAGATGGCGATTCCCAACAAGTTATTTTAATCATGTTGATTGTGTTCTGAAATCGCGAGGCGAGCTACGAAACTTGTGCGAAACAGTCCATTCATCAAAAAGGCTTCCGAGTGCACGTCTCGTCATTCCAAGTGTTAATGCATGCCAAAAGGCTCCCTAGTGCTAGCTTCGTTACCCTAAGTTTTTATGTGTGCGGCTCTGACACGAGAAGTGATTGGTCATATGTTGTATGTTATATTTGAGCTCAGAACCGGAGTGGGGGAAAAAAACTTTTTGCAGGCTGGACTATATTCTCAACTGAGAGATCGATCCAGATACTGCTTCGCGCTGAGCTAGCGACTCACGGACGGGACTGGCCAAGCTTGGAACCCCAGTTGAGGGAAATTGCTTCGGTCAGAATCTCTGTTCTAAACAAGCTAAATAAAGTTGTGGCATCACCGATTGTAATAAATAAAAGTACTGTCTTCAGGCTTGTATTGAGTCTACGGCATTCGGAATTTGAGACGTCCTTGGCTGAGGCTGTTCCCAGTATTCTTCGGGATAGTTCAAATCGAGACTGTCCGCACTTGGCGCATCCATATTGTCTAAGATCACTTCAGGTTTTCCCAGCGACATAGTACAGCACTGAATTCATTTAGGTTTGAGGTTTCAATAATGCCATGATTTTCTTTTATTTACAGTTCCCTTTAGTGAACCAAATACTCTAATTCACTCATGTTTGGATGCAAGTACAGCTGTATATTTAAGATGAGTTTCTTGTATAATGTGGTGTTTTGAATTTGAAGTGGTGTCTTTGATTCTTTCTTCTGTGTCAATGGCAAGAAATACCCATCAGTTATTATGTCTCCCCCCAGGAGGGAGGGGAGACATATTGTTTTTGTACGGTTTCCTGTCTGCGTTCGCGTCAGCATTCTCTGTTTCTGGGCTGTAACTCGGAAACCGTTTAGGATATTTACATCAAACCTTGCACTCTCTTTAAATATTGTATGTAGATGTGCGTTTTACTGCCTGTGAACATCAATGGGGGGTGGGGGGAGACATGTTTCTTTTTTTGCTTTAAAAGCGATCTCTAGATTATTAAGCTGGTTAGATGGGATGAACCCCTACCGTTGGTGGTTTCGTCATGGCCAGGTTGGCCTGGTCGCTGGGGTGAGACACCCTGAGATTCCATTCTGGCTAACACTATGATTGGCACTTAACATTAGCTAACGTTACGTTGTCGCTAGCTTGCTCAACAGCAGCGAATGTTGTCTAGCTAATGAATTTATTTTGAAAGAACAATGACACGTGATTTGGACATATTTACTGGATCGGGTGAAGGGGAGTAGCTTGAAGATGTCATAGTACAGAATCACTTGACATCAACTGACGTTCGTTCATGTGTTTATTTCTCAGAGTTTTGGAGTCAGAGCGGCGCTGTTTGGATTGTAGATAGTCGGCTATGGCTCTGGGGTCGTTGGGAAGGTGGGGGCAAATCATGGACAGTAGGCTTGATGGGAGGAGAGACTGTGCCATTTCTCGATTGTTGCGCTAAGGTAGACCAACTCACTTTCTGCAGGTATACTGCCCCCTTTTTCTTTGGAGTGTGAAGAGTATGAATTTAATTTTTGGCTGTCCATTACACAGGGCACCTTTTAAATGGCGAATGAGGTTTGTTGTATTGAACGATTTGATTGCGGTCCCTCCACGACTTTTTTCAGCCTTCCATGAATTAGGGCTTGGTGATATGGACTTAAAGTAATATCTCGATATTTTTTAGCTGAATGACAATACTCGATATATATTGATATTTTTTTCTGTGACATAACTGGGGACTCCTCCAAAGCATTATAGCATAGCGTCCCTGTTAGATATATTTTTTTCAGAGGCAAACCCTTTATAAACAAACAAACAGTCAGTTGTAAGTATTTTGACAGACTCCTCATACTGCACTTTATGGCCCTGTTTTAAGTGGTGGAAGAGATTTGTCGTGCTCGACCTTTAGTTGCGACCGGTCTTCGACATTCTTTACAGAAAACATTTTGCTGCTGGTCGTCTGACGCTTTAAAACCAGCACACAGAGGCGTACTGTAAAAAATGTGTTTTATTCAAAAACGTATCGCTCTAAACACGAACTCATCCACTTTTTTTGCATCATTAACATTTTAATTAAACACCATCATTGGGTAGAATTACAAACACAGACAACATTTGTAACATAGCAGTAACCCATTTCATTTTAAAAGCAACCTTAAATTTCCAACCATCGACTGTATAAAAAGATGATCGAAGCAACCGTGGCATCACCCATTGGTTTCAGCATACCATTTAGGAAGCCTCGATTATGGCAATTTGAACAGCGCCATTTTGTCATTTTGAAACCGGACGTGATTTCTATTGGACAAGTGCATGAATTGAAGATCCAGGGAGGAGCAAGGGGTGGATCTACGTGTGGATCTGACCGTAACTGACGAGGACCAGAGGATAGCCACGCCCCATAAAGCATATCTGGCTTTATGCTTTATTCTAGCCTATTTGGGACCATAATTTACAAAAATGAACATAATGATATATGGAAGGAGACTTGACACTTGCGATAGATACCATAAAATAATGTGGAAAATCATTATTAAAATAATGAATCAGGTGGGAAAGTAAGGTCATTTTCTCATAGACTTCTATAGCATTGAACTTCTTTCTGCAATCACCGATGTCGCCATCTGCTGGCGATGAAATAGAATTCAATTTTCAGAGATTTCCACATGGGCTTAATTTTTCAGACCCGGGTGCTGCGTCCATCTTCTTATACAGTCTATGCCGCCGACAGATCCGAATCCGATTGCTCAGTGTTAATTGTGGCAAAAAGTCTTCCCAATGCGAGATTTTGCCCGAACAGTACTGGCTGTTTGTTGACGTATTTAACAACCAAAAATTATCACTTAATTTCCGCGTGAGAGTCAAATGGTCGTTGCGTACTTTCGTCCATCAAACTGACGTCTACGAACTGACTAAGATGAAGGTTTGGGTTAAGGTTAAGTTTGGGGCTTGAGTTAGGGTTAGGGGTTGGGTGTTGGTATATTGTTGTGGTATATTGTTGGGGAAATAAGCGACGGCCTGCGTAAATTGAAGCTGTTTACAGGAGCTCGATTGACGTAATGTCAGTTTGGTGGATGAACGAGTGATTCAAATCTGCCTCGTCCGTCTTTAATGGTGAGGCGCGCTCTTGTTCGGGAAATGTAGTTTTTTTTTTTTTTTTGTGGTAGCGTTTAAATGGTCAGTAGATACTTCAAAATGCATTTCCCTTGATGCATCGCTCCTTCATATCTTCATATCCACTCGTCTTTAGCAGTAGACAAAGTTGGGGCAGATCAGCAGCAATTGTGCAACCTTTCGCGCGTGTGCGAGTGTTTTCAAATTTATCTTTGCGCACTATTTTTTATTTATTTTTTTTGCAAATGCAAACAAAACTGTCGCACTGTACATCCCTGAGAGGGGGGAGGGCTTGTGGTCACAGAGCGAGGGAGGCGGAGCAGAAAGGTTGTGTGTGTGAGACAGAGACACGGAGAAGGAGAGGGGAAATGGGTGCGAACTTGCGGCGCGGCCCATGTATTGTCATTTTAACGCATAATGAACTATATCGATACAAGCGATATTGTCCCGTGTAATATCTCGTTAAGAAATACATCGATATATATTAAAATACCAAGATATCGCCCAGCCCTGGCATGAATTACAAATTGCGATCCTTTGCTTTCCTTCTTTAACTGTGTAATACTTCCACACTAACGACATGCTTGGATGAGCACTCCGGGTGACTCTGTCATGCAGACACACGCGCATGTGCAGACATGACCTGGTGAGTGGGCCTGTCAGTCAGCCCTCTCTCACAGCAGAGCAGAAGGGGACAGTGGCTGACTTTCAGACCTTTGCGGAGGTAAATAAGATCGGTAGATAAGATCGGTTTCACAGAAAAGAATTGGTCGATCGCCGATCCCGCAAAATTAAGGAAATCGGCGTCGATCGATCACACCCCTAAATAATATGCCGGTAACAAGCGCTCAGAGAGTGCAGCACCTCCGCCACGCCAAGGCAACTCTGTGCATTAGTGATTTTCGTTGGCTGATGTAGGGTATTGTTGCATTCCACCGCCAGGTGGCAGCAAAACCCAAAAGCACGCCGGCCCATTAGAAAGACTTGAAATCTCTGCCAGCATAGATGGATTTGAACTTTGGCCTATATCTCAGCTGTACTTTGGCCTAGATATGCCAAAGTCCAATCACTTGTTCCTCTTGTGCTACTCTAACATCCTGCAAAGTTTGGTTAAAATCTATGCGGCCGTTTTTGAGATATCTGACAGACAGACAGACAGACAAAAGGATCGCCACCAAAATTTAATGGGTTCTTCCTTGGATCAAGATACACGTGTGTACCAGTTTTCAAGATGATCTGCTCAGTAGTTTTTGAGTAATCCTGCTAACAGACAAATAAATAAACGCAGGTGATCATATAACCTCCTTGGCGGAGGTTATAATACAGTGCCTGACAAAAGTCTTGTGGCATGAGGACATAGTAACTAAAAATAGCATATAACTTTATTTCTAACCAATGAATTGTTACAATAAATGGTCCATTTTAATGTCAAGGGCTTTCACATTAATAATTTGGTGCAAAATGAAACCGTCAAAAAGTGTTCTGATGTTCACAGCTTGGCTAAGCCCATAACATCTGTTTTTGCTTGGACAAAAGTCTTGTCGTCTCTTCAGATGATGCAACAAATCGCAGATTAGAGTTAACCTATGACAAATACTGTAATTAACACATTCCCAGATGTGTATAGAAATAACCCCAGCACACCAGACTTTCATATGAGGTGCGACTAGACCTCTGACAACATACCAAAGATTCAACCACAGACCAAAGTGCTGATCATCAAGAGCCTGAAGACTGAGTCTGCTGCTGAGGTGGCAGACATCTTTAATGTGTCCAAATGTCAAGTGGAGGGGATGAGAAAAAGATTTGAAGAAACTGGTGACGTTCATGGCAAGTGCAGGTCAGACAGACCCCGGTATAACAATTGTTTGAAAGGACCGTTTGTTGCTTCAACTGTACAAGGCTAGCCCTTCTTCAACTACAGCGAAGCTACATGAGGAAATGTCACCAAAAATCCTGGTATCTACAAGAAGAGTTTGTCAAATTCTCTCTCAAAGTGGTTTTCATAGCCAAATTAGTGCACAGAAGTCTGCATTAAACAGAAAACAAAAAACCTGCATTGCATTTGCCAAGGCCCACAGCTCGCAGAAAGGATTGATACTGGAAAAGTGGCTGAAAGTTTATTTTTCTGGTGAATCATCCATTGAACTGCATGCCAGTCGCCGTACAAGACCTGTTGGAACCCTCATGGACCCAAGATTCTCCCAGAAAACAATCATGTTTGCTGGAGGAAAAATCATGGTTTGTTTTTACATCCAGCATGGGGGTGTGAGAAAGATCTGCAGAGTGGATGGCAACATCAACAGCCTGAAATATCAAGAAGTTCTTGCTGCCCTACTTATACTGCTGCTCCCTCTCATTCTTCTGCCTCCATGTCACAGTTCCTGAAAGCGAAGAAGGTGAAGGTACTCCAGGATTGGCCAACCCAGTCACCTGACATGAACATTATTGAGCATTTCAGGGGTAAGATGAAGGAGGAGGCTTGGAAGATGAAACCATAGAATCTTGATGAACTCTGGGAGTCCTGCAAGACTGCTTTCTATGCCATTCCAGATGATTTCATCATCAAGTTATCTCAGTCATTGCCAAGACATATGGATGCAGTCCTCCAAGCTCATGGAAGTCATACGCAAAATGAATTCTTTTTTCCAAGGCACCATGACTTTATGTTCTGATAATAGTGGCATATTTGTGTATTCAAAATAAAGTGTATGTATAATTTCCACATTTTTTTTCAATGCGACAAGACTTTTGTCCAAGCAAAATCTGACCTTTCTGTACAAATTAAATTACAAAACTCTATTTTGGTATATTTCGCATAATCTAGAGGGCTTTGCCTTTCATATAAGCAATTTTTGATTCCGATTGATCAACTAAAAGTCAGGTTATTATTTGTTGTTCCTACAACTTGGATAAGTGACAAGACTTTTGTCAGGCACTGTACTGTCAAAGGGATGACAGGGTTCGACCTTTACTTTTTCAGCAGACCCCAAAATCTGTCAGCCCGGCTGAGTTTTTGTCAGCCCTGATTTTTTCAAATGCAAAACCCAAAAAAAAGACACCTTTTTATGAACAAAACATTTATTTCTCAGAATATAGCAACAGCGGGGTCTTGTGCATCATATGCACAAGACAGGATTTTTAAAAGTCAAGTGCTGAGGCTGAACAGACAACAAGACAACCAGACTGCAAACCCTCGCCCCCTTGACATTTGTTTGTGACTTTGATTTTTGATGTAGCAGTCTGACGTTAGAGGAGGGCCGAGCCACGGGTAGGACCTTTCTGCTGTGAAAGTTTTATGTAAATCGTGCCAATAGTTTTTAAGATATCGAGGGTCTGGAGCGCAATTGTTTTATGTCCAAGATGTGTGGTTTTGAGATTTTTACCCCCTGTCACAGCTTTATATCAGCTAATCCTTGGAGCAGAATAACTATATGTCCATCTGCATTCATTTTTAATCAGAATTCAGATTTTCATTTTGTGATATGTGTGACAAAATCTGCTTAAATGAATTAAACATTGACATTTTGATGAATAAACATGAATTTTATTACAGAATAGTCTGTCTTCCATTGCAAACAAACTTACCTTCAACCAATCACCATTGTGTTATGTCACATCATGTGCTAGAATTGTTGGAGCACTGAGGTGACATGTCCATTTTTGGCAATTTTGACCATGATGTTGCGGTTACACTCCTATGAAAACTTACGTGTTCAATATACTTCTGAACCATGCAGCAAAATAGTGACCGGTAAAATAAATAAATAAATAAATAAAATACCTGATTTAATAGAACACTTGGAAACCTAAAAATCAATTTTCCTCAAAACCTCCGAAATGGACATATAACCATTGTGCTCCAAACCCTCGATATGCGGACAGACAGACAGACAGACGGACGGACGGACCCGATTACAATACCCTCGCTCCCCCTTCGGGAGAGCCTTTTTCTCTTCTCCTTTTCATAAATCTGAGATCCTTCACCATCTTTCTTTTTTGCCGGTTCATCTTTGCCCAGCCACGACATTCAGCCTCCCGCTCGCTTCGCCATGCTAAACTCAACTGTACACAATTATATAATGTTCTTGGTTGAGACTAAGACGGAGCTAGGGAACATTGCAAAAATAACTCCGTATTAACTGTCATACACGAAAAGACGAACTCGAACCTTCGGTCAACAAAGTAAAGTGCATTTTCACTGGCCAATATTTAGCAATTGTATTGAATCCCGTTTAGTCACATAAATTGATGCGAAGTTCGAATACTCGCTAAATCGTATGAATAGATGGCTGGCAGCATATTTTGTATTTACAGCACAGCGACGGGTTCACACAGAATTGCAACCTTGTCAACCTCCGCAAAGGTTTCTCTCGCGATTATGGCCATATATGTGATGCAAAGAAATCAATGGATAACGGTGAATAATTACTTCACCATTTAGTTCGCTACCCAGCATTTACATGCACCGAAGCAAAGTCGGCAAAAAGCTTTCTAGCTTTCCAACGTTTACTGAATAAACCAACAAACTTGCTTGCAAGGCTAGCAAGCTAGTTTGCCTACTCAGCTAGCTATTTGCGGTACATATAAATAAATAAAAACAGAGAATTGCAATTATTCCGCTACTTAATTAGTCTGATTAAAGACGAGCATTGCGAATAAGGAGCAAAGTTCAGCCTCGTTTCAGATTAGTAAGTAGTCATGAATTGGCTGTGTTGCTAGGTCTGTTACACATTGAGGAGACTGATCAGCTCGTTTGCTGGCTGCAGAGTTTTCACGCGAACTAATGTTTGCCAAAGATACTTGGCTATTCATGTAAATTGGTACTTGTCGCAAAACTTTATCTAGCAAAGTAAGCCGGACTATTAGACCTTGCAGTAGATAACAAATTAGCATAGTCTCACCTGGCTAAAGTAAAGTTAGTTCCGGCAAGGCATAATTTCTAACCTTTACTCTAGGTTTCTTTAGTCAGCGTCCGTCGTTACAATTTTTTTATTTGGTGCATTTTAATGGTAGCTAGCAAGCTAAATGCTTGCGATTCAACTCTAGCTAAGTTAGTTCGCAAAATAATGGCTATTCACTTTTTTCCTATTGACTTTCATGCGTCAAATAGAACTGTTGGCTAGGTAAGCTAGCGAACTTTCTAGCTGAGCAAGCGAACTAACGTTAGCTACAAGAACTATTGATTGCTATCCATTGCTTCCTATGCCTGCCATGTTAAAGCCTCGATCGCATGCGAACCCTTTGCGCATGCTCATTAGGTTAGAATCCTGAGCGAACCCTTCGTTGTGGTGTAAATACAAAATACGCTGCCTGGCTTTATTGCCATGGCGCCACTGGCCATAATGACGGACAGACCGAGTGAGCTGGACTCGGAGATAGTTGTCCCAGTTCAGTGGAGCCGATTTCGCGGCTAAAAAATGCTGTCGGCCCACCGGACCGACTCACCCAGAAAATTGTCGGCCCAAAATGATTGGCCGACGGACCGGCGTTAAGGTCGAACATTGGATTATGTCAAAACAAGTCAGCGTATTAAAATAGTCTATTGCACGTCTGAGCTTTACCCACAAGGTGGCAGTATTGGCCTGTAAAGATAGGGGTTCAGACAATTCTATCTGCTTTGATAGAACTTGATAGCAAGACCTAAGTTTCTATTTTGACGAAGTGGGACGGGAGCTGGCCGATTTGTGAACCGTTGTCAGTTTTGACGTTAGGCAGGTGATGATTTCATCAATCCTTTGGTTCTAAATGACAAAATAATGAAAACGAAACATGAGGACTACTGTAAACAGAATTGGTTTACAACTAAACAAAATCGCATTAAATGTCACTAAATAACCCCTTTTTTTTTCAACCCCAATTTCGAAATATTTGGGACAAAGTGTGAATTGTGAATAAAGTCAAAACGCAATGACTTTCAAATCTATTTTATTCACAATAGAACAGAGATAACATAGCAAATGTTGAAACTGAGAAATTTTACAATTTTATCCACAAAATGAGCTCATTTCAAATTTGATGGCTGCTACAGGTTTCAAAAAAGTTGGGACAGGGGCCTGTTTACCATGGTGTAGCATCCCCTCTTCTTTTTAACACAGAGTGCAGGTGTCTGGGCATTGAGGAGACAAGTTTCTTGAGTTTAGCCATTGGAATTTGATCCCCTCTTGTTTAATACAGGCTTCCAGCTGATGGAGAGTTTTGAGTCTCCTTTGACGGACTTTTCGTTTAATTATGCGTCAAATGTTCTCAATCGGTAAAAGATCAGGACTTCAAGCAGGCCAGTTCAGCACACGGACTCTTCTACTACGAAGCCATGCTTTTGTAATAACTGCAGTATGTGGTTTTGCATAGTCCTGCTGAAATGCACAAGGCCTTCCCTGGAATAGATGTCATCTGGTGGGGGAGCATATGTTGCTCTAAAACCTTTATATACCTTTCAGCATTCATGGTGCTTTCTAAAACATGCAAGTGTCCCACACCAAATGCACTAATGCATCCCCATACCATCAGAGATGCTGGCTTTTGAACTGAACGCTGATAACAGGAGGGGTGGTCTTTCTCCTCTTTAGCCCGGAGGACACAACGCCCATGATTTCCAACAAGAATGTCAAATTTGGACTCGTCTGACCACAGGACACTTTGCCACTTTGCTACAGTCCATTTTAAATGAGCCTTGGCCCACAGAACACGGCGGTGCTTCTGGATCATGCTCAACAGTGGCTTCCTTTTTGCATGATAAAGTTTTAGGCGTCATCTGTGGATGGCATGGCGGACTGTGTTTACAGACAGTGGTTTCTTGAAGTATTCCTGGGCCCATTTAGTAATGTCAGTGACAGAATCATGCTGGTGAGTGATGCAGTGGCGTCTGAGGGCCCAAAGATCACGGGCATCCAGTAAAGGTCTTTGGCCTTGTCCCTCACGCACAGAGATTTTTCCAGTTTCTCTGAATCTTTTGATGATGTTATGCACTGTCGATGAGGAGACCTTCAAAGCCATTGCAATTTGACGTTGCGGAACATTGTTTTTAAAGTATTCCACAATTTTTTTACGCAAGCCTTCACAGGTTGGAGAGCCTCTGGTCATCTTTAGTTCTGAGAGACTCAGCCTCTCTAAGACCTCCCTTTTATTGCCAATCATGTTACACACCTGATGCCAGTTAACGTAATTACTTGCTAATGTTCTTTCAGCTGATTCTCTTATAAGTTAATTACTTTTTCAGCCCTTTTTTGCCTGTGTCCCAACTATTTTGAGACCTGTTGCAGCCAGAAAATTTGAAATAAGCTCATTTTGTGGATAAAAATGTAAAATGTCTCAGTTTCAACATCTGAAATGTTATCTACGTTTTATTGTAAATAACATTGGTTCATGTGATCTGAAAGTGATTGCATTTTGATTTTATTCACAATTTACTCTTCGTCCCAACTATTTTGGAATTGGAGTTGTATAAGGCAGGATGCACTTAAACGACTGTGCCGAACACAAATTTAACAGGTTGAATTTATTGGCCAACAGGGTAACTATTAGCTCTCCAGAGGAAGGGGTCAATGAAAATGCTTGTGATGGTACTATATTTACATATTAGCAGCAGACTATATGACTGTCGATGTAACCATGTAAAAGGAAGGATCTGTTTGCTTACGGTTATATCTACAGTCTACTTAGCTAAAATATTTATCTTCTTAGCCACTTTGTGATGTAGTCATTGAAAGCTAGGTAGCTAGTTGCTAGTGCTGGCTTGTTAACTTAGCCTATGTAATATTTAGCTGTGAGAGCCTGTGTAAGAGTGCTTTCGTCTGCAGTATAACGGTCACGTCAGCCTCTTAGCATTCAGAACTGACATCTAAGGTACAGAATACGAATAAAACTTGTTGGAGGTATCAATCTGAAGATCGTGGCTGAGGTCCAACAGTCCTGGTAGTAGGGACGTGTATAGGGTCTGGCTATTGAGCTATCGCCACAAGTCTTTTTTTTTTCTCTCTTCATCCTCAGGTCTTTTTACCACCAAAATATAAAATATTTAAGATGAGTATGAACCTTAAGGTAAGACAACCACTGAATATTTAGCCTGTACAGTAACCTTAATTTATTCCCTTACATGCGACTGCAACCCTTCGCTTCTGTACCTTGTAAATAAGAACTGCATTATAGATTCAGTCGGCAACAACGGGAATGCCCACAAACGCCACATCTGGTTAGAGCCGAGGGGGAAAACAATCCCCCCGTCCTGCTATACTGTAAAAAGGCGGAATTTAAACTTGTCTTGCTAACGCTAAGAAGTTGTCATGATGTACTTTGAGTCGCTATTGCCTGCTGACAAGGATCCATATATTAAAAAATTAAATATATTGGGGTTGGATTGTTGTCCATACGTTTTAAAAGACTGGGCGAATGATCCGACTCAGTGGCCTGCAGACATACACGTTCTGTTGTGGGGTCCCCCTATAGTCTGCCAAACTCGTCCTCTCTTCTGATAGCTTGAAGCCATTTTGTCCTCCTTTGTGGTTTCATTTTATTATTTGGTAAAATGTAAAACTTTAATTGGTGTTTTTTTTGTTTATTTGCGGTGCAAAGGGCACACAGCAACTCTCGGCATTATGGCTAATGGCAGAGACCGGTTTGTTTTCCCCCTCCGCTCTACTTTTGTGGGCGTTCTCTTTGTTGCCAGCTGTATCTGTGCCGCGATTCTGCAGACGCAGGTGCAGTAATATGAGGGGCGTGGCTTGGGGACTATCTCACTTACAAGCTCAATTTGTGGGCCAAAATATGAATAGATCGCAAAGCTCCCGTGCATCGAGTGACCCCCCCCCCCCAAAAAAAAATTCTTTGTGTCTGAGTGCAAGTGTCAGGCCAGCGCCACGGTAACAGAACAAGGCTTGCCGTGGCACTGAAACATAGCCCAACTATTTGAACGGGGGGGATGGGCATTGGCAGGTAAACTGGCCCGACCATCTGCTATTGCCGATTCAGTCGTCAGCTGGCCCAAGCCTGGCACCTGATAGTGGGGTGCTCTCGGAGTGAATCTATTGTTAATTATGAAAATTACTGAGAACAGGTCAGGACTAATAGGCTAATTGTTTAAAAGGATGTTCTGTGCCCCCCCAGTTCCCAGTTCTGGCTCCGCCACTGCCATATAATGATTGTAATAGTCGTGAATGATACAACATATCATGTAATTAACTTACTCATGAATTGTTAAAAGTTTGAAGTGTTCAGATTTGTTAAGCTTCATAAGAAATGTTTGAAACAGAAATGACAGTTCTTAAGTCGTATTCAGAAATGTAATCAAAAGTATTTGGATACAAAATGGAAAAACAAGTTTATGAATATGGCATCTATCTCTGAAAATTTGAGCCAACTCGCGATGCACCATGGAGAACGTCAGAGAAACACGGTAATCTCTGGTGACAGAGAAGGCAATAATTGCATTCAAATTGTCGCAAAAATCTTTCCAACATTACATATGTCCACCAACTCTCACATTAAACCTGCGCCCCTCATTCATGAATAATGTGTATCACGCTTTGTAGCTTGTGGAAGGCGGATTGTCAGCTTAGGAGACGGCAGAAATTTTCCGTCCAGCACTCCTAGCATCCTGGGCAGAACCCTGGCTAAGGAACTATCGCAGCTTGTAAACTAATAAAATTTTTATTGTAAACAGAACAAATTGCATACTGTTTGTTCATTTTGTTGTTTTTATTGCCTTTATAATGATGAATCATTCCGAAAAGATGAATTTTATTATACCAGAGATGGTTCATTCAAAGGCTCTTGGTTATATCAATTTTCTTCAGATCGATATGTCATAACCTGCAAAACAAACCATAAATAATCCTGTCAACCTTGTCATAGTGTCAGCCTTATCATTTTAAAACTGTTCCATATATACCATTAAAATATTATGCAGCTTAATAAAAAAGCAAGAGACAAATTGCAAATGCATCACACAGTTTTATATATATTGTTTCCATAACCATAAACTGGCATCTTTTTTATAATTATCATCAATGATGGAATTTTAGTGTTTATCCAATACATCACAAAGATGTCAAACCTCAAAGGCAAGTTTTCTTTTACTTGACAGTCTGTAATGTCACAGAACAAAAGCATAACATAGGCATAATACAAATGGACACCCTGATGTTGACTGACATCAAAATGAACTTGATTAAAATAAAGACTTGTTAAAAAAAGAAGCAGTTCACTTAATTATAAAGATTTGTGCACATGAAAATAATTTTCAACCTCAAGTGCCCTCTTTTGAGATTGTAATACTGAATTCACTTTGTGGTGTTCTTTTATAATGCATGCTATGAGCCCTCCCGCACTCCTGTCATTGATGCTGCTGCAGGATCTCCAGCTCAGACAAGTTCTCATAGAAGAATGCATTGACAACATTAAAAATGTCCCCTGTTGTTTTCCCCTTGAAACTTTTACAGAATAGTATGTGCTCATTAATGTTGTCAGTATCAACATATCTCACAGAAGTTGTACATTTCCGCTGACATCTTTGGATGCATCCAACTAGGGTGGAAAGGAGTCGCCAAGTTCTCCCACAACTTGCTCAATAATGTCTGTTCCCATTTTATCTATCCTGCGGCAAACTGAGTCATTTGACAAAGGCACAGTTTTTAATTTCTCTGCTGCTTTTTTTCACCAGCATGGTCTCGGCCAGTACAACAGTGGCAGGAAGTAGCAGATCCCCAGTGATAGTGAATGGTTTTTTGGCTTCAGCTGCGAGCAAAGACACCGCGTAAGAGGCCTTCGGGGTTTTGGCTGATTTCGTGGAGGCTTTTCGCAATAGTGTGTTGTGATTACCTGAATTATGAAAGTTTCCTCTCGGAAAACTCAGGTGGTTTACCATCATGGCATCCATGTTTGGTGGTGAGACACCGCTGGAGATGTGCTGGCTTCATGCCACTGTTGGCTAATTTCTCCATACAGAAAAAACACAGTGCCTTGGGTGGGTTGCAACTGGTGGAAGTAAATTCCATTAAAACCTATTCTTCTACATACTGATGCAATTTTTGCTGGCTCTGTTTCGCCTTCTTTGGCTCTTCGGCCAAGTCACGATCATGTTGACATGAGACTAAAAAATTATTTTTGACCCTAATATATTGATATATACATTTTTAGAAAGGAATTGACCTATATTTTTATGGATTGATGATATTTTTGTGAAATACCTTGTCTGGTAAAAAATAATATAATAAATAATAAAAAGTTGGGTAGTAATACTGTCATCAATGAAATTAATAAATTCAATTTAAATAATGTGTAAAAGTAATTTATTTTTGTTGCTAAACTAGGAAAGGAATGTGAAGTCATGAAACAGTAATACTAAATAGTGACTATTTTGAATCTGAAAACGGTGTATACTTGTATATTTTTAGCTTACCGGCCCTATGGGCCGATGAGCTATTGTCGTATTGACTACTAGACCATATCTTGAACATTTTTTATCTTTTTTTTTGATTTAATCATTTTTGTCTGTTTTATGTAAATTTGTAATTTAACATAATGTTAACCATAGGACTGAGAAATTTTTAAAAATTATTTCTCAAAAACTGCGTTGTAAATTTTTTTCTAATTCAGGCAATCAACTTACCTTGGTCCCGTCAATGTACAGTGCGAGCACCATTTTGATTGAATCGACGGAAGTGGGTCTATTGGGGGCGCTGTACTTTACGAATATGCAAGATGGCCTGTGGAGGCCAAATGGTTGCAGATGGAGATTAAGTTTGTATTATTGACATATAGGAAGTCATATATGACCTATATTTTGGCAATATTAAATGTGACCACAGATGACTTTGAAAGGTCAAACTCAAGGTCAGGGAATATATTAACAATGTTAAAAGATATGACTTGAAATTTCAAAAAAATTATTTCTCAAAAACTGTCTGATAACTTTTTTTCTAAATCTGGCAATCAACTCACCTTGATACACTTTATGTACAGTGCGAGTGCCATTTTGATTGAATCGATGGAAGTGGGTCTAGTGGGGGCGCTGTACTTTAACATTGGGTCTAATGGAGAATGGGCCAAATTGCCTATGGAAGCTAAATGGTTGCAGAGAGAGATTAAGTTTGTATTACAGACATATAGGAAGTTATAAATGACCTGTATTTTGGCTGTGTTAAAGTTGACCTCAGATGACCTTGAAAGGTCAAACTTGAGGTCAAGCAAAATGTTACAGGCTTCTGGGCTTGAAAATATTGAAGATTGGGAACATATGTGTATTGAACACTTACATGAAGTCATGTATGAACTTTCATTTGGTGGCCTTGAACCTGACCTTCAGCGACCTTCAAAGGTCAAACTTCACATAGTGAAATTTCAATGACTTCTGTCATCAAAACTATGACAGATAGAGCTTAGGTTTGTATTGCGGGCATATAGAAAGTCATGTATGAAGTTTCATTTGGTGACATTGAACTTGACCTTCAGTGACCTTGAATGCCCAAACTTCACAATGATATTTCAATGACTTATATCAGCAAAATGGGTACAGATAGTTTTGGTGTGTATTGGAGATTTATAGGAAGTCATATGTGAACTTTCATTTGGTAACCTTGAACTTGACCTTCGGTGCCCTTCGAAGGTCAAACTTCACATAGTGAAATTTCAATGACTTCTATCACCAAAACTGTTAGAGATAGAGGTTAGGTTTGTATTGTGGGCATATAGGAAGTCATGTATGAAGTTTCATTGGGTGGCCTTGAACTTGACCTTCAGTGACCTTCAATGGCCAAACTATACAGTGAAATTTCAATGACTTATGTCAGCAAAATCGTTACAGATTGAGTGTAGGTCTGTTTTGGAGACGTATGGGATAGGCATGGGCAATACAAATGAATAAAATGACAACATTTCTTGAGTTGCTGAGAAAAAAGTTTTTATTATTTTCTAATGATGTTTTGCAGGTAAGTACAGAAGACACAGACGAAGAGTTTGCCACAAGTCCAACGCCTTTACAGGAAAGGGTCTCAGAGCCACAGGGTCCCAAAAATGGCTGATTTCGGCATTTATCAACAAAACCCATTGTGAAAATTGGGGGGTGAAGCCTGAGGGCATTTTCGAAAATGAAGTCTACTCAGAAATAAACCTGGCCAAATTATCCACTAGGGTACCCTAACAGAAATAATTGATGCTAAAGTCATCAACCCCTTTTCTGAAGTACAGCAGCGCCCCCTAGGCCCTTTTTAATGGAAAATGCATTGAATTTCACCCAGTTATGTTCAACAAACATTAGGTTTTGCATTGATATTAAAAAAATGGCATGAATGGGTTGCCTGTGAAGTTTTTTTTGGATCAATGGCCTGAAAAAGTGTCAAAATTATCGGTGGGAGGGCAAACATTAACGCTACTCGCCCATTACTGTATAAAATGCAGTGAAGTCGCTGATGCCGGCAGTTGTGTGCCCTCCCACTACTACGAAACGTTCCCCCTTCAATAACCCGTGGTGATTAAAAAAAAAAAAAAAACTTTACACTGTTTTTATAATGTCCATATACCCTCCTCCCATGATAGTTTCAGTGAGCTACTGTGAATAATTCATGGTAAAACACAGTGACGTGCAGTCAGAGGTTAGTTTGGCGAGGCAGAAACCTCCCCTTTGCTTGATTAGCAATCAGACGATTAACTAGTTTAGTAAGACTATTCGGCAGAATGACGGGCCAGTTTAGGTTTGGCGTTATTACTCAGTATATCGAACCTGAAATGCTCACAGGACAGCAGATTTGTGCGTGCTTGCTTCCAGGAAGCGAAGCAATGTCATCAACAAATATTAAAACAGTTCGACTTATGCAGAGTTCAATGCTTAATCAACATACAATGTATTCTCCTTTAAATACGGCGCTTTTACACCCAAACAAAAAAGCGGGCGCTTATTTTCAGTCTTCTTTCATAATCCGATTAACAAAATGTTTAAACGATATACAGAATTACCGAGCGAGAATTTTTCCTAATTGATTATTCAGATTTCCATCCTCGCAGTCTTGAATTGAAGGGTTTAAGTGAATGAATCTTGTGACCGGTGTTCGCGAGGTGGCATAGGTAGCAAAATTTGTCAGAACACTGGTAGGTTTTGAACGCCTGGCGCTGGTTTATTCCTTGTTATATTTTACTGAAACTTCACAAATAGGGTCACAGGATATTCTGTCAACTAACCATGTAGGTTACAGTAAAAATACACTCACCTTTCTTGCTATTGTTGAGAAGAAGTCACGGCGAACTCGCGACGAACTTCAACAACTTCTGTCGAACTTATTTCACATCCCCTGGAGGTCTAGCTTGGACGAATAGACTCGTAATTTCTCAAATTAGATGGCTGTAATTCAATCAGGGCCGTAGCTGGGATATCACGTCAGCGCAGGCTATTTGAAATCTACCTCCAAAGTGGATATTTTTGCCATGCCGTGCACTTGAAAGTTTGTAAACACGGGCGCAAATTGAGGTGTGAATAATAGCTCTGTTCAAATCGCGTTATTAGTGAATCAATGAGAGTTCATGTATGAAATGCGGGTATCCTATTGAAAAGGTTGCTTTTAATCAAACCATGGTGTTCTTTTTGTATGAAAATGGTATTTACATCAAGTTTTCTGAGGCTTGTTTACCGCCCCAGTTCAGCTGTTACGCATTCCATTCGAGTTTATGCAGAGCGTTGCCCATGCCTATATGGGAAGTCATGTATGAACTTTCATTTGGTGACCTTCCTATTGACCTCCGAAGGTCAATTTGCCGACATCTCTCGGAATTTTGTGAAAGTTTGTGGATGAGTGGGGACCTAATGAGTAACGAATAAATCTGAAATATTTTTGCTCAACGCCTTGTTAACGTTAACGAAGTTTTGACTTATTAGCGAACCCTTGCGACTTCAAACACGTGTATCTCCCTTATTATAACAGCTAGAGAGTTGGTTGTGGTCTCATTGGAAAGCTCTTTTCAAGCCCTAGAAGTCTCTGTCTCAACTTTTCTTTACAGTACTTTCATAAATTCCAAGAGATGTCTGCAAATTCTTGGTTGATTTGACATGGAATGACCCCATTAAAATCCAGTCACACAAGGCACTCTCCATCTCGGTCACATTTTGACATCACATCACGTATTTGAATGCTCAGATCATTGTGCATATTTCGGGAGAGGCCAATGGCGAACTTGCGATTCCCTAAACCACATAACAATGGGAGAAGTTAGCATTTTGCGATGTGAATCCACCTAATCTGATCACAGCAGACAATCCCATCACATGCAGGTTATCGCTGGCCCTAACAAGAAAATAGCCCTAAAATTTCCCCTGCAACGAGGTCCCCCTGACTAGCTTATTGACGGACAGGCCTTTAAAGCATGATACAGGGGCAGAGTAACCATGAAATGGGACTCAATCTCTTTATTTCGATTGCACGCCACAGTGAGTTTTGGCAACATGACGTGAATGAATATATCAGCGCCTCATAGTGAATGACTGGGCCGTGCCCAGCTCGATCATGTGTCATAATTACTCGACAGGCTGTCGCCAACAATCGCTGTTTGCATAATAAAAATCTTATCATTCAAGTTGATCAACACTTTTGGACATTCATTGTTCCTACCAGGGAAAAATTCACTGATGGAACGAGGTTCCTTTTTTGTGGATTTTTTTCCACCTGCTCAAGTCTTCTTTGACAAGTTGGCATAATGATCTGATGATTGTTATCCTAATAACATGAATAATACGGCCGAATTCCGGGAAACGACAGAAGCGCCACCCCTATTTGCGGCGGCACAAAATCAATCTGAATACCTGGGAATACACAACGCATTTGCAGCACTAGGTTTCTGTACATTATCATTTTCTGTGAGCGAGGTTGAATAGAGACGTGAGCTACGACGATCGTCAAGCAAGGCAAGTGACGAATTCAGGCGTTGCGTAGTTACAAACCCCAATTCCAATGAAGTTGGGACGTTGTGTAAAACGTGAAAAACAGAATACAATGATTTGCAAATCTCGTAAACCCACGTTTTATTCACAATAGAGCATAGACAACATATCAGATGTCAAAGACATTTTACCATTTCATGATAAATATTAGCTCATTTTGAATTTGATGGCAGCAACACGTCTCAAAAAAGTTGGGACAAGGTCAACAAAGGGCTGGAAAAGTAAGTGGTACTAATAGAAAACAGCTGGAGAAGCATTTTGCAACTAATTAGGTTAATTGGGAACAGGTCAGTTACATAACTGGGTATAAAAAGAGCATTTTAGACAGGAGTCTCAAAGAAGTAAAGACGGGCAGATGTTCACCAATCTGTGAAAAACTTTGTCTAAAAATTGTGGAACAATTTCAGAAAAATGTTACTCAATGTGAAATTGCAAAGACTTTGAATGTCCCTCCATCTACAGTACATAATATCATCAAAAGATTCGGAAAATCTGGAGAAATCTCTGTGCACTTGGGACAAAGCCGAAGGTCAATATTGAATGCTTGTGATCATCGGGCCCTCAGGCGGCACTGCATTAAAAACAGGCATGATTCTGCACTGGAATACACAGCATGGGCTCAGGAACACTTCCAGAAATCACTGTTTGTGAACACAGTTTGCCGTGCTATCTACAAATAGCTAAAGCTGTATCATGCAAAGATGAGGCCATATGCAGTGAACGACAAATCGGTTGCCCGGGCGCCCGGGACAATCAGTTTTTCATGCGGACAAGTA
Source organism: Gymnothorax javanicus (assembly GCA_029692085.1). Classification (NCBI taxonomy): domain Eukaryota; kingdom Metazoa; phylum Chordata; class Actinopteri; order Anguilliformes; family Muraenidae; genus Gymnothorax; species Gymnothorax javanicus. The sequence goes on from CM056198.1 coordinate 78,863,905, forward strand.
AAAACGAAAAATCAGTTGCCCGTCGGAGAACTGCCTCTGCGCGCTCGAAACATTTCTGCTCGCACTCGAAACATGCTGCTCATGGTCATATTTTTTTCTGCGGTCCATTTCTATCAGAGCCATGTGATTCCTATCAAAAATCGCCAACCAACAGAATGCCAGGTTCTGTGTTGACCAATGAAATTATCGCTGCCTCGCTGCAGGCCCATTCGTTTAACTTTGTATAGTGTACCCAGAGAGGTAGATAACTCTGAGTGGCGTCATCCATTGACTTCGTTGTTCGAGTGGTCACGTGGTTCGTGGGGAAGCGCTGGAGTTCCAAACAAACGCCGCGCTGTCATTATCTCCTATGGGACAGACAGCAGCGATTGCGTTACTGAACGTTAAATATTAAATTAAACCTTACACAGTTGCCACACACGTATTTATCTTAATGAATTACAGTATTTACATACATGCTTATAGAGGTCATGCTTTTACTACTAAGATCATGTCATAGCTTTTGGAGGGAAAGATTCATGTTGGCATCAGTGAGCTAGTACTTACACGTACCGTTGATCGGCTATAATTTCTAAGTAAATTTAACCCCGTGTAGCCTGTATCAGCCACATATAATGTATCTGTTTGATAAAATATGAGGACGAATGACTGAGGTTATGATGATTTGAAATGTAGGCCTACTGAATTACTGTACGCAATATCTATAATGTGTGAATAGGAAGCCTGGCCAGGCATTGCTGAAATCTCTCTCTTTCATTACTTGACATACATGGGCGTATATTACTGATTTCACAGCCATCCTTAGCCTAGACAGACAGGGTTCACCTTCTCACTCTGAACACACCTTCTGTCTGTCTATCCTATGGCTGTGCTTTGGATGGAATCACATGTTCTTTTTTAAAATTGAGAGATGAAAACTGAGAGGAGCGTTGATGAAAATGGAGGAAGAAATTGAACTGCAAACATTTCTGATGTCTTCTTGTCAATGGAATGGAATTAATCAGGAACAACTCGCTGCTGTGTCCGAACTTCTCATAGGATTAAACTCTGCTCATCACGCCCAATGGTGAATATACGCGGACTATGAATTAACCTTTCAAGGTGAGATCGGCTCTGTTTTCATTGTGCTTTTGCTGTGGAGTTTATTAAGAAAGACTGCCTTGCTGCTTGGCGTGGATTACTGTCGTTGGATTATTATTTTTTATTATTATTATTTGCTACTTTGCCACGTCGGAGTTTGTTGGGAGGATTTTCTTTTTCCTTGATGAACTGGAGCGCAAAGCTGCGCATCTTGTTTATTGTTGCTGTGCTGTTGGACTGAAAATATAGACTCTACAGCCTGTGGGCTCTTTATTTTGTTCACTCTACTCTATCTTCCCTCTCTCCTCACTTAAGCACTTGGGAAAAATAAATCTACACTTAAAAATATTTTTCATGCATGAACATTTTAAGGAATTTTTTTTTTTTTTTTTTTTTTTTTTTTGTTAACAACTCCAAACGAGTCGTTACACCTGTACTTACACTGTCATGGGGATGGATTATTTAACATATTTTAACTTTAAGTTACATTATTGGATTACCAGGGTCTGCCTTTATCTTCTGGATTTACCCACAGCTTACCATGTTAAAGTTCTGCTGACCTGTTATATCCATTCAATGTCACGCCAGTTCTTCCTTAAAGCAAAGGTGCACCACCATGCTCATTTCAGAGCCCTTGATATTCTCAATTCTAATGTTTAGATAAAATTTAAACACATGTAACCTACAGCTGGTGAGACCAGGAGACTGAATTAGATTAAATACAATGACTGATGCAAGGAAAGGTTTTTTAAAAAAGATTTTTATTGAACAGTGGACAACAGGATGGCACAGAAATTGAATTTGATAAATTAAACAAGGAGGGGTGCAAGTGTGAGTGAGTGAACCATGAGTGAACCTTGAACAACAAAGAACAAAAAAGAAATACAACGTTGTACATAGTAATGTGGGAGGGTGGTGGGGGTTAATATGTGGGAGAGAGGGTGATCAGTGTCAAATTAATAAACCTTTTAAATGTGTGGAACTACTAAGTGTGTGTGTGTGTGTGTGTCTGTGTGTACAGCCATAGTGGTAGCCACACCAAGCGCCGTCTCCCCGTCTTTGAGACGGGCAATGTTTACCTGAGACGCTGAGATAGGTAAGTCTGATTTGAGACTGGTCCGGCCGTTTCCAGCATTAAATTACCTATATGTGAGACGGGCGAGCATTTATATAGATAACAATGGTTGTCCCGAAAATCTGCGGAGGCGACTTGACTTTAATTCTTAAGTGAACTGATGTGCTGCAGGTCGTGCGCGAAATTGGGCTCAAATATGAACTCATTAACATATGACCAGTCCGCGCACTTCTGTCTTATCTGTGCCCCACACATTGGCGCCATAGCCAAGTCTCGTAGCGTGTGTGCGCAACTGGGCATTGTCCACTAGTGCATGAGTTGTTTTTGAGGTAGATCAGCGCTTATATTGATAACGCTGCTGTCCAAGAGCATTTTGTTCATGGTTATGTGTTTCAAAACGCTCTGCCTTGGACTGATTTGTTAGATTCAATACCTCTTTCGAAGCCCCTTCAAATAGTTTTCATTCGTATCGGTGTGTGAGTGTCGGCAATTGAAACTTGTCTATCAGAAATCGGGCATTTGAGTAAATGTAGCCTGAAAGAAATACATGTACATATATTTCGGTAATCGTGGCTCCGCTTATTTATTTTAGAATCATGTCGCCGGCTTTCCGCTCTTAGAAGTTCAACAGTCCCCAGATTGCATCCCCAGCTGATCCACTTGTGACGCAAGACCCATTTCATTTCCTTATTGGTTCTCTCTTGAAATCCGAGCCCACAGGACATAAAATACAATTCTAATGGAGACATGTTTCATACAAGTGGTAGAATTGGGTGAATATTCCTATTAATAATTAATGTGAAATATCAATCTTTAGGCGAGATGATATTCCATCTACTGCAGCTGATATAAACTACGTGTAAAAGCTAACAGTTCTGCCACGTCGAAACTGCTTGTCTCTTGATCATGCAGATGGCAATTCCCAACAAGTTATTTTAATCATGTTGATTGTGTGCTGAAATCGCGAGGCGAGCTACGAAACTTGTGCGATACAGTCCATTCATCAAAAAGGCTTCCGAGTGCACGTCTCGTCATTCCAAGTGTTAATGCATGCCAAAAGGCTCCCTAGTGCTAGCTTCGTTACCCTAAGTTTTTATGTGTGCGGCTCTGACACGAGAAGTGATTGGTCATATGTTGTATGTTATATTTGAGCTCAGAACCGGAGTGGGGAAAAAACTTTTTGCAGGCCGGGCTATATTTTCAACTGAGAGATCGCCCCGGATACTGCCTCGCGCTGAGCTGGCGACTCACGGACGGGACTGGCCAAGCTTGGAATCCCAGTTGAGGGAAATCGCTTCGGTCAGTGTTTGGTCAGAATCTCTGTTCTAAACAAGGTAAATAAAGTTGTGGCATCACCGATTGTAATAAATAAAAGTACTGTCTTCAGGCTTGTATTGAGTCTAAGGCATTCGGCATTTGAGACGTCCTTAGGCTGTTCCCAGTATTCTTCGGGATAGTTCAAATTGAGACTGTCCGCACTCGGCGCATGCGTAATTGCGTATCGTCTAAGGTCACTTCAGGTTATCCCAGCGACATAGTACAGCACTAAATTCATTTAGGTTTGAGGTTTCAATAATGCTATGATTTTCTTTTATTTACATTCCTTTCAGTGAACCAATACTCTAATGCACTCATGTTTGGATGCAAGTACAGCCGTATATTTAAGATGAGTTTCTTGTATAACTAAATGTGGTGTTCTGAATTGAAGTGGTGTCTTTGACTTCTTCTGTGTCAATGGCAAGAAATACCCATCAGTTATTATGTTCCCCCCCAGGAGGGAGGGGAGACAAATTGTTTTTGTACGGTTTCCCATCTGCATTCGCGTCGGCATTCCCACTGTTTCTCGGAAACCGTTTAAGATATTTACATCAAACCTTGCACACTCTTTAAATATTGTATGTAGATGTGCGTTTTACTGGCGGTGAACATCAATGGGGGTGGGGGGGGACTTTTTTTTCTTTTTTTGCTTTTAAAGCAATCTCTAGATTATTAAGCTGGTTCGATGGGATGAACCCCTACCGTAGGTGGTTTCGTCTTGGCCAGGGTGGCCTGGTCGCTGGGGTGAGACACCCTGAGATTCCATTCTGGCTAACACTATGGTGTGCGCAGGCGCGCGTGCATGTGTGTTTTCAGAACAGGGCAGAACAGGGTTGTGAATAGAACTATAACAACTAAATGGATGTAACAGGAATGTATTGAATAGAACAGACAAGTGAACTCTTGGAACAAGAACGAAACTGTGTGGCATGAACATTTGTGGAATTACAAATAATTAAATAAAGGGGCAGGGGACATTACAAATACAAGGGCCAGGAATGTTGGAAGAGGTTTGCAAATTTTAGACATCCCAGAGCTTCCCACGAATCCTGTAGCCTCCATCGCCAACAGCAGCCCCTGCCGCTTCCGCTAGCACCTGCCTCCACCGCTGCCAGCAGCACAGGGTACCTGCAGGTTTTCAGTGAGTTAAATTTAAGACCTTTTCAAAGTCTCCCATAATTGACATGTAAGACACTCATGCAATTACAAAGGTTAACAAAATCATTGCATTATTTTAAAAAGGAGTTTTAAATTTAATTTGGGATCAAAATAAATGTGTGATTTGCAAAGTTAAGACATCTCAGAACCTCCCACGAACCCTATTGCCTCCATCGCCAACAACAGCCTCTGCCCGTATTAATGGTAAATTAACGGTTAGCCTACATGACACAATAAAATGAGCACAGAAAAGTAATATAGACTAACCACAGCCACCACATCTCCAAGAGTAAGTCATTTAAAAAGACCATCTTTTCGCAAAATACAACATGGCATATAATTCAGCTAGCTGACTACAGTAAGATCGCTAGAAAGCTAACAGCGCCTGGCATGACAAATGCAAACTGACAGATGCAATTTCATAACGGTGGGGCCTTTTGACCCGGACGCCAGCTCTATTATTCGAGCTTTTGCTGTTATTGACCCGGACGTAACTTCTAATTTAGGACGAGCGCCCCCACTTCGTCCGGCTCAATAACTGTACATTTGAGACAATTGAACCGGACGCCAGCTATATTACTCAGCCTCTACCTGTTATTGACCCGGCGGCGTCCGGGGCAATAGCCACTACGTTTCATAACAGCTAGCTAAAACATGATGGGTGACACTTTGGTCGTCAACGTCCTAACTTGTGGTTTCATCCAATTTTATGAATAACCAGTGGTTTTCATCTGAAATGGTTCTTGAGAGCTAAACTGAGTAATAAACTCTGCAACCGTTCATGATTAAACTTAAAACAGCTGATCAAGCTTGGCTAGGTAAGCGCATGTCAAAATCGTCAAAGCTAACTTTAAATAAAATAACTTTTCCGAAACCAGTCACAGGCACCTCATCCCATCATTTACCGTTGTGATTTATATCGGTTTAGTGAGAAATAGAAACTCCATAGAGTTCATGACTGAATTCCCACAGCTGACCAAGCTGAACTAGAAGCAAAGAAGATGAGCTTAAATTATCACAACCTCTTCAGACTTAAAATATATATCGTCGTGCCGATCATACACAATTGGAGATTATAAATGATACATGTCCACTGATATATATATTTTGTGAATCATAAGACTTCAATATTTTATTTCTTACTGTAGATGTTGTCTCAATGGAAGTGAATCTGTACGAAGCTGCGAGAATCCTCTTTTGGAACTATAGGAAGTTCCTAGACCCGGAAGTGCGCCACCATTTTTTGTACACGAGTCAGTGGGAGTGTCGCAATTCTGAGAATATCAATGGCTCTGAATGTAGTGGGGGGCGGGTGACATTTACACAGACCCACTCCGAAGATACCTTAGAATCTGTTGCTATGCAGTGCGAATGCGCGACCGCTTATTAAAAAACGTAGTGGCTATTGCCCCGGACGCCACCGGGTCAAGAACAGGTAGAGACTGAGTAATATAGCTGGCGTCCGGTTCAATTGTCTCAAATGTCTAGTTATTGAGCCGGATGAAGTGCGGGCGCTCGTCCTAAATTAGAAGTTACATCCGGGTCAATAATGGGAAAAGCTCGAATAATAGAGCCGGCGTCCTGGTCAATAGGCCCCACCTTAAACTATGTTACTCAGTAGATCGTGTAGCCATCTAGCTAGCTTGCTAACATTAACTATGGAGAATCTTTGTAAATAATCATCATAATTAAGCGGTGTCATTTGTTTTTGCCCTAATTACACTAACTAGTTTGCAGTACCAGTGATTGCTTTTGAGCTGGCTTGCTAGCTAGCCAACGTCCCAAAAATGTGGAAATGCAGTTTGGATACACGGAAGCTAGCTAAGATAGTAAAGTCATGGCCAAATCTAATCATATCTCTTAAACAGGATTTTCCACGGTTAACGTTAGTGTGACAGAGTGGTTTTTAAATCTGTCGACTCTCAGCAGAAGGTGTAGATCTTTCACCATTATTGCCTTGCAGTTCCCTCTAATGTTGGCCGTTTTTTCCCAAGCTATGTCTGTAATGCAGCTCGTAGCAATCTGTATAGAGGTTGCTTCCATGTGAGACAAAGTTGTTCAAGTTCTGAAGCATTTGACTGGACTTTAAGATACCCACTGAGTTATATGTTAATTGGAACAATTGCGTTTACACTCTTCTCGATCGTCAGTCTGCCATGGATGCAATGAGAGCAGGAGTTTTCCGTGAGGTTGAGAGACCGTTTTGTCTGATGCCTTCAGGCTGATATGGTATATGCAGCACTGAATGTGCACCTCGGGGCCGTTTGTAATTAAAGCCGTGACATATCTTGTCTTTGCCACAGAGGTGCAAATAACAGTCTGAATGCATCTGAGGTGGCTGGCATCCTTCTGAGTCCGTCACATTAGCTAACTAGATGGCTAAATAATCAAAAGAGTACCGTAGTTTAATCAGCGATCGGTCACACAGCATATATCCTAAGATACTGCAGTGTCTTCGGGAGTGGGTCTGTGAGTCAGCCCCCAGCCCCAATGGTATGCTACCTCAAGAGCAATCACTGGTACAGCTAACAAGCGGGTTAAATTAAGGCAAAAACAAATGACGCCGCTTAATTAGGACGATCATTCACAAAGATTCTCCATAGTTAACGTTAGTTAGTTAGCCAGATGGCTACATAATCTATAGTTTAATAGGCGATCACGCATTCGCGGCATAGCCACACATTCCGCAGAATCTTCGGAGTAGGTCTGTGTAAACGTCTCCGCCCCCACGGTACACTGTATGAAGTTAAACGAATGGATCTTTCAAAGTAAAAATCAAATCACCCTAGAGGGAAATTTTATTGGAACTCCCATTTGGAAGACATAAACCGGAAAAAAGCATGGCTTATACCTAATAAGTTTTGTATTCCTAACAAAGTCAAAGAAATCCATTTCAAAATTTTGCATAAAATTTATCCTGTGAACTCTATAATTTCCAAATACGTGGACAGTATTAACTCTTGTTCATTTTGTGGACATGCTGATGAAACATCCGTCCATCTATTTTTTCAATGTACAATAACAAAATAATTTTGGGCTGACCTAAATTGTCATTTCTTCTCATTGTTTCATGCTTAAAGATATAATTTGTTATTATGATAATAGGAGTAACAAATCTTTAAACCATGTTGTCAACTTTTTTATTTTAGTGGGTAAATTTTATATTCATAAGCAGAAGTTTTCAGGTTGTCAACCTTCTTTCCACCTCTATTTGATTGAATTTAATTCATTGTTGGACTCTCTTGCCCTTACAAACAATAAAAAAGCAACAGGTTCTTTGAATATTACAGAAACATATTTGATGTAACCCCTTAAAGAGTAAATTTTCTGTCCGTCCTTAATTTTGATTCTGAATTATTGTTGTGTGTGAGTGTTTTTTTTTTTTTTTTTCCCCATTTATTTATTTATTCTATTATTGAATCTCTCAAGTCCCTTAGTATGGGGGCTTGTCTGTCATTGCATTGTCGTTGTCACATCCTTTCTCTCTTTTGCATATTTTGATGTTTTTAGCTCTCACGTTTTGTTGTGTATTCGTTTGTACCTGACTTGATTTGTATACTCGTAACTTTGCTAAATAGTTGTGTTTAAAAAAAAAAAAAAAAAAAAAGTTAAACGAATGGGCCTGCAGCGAGGCAGCGATAATTTCATTGGTCAACACGGAACCTGGCAGTCTATTGGTTGGTGATTTGATATATGGACAACCACCATTCCAGATGGGCAACTGATTTTCATTGAAGAGCTTGTCCGTGGACAACCAGTCAAAAAATTGATTTGTTGTTCACTGATATGTGAACACAATCCAGAAACGCCGCCATCTTTCTGGGCCAAAGTTCATTGAAAATCTGAGGCAGAGTGGAAAACTGTTCTGTGGTCAGATTAATCAAAATTTGAAATTCTTTTTGGAAACCACAGATGCCTTGTTGTGCAGTTTAAAGAGGAGAGGGACCATCCAGCTTATCAGCGCACAGTTCAAAAGCCTGCATCTCTGATGGTCTGGGGTTGCATTAGTGCCTATTGCCTCAGCAGCTTACAGATCTGGAAAGGCACCATCAATGCTGAATAGTTTATCAAGGGTTTGGTGCACAATGGTCATATGTCCAAAATTTCGAATTCGAGATTTATACTAAAAACAAGTGGTTTCTGATGCTTTTCCTTGGAGCACAAACGTGATCTCAAATTTGAAAAATTTTGGACATATAACCATTGTGCTCCAAACCCTTGATAAAGAGGTTTTACGACAACATATTGTCCAATCCAGACACTGTCTCTTTTTGGGAAGGTCTTGCATATTTCAGCAAGACGATGCTAAAGCACATACTGCATCCATCACAACAGCATGGCTTCACAGTAGAAGAGCTCGGGTGCTGAAATGGCCAGCCTGCCATCCAGTCTTTTCACCAATAGCAAACATCTGACGCATCATAAAATGGAAAATCCGGCAAAGAAGACCCAGGACTGTTGGGCAACTAGAATCCTTCATCTGACAAGAGTGGGACAACATTCCTTTCCAAAAACTCCAGCAACTGGTCTCCTCATTTCCCAGACGTTTACAGTCTGTTGTTAAAAGAAGAGAGGATGTTACACATTGTTAAACACAGCCCTGTCCCAACTTTTTTTGTGATGTGTTGCTGCCATCAAATTCAAAATGAGCTAATATTTTTCATGAAATGGTAAAATGTCTCACTTTCAGCATCTGATGTGTTGTCTATGTTCCATTGTGAATAAAATATGGGTTTGAGATTTGCACATCGTTGTATTCTGTATTTATTCATGATTTACACAACGTCCCAACTTCATTGGAATTGGGTTTGTATTTGCAGTTGGGGAGGAGGCGTGGCGGACCTTCCTTTGGAAGAAAAGGGCCACTGTGGTGGGTTTTACTCTGAAAAAGGGCAGCTATGGCTGTATTTCATGAGAAAAGGGCAGCTATGGCTGTATTTCATGAGAAAAGGGGCAGCTATGGCTGTATTTCATGAGAAAAGGGGCACGCTATGAAATAATGAGGGGGAATAATTCACCACGCTATGAAATAATGTATAAGTATGTAACATTACGACACATGAAGCAAATGCTCGGAACTACTTTCTTATTCGGAACAAAGCATTGTTTTGAGTTGCGGAGTAGCTGCAGTAAACATACGCTTTTGAAATCACTCCGCCCAGCCAGTATGTCTGGAATGTAGTTCCGGTTATGCATTTGCCTTGAAAATAACTGTCTCGTAATTATACATTATTATTTGATAGCGTGATGAATGTGCAGGTCACAACTTGTCCACACGAGCGTTTTGGAGCTGTTGGATTGTGTATTTGATGAGTTTTGAAGGAGCGAGGGACCTGTACTGTTCACTTTCGTTATGTTCGCTGAGTAGCCCGCGTCTCCCTCCCCCGAATCTCAAAACAACAGGCATGGATAACTAAAGGTAATGTCTTACTCATATGACTATAGGGATTATGGCAATAGGCCATTTGGCCAAAATGTTGAAATATCCCTTTAAGACTGGCTTTATTGAGGATATTAATGCTTTTGTTGCCTCTGTTCTCTTTTTTTGCCCATCAGTCCCCCATGTTCGATGGCAAAGTCCCTCACTGGCATCACTTCTCCTGTTTCTGGCTGCGGGCAGCTGTGCAGTCATCTGCAGACATCTCTGGCTTCTCAGACCTTCGATGGGAGGACCAGGAGAAGGTGAAGAAGGCCATTGACAGTCGGGGGTGCCACTGGAGGTTTGCTGACCTTTCATTTAAATCAATTTACCTTGGTTTTAACTTGGGTTATTCCTTTTAAATGTGTTAACGTGTAAAAATTTATGAGAGGCTAAACGTTCAGGAAAATCAATTTTCGTTTAAATGAAGTGACTAATTTTTATCATTTCCATTTCATTGATTGCCACAAGCAATGAATTACTTAGTATAAAAGATGTTTAAAAAAATAAAAATGATGTGAATGGTGGTCTGGGGCATGGACTGTATATTAAGATGGACGAGGTGTCCCCATTCACTCCCATTGATCAAAAATGGAGCCAAAATATCCCGGATATGGGCGCTGCCATCTTGCACATTTGGAGCCAGAGTATGCGCAGTGGTGATCGGGGGTCGAGCCACGGTATCAAGATCCCGCTCATACTGTGCTTGCACTAGGGAAAAAATATGTGTAGCCACTGTGGCTAAAGTCAGAAAAAAAATTGTTTAGCCACAAGTAGCCACAATGTTGGTCTGGGTCCCTAATGCGACGCGCGAAGCGAAATTAATAAAAAATGCAAGAGGGGCATCATCATATAGTTTAACAGGCATTTTTAGCTCCTGCTGCTCGCGGTGCAGGAGCTATGGTATCAGGCTCCGTGCATGCGTGCGTGCGTCCATCAGCACATTTTGCTTTATCTCATCAACTATTTCAGTTACAGGCTCCTAGTTTTTACTGGACATGCATCTCATAAAGGCCTACAAATGACGTGCCTAAAGGTGACCTTGGCCTATTTTTTCAAGGTCACTGGCCTAAAAATATCACCAAAAATTTCAATATTTTGCTTTATCTCATCAACTATTTCAGTTACAGGCTCCTAATTCTTCCTGGACATGTATCTCCTAAAGGCCTACAAATGATGTGCCTAAAGGTGACATTGGTCTATTTTTTCAAGGTCACTGGCCTAAAATTATCACCAATTATCAGCACAGGTGAGTCAAATGATCAGCTTATTACCCATGAAGATGCTTGATGATGGACGAATCATTAGAATCATTTGTGCTAGCGGGGAGAGCGATAAAACATTAGGGAGAGGTGGTACTCCAGGAGGGGTTTTAGAAGTACTGATCTACATCATCTGTGATTGTTGACGGCAACGCCAAAAATTATCTTAGAAATTATCTCAATCACCTGGGCCGGTATTCAATTCAATACTTAGTGCTGTACTTAAGTAAAAATTGGTCAAAGTTGGTATTCAAGTAAAGTTTTGGATAAGTATTTTGCTAAGTTTTTGACTGAGAATTTTTCTCAGTAAAATTCTCAGTCATACTAAGTAAAAAATGTAAGTACTTTTGGTACTCAAGTGCGTACAACTAAGTAAGTATTTTGTCTTGTCCAGATTGGACACTTAAGTTCAATATCATTCTCAAAGAATCATTCGTCGGGACAAGACGTATTATCATGGCTGCTGTCCTCCATCTTCAATTCAACCATCAACGCGAGCTTCGTCAGTATATGGCTGACCAACGTTTACATCCAATCGATGCGTACAATGATACAGAACTTATCAAAAGATATTGTTTCGACAGGGAAGGGATCCTGCGCCTAACTCAGTTGATAGAGGATGACATCGCCCCCAGGGGCAATACCAACCATCCAATCGTACCCGTGGATAGGCTGTGCGCAGCCCTGCTTTTCTTCGCCACTGGATGCTTTCAGCGCACAGATGGAGACACCACCCACATCTCCCAGGCGTGGCGTCATAATTTGACTAAGTAATTTACTTAGATATCGTCTGACTAAGTAAATGTCTTAGACGCATCTTGAATACGACTTAGGTTTTTACTTGGCTAAGAAAAATGCTTAAGTTTAAGTTTTACTTAGGCTGAGTATTGAATTGAATACCGGCCCAGAATATCGCCATGGAGGGCCCTTCTCGAAACCTCGAGAAAGCGACCATTCCCCAGCTGGGTATCGTAAGGCCAAGTATCCGTAACCTTGCACGCTAAAGTAACTCTTCGCGGCTCCGCAGACTTGGCCACCGAACTATCCCATAAAGCATTGGAAATGGGGTGTGACTTTAACATCAGTGTGTTTTTTTTTTTTTTTTTTTTTTTTTTTGTATAGAAGATGGCTGAAATTATAATGACTTGTATCACCAACATCGTCCCAGAAAGAGAGTTTGTATTGTATTGTTTGTATGTAGAAGGTTTGTATTAGAGAAATTTAGAAGGTTGTATATTAAGTCCATTTGGTGACCTCAACTTGACCCTCTGTGACCTTCAAAGTTCACAATTGACAAATTGAATTTTCAATGACTTGTATCTCCAAAATTGCTTCAGAGCTTAGGATTGCAATACTGTCATATAGGAGGTTTTATAAATGTATGAACTTTCAATGAGTGACCTTGACCATGACCTTCAGTAATTCAATAAAACACTTTTTGTGCGGTTTTCACCAAGTCCATGGATCGCTGTCACCATCAGTGACTTCCTCACTGGGATAACTGTCCACCTTCATGTCTGCCGCCTAATTTCGGGGTGCGGGGTGCAAATGCGGCAAATTGCTTCATTTAGGTCCTTCGGTTTGCTGGTTGTGTCTGGTATAAAACAAAAATAACCCCAAGTAGGGGATATTGTATTTGTTTTGCAATAAGCTCTTGCATTATTGCGTTCACTGACAATGGCATTGGGCAGTGAGGACTTCCCCGCCTCCTGCGCACGCCACACACACACACCTGTGCAAATCTTGCAAATCGCAGGTTGTTGGGCTGTTGGAAAAATTTTGCACATCTCCCAACCTGAAGAAAAACCAGTGTGACTGTTAATGACAGCAGAATGCAGTAAAGTCTGTGACACTGAGCTTAAATAAAATTGGTGCGCATGAATTGAGTAAATGACAAATAAAATATTCAATCTGGGGGGTGGGGGCCATATAACAGGTAAAGGAATCACTGCCCATCCTCATCCTCCTAAGATCAAATACAAGGAAGAAATTGTTATTCCACACGCCAGCAAAGACTGGGATACTTTAAGAAATGCACACTTTTTATGGTTTTTCTTTGTCAGGCAAGTCTGGGCAGAAAGGGAGTGCTAAAGGAGAGAAGACTCTCAATGACTTTGCAGTGGAATATGCGAAGTCAAACCGAAGCACCTGTAAAGGCTGTGAACAGAAAATAGAGAAGGTAAGGACAAAGTTGGGAAATTCTCTCCTTCTGGGCCATGGGCAATTGGTCTGTGGTGTGGGTCATTTTGCAAGGACTGTGGTTTCCAGTGTGTGGAGCACCCTATGGTCAGCATGGGAAGTTACCACTGCTGCCTAGACCCAATAGATCCAGAGGGCAACTCGTATTTAGCCATATCATCTACCTACTGTCTTATCTATTGCTGAATATGTGAAAATGTATGTATGATTGGGGCTTTCTCAACCTTAACGAAAGGGCTGGTGTGGATGCAGGCTGTCATTCCACCCTTGCAGTTGTGGACCTGGGCCCGAGGTTATAAAATTTTTTGAGAGTACGATTTTGTGCTCAGCCCAGCTTTCATACTCAATTCCAGACTCGGGGCGCTTTCACACCAGAGCTGTTTGGTCCGCTTTAAACGGACCAGAGTTTATTTCCTCAGATAGTCCGCTTCGTTTGGGCAGGCGTGAAAGCTCATCCGAACTCTGGTGTGGACCAAACAAGTGAACTCTGGTCCGCCTGAAAACGTGGGTCTCGATTCGTTTGCAAGTGAACCCTGGTGCAGTTCGCTTACAGTGGGAAATGCAAACAAACTATCCAGCAAACCAAAGAGAGGAAGTGAACTAAAGAGAGGTCCTGCCCAATCGATGAGCCGGGTTTTCTTCTTCCTCATGCTTTTTTTCCTCCTGGTCAGTGCTCGTTTTGGGCAATACCACCCCAAATGAGCAGCTGTTGTAACTGCATGATGTTGTCCAGACGGTTTGGTCCGCTTTCAAAAGTGCAGCGTGAAAGTGAACCAAACCAAATGAAGGTGTGAAATTTTTCGGCATTCCCCGCCCAATCGAACGGAGTCCCCCGGACTATCCTGGTGTGAAAGCGCTATTGGACTCACAATACCAAGGATTTCTGAAACTTTTTGAGTCCGTTTTTATGCACAGGTTGAACATAAAATCTCTGCATAGTCTGGAGCTTGCTTAGACCCCAACTCCGGCAATTCTCATTGTGAAAGGTGGACGGAGGGAGCAGAACTAAGGGCCCTTTTGAAGCCCCATTGGTGCCTCTGGGGGCTATTGCATGCTGGGACATACAGTTCATGGTGTTGGTGGTGTTTGCAGAGGCCGAGTTTTGGTGTTTTTTCGGCATGGTCACCGTAATTTGCTGTAAGAAAATAGGCAGGAGTCAAATTGGAAAACCTGAGCAGACGACGCCACTTGTTTTACACTGAAATTACCATCATTTGCTGAAGAGTTCTGAAATGCCCCTTTTGCTGGTGCAAATTTACCATCGCTGTGTGCACTCAAGTGGCGCAGGCTCAACAGTGAGTTGTACTCGGCGGAGTTTAATTTTAAGAGTTTAATCTCAAAACACTTTTTAACCGTGAACTGTGAGAGTACACCTCCGCGAGTACGATCAACTCTGATAGGAGTCTCAGTTAAGTTTTTTTTTTTTTTTTTTTTTTGGGCCCCATTCTACTCATCAACCTCTAGAGTGTGTCTAAAGACTTGATTAATACAATCAGGTGGGAAACTGATTGGTTGGAATGAAAGCCTGCGCCCACACTGGCCCTTTCTGGATAATGTTGAGAACCGCAGTATTGGAGTGTCATGGTAGAGCATTTTCAGGTTACGTGAAGGTTACACAAACTCCGTTTCGTGCGAACAGTCGCCATTTGCGCAAAATTCTGCAGCTGGAAGTAAGCCATAATAAAATTTGCATATGTTTGGTCGGCATAGGCTATTTGCCATTTGTAACAGCTTTACATGTGCACTGTAAACCTGTCCAGCCTGTCAAGATACAAACACTGGTAAACCTGCCACATGCTGTGGAACTTTGTTGGCAAGACAAAAGCAGTGGGTAATGTGTGCGGTGATTGTCATCTAGCCGACTGGTCTGTTCTGTCAGGCATGTGCTGTTCTACGGTTACTTCTGATCTCCCGAAAAACTGAGTCTAGAGGCTCTCGTAGAGTGCAAACCTCCGCCAAGGCAGCACAATCCAAATGTGCATGAGTGGGAGCAAAGTTGAATTATCGCGTGTGATCGGATTTCAAGATGGCTGCCATGGCGGCCATATTGTTTCACTGATCGCGGTCAAAATCAATAGGGTCCATCCTTGATGTAATAGCAATCCACCCACAAAATTTCAGACAAATCCGTGCATTACTTTTTGAGTTATCGCGTGTGATAGGATTTCAACATGGCTGCCATGGCGGGCATATTGTTTCAGTGATAGCGGTGAAAATCAATAGGGTCCATCCTTGATGTAATAGCAATCCACCCACAAAATTTCAGACAAATCCGTGCGTTACTTTTTGAGTTATGTTGTTCACAAACAGACAAACAAACAGGGGCGAAAACATAACCTCCGCCCCAACTTCGTTGGCGGAGGCAATTACAGAGCCACTGTCTCAACACAGAAGTAAACAATAAATTCTTTGGAGGTTTTGGTGAATGCTGCAGTCTGTAGTACTCTGCTGCAGTACTTAGTATTTCCAAGCCATTCTGTTACAGTCCCGTGACTTTAATACGGCTCAGAAATATGATGTGATTTATTTAACTTCACAGTTTAATATTCTCGGGTTATTTTAAACAGATTTTATTTACTTATTTATTTGAGCCGATGGATTATTGTTGTCAACAAATGGCTGTAATGGTAACGTTTTAACACGAAGATGCTTACAGGAAGATAATTCAGAAATCTACTAATTGCCAGCGAGGTTGGGCAGCCTCCATCACCTTTTTAGGCTCAGTTGGCCTGCCCTAAATCTGCTCCTGCGTGCTGAGCCTAAATAACAGTCAAGCAATTTAGCCTGTTGCCGATAATGATAAAGAAATGATACAGAAGATTGAAAGGATGCCAATAATCTAAAGAATTCAAAAAAACATCTTAGTTGGAATTCCATCTCTCATTGTGGCATTCTTAACTGATGATTAAAGGTTAAATTAAAATTGCCCTGGATGTTAAGTGTCTGAACATGGTGGAAAACATTTTGTTGAGCGGATCAAAAGTGAATGTGAGATAAATGCAAACGAAATGGCCAAATATAAGCCCACAAAAAATCTTGCAGTCACATTCATGAAAATCTGTGCAGTTCCATGGCCATTTAAATTTACAAATTCGACAAAAGCATGGCATTATAAATGCGCCATAAACGTGGCATCTTAATAAACTGGGCTATCTACAAACTCGAGTAACTAATTAAGCGAATCAACTGTTTTATTGCGTACTGTGCAAAATAAACGGGAACTGGATGAGAGTAATTGGTTAGAAGGAGATTATTACACAGACCTCAGCTTAGCTCAGGACAGCACGCCACCGATAAATACGGATGTCAGGTCCCCGGAAGCATTTTGCTTGGCCTCTGATGTTTGGCTCTTAGCAGCAGTTCGTTCAACATTGTATTGGGTTGATTGAAGGAAGAGGTCAAACTCGCATGTTTGCCCCATGCCAACAGGTGGTCCTCTTTAAAATAATTGCGGTTCAACATCGCCACATCCCTAGTAGCCACAGTAACTGCAGCAGAAACTGAAAGCTTTCATTTTTGCATAACCGATGACGCAAA
This sequence comes from Gymnothorax javanicus, assembly GCA_029692085.1. NCBI lineage: Eukaryota > Metazoa > Chordata > Actinopteri > Anguilliformes > Muraenidae > Gymnothorax > Gymnothorax javanicus. The sequence continues at coordinate 78,880,952 of CM056198.1, forward strand.
CGATTTCTTTTGTTTAACCTAACGTTGGGTTACGCCACTCTGGATTCATGCAAACAGCAAATCGTTCATGCAAAGATTTGAAAAATTAAAGCCTGTATTTTGACTATGATTTTGGAGCTTTTTATCCCACCAGTATGTATACTGTGGGATATAGTCATCGCCCTGTCCGTCCGTCCGTCCGTCCGTCCGTAATCATTTTCGTTTCCGGAGCAGAACTCGAAAACTATACCACTTACAAACTTCATTTTTGGTATGCAACTTCCCCTAAGGGTGCCATTGTGTCTTTTGGGGTTTAAATTCCATTGGGCCCAAAATTTTTGAAATTTTCACCAAAAACGGCCCAAATTTCCTTTTTGTTTTGTTTCCAGAGCAGAACTTACATACCACACCACTTACAAACTTCAAATTTGCTATGCAACTTCCCCTTAGGGTGCCATTGTGCCTTTTGGGGGTTTCAATTCCATTGGGCCCCAAAATTTTTGAAATTTTCACCAAAACGCCCAAATTTCTTTTTTGTTTTGTTTTCGAGCAGAACTTGCATACGATACCACTTACAAACTCCATTTGGTAAGCATCTTACCATTGCAGGGTTGCATTGTTCATTCTCTGAGACTATAAATTCCATAATTTGCATTTTTCTTTCAAATGTTTTAACAACAATACAACAGCGGCACTCCAGGTAGTCTGCTTCCTCGCAGTGAGTGCTGGTAACATGAACAGCAAGATGCTAAAGGTGATTATACTTCTGATTGATGTTGTCATCTTCCCTGCACTTGGTGTTCGGTGTGCTTTCATCAAATATCATCATTGCTCAAATCCCCTTTCCTTTGCCTATTCAACTATATATAAGTATTAAATTACTAAAGGGAAGAGAAAGTATACAACTCTCCTGCAATCAGTAACTCACGAATTATGTGGGGACCGGTGGGATATGTCATCTTCTGATGACTCTTGTTATAAGTCTATTTTAGCGAGCAAGTGAGGGACGTTCACAATGGTCACCCATATTTATTGAACAATTAAATACTGAGTTAGAGGAAGATTTCAGAACACCCTGCCGCTCTCCAGGGTTTATTTTGTTTTGTCAGTTTAAAGATGTCGAATGGTTTTGTCTTGACGCAGTTTGAAATTGTTCTTTTCTGGGAGCATGTCTATTGCGGGGTTTCCTCCACGATTTTTTGAAACTGGCGGAGGGCTTCAGCGTCGGGTCAAAACTCAGCATTATCAAGTGTGGCCAGTTTTCATAAATCAGCACATAGGCAATGTAATCATTGAAGTCTATGTACACGGAGGTTTATCAGTTTCACGTGCATGACGGTGGATTTCACATATAATATGAAAACCGATTATGACTCTGGATTCCGGAATTGGAATTAAATAATCATGAAGATACAATAGTGCAGGATGTGCTCACAGCAAACACAGAATTTAATATCGTAGTTTATCGTTTTGCAAAGTGAACAAAATATTTTTTCTCTATTCGTTGCACACATTGCATTAAGAAGAAAGCAGCGCGTTTTACTGCAGATGGTTAATTTTTATTCATTGGAAAATGTGTTCATCAAGCAAAATGATTGACAACAGGTCAAGAATTATTAGTGCTTATTTTAACTTAACAAGGAGAAATGGTGACACCTGATTGTCTTTAGGATTTTTGAAGTTTATGTAAAGTCATTTTACATGGGCGTTGCCGCTTTGTTTTTGCCGTGGCGGTGCGCCACGATCAATTACATGTAGCGGAAACCCTGTATTGGTAGTAAAGAGGAACTGCTTAATCAGTGGAGCGGCACAGTGGCGCAGTGGTTGGAGCTGTTATTTCGTTAAAAGGAGGTCCTGGGTTTCTGTCCTTTCTTGCAAAAACCTCTCTTCATGCAGTCTTTCTTAATGTTGTTCTTGTGTACCCGTGGGCTTTCTCTGGGTGCTCTAGTCCCTCACTGTTTCAGTATAGGTCAATACTAGACTGAATGTTCAAGGAGCCAGCCGTGAAGTTGAAGAAGCTTGTTTTATTCTTCTCAACCTACAACAAGAAAGGTTGATAAGTTGGAAATTACACACACAAATAAGTGTTTCCTTAAACTAGACACTATTAGAACTTACTTTATCTAAATAGACCAAAACCACCTATAATGTTAATACCATTACCAACACCTCATGTTATAACCATAACCCGATATTAACACCACAATCAATTCCAGATATGATTGTACATGTGGATATCTATAATGTATATCGTTTGACTCCTCCATGTGTATATTGTGTAATTCCTCAATGCTCATAATGTCCAGTAGTATGATCCAATGCTAGATAATATCAATAATCCAGTGTGTACGGTTAACCTGCTGTTCAAATCTGTAAAATCTTGCATCCATCGCAGCTATTCCAACAGGTCAACAAACACAGGGACAGGATGCAGCATCTGAAACAATGATTCCCCGTGTAAATCCTCAATTCCATTACACTCACCCCCAAAAAACATGCACTTTTGTTGCACTTAAACCATCGTCACTGACCAAGGCTCCGAGTTAAAAATGGGAGTTGGTCCCCAGATTTTGCACTGTGGCTGCCCCATGCCCCTGAGTTATTACAGTGGGTGAAATACAGAGAAAGATTTGGCCCCATGGCTAACAGAAAGCTGATATGGCCATAATGTATGTATGTGAGTGAGTGAGTGAGACAATCCTTTTGTACTCGGTATCTCAAGAATGGTACTAGCCATAACTGAACTTTGCACATTAACAGATATGGTGTAGTAGATGAGCTGATTAAAATTTGGTTTAATCTGTGAAGTTGCATCATACTAATTTAATCTGCAGAAACATGGTCCTGTACAATCCAGTAGGACTGCACGTTGCTAACCAAGCTAGCTAGCATGTTAATAAAATTATAAGTAATTCAGTCAAAGCCAGATGAAGGTGGGATTTCACCAGTAGTTATGCTAGCGGTGTTTGTTTTCTGTTTCTGGTTCAGCTGAAGTGTACTGCATTAACGTTAATTGCGCATCCCTTCATTTCACGTCTACATTAGCCAGCTAGCTAGCTACAGTGCTACATGAAAACAGTGGCATTGAGCAGCCTGTTTTTCATGAAGCTCTATTGCTAGCTAGCTGGCTAGTATAGACATCAAATTATGCTGGCTTGGTAGGAATCATGTTTTATTTTTTATTTTTTTTAACTTGAGCCTCATACCATCTTTCCCACAGTCATTTCTTTGCTCTTTTTCCTGCTTGGTCTTGCAGGACCAGATCCGTGTGTCCAAGAAGTCGATAGACCCAGAGAAGCCACAGTTGGGCTTGATTGACCGCTGGTACCACACAGCCTGCTTTATTAGTCGGCGACAGGAGCTGGCCTTTAAGCCAGAGTACAGTGCCACCCAGCTCAAAGGCTTTGGCACTCTCCGGGCTGAGGACAAGGAAGAGCTGAAGCAGAGGCTACCTGTGGTCAAGAGCGAAGGGTGAGTGTTCTCTTGCCATGGTGCAGATCAATCAGCTTGTCTGGTTTCCATCTCTTGCCACACTTGCGGGGCTTTCTCCTCTCTGGAGTTCACTTTCCATCAACTGTGAAATGGCTTTTTTTGGCTTGGCGGGTTGATCGTAGAGAAAAAGGTAAGTTTCATTGGGCGGAGGTGATCTTCTCCAAGCAGAAAATCTGATTCCTTGCTGTAGGCGCATCCATATGTGCCATCACATTGGCTGGAAGTGTCATAGCAACCTTGTAATTAATGCCATTTTTCCACTGGGCTATGTTCATGTCAAATTACACGGCACCCACCATCACAGATGTTGCATAAACTCCATCAGGTGATGAAACTCTATCACAAGAATGAAAAAAAACCTTCCTTAAACTTTATTTGTAGAAATGTTTATTGGTTTCATAATAGTTGGCTTATATGGACCAAGTTGGCCATTTTGACTGCAGACGTTTTTTTAACTCTCAATAACTTTAAAATCATTGCTTCGATTATGACCAGCTTTGGTGGTATTACTGATGACGATGCAAGGAATCCAGAACATCAACAAAATAGCCCTTATGAACCCCTTCCCTACTTAGAATGTGTGTATGTATGTGTATGTATATATGTATATATATATATATATATATATATATATATATATATAATAGCTATCAGAGTGTTCCAAGAAATGGAAGTAGCAGGTTAAATGAAAAAAGTAGCCAGTCAATAGTTGCATGTGCAGCACACGGTCAGTCTGCCTGAAGGGGGTACAGGGGAATGGGCCCCTGGGGAAAATTTTTTGTCAGTGGTGCTCTTTAGTGCATTCTAGTGGACCTTAGACAGCTTAATTCATCTATTTTTCAGTGGAAAGTTTTGGAATTTTCTAGTCAGATTTCACTTTTTTTTGCTATTTAAAGTTGAACACCCTTACTTGCATGCGATCATTTCATTCACAATACTAACTAGCACCACAAACGCAAGTACATTAAGAACTGTAAGCAAGCATAAGTCAACTCCAACACCGCAATTGTTTCTTTTAAGCATTTTTTCTCAATTATTACAATTTATTCCTGAACTCACATCGTTTGCCTGTCTTCTCCAGTCGTTTTAGAATTTGTTGGACATGGACATGAATGTCTTTATTGTGCCACTATGAAATCTTGCACCCAATTCTGCACAAAAAAGATTTTTTTATTATCATCGAGTGAAATTTACAAATGAATAGACATAAGCATATGGGTCATTCTGTGCCAAGTGTCCCAGGGTCTGCACCACACCGTCTCAGAAAAATGTGAAAAAAATCATGGGTGGTGCCATCATTTCAAATGGACAAATCCCAAATCTCAAGTTCCTACACCAATTTTTCATGTAGTAGTTGCCAATTTAAGAAGGGCGTGTCGAGTCACTCGCAAGTGTGGCAATGACTTGAAAGCGTTTTTGAAGGGATACACTTTCCAGTGCTCCTAAATTAATGTCTATGGGTGCTTATATGTAAAATTATCTGAAATTTATGAATCTACTGTCAGATTCGGCATATCTCATTTGATTTTCCTGTAATAGGCTGTTGAAAATGACCATTTTTACTGAACCAAAATTTTTATTTGATTTTTAGTTGGTCCCCTTGACCAAAGTATGCATAATCAGAGGTTCATATTGCAGCCTCATCCTCAATGGCTACAGCACAGTGGCCCCTTAAACCCAATCCAATCTGCTTTCTCTAGTTTAGGAGTAACTTGCATTTGAAAGTGCTTATGATAAAAAAATGCCCAAATTCAAGGCATGATTTGGTCATGTGGACACACCAGAAAAAATCTGAGAAAATTTGTGGAGCAGCTTTTATGTTAGGGCAGTAAACAGTAGAAAATTCATCTTGTGTTTGCAACTTGTTCTAGAAAAATTCTGGCAACTTTATTTACCATGCTGTGTGGCTGATATCAGCCTGTGGGTCATTCCATTTGAAGTCAACCAGAGGTCCCCAGGTCACTGACTCAGATTTGGCTGAAATTTATTTGGGAGTACTTCCAGGCTTTCATAATCTCGTCAAAATTGATCTATCTCTTCATTTTCAAGATGTTGGCCTCTCAAATATGAAACTTTTTATGGGCAGAAATCAAACATTCAGTTTTCAAAGGCCTCTATGAGGCCAGGATCCCTTACAGAGGCTAAATTGTGCTGGATTGCTTCTATTTGTGGACAGGTCTGTCTGCACAAGGAAGATTGACTGCATCCAAGGCATAATAGTGGAGTTAGGTGACCCTGAAAAGGGTCTCGGCTAGGCTTGGGCCGATTTTCGATATTATCGAATATCACAATATTTGTCGTCATATGCAATATTTTTTAACAATATCGAACAGCTGTCATGGCATCCTTGGACTTTTATTTTACATTTATACTCCTCCCTCTTTCCGCGCGAAAATCGATCGAAGATAACTGCTGAATTATTTGTGTTAGCCTGCATGCAGCGTTTCAGTACACAGACATGGCAGATTTAGTGCAAAGAAGAATGCGAGCTCACACATTTGGCAACATTTCGGCTTTCAAACGGGGGAACATTTTGTGTTGGAGTGTGAATGGTTAAAAGGAAAGAAGCCCTTTGTCTCCCCCTGCAGCTGGCCCGCGGTAAATTTACAGAGGTTTTAGCAGTAGTAATTCAACGAGTGTAATTTCAAATGACAGTAAAATTGACCAATCATATTTCCCCTATCAATGGGCTTTATTATCGCCAACTACGACAAGTTCCGCCCACTGTCCCCCGGATAAATCACAAGCTTGGGGGGGACGGCGGTAAATAACCTATCTAGCCTGTGTTCTTGTTACATGATGGAAGACGTGAGTAGCGCTCAGCGCTGTGAGTGATTAGGATATCGTTTCGAGTTTACTAAACACGCCGTTTTTCAGATTAACATTCGATGAGAAGTTGGAGATAATCAACGAGGGATGACCTACACCAGACGCAAAAAACGCAAGGCTTTTGAGATGCATTTCAACACCAGCAATTACGCTCGATACCCATGTCAGGATGAGCTAAGACGGAAAATCTGAATCGCTTGGATTGTCTGCCGTGGGTGCTGGGCCATAGATGGATTTTCTGAGCGGGCGAAAAGGCTAGCCAAATGATAATGAAACAGTAAGATATTTCAATAGGTTGCTGTGCCAAGTGATTTTACATTGGCTGCCCCGCCACTGTTCTGTGTATGTTAAATTTTATTTGGAAAAACATGAATTATTTGGAATTACTGAGATGATGAAATGGATCAACTGGAAATCACATTTTTAATGCTGTGTCAATATGCCCTATTATTTTTAACAGCCTATATTTATTAAGAACAGCTTGCGTGTGCATTTAGGATCAGTACGCTGGCAATGATCACCCACGCTTTTCAGTATACCGTAGATAGCTCAAAATGCAGCCTCTGACGTATCCTGATCCGATTGCTTAGCGTTAGATGTTACCGAGGAGTCCTCCAAATGTGGTATTTTTCCGAAAATGCTAGCTGCTTTATGATCTGCTAACAACCGATAAAAAAAACCCGCTTCATTTTCATTTGAGATTAAAATTTGCCACATCCGTGTTTGACAGTGCGGCGCAATGTAGTTTGGGAAATGTAGTTTTTTTAGTAGCAGCACTGAAATGGTTTGTGGACAGTGGATACTTCAAAATACATTTCCCTTGATGCATCGCTCCTTCATATCAAAGACTGTATATGCACAACCACTTGTCTTTAGCAGGAAACAAAGTTGGGGCAGATCAATAGCGATTGTGCAACCTATTGCACATGTGCAAATGTTTTACATTTATCTGTCCATATAATTAATTTTAACAGCAAATGCGAGCAAAACTGTCACACTGTACAACCCTGAGCATATCAACCTCTCATCCATTATTTATTCATAGGCTAAGGCTACGCATTATTAATCAGCAAATTCCGCCCCCGACGATAATATCGACTATCGCGGTATTTGGGCGGGACAATATCGCAATATTTAATTTTGGATATCGCCCAAGCCTAGTGTCTGCTTAAAAAAGTCACTTTTTTGCCGATTTTTTATTGGCAAGTTCACCTTGTGGGCAGTTGAGCCTAATTTATGGTAGTCCAACTCTGTCAATGCGTAGACACCTTGTTGTATCGACAGAGATGTGGACCTTTCAGACTTCTCTGTTGCTTAATGAGTGTTGCAAAGCAATTCACCACCAGGACAATTGGGGGCGTAGCGTTTTTTTCGGAGACCCGCCTACTATTTCATGACGTCTGTGGTCGAGGATTGTTTATTTACCTCGGCCTGTCACACCGGAAAAGCGGCATTCCGAAAATGATGTAGTTAGCTGACCAATCACAGGCTTGCGCTATCCGTGGGGTCTCCGTCGTTTTGAGGGATGGTTAGAAAATTTGGGAGGTGTCCGTCATGCGTCCGAGAGCATGTCGGAGAGGGTTTGCGATGTTGGAGAGGGGCTCTGCGTGTCTGCGCATTGACGGAGTTGGACAACCGTAAATTAGGCTTTACTCATGGTAATGAAACTTCTTGTACATAAATGTACAACCCAATTCCGAAGTAGTTGGGACAAATTGTGAATAAAATCAAAGCGCAGTGACTTACAAATCACACCAGCCAGTATTTTATTCACAATAGAACAGAGATAACATAGCAAATGTTGAAACTGAGACATTTTACAATTTTATCCGCAAAATGAGCTCATTTCAAATTTGATGGCTGCTACAGGTCTCAAAAAATGTTGAGACAGGGACCTGTTTACCATGGTGTGGCATCCCCACTTTTTGGGCTGGGCCGAGCAGCAGCCAGGCCCTTATAAACGCGAATGTCGTCGAGTGTGTATCTGACTGACTGACTGGCTGCCTGAGTGATCAAGTGAAACGATTGGCTGGCTGGTGGGGAAGAAGTCAGCGATTGGTCGGCCGGCAGGGAAGAACTTAAACGATTGGTTGGCCGACAATTGGCTGGCTGGCCGTTCAACGATTGGTCGGCCGGCGGGGAAGAACTTCAACGATTGGTTGGCCGACGATTGGCTGGCTGGGCATTGACTTCACTCGTATTTACTGGTCTGTGTATTTGGATTATAAATACATGGGTCTCGGAATTTCGGCTTTGAGACATTGCAACAGAAATGGAATACTTTGCTGTTCTTGGATCTAGGATTTGAGAGATTGCAGCAGAAACGGAAATTAAAAAGTGGAATTGGACGCGCCACACTCATTTATGCATGTGACTATCCCGTCCTTTCTTGTTTTGTCTTTCAGATCACATCCCTCAGTCCAACATAGGAACTTGCACGATGTCAGGAAAAATTGATAAATACTGTTACTATGACTTTAGCTGGACTATTTACGTACACGGTGGAAGTGGCGCCGGCACTATTATGTTTCAGTATTTTAAGAATACCGGTATGATGCCCCGACTGGTTTCCAAATTAACTTATTCCCTTGCGCGTTCATGAGTTGGTTCGCTTGAACAGAAGCCGTTGTGGTGGCCGCTTTGATTGTATCTGTGAGAGCGACTTTAACTGACACCAATGAAAACAACAAATTTGAGAAAATATTAAGTTTAAAAGATAGCGACTAGATGGATTCGACACCTCATTGAGGTAGCTACTTCTGTCTTCTCCACTACCTTGTTGTACCCACTACGCCACTGCAACACGACCAGCCTTTGAATCCAGTCTAGCAATGGACTGCAATAATCAAGCATTAATGTTCTGTGAAATTAAAACACATTTTTGTACATTTAGAATGTTCACAATGTCCAATTTTTGATGCCAATGAATGTTTCTTGGCGATATTGGTTGCCATTTTACAAAAATTAATGCGTATTTTCTTCTAATGAACAGAAAAAGGTGGATTAAATATTAATATAGCGGATGCACATGCTGCGCTTGCCCTAGCTAGCATCCCGGTCTTTTAAAAAGTTCCATTCAATTTTGTTGCATTACGAGCACAATCCGACCATTATTGGGTTAATCTTCTTTCGCGCTGGATTGGTTTGGTTTGTTTCAGTCCCCCATGCTTGTTTTCTCTGGTACCGGCTGCGAGATTCCATAGAGATAGAGTAACGTAACGCATCATACCAATTTAGCGTGAAAGAATCATAACAATGGTCGGAAGGTGTTTTTAATTTCCCTATTCAATCTCACAACCGATACGACAGTTAACAAGCATGGAAGACAGTATTTCGCAGCCGGTACCAGGATTATCTCCTTAATCTTCCTTTTGAATCTCGCTACCCATACGAGAGAAAACAGGTACAATAAAGGGACTTGGGATACATTATCATATTAGCTATGTGACGAAGTGCAAAATCCGGTCAGGCTGTAACTGTCGCCTATGAAAATCGTTCATGCTTTGTTTCCTGGATTCTTGTATTTTATTTCATTTTTTAAAACATTGATTATATCTTTTTTTTTTTTTTTTTTGACTCTCTACCATATTTGAGGTAAAATTGACCTAAATTGCTCCCTTCGCAACACACTTTTTTTATCCGCAGCGACTGAAATAAATACCAAACAATTCGCTATTTGGGGGCACTATAAAATTCCAAAACTTTATTCTTTCTCGGCCAATTCTCATGATCTTGGTGTCCACTACAAGGCCTTTTCGAGAGCTTTCAATAGGTCATAAATTCATTAAAATTCATTGCATTTCAATTTTTTTGTCACATAGTTAACCATGTTCAACCATCACCATATCGTCTAACGCAGGGGTTCTTAACAGGGGGGCCGCGGCCCACTAGGGGGCCTCAGAAAGCTGCCAGGGGGGCCTCACGAGTTATCATATATTGTGCAGGGTTGTTGCGTTTTTTCGTGGAGCAGATTTTAATTTTTGGAACTCACTGGTTGCGGTTTTTTGGGCTTGTTTCTGAAGCACGGTAGCTTATTTTGGTCTTTCTCTGCACCCCTCTCCACGGTGCTACATACACACAGGCACCAACCAATTGGAATCGACTTAACTTCAATGGCGGGAAGTGAGCGCAACACATTCGTACACAGACCCCCTCCGTCTGTATTGTTGGTGCGGTTGCCATAGCTACAACACAATTATCGTGCAAGCAAAAAGGAGAGAGAGAGAAAAAAATCATTTTGTTCGCTCATTATAGCATTTCTTAAGCGATATCTCTGGCACAAAAAACATCAGTTGCAGCCCTCAATTTCATGAAAGATCAGTTGTAGCCCTCAGTTTCATTAATTAACATACCCATCCCTCTCGCTCCCGTTTATTTTTTGGTTCGCTTGTTTTGGGCTTGTTTTAATGCCCCTCTTGCTTGTTTTTTCACCAGAACTGGCAACACTGATATTGTGCTCGTGAACAGACTACGCATTTTACATGTAGCTCCTGAATTCTAGTTGTCAACCTTGCCCACTTTGACAAATAGCCAACAAACAATCTCACAAATTTCATCTTGTTTTAAGATTTTTTTTTTTTTTTTTTTTTTTTTTTTTTTAGATTTTAGCCATTCATTTATCCACATATGTTAGATTTTAGTTTTTAGATGTAAACTGAAAATGGATAAGTTTTTGACGAGGAGTTAAGCCTAACAATGCCGTCCTACAGCCACCAGATTCCTCCAGTGCTAGTGCCAACAGTGCCAAGTGTGACCTAGTCACACACGGACCTACGGAAGATGTAAGTGGCAGTGCTAATAAAAAGCAAAAATTGTCAGAAAAAAAGTATCGGAAATATAAAGACAGTTACCTGAACTATGGCTTTGTTGAATTTCCTGTAAACAAAGGATCACTACAACCGCAGTGTGTAATTTGCTCTCAAGTCCTATCCAATGAGTGTTTGAGACCGTCAAAATTGATGAGACATTTACATACTAAACATGGCCATTACAAGGACAAGCCCAGGGTATTTTTTGAGCGAAAGGCAAGAGAGCTTAGAGGTTCGCTAGCGGAGATGAAAATGAGTACCGCTGTGGATAAGAAATTGCTTAAATTGTCATATGTCATGGCCCAGAAAATCGCTCAAGAGAAGAGGCCCCATACCATTGGTGAAACTTTGATTATGAGTCGATAGATGTGTCTAAAATGTCACATTTGCTCGGATACGTTCACTATGAATGGGAAAATGAGATACGGGAAGATTTTTTGTTTTGCAAAGATCTCAAGACGACTACAACAGCAAAAGACGTTTTTCAAGCACTGGACGATTTTATGAGGTCCAATGGAATAAGCTGGATGAACTGCATCAGGGTGTGCACGGATGGAGCTGCTGCAATGACAGGCAGACACTCCGGAGTTGTTCAAAGAATAAAAGCTGTCGCCCCCCGTGCTGTCTCAATGCATTGTGTTTTGCACAGAGATGCGCTTGCAGCAAAGGACATTGACCCCACTACACGAGGTGTTGAACAATGCTGTGACCATTGTGAACTTTGTTAAAGCTAGGGCCACAAACTCTAGGTTACTCACTTCCCTGTGTGAGGAGTTGGGTTCTGACCATCATTCCTTGCTTATGCACACGGACGTGAGATGGCTGTCCCGGGGAAACATGTTGACGCGCCTGTTAAGTCTCAGGGAGGAACTGCATGTGTTCCTTTCAGACAAGAGACCTGAACTGGCTGAACTCGTCAGGGATGAGAAATGGCTGGCCCAACTCAGCTACCTTGCTGACATCTGTAATGAAACTCAGCAAAACAATGCAAGGTGGAAACACAAACAACATTACCCAGCATGAGAGAGTGGAGGCTTTCAAAAGAAAGTTAGGAATGTGGAAAGTTCGCGCTTCATCAGGAATCACTGATATGTTCCATCAGTTGCATGGCTTCCTCCAGGAGAAAAAGATTAATTTCAGAACCATTAAGCACCAAGTAACTCTTCATTTATTCATCCATCCATCCATCCATCCATCCGTCCATTCATTTATTCATTATTTAGGCCTGTGCTTGTGTGTGTGGGTGTGTGTTCATTTATTTGTATTGAGGCCCGGGTATGTGTGTGTTAATTCATTCATATATAGGCCTGTGTGTGTGTGTGTGTGTGTGTGTGACTTTTCGTTTAATTATGCGCCAAATGTTCTCAATCGGTGAAAGATCAGGACTGCAGGCAGGCCAGTTCAGCACACGGGCTCTTCTACTACGAAGCCATGCTGTTGTAATAGCAGCAGTATGTGGTTTTGTATTGTCCTGCTGAAATACACAAGGCCTTCCCTGGAATAGATGTCGTCTGGAGGGGAGCATATGTTGCTCTAAAACCTTTATATACTTTACAGCATTCATGGTGCTTTTTAAAACATGCAAGTGTCCCACACCATATGCACTAATGCATCCCCATACCATCAGAGATGCTGGCTTTTGAACTGAACGCTGATAACAGGAGGGGTGGTCTTTCTCCTTTTTAGCCCGGAGGACACGACGCCCATGATTTCCAACAAGAATGTCAAATTTGGACTCGTCTGACCACAGGACACTTTGCCACTTTGCTACAGTCCATTTTAAGAGCCTTGGCCCACAGAACACTGCAGCACTTCTGGATCATGCTCAACAATGGCTTCCTTTTTGCATGATAGAGTTTTAGGTGGCATCTGTGAATGGCACGGCGGACTGTGTTTACAGACAGTGGTTTCTTTATGTATTCCTGGGCCCATTTAGTAATGTCAATGGCAGAAACATGCTGGTGAGTGATGCAGTGGCGTCTGAGGGCCCGAAGATCACGGGCATCCAGTAAAGGTCTTCGGCCTTGTCCCTTATGCACGGAGATTTTTCCAGTTTCTCTGAATCTTTTGATGATGTTATGCACTGTCGACGATGAGACCTTCAAAGCCTTTGCAATTTGACGTTGAGGAACATTGTTTTTAAAGTATGCCACAATTTTTTTTTACGCAAGCCTTCACAGGTTGGAGAGCCTCTGGCCATTTTATTTCTGAGAGACTCGGCCTCTCTAAGACATCCCTTTTATAGCCAATCATGTTACACACCTGATGCCAGTTAACTTAATTACTTGCTAATTGTTCTTTCAGCTGATTCCCTTATATATTAATAGCTTTTTCAGCCCTTTTATTATCTATGTTCTATTGTAAATAACATATTGGCTCGTGATTGGCTGAAAGTCATTGCATTTTGATTTTATTCACAATTTACACTTCGTCCCAACTATTTCGGAATTGGGGTTGTATATATCTTGGCGTTATTTGTTCAAAATTTAAACATTTTCTCTCATCTCCTTCACTATTAAATCATGTTATCAAATATATGCTTTTTGGGGTAAAAACACCCATTATTATCCCCCTTGTTCTGCAACTAGAAGTTTTAAATAGAAATTGCCTACTCACAAACTCAAGTTACATAATTTGCTCAGATAATCTGACATATGACATGATGTTGCATTCCCTCCCTAGGATCTTCCATGGGCATTGCATCAGATCTCTGGTGTATTGCACCATCTTCCGTATTGCGTCATCTCTGGTTAAAACAATAGGGTAGCTAATTAATTAATTCATTTAAGCTTCAGCATGGCTTCTGACAGGTGAAAAATTTGTATTTCCTTGGATGGGGAATGTGAGAGTATATATGTTTGATGCATTCCTCATCCGAGGAAATCCCAATTTTGACAAGAGATTGTGAAAGCCTGGACCCAAATTACCCTGGGTCGCAATTTTCAGCCCATACCTATGATTTGTTCCAAAAATACTGGCCTCAAAAATCCCTATAAATTAACATTCACGATTTGCGAGGGCAGAAAGGGGGCGTTGCCCCAGATTTTTGGGGGGCCATATCTCGGAAACCACTTGGAGTAGGAGCCTGAAATTTTGCATGTCTTAATTATGAGTACAAAGGTACTCCCAAAATAAATTTGAGCCAAATCTGAGTCAGTGACCATGAAAGATTCTTGTACTTCAGTTGAGTTCATATGGAATGACTCCTGTAACATTCAGTAAATCCTGTCAACTTGCTTGGAAATGGCTAACAGATGCATTATAAAATAAAGCCCAAAGGATCACAAAAATACCAGAACTGCTATTCATTCATGAATGCATAATAATTATTTAATGTTGCAAAGCATGCAAATATTTGCCCATTAATTGGAAATTGGGAAAGGTAAGGCAGTCTTGAGGCAATTAATTTCCTTTTGGCTCTTAAAAGAAACTCAACTTACTTTTACCACTATTACAGGCTGGAAAGGCCGAGATCCAAGGATGTTTTGAACATTGCTCTTCTTGCAAAAAGGCATGGGAAAGCCAGAGTTTTCTGCTACAATATCCATTTTCGTTTCAACATAAAATCATACCTCCACGTCCAAAATGTGACTACACCATGCGTTATTAGCACCAGAATGTACAAGTATACTCCTGAGAAATAATCTCAGCAATTGAATTTATAATACCCAAATTATTGACAACCCCACTATTTTCAGTGATACTATTAGGCTGATATAACCCACACAGCATGGCAAATAAAAATGCCAGAATTTTTCCAGAATGAGTTGGAAGCCCAAGATGAATTTTCTACTGTCTATTGCCCTAATATAAAAGCTACTCCACAAATTTTCTCAGATTTTTTCTGGCGTGTCCATATGACCAACTCATGCCTTGAATTTGGGCATTTTTGGGCATTTTTATTATTTATCACAAGCATTTTCAGATGCAAGTTATTCCTAAGCTAGAGACAGTAGGCTGGATTGGGTTTGAGGGGCCAGTGTGCTGTAGCTGCTGAGGATGAGGTTGCAATATGAACTCCTGATTATGCATACTTCGGTCAAGGGGACCAACTCCAAATCTAATAAAAAAATTTTGGTTAGAACTGTAAAAATTGTCAGTTTCAACGGCCTATTACAGGAAAATCAAATGAGATATGCCAAATCTGATGGCAGATTAATAAATTTCAGGTAGTTTTACCTATTTGCAGCCATTGACATTAATTTAGCAGCACTGGAAAGTATACTTGTATCCCTTCAAAAATGCTTGTAAGTAATTGCTATATTTGCAAGTGACTAAACACCGCCTCCTTAAATTGGCAATTGCTCCATGAAAAATTGGAGTTGGAACCTGAGATTTGGGATTTGACCATTTGAAATGATGGCAAACACCCATGATTTTTTTCAAATTTTTCTGAGATGGTGTGGTGCAAACTTTCTGAAAACTGGCCCATTTGGCATGGAATGACCCTTTATAAAATGCAGTAAGTGTAAAATCTATTCCAACAAAATCAATTTTCTTTTTTCCTATTTTTCTAATGCTAATTTTTATCCCCCCAGCATGTAATTTGGGGGGATATAGTCATGGGTGCGGTTGTCTGTCTGTCCGTCTGTCTGTGAATATTTTGTTTCCGGAGCATAACTTGAAAACTGTTCAATGTTTCTTACCAAAACTTGGTGTGCACATTTATCATGACCTGAAGATGGTGCCTTTTGCTAATTCGATGATATGGGGTCGGCGAATATGCCATCTCCCGATGGCTCTTGTTCCTCTTGCTATGATGCATTGGTACAGTGAATTTATGTTGGATTTTTCTTTAAGTGATCGGTCAGTTAGTTCACTCTCACACTTCAAGGGTTGCGAGGGGGGATTACACCTTTAAATTTGGGTGTTGACCATTAGCTTGTCTCTGTTATCTGCGCCCCTGGAAGACTGATGAAATTACGGTCGAGGTGCACAAGTTGTACGTTTCTTGCCTTTCTGAGATTTGGCACTCTAAAGCAACACAGTCGTATTATCATGAGGTATTGAACTTAAATGGCCTTAAGCTGTTTAATCTTCACTATCAAGGGGCACTGTCACAGCCAAGAACGTGCAGTAAACTTTGAAAAAAATTACCCAATTTTTTTCCAGATTCAATAGTGGTGGAAATAGCTACTTCAATGTTATATTGCAGATAATTATAGCTGTTCTTTTCAAAGACAAATTATTTATTTTAGGGTTGGAAACTCATTGAATATTTTACTTTAGTTTTTTTACCCCTCGGCCGACTCTGGCCCGGAGGGGTATTGTCGTCACCTGCGTGTCCATCTGTCCTCCGTCGTCCGTCGTCCGTCCATGATTTTGTCCGGGCCAGTACTCGGCAACTAATGATCGCAGCTTCGCCAAATTTGGTATGGTAACTCACTATGACCCATAGATGTGCATTGTCAGGTTTTTTGCTGGATTTGACCTTTGACCTTAGCTCTGTGACCTTGACCCTGGAAAGCTTGTCCGGGTCAGTACTCGGCAACTAATGATCGCAGCTTCACCAAATTTGGTATGGTAACTCACTATGACCTATAGATGTGCAACGTCAGGGTTTTTGCTGGATTTCATCGTTGACCTTAGCGCTGTGATCTTGACCCTGGAAATCTTGTCCGGGTGACATTTTCTGGGCCAGTACTCAGCAACTAATCTTCGCAGCTTCACCAAATTTGGTATGGTAACTCACTATGACCCATAGATGTGCATCGTCAGGTCTTTTGCTGGATTTGACCTTTGACCTTAGCTCTGTGACCTTGACCCTGGAAATATTGTCCGGGTCAGTACTCGGCAACTAATTTGCACAGCTTCACCAAATTTGGTATGGTAACTCACTATGACCCATAGATGTGCATCGTCAGGTCTTTTGCTGGATTTGACCTTTGACCTTAGCTCTGTGACCTTGACCCTGGAAATATTGTCCGGGTCAGTACTCGGCAACTAATTTGCGCAGCTTCACCAAATTTGGTATGGTAACTCACTATGACCCATAGATGTGCAATGTCTGGGTTTTTGCTGGATTTGACCTTTGACCTTAGCTCTGTGACCTTGACCCTGGAAATCTTGTCCGGGTCAGTACTCAGCAAATAATTCTCGCAGCTTCACCAAATTTGGTATGGTAACTCACTATGACCCATAGATGTGCAATGCGAGGTTTTTTGCTGGATTTGACCTTTGACCTTAGCTCTGTGCCCTTGACTGTGGAAATCTTGTCCGGGTCAGTACTCGGCAACTAATTCTCTCACCTTCACCAAATTTGGTATGGTAACTCACTATCACACACATATGTGCAATGTTATGTTTTTTGCTGGATTTCACCTTTGACCTTTGCACTGTGACCTTGAGGGAGGAAATCTTATATGGGTCAGTACTCAGCAACTACTGATCGCAGCTTCACCAAATTTGGTATGGTAAATCACTGTGACACATAGATGTGCAACGTCACCTTTTTTGCTGGATTTGACCTTTGACCTTAACGCTGTGACGTTGAGGCGGGAAATCGTGTCCGGGCCGAGGGGTATTCAGCAACGCGTTATGTTTTTTCTTTTTTTTTTAACGTCCAGTTTGCTTGTGCAATGGACATGTTTGGCCATGGATACTTGAAAGAAATGTACCCCCCTAGAACCTCTAGTGACTTGAACGCCAATTTTATTTGATTACATGTGGTATGTTGGTAATATAAAAGGGAGGCCAAAACGTACAAAATCGCGGGTATTCCTAGGTATTCTGTTATTTTGAAAGAGATCAAAGTCATGCTTAAATCAAGATTATGGACATTTGAAAAATTTTTGTGATAACGATGAGCATCCATTACGCATCCTCGGCCATAACTGTCCAAATGAATTGGCACCAACTAGCTGTTAGGCTACCTCACTTATTAATGCAAGATTGCTGTTGCAGAACAAATGTTGTGACCTTTTACATTTCAATGCATATGGCCATCTGGATGCTGTGCTGTAAATGGTTTGTGGTAGAATTGATGCTTAGCTTATACTGTTTTTAGTTGCTGAATGTGGTTAAAAATTAATTTGTCATTTGTCTTTATATGTTGACTATTGTCTGTCATCATCTCTTATGGTTTACTTTTCTTCATCTGTCCTTATTTATCCAGTTCTCTAAAGGTGGATTTTACTGTTGGCGTTAAAGGTAAACAAAACGCTGAGCATCAAAACCCTCGACCGCTGTATGGATTCCTTATACCTGAATATCCTACTATGCCAATTTGGTATTGACAATTATTCAATTTCCCACTCACATCTAATGAATGGTCTGTGGACTTGATAACTCATATATATTCGAATATTCGTTGATCAGGACCTGTGGGTGGTCATGTCCCTATTTTCCGTCCTGTCATTCTGATCCACTGTAAACCTGCAGCAGAGGAAGATTGCCTTGAATGAGCGCCTGAAGGCCTTCATCTTGTAGGCGTAGAGGAAGGGGTTGACGGCAGAGTTTGCATGGGAAAGGATGATGGCGGTCAGTAGGAGAGGGAGGGGCACGGCACATCTTGGACACAGCAGCAGGAAGCAGTTGATGATGTGCAGCGGGATCCAGCAGATGGTGAAAAGGAAGAGCACCAGGAATAGCGAGGCTGCGGTCTTGGCCTCACTCCTCATGCTGGCAGCCTGCTGGGTCTGAGCCTCCCCGTTTACCCGATCAGCTGTGATCCGCCTGGTCTGCCGCTTCACCGCCACGAAGATCCGTGCGTAGATCAGGAACATGATCACCAGCGGTGTTAGCACACAGGCAAAGAAGTTGAAGTAGACCATGTAGGTCATATCAACCACAAAGACAAAGAAACAGTAGCCTGACTCTGGGGGAGGCTTGTGCCAGCCCATGAGGGGCACCAGGCCGATAAGGAAGGACAGGACCCAGGTGATCAGGATGACTAGGAGGGCGTTGCGCGACGTCATCAGTGTTTGGTAGCGGAAGGGCAGGAAGATGGCGATGTACCGCTCCACAGCCACGGCCAGCAGGCTGAAGATGGAGCTCTCCGTGAGCATGATGAGTACAGATAGCATTAGCAGACAAGGGTACAGGTTATTCCGGGGGATGCCCATGTCCGTGAGGATGGCACAGGGGATGGCCACCCCACCCACACATGCATCCGCCAAGGCCAGCGACACCAGGAAGTAGTTGGTTACGGTGTGCATTTTCTTGTTGAGCCAAACGGCCAGGCAGACCAGAAGGTTGCCCACAGTTGAGAGGCAGGCGATAACCAGCTCAGCCACCATGTAGGGCACATTGATGGAGACCACAAAGTCAGGGACCAGCGAAGTGGGCACGGCTGTGAAATTTTGGGAGCTGTTCATTTTCATGTCCATCTCAATGTAACATATGTCAGGAGAGCAGGCTGGGCTCAAGAGCTTGTATGGGTCGGGGATCTTTCATCTGTAAACATATTCATTTTCGCTGTTAGCAGGTGTGCAAAATGTGCAAATTCCTCTATATTGTAAATGCAAATCACTAGCTTATTCTGCAGCCTCCTGAGTTGGTAATTTTCATTTTTTAATTTTTAAGGCATAAAAGTTTGGATGATATGGAAAATGCAAGTAAAAAAGAAGACTGATTTTTGTATATAATCCTTGACTTGAATTAAATTGAAAACAGTACAGACACAAGATATTTAATGTTTTCCCTTTCTTTTTTTTGGAAATAAACATGAATATCAATTTTTTACATCTGCAGCACATTCCCAAGACTTGAAAAAGGGATATGTGTATGACTTTTCCTTTTAGCTGCTATCCAGTTAATTGTTTTGGGAGAGGAGGACCCCAGTTTAGGGCTGCAGTAAACAATTATTTTAGTGATCGAGTATTCTATCGAATATTCTCTCGATTTATCGAGTAATCTAATAAGTAATAGTGCGTGCTTGGTCAATTATTTTATTAAATCACCTTTGTTTTATTCAAGCGCAATAGTAATATTTAAAAGAAAAAAAGACGGGCCTCTTAAATGGAAAGCCAATTATTTAATTTTTTGAGTGTTTTTATTTACGCTGTTGTGCTTTATTTTTTCTCTTGCTTAGATTTTTTTATGTTCTTTTTGTTTGCTTTTTTATTGGTGCTTATCTCACTTCTAAAATAAGCTAAAGCCATGGTTGTTCAGGTGGACAACATTTATGATTTTTCTTTTATCAAAGATCTAAAATGGGTCAATCGACCCCTAAAAACAGTAATATGAAAAGGTTCATATTAAATATGATACATCAAACTTCAAACAAAAAGAGTGTACTATCACACTTTCTTCCCTCTTATATCCTGCAGCGCCTGACACACTGCAGGTCATCATAAGCAAAGGGCAGAAAGAGTAGAGAGTGCGTGTGACTAAGCTAATTATGACACGAATGAAGCCCATACGCGAACAAATTGACTGCAGGGTTTTATTTTCTGTGGCTTATTAATTTCTTGAACAGAACTTTGCTTATGTAGGGAGTCGGGACACATAGCCACCAAACTGATTTGCGTCTTCGGCCAGTCGTTAAATATTGCCTTAACTAAGTTTTGGTCTTTAATAGCCTTAATCATGACTAGACAAAACATTAACTCATGTAAAACGCAACTGCTAACATTTGTTACCTTGTTGTGTCGTTCCACTCAATGATCTGAATGCATCTGGATGTTTTCGGCTCAAGTGCTGCAACATTGATGAAGTGCTTTTGAGGCAGGCTCATTCCGTTTTACAGTAGAGGCACTGCACTATATTTTTTCAACGTGTAGAGATCCCACACTTGGCACATTTTCCATCTTTTTAGCTGGGGTATCTTGTTTTGGCTGGCAACTTTCTTTTTTTCCCATCCTCTGTGATCTGCACTTCATTCCATTCAGGTTACAGCTATCGTACTGATGCGCATAAGCACAATGGCTAGAAGTGTATATGAAGAGTTCGGTTCCAAAACGCAATATATCCATTTTACTCATTTTGAGTAAATCAACTTTTTCTGTGTTGGCGCCTATTGTATTTTATTGAGAAACACTAACTTTGACCATGAAAAAATACACTCTATAGTATGAATTTAAAAAAAAGAAAATTTGCACCATGTGTAAGAAGCAGAGGGCTATTGCTTTATGGTATTATCTAAATTTTTGTAATTTTGGCACTTATTGCGTTTTGGAACCAAACTCTTCATATGCACCTATAGTCAAGTACAGGCGCACAAGCCTATAATTGAGGCCAAATAAATTTTTCCCAGCTCAAAACCATTTTCACATACAGGCACTTCCCAGACAATTTTGAATTACGATTGAACAAAATGGACTTCAATTTAAATCAGGTATCAGTTGCTGTGCTTCACAGCGCCTTAAGGGCAATGCATTTCTATTGGAGGATGCCGTCTACATAAGCACAGATGCTGTTGGCAGCCGATAAAACGTCAAAATGCAAAATACTGTGCACATGGGGATCATATGATCTTTAGCTCTACGAACTTATCTGGGATACATCCTCTCAAGATTTACAATTTTTATTTGCCCAACAGCTGCGGGTCTCTCTCAGTCTTTGAAAACAATGCGTAACTGTAAAAAATGTACAAAGCTATTTTTAATATTTGCGTGCGCCCTTTAGTGAACTCTGAGGCACGCCTATATTCGAACATAGGAGTATGCGCCTCTGTGTGAGACAACTCCCCCCCCAATGATACAAAAATATGCATTATTTAACTTATTAGGCTTTGCGCTTACATGCGCATCAATACGGTACAGAGGAAACAAAGGTTCTGTGCCACAGAATTAAGCGTCCGTCTTAAAAAGTGTTGTGTTCCGGATTAAAACGAAGCCTCGAAGCATATAATTTGCCTCGAAGCATTTTAGTAATCGAATTACTCGATTTATTCGAGGAATCGTTTCAGCCTTACTCCAGTTGTTGGAGTTCTGAAGGATTTTTAGATCTACTGCGGTCTGCGGACATCTGCGGTCTATGTTGTCTAATAGCGCCTATTAAAGTACTGCATATTGTCAAAGGGAGGTAGGTCTGGACTGCTGGTTGGCCAGTCTCTCAGCCACACTCCCTAATTCGTAAACAACTTTGTTGTAGCACATGCAGAATGGCTTGCCCTTGCTCAGAAATGAATTTATCCTCCGTAACGACAGTTTAGCAACACCTGATGATATAAATGCACAATAAAGGGGTTAATAGCAGTGAAATATGTTAATAATGTTAATTGTCTTGACCATTACAGGGAACAATTGGACATCCATGAATGCCCGACACAGTTGCGACCCAAATCGGCGAGATGAGTAAACGTTACTCAGAATGCATGGGGATGGTATGACCAGTTCCCATTAGTCTTTCCTTATTCCTCAGTGGCGAGTGTGACGCCCACTGGCCTGTTGAACCGCATGTCATTCGGTTATGTTGTTATGACGTCATGATGAAGCGATCTTCATGTGCTGTCATTTTACGTGATCTACCACTGCGAGGTCAGTCTTTGACAGTCCTGGTCTATGCTTTGCGTATCTGAAGACGCAAAATGGTGCTGTGGTGGAAGTTTGTGATGCCACCTTGTCTCAAGCTCATTCCTGCCCATAACATGCCAATGGCTTCATGTCTGGCGTTTTCAGACATTCATGTACAACGCCCCATAATTTTGATTTTGCGCTTTTCAGTGTTTTTTGTTCAACAAAGAGCATCCCTAACGTTTCAACCAGGTTTTAAAGGGATTCGAGTGACATGATTCATGTGGGCCATGAATCATGCTTAATCGTGTGCAAAGCATGTGTAAATAAACGTGACTGGGATTCAGCATAACTTAGTGTGTTGGGTGCGATACGTTCTGTATGGGAAAACTTTTTAGTTCGCCATTTCATTATAATTTTTTTTTCCAACAATGCTTTAAATTTGGGTGTTGCTAAATTTTTGTTGCTGAATATGTCTTTCAGAATCAGTACTGTGGACACACATGTTCAGGTTACCTGTGCCACTAACTAATGGACACTAACACAGCAGACGCTGGCTTTTGAACCTTACGTTGGCAATGATGGTGATTGTCCTTTTCTTTGGCCTCAAGAGTAAAACATACATAATTACCATAAGCATTTTGAAAGAATCTTACCACTGGGCATTAATCCATTTCAGATGTGCTTAAGTCATGAGCTCAAGAAGACAGTGGCGTCTCTAAATCTTTTACTTTGTGGCTTCCTTGGTGCATAGTTAGGTCTTCACTTCCGTTTGTGGACATAAGGATTAATGATGTTTATTGGCAAATGTCTTCCTAAGTAGTCCCAGCCCATGTGACTATATTCATCACAAAAGCATGCTGGTTTTCAGTGCTGTGCTGTGGGAAGGGTCAAAGATTAGGGGCATTCAGTATTGATCTTTCAACCTCATCCATGGAGATTCCTTGAATCTTTTAATATTTGCACTGTCGGAGGTGAAATCGCCATCATCTTTTCAAGAGCGCATTGACCTAATTTGTTAAAAAGCTTTGGATTATACAATCACAGTGTCTATTATTACCCCTCAGTATTCTCATTATGATGGAATTTGTACGTTTGTCTGTGTGTCTGTCTTTGTCCCTCATTTTGTGCGGGCCAGTCACAGAAATTCACAGAAAAGGATCTCATCCTTCCACAACAAACGTGTCTCTGCGAGTAATTTTACCCATCAGCTACAAAAGTCTCACTGCAGTTGCAAGATGATGATACTCGATAGAAGATTACTCCAATGCAGCGGTGAGTTTCACTGTTGCAGCCCTTGGCATCAATAAAAACCGGCGAGGAGCTCGACTGGTGCAAACTTCATTCCGTCACGTCAAGCACCGTGAAACTAAAACCACATATAGCAAAACATTAATCCTTTCACGTATCAAAGATTCACGACAAATTCATTCACTTCTTGAAACATAGACCGTAACATTACAAATAAATTGCAGTCTTATCAACCATTAAAGCCAGCGCTTATAAACTGTAGGCTAAAATGGCCGAGTTGGATACGTTTTTCTCGAACACGAATCAAACCCGCAAAAAATTAAATTATAAACAGTCAATAGCAGCAATACAAAAGGCATACAAAGAAAACAAAAAAAAGAGAGAAAAAAAAACAATACGCCACAATTGCTTCCAATGTCAGCCTACCTCACTTCGCCTACCAAGGATGCAAACCTGCAAACCCTCAATGCAATCAACCTTGTGTGACGACATACGTCTTTATACATGTTCCGGGGAAGGCAACAACCCGGAACCAGAATAGCACCCCAGACCCCAATTGGCACGGCTCCAGTGGCCACTTACAGTAGCTATTAATATTGAACATCTCAGACTTATCACATGTCAGGATCTTGGGCTGTAGTTTAATGAAATTTGACCTTTGACCTAGGTGCAGTAACCTGACCTTCTCAGCAATTAATGATAGCAGTAACTTGAAACTGACCACATATGAAGAACATTGGATGGACCTGTGCATTGTCTTGTTGTATTCCACCTTTGACCTTTGCACTATGACCTTGAAAACTTTTTCACACTTGCGCAACGTGGGACTGACGTGGCTGGGGCAGTGAGATGAGCGAGAGATTTGGGTGGAGTTATGTTATCTTCACCAAAAAATAAAAAAATAATGCAGTTGATGGGATACGAGGGGGTTTTTTTTTTTTTTTTAATTGATTCAACGAGTTTGAGGTTGAGTAATGTTACGCGAGTCGAATGCCTCATACAGAAGTGTGCAGTAATGATTTTTCATCACTTTCATCCAAAAATGATTACTTCTCTATAATTTTTTGGTGAAAATGTATTGAAAAATACTATTGTCAGCAAGGAGAACCAAAAAAAAAATCATTTCCACAGGTATATTGCGGTAAAAATACGGGTATTAAACGAAAACCCTTAAAACATCTATTTTTTTTATAACAATAGGAAGGTGTATATGTATTAAAGCTCATTCCATGATTATTGATGCAAAAAAAAAAATGGTTTAAACCGGTTTGAGGCAACGTTGTTCTGCATAATTACCTCTGATGGTCAGTTGTGCCGGTATATAAGGCCACATGACCTTTGAGCACAGCGTTAAACACGATGGCACGATGGAAGGAGCGCTCTGAGATTGTTCAGAGCCGCATTATGGCCTCTCATGGTGCTGGTTGGTCACTTAAAAAACTTCTGAAGATGTTCAGTGTTGCCATGGCACTGTAAGAAATGCAATCAAGCCTTTCAAAGAGACTGGTTCACTGAAAACTAGTGGCAATAGAGGTGCAAAATGGAAGTCAAGTGCCTCTGATGTTCTTTTCTGTGAATGACAAGTAAAAAAAATATCAGCAGTTCACACCACGACCACTTTGATGATATTAGTAGCGCCAGAAGTGAACAGATGAAAGGATTCGCTATTTCTGGACACTAGTGTGAAAATGATCTGCTGCCAAAAAACCACTTCCTGGAGCTGGCAACTTCAAAAAAAGACTTGAGTTTGCTAAGATATTCAGGGATTGGGAACAACTCCTTTGGACTGATGAATCAAAATTCAAAATTTTCTCATCTAAACACAGAACTCGTTTGCCATAGAGCAGGAGAACATTTCAAAAATGACTAACTCCTTCAGCAAAACATGAAGTGGTAATATTATGGTTTGTTGGTTAGTATGCTGGAAAGAAGCCGGCGATCTCATAAAAATCAACAAAATTGTGGATCTCAACAATAATCACAGCATCCTTGTGAGGCACGCATTGCCATCTGGAAAGAGACTGAGTGGTTGGGGATTTTATTTTTGACCAAATAATGACCCTAAACACACTTCTAAGTTGTGCAAACATTATCTCAGCTGGAAAGAATCATCTGGCGACATAGAAGTGATGACTTGACCTGCTCAAAATCCAGACATTAATTCGATTGAGCAAATCTGTGATATGCTTGATACCAAGATAAATAAATCTGTTGTAACATTGAAAGAATCTCCTTGGCGTGAACTTCAAACCATGTGGAATGGTTGAGCAAATGAAGAAATAAAAACATATCTATGCCTGAAAGATTAAATGCTGTAATGAAAGCATAGGGTGGCCACGCTAGATATTGACTTTTTCCTCTCAAAAAGACATTATAATCCCCCGCCACAAAGAAGTGGCCCTTACCCTGAACTAAAATTATGAAAAGAAACTGAAATACGGTGGAATTCTGAATGCTATAAATGTCTTGTTTCATTTAAGCCATTTCCCCCTCTCTGTGAAGCTCAAATCTCGAATTATAAAGCCTTAAATAGGGTAACTCATTAATAGCCATATTTTACTTCTGCTCAAAGGGGTTAAAATGACCACTCGACAAAAAATGTCATAGTTTGAATGTGTTGCGTGTTGTATAAAAGGTGTTATGTTGTTGCTTGATGCAAATTTCCAAACGGATTAACAAATGCAGCGTGAATTTGATGCAGGAGAGAATGCAGTGAGATGGCCCACTACTACTCTTAACAATGGGAAATTCTAAAATGCTAGAGATGGTACATACAACTAGATGTAAGTCAGTCACATTCAGATTTTCCTTAACTGCACAGCATTGATATTTGACAGACTGTACCAGTTGGGAGCTCAGCTAAAAAGTGAGATAAGGGACTTTTGTTTTGTGTCAGATACATTAGTTGCATGAAGAATGAGCTGGCAAAGAGGTATGTTTGTTCATACGCAAAATGCTTGGGTTTCATTTACTTAAGCCACAATGGCCGATGCTGCCATCGGCCCAGCCTGCATGAGCGATGTGTTTTAGCACAGCTAAATCAACTAAGGGCGAAAAGATATGCTCTGCCCTTCACATTACATTGCGATCATAAATGAAAACATTAAAACGGTGAACGCGCGGCTACAACAGGGGTTGCCGAATTCACTGACCAACCTGAAGGATATGGTGTTTCATTGTATAATGTTTTCAATGCAGATAATTGACATTTGGTATGACAAAACCAGTGATTTAGCTTGTGCTTTTAAACCCATTCCACGCATGCAAAATAAAATTATAAACCAGGGATGTCTAATTTGAATCTGATCAAATCTAACCCTATCCTGATACTAATTATTTTGCAGTTGGCTAAGCCTAGTAACCCCCACCCTCCAACAAAAAAATGGGTAGGAACTGAACCATATTCGCAGCTCCCCTCAGCGAGTCCCCATCTCTAGTCTTATCCGTGAACTTCGCTTAGTATGCATCATTTTGTGTTTTGACCACATTGTCACCTGTAGCAAACACAGGACAGCAACTTTCGAACACTTGCAAAAAAATATTTACCTCCGCCAAGGAGGTTATGTTTTCACCCGTTTGTTTGTTTGTTACTTGCTGAAATCGGCAAGTACATCAGTTGGTTGCGTTAGACGTCTGTTTGTCTGTCAGTTTGTTTGTTACGCACCCTTTTGCCATTTATCCTGCACCAATCTTCACAAAACTTGGGGACATGTTGGCTGAACATAGATTATTTGCAAGAGTCCTATACCTTTTTAAGTTTGTATGTCAAAGGTCAAGAAACTTAGTTGCAAGTCCCTAACTTACTTAAAAACTAACGCCATTCTTTTCATCAAAAACTAACAGGCATGAAATTCAAATTTTCAATCTGAAAAAATACAATGAGGTTCTAGTTGGTTAGGAGTCAGGTCGCGGGACCATGAAATGGGGTCTTCCAAATATGTGACATGTTACAGAAAATCACACTAGTGAAAAATCGCCACCAAATTCTCTATGCAGGAAAAACCCTGGACAGTCTCGCACAACACATTTCTTTATACGGTTCCGTCTTCATATTTCATCGTATGGACACAATTATTTGCTATAGGAAGCCATTTTATGGGCATGGTTCTAAACGTAACAGGGCTGGACCACTACATGTTATGTTAACAACCACTACTTTCAATGGAAAGTTTCGGTGTCAGATATGATTGGGGAGTGATATTAAGAAAAGATGGCCAGAAACAGTCAAAAGGAATAACACAACACAAAAATTGGCTGGATGACTGCAAAAATAGGCTTTATTTCATAAAAATAATGCGGTACAGTAAGTGATGTCACACTGGGAGGGGATTTTGTGTCCTGTGGTGATGGATTTTTTTCTTTTTTTAATCACACAGTTTCATAAAAGCACATCATTTTATCTTGGTATATGGTGATGGAATATCCATCACTATGGTGGGTTCTCGCCTCAATTGCCGGAAAAACAACACAGCTGTGCCGCCTTTATTGTCGCACTATGGTTTGTGACCCCATTTCATGAAGTGACCCAGTCGCAAGGACGTCACTCTGACGTATTCTGTTCTTTAGACAATATGATATATCTTTACACCTTTCGAAATTTCAATTTCGGCCATTCGTTGTTTTAAGAACGGGGCTTGAAAAATTTTTTGGAACCTGATTTTTTTGGAACCAAAAGGATAGGCTGGGCAACCAAAAATTAGAAAACTGAAAAGAGAGGTTGCCCAGAGTTCCTACAACCTATAGTGCAATAATGGTAGGACATGAAGGAAAGTAGTGAGTGGAAGAAATTCTGACACATCAAGTTATTGCAGAATATACACAACTTTATTTCCCATATCAGTACAGTCATGTCGTTAACATTTTATCCATGATTGACCATCATCCGATGACACTTAAATAATCGTTGGCCCATTTCAAGCCCATAATCGACAGTTTTCGCTGTGATTTGATGAAATAATTATTAGGGCTGTCCCCAACTAAAATGCATCTCGATCGACCAATAGTTGGCTGTTTTTTTTTTTTGTTTTTTTTTTCCCCTGCTCGTTTGAAATTTTTGAACTCCGTTCAGAGTCCTTGCTGATTCTGCCATACGACTACACAATAGACTGGTACTTGTATTTGATCTTACCATGAAACATTCCACTTCGTAGGCTAAGTTTTATTTAATAGACCTGGTTCATCTCATTTTTGCGTATGAGAATTTAAGTCCCAGTATCTTTTATTGTCAGCTGTAGCAATCACGAATTTGAAAATTCTGTTGGACTAGTCTCCGTTAGTGTCTCTCAAATATACACAATGTCAAAATAACATTAAAGAATTTGGTTGAATCAGAGTTATTTTTGTTTTCATTTCTGCTATTAATTGTTTACGATTTTATTGGTTGGGTTTTTTATTCGTGCTCGCAGAAAACCGTGATGTTCCAGACCATTCCAGCAGACTGCCGCAACGGATGCCTTGTTTTTCCTATTTGGAACCGCAATACCAAATAAACCAGTGGAAGTTCACTTTGACTTGAAAAATATTAAGTGTATATTATTAACTAAATTACTAATCTAAGAAATTACTGAAGAAATAAATAGGATAAAGCAAATCCCCATATAATGCCTTAAATCGCATCTCGCAAATTGTAATACTGAGTGAACTTTGACATTCAGTAAACTTACCCAACTCAGCCACTTAAAAACACCATCACATAAACAATTAAATTGCGCTAAAATGCCTTTCATGTCGTAAAGTTTGATATGGTGTGATCCCATGCAGCTAATAAATGAAAGCGGCAAAAAGGCAAGTTTTAATGGGTTAGTTTTCTCATGGTTTAGGCTAGTCAGACTGGCTCCGGTGACAAGAGGATAATTTATTGCGCTCTCTTTTTCGGAGATACTAACATGCTATGCTTGTGTTAAACCTGCCAGATGCAGTATTGCACTGCTCGCGATGTCCTGGCGGCGCACCTTTTAAAAGTAGGCTAAATAACTATTGGTTTGCATTACTAATAGCTGACATATAACAACTCAATCATAATGTTCACCTATAAAGCAGATAAAACGCGTGTATGCGCGGAGAGAATACAAAGTAGGCTGATGTCTCGTTTTCAAGTGGTACATGGTAGTGTTGAGCTGGGTAAGCAAAACGTTGCTTTTATATTCATTCCAGTTTTTCGATTATCTGCAGCTTAAACAAAAAGCCACCAAGCTTCAGATTTTTGTCTTTAACATCATGTTCCAAGGACAAATAAAAGTGAGCATAGAAAGTATGCCTATATCACTAATCTTAACTGTAGCCGGGGCAGATCTTAAGCAACAATTACAACGCAAATTTGCGTGCCTATAGAAGAAAGGTATAATGTAGGAATGAAAGGAGGTGTTACTCATGTTAGTTTTACATATTCAAATATTACTATGATATGTCGCTTGTATTAGTTTAGATGAAATATGCACAAAATTATTATGACCTGAACTTTTTATGAAAGGTGCGGGTTTGCGCGCCTAAAATAGCATTTGAGCGGTTTTTAAAAAAAAAAAAAAAAAAAAAGCGCACCTAAGGCTGAAATACAAAGTTTACAGGCGCAAATGTTTGCGCACCTGAAGATTTTTCAGGAAAAAAAATTTAAATGCACTTTTGCATTTTTTGCACTTTTGGTGGACGATTAGGTTGCCTGTTCGATCATGTCCAGAGATGCAAGATATTGATTCTGGTTGCCCAGATTTTTGCACCCGATTTTTCGAGCCCTGAAGAACAACCTTTGATTTGATCGGTGTTTTTTTTAATCTGTCTCTTCCCAGGATAGCTCAAAAAATAATGAACGGTTTGGCAAGAAATTTGGCAGGATGATCGGTGGTTGGAAATGATCCGAACATTTTCTATGACCAAAAGAACAGATATATGGTTTGGTGGAGGTATATGCTCTGCCGAGTGCCCTCTAGTAATTGTCTGTATCCATCACTTTAGGAGCAGTTGAGCGATAAATTGATTGAATCATGATGGCACATCCCCACTATGACCTCTGCTAGACCTTTTATGTGACCTTTTGATGCCTGACATTGACTGAGTTTCATCTCCAGAAAAAATTTTGCAAACTAGTTGCAGTAGCCTTTCACAATTGCTCTTAGTCCCTGCCACCCGACAGGCAGATCAGGTGACCTGATTTAAGCCCAAGTCTGACCACTCGTGCATGTGTCTTTCGGAGCATGTATGCATACATCCAGACTTCGGCGGTGGACTGATGTGGTCTCTGACCAGCTTGTTTGGCTTGTTTTATCCCTGTGAATGTGTGCTGGCACAAATGACCCTGGAGTGTACAGGCAGTGATAAGGGCTGATCCGCATAGCTGTATTTGATCAGGAGCCAATCAAATGGCACTGGTATAAATTAGCTCGCTCATCTCACACATCTCTATTCAAACGTACACGGATATCCGTTATTTCAACGCCTTTAGAAGGAGAGATCAAAGCGACGACTGACCTTACCTAAAACCACTTGTGCCACCAGCAATTCTAAAATGTGTTGACAAGTATAGAGAGACGTTTGTGTTGTTTCCAAACGAAGAAAGTACCCGTGTGTGCTTAGTTTTTGCAAATCAGTCTCCTTTTCACTGCTGTAGTCTCTTCAAATGCAAAAAATGTTGAGGAAACTCATTGTTATAGAATTCAGATCTATTGGCATTGTGAATTACTGCTTTAATTCGAACCGAAATAGTACGATTCCTACCTTTCTCAGTTTTGAAATTAAAATTTGATTATGATATCTCAATTTGAATATCTTCGTCTTCGTAAGTTTTACATTCAGTGTTCCAAGGACATGCATACAGACAGGTGTGATGCCCCAGTTATCTCCTTTAAACAAGCCAATGGCAGTCTTTCTTTTTAACATACTGTTTTTTTAAAATAATGTTTTGCATTATATTTTAGTTGAGTGTTTGTTAGTGTTTTTCCATTTCTGTTATTTTTACTATTTTCTGGATGGCATTGTGCAAATGTGCTCATTTCAGAGTTAGCACAGAAATCACCCGTTAAACTAATAGCCTGACAACACTGGCTCTTCAGTTGGTTCTCTGTCTTACAGCCTCATTTCTTTTTTCTGATGCCCGGTTTCAGTCATACTCACCGGAGAGCTCTCGGTCAATCCTGCGTGGAGAATTGCTGCCCGTTGTTTAGAGTGCAGCTAGCTTGGGAAAAAGGGTAGCAAGTGTGTTTCGCTGTGCCTGTGTATCAATATTGGTTTTGAGTCATACTGCCTGTTTGGCTGGGGGGAGAGTTCAGTTTGCTGATGCCCATTGCAGTCACACTCAGTGACTCGATGATGTCCCTGACTCTGCAGGGCATGGGTTTTGGCTTTTATACACTTTCTGAACAGACCCTTCGCAGCTCCCCCTTCACCTCGCAGTGTTGCTTCCTCCTTGGACAGTTGGGTGTGACGACTGAAGGACGTTCGCAATCTGTCACAAGAGGCTGACGGGACAGTGCCCGACTGCACGAAGCGGAGAAAAACACCTTAATTAATCCTTGGGTGATGGAAGTTGTCAACCATTGTTTGTTAATGGAGAATGATGGGTTCCAGTTTATTCCTCTGAGCTGTGACAAATGAAAGATCACACTGTTTACGCCAAGTTGATGACCGGCAGTGTATATGAAATACACGTGAATGTATGCACACGCTCATTAAAACCGTCCGATTAGTATTGTGTAGGTCCCATGAAGATTCAAGAAATTTTTTCTTCAAATGCAAGATGTGCAGTGAAATCTCCGTGGCGGTGCCTACATACTTGTGCAGTCAATAAAACCAAGAAACCACAATAAATATCGGTGATATCAGAACGCATAGGTATTTACAAATATCAAAACAAAGCAGCATCATTTACTTTATTCATATGCACTGCGTTTGTATCTGTGGGTTTGTGCACGTATGCAAGATGGGCAATTTATGGGAATTAGAAGGGGCGCTGGTGAGATCTGTCTTTTTTCTCTTGATTTCTTGTAAGAAACTCGCTCTCAGTCTCTCAGTCTCTGCTGCATGACTTGCAGAAGCGCTTGTCTCACCACAGCAGCTGGAACGGTCTGGTGTTGGAATGGTGAGGATCCTTCATGATCCTCCAGGCTCTGGTTTTGCACCTCCTGGTGTATGAGTCCTGCAGGCAGGGGACAGTGGCTCCAGTGGAGTACCCAGCCAAATGCGCTACTCTCTGCTGCGCCCTCCTATACTGAGCTGAGCTGTTGCCAAACCAAGCGGTGATGTTACTTCTCAGGATGCTCTCTACAGCTCCAGAGTACAAACCCAAATTCCAATGAAGTTGGGATGCAATGTGTATCGGTTCCAAATATTGATTATTGGTCTCCTTGATTACAAATTATCGGTTTCAGCCCTAAAACAACCGTATTGGCAGGGTTCCTCCCACAGTGCGGTCCCAGGGTGCTGCACCGTTCTGCTCTTTCTCATTGTGTTATTGTGTGCTTTCCTGATGAAAAATCAACAAGTTCTGGTAGTTTTCCCAAGAAACGAGCATGAAACATCTACGCTTTGATCGGCCTCCATTTTTCATTCAAGTTTCTGTCCCAGCCAGTCAACTTTTTTCTGCCTACATGGGTCACATGGCTTCAGTCACGCAGATGATGGATTCCATGACGAAGCGCTATGATCTGACCTGGCATTTTCTTTGATTGACCCAACAAAGCAGCATGGACAAATCAGCTATGGTGGTTAAAAGAAAGGTCCAATTCTGGACTAACTCCTAATTTCTTCACAAAAATACTGAGGGAAAACTAGGCAGCTTTAGAAAATTATGATCTGTGAGTAAAATTTTATTGAACTGCCCTGCAGCTTTTGAAACTAAATCAGCGATCCCCGTCTTGCTGAACAATCTGAACAATGAACAATAAGGAAATGATAGAAAGGGTTTATGAATGTAAGTTTCTGGGTGTTGTATTAGACCATAAGCTCTGTTGGAAATCTCATGTTAAATATCTGTGCTCCAAGATCTGCAAAAGTGTTGGGATACTGTGGAAAACTAGACATATGCTGAACAAAAAACACTGTACATGCTGTATAATACGCTAATTCTACCATATCTCAGCTACTGTGTGGAAGTTTGGGGTAATACTTACAGGAGCAACTTACAAAAAATATGCATACTGCAAAAAAGAGCAGTAAGGTTAATGCATCATGTGGGTTACCGAGAGCACACAAATGTACTGTTTTTAAAATCAAACATTCTGAAATTCATGGATCTAGTAAAATTTAAAACTCTACAAATCATATTTAAAGCAAGACACAATCTACTACCAAGAAACATTCAAAAATTATTCAGTGACAGAGGGGCAAGATATGAGTTAAGAGGGAAATTAAATCTGAAACAAGCTTGTGTTCGCACGACACAGAAAAGCATGTGCATATCAGTTTGTGGGGTGATCCTGTGGAATAGCCTTGATGATGACTTTAAGCAAAGCAATAATATTACACAGTTTAAAAGCAAATATAAGAAATTAATCATGGACAAATACAGAGATGAGGTGGAGCTCAAAAAAGAGAAAAAAAATCATGATTTAATGTTTGGGGAACGTTGCAATTGAAATGTTAAAGATATCTTGGTGAGTATTACTTTCGGGTCTAAAATAACGATCTTTATGTATACTGTTACTGTAATGATGGGGTAGGACTTGATAAGCATTCTTGCTTCTTCCTGCTCCTTCTCGAACAAATTACAAATTTTCAGTCTTCTGAGGAATACCAAGTGATGTGTTTTATTATATTTTGTCTTATTTATATTAATTTTTATCTTTTTATTTACTATAGTGTATTTTTTTTTTGTTTTGTTTTTGTTGTTGTTGTTGATGTTCGAGACAAATAAACTTAATAAAAAAAAAAAATGACAAACTTGACGCTTGTCATCTTGTGCAGATGCAGTCAATTAATGGACCACATTGCGAGGACTAATTAAATAGTACATTCATTCATTGATCAGATGGGTAGCACAATCGCCATGCTCAATCCTATAATGTGCCTTAAAAATAGGAAATGAATTCCTTTGGCCCAAATTACTCAGTTTATTGTATCCTTATAATTCTTGATAATCCTCAAAAGCTTAACTGAGCTATTTAAAGCTATTTTATAAGAAAGTCAAAGATGAGAACGAAGTCTGCACTCATTTACATGGGACGAGCACTATTTTAACTCATGACGCAATATTTACAAATGGCTCATTCCCAGGATAAACCGAGAATATGCCTTTAATAATCCCGAAATTATCATTGAAGGTCGTTGTGTGAATTAGTTCCTTTTTTGTTGTACTGTGTATGCTCGTGCGCATGAAAAATGCATTACCTGGAAATGTATCAAAATATTTACATTTTTAATTTCATTTGGACTCTGAAATTATGCAACAGAGCCATGAATGTATCCACGGCTTTGTGTTGAGCAGATAGAAATTCATTGAATATGACTGTGAGCAGTACAGATCAAGTGATGTGAAAAAATATCTGCAAAATAGTGAAACTGT
Organism: Gymnothorax javanicus; assembly: GCA_029692085.1. Lineage (NCBI taxonomy): Eukaryota > Metazoa > Chordata > Actinopteri > Anguilliformes > Muraenidae > Gymnothorax > Gymnothorax javanicus. Next base: position 78,916,195 of record CM056198.1, read on the forward strand.
GAAAGTTGGCCTTAAAGTTTAACTCTTGGTACTGGAAGGCAATTACATGGACCACAATGCTATCAATGGCATTGATTTCCTATTAAACCCTGAATTTTTGGTGGATCGAAATATTTTTGAGAAGTTGACCCAGTTAGGAGATACTGCAGATACTGCCTTTTGGCTTGACCTCCTGCCCTACTTTTGTAGATACTGCTAACTTGCACATGCAATAACTCTGTACATGTGTATTGATCAGGCTAATCTCTACTAAAAATAGATGGAGCTGGTGCTGTAGAGGGTCAATGGCGGGTTTTCCCAATTTTGAGAAATGTGCAGATACTGCCGTCTGGCTTGACAGGGCATAACGAGACCCCACTGTGACATCACCAGCCTGGGGAGCACACTGACCTGTCAACCCATAGTTGCTTCCCCATTCCGATGTTTGGTCTGAACAACAATTTAACTCCCTGACTATGTTTGCCTTCTTTATTAATTGAGATTCTTTGAGTAGCTGCCACTTGACTTGCTCAAAAAGTTTTAAAAACCAGAGGTGCCCTGTGTTTATGGATTTGTTTGTGTCTGTGTTGCTGACTTCTTTCAATTTTCCGTTGGATGCAGCAGTAATCTCACAGATTGGGATTTTCTTTGTTTTGGAGTGGTTTTGTGCTCTGTGCGGTATACAAAATACAAGTACAAGTTTTTTGTTTGACATTCAGATCATGCATTTTGTTTTGCCAGGCTTGAAGATACCTTGAAAAAAATTGTGGTCTTTTGCCTCTCCTTGGTTTGTTAAAATGTGGAATACATCATTACAGTACAAATGCTGTTAAATTGTTGGTATTACTTATGCTTTTCTAAGCATTGTTATGTCTGCCCCCTCTGCCAATCCAACATATTGATGTTATGAAAAATAAATGTCATTTCTACAAACCGAACTGAAATATCTTCTTTTCTTTCATCAGAAAGAGGAAGGCAGATGAAGTTGATGGTGAAGCAGCCAAGAAGCAGAAAAAGGATGAGAAACAGGAGAAGCAATATGAAATGCTGTTGAAGGTTTGGAGCAGTTTCTGTTGTAAATGCCATATGCAATTCTGCCTTTAGACTTCTGTGAAAATTCTGCTCTGCTGTCTCCCCACAGGAGCAGAACCAGCTGATTTGGAGCATCAAAGACAAACTAAAAAATTTCTGTTCCACCAATGACATGAAAGAGCTGCTCATCGCGAATGGACAGGAAGTCCCATCCGGCGAGTCAAATGTATGTTATTTTTTATTTTTTTATTTTTTTCAATGGATCCGAATTACTGTTCAACCGAATGCATGAATTTTGCATTTGTTCTCTGAAAATTTCACTTTATGCTGTTTAGCTAATAATTTGAGTTATAAAGCCATTTTGCATTAAGTTGATTAAAAGGTATTGACAGCTGTTTTCATTTCTCTACAACTGAACCTTTGTAAAAAGTCTCCTTATCTCCTGCCTCCTTATCCCCCGCCTCCTTATCCCCCGCCTCCTTATTCCCCGCCTCCTTATTCCCTGCCTCCTTATCCCCTGCCTCCTTATCCCCCGCCTCCTTATCCCCTGCCTCCTTATCCCCGCCTCCCCCCTGCCTCCTTATCCCCTGCCTCCTTATCCCCTGCCTCCTTATCTCCCGCCTCCTTATCCCCTGCCTCGAAGTGGATGGAGATTTAAGATTGAGTGTTGTTCTCCCGTATGTCCGTTCGTCCGTCATGCTTCGTTTACTGGCCAGAACTCCTCACACTGAGCTTTAACACTTTAGGCTAAAAAAAAATTCTACTGGGTATTTTTCAGTGAAAATGAGTAGTCTTTACTTAACTGATTGACATGGTGAAAAAAACAACAAAAAAAAAAACTTTTTTTTTTTTTTTAGAACATTTAATTTTTTATGCCATTTTGACATATTGTGAGGAAACTGATGGTCAAAGAATTTGCATGATGAAGTGTGATGCTTCAATGCCTCCGACGGATGGAAGCCTTCAGACAATCCGTCAAAAAATCCAGGGGCGTTCAGGTTGAACAGCTTCACTCCTGGTAAATTAAATGCCTATTTTGCCCCCTGTTCAATGATAGATATGGGGTGAGATGAGGTCCAAATTTGAAAACAGTGAATTTATCAATACTCACTGTAGCCACATATATTTTATGTACAACCCCAATTCCGAAATAGTTGGGACGAAGTGTAAATTGTGAATAAAATCAAAATGCAGTGACTTTCAGATCACATGAGCCAACATGTTATTTACAATAGAACATACATAACATTTCAAATGTTGAAACTGAGACATTTTACATTTTTAACCATCAAAATGAGCTTATTTCAAATTTTCTGGCTGCAACAAGTCTCAAAAAAGTTGGGACACAGACAAAAAAGGGCTGAAAAAGCAATCAGTGTATAAGAGAATCAGCTGAAAGAACATTTAGCTAGTAATTAAGTTAACTGGTATCAGGTGTGTAACATGATTGGCTATAAAAGGGATGTCTTAGAGAGGCTGAGTCTCTCAGAAGTAAAGATGGCCAGAGGCTCTCCAACCTGTGAAGGCTTGCGTAAAAAAATTGTGGAATACTTTAAAAACAATGTTCCTCAACGTAAGATTGCAAAGGCTTTGTTGGTCTCTTCATCGACAGAGCATAATATCATCAAAAGATTCAGAGAAACTGGAAAAATCTCTGTGCGTAAGGGACAAGGCCGAAGACCTTTGTTGGATGCCCTTGATCTTCGGGCCCTCAGACACCACTGCATCACTCACTGGCATGATTCTGTCATTGACGTTACTAAATGGGCCCAGGAATACTTCAAGAAACCACTGTCTGTAAACACAGTCCGCCATGCCATCCACAGATGACACCTAAAACACTATCATGCAAAAAGGAAGCCAATGTTGAGCATGATCCAGAAGCGCCGCCATGTTCTGTGGGCCAAGGCTCATTTAAAATGGACTGTAGCAAAGTGGCAAAGTGTCCTGTGGTCAGACGAGTCCAAATTTGACATTCTTGTTGGAAATCATGGGCGTCATGTCCTCTGGGCTATAGAGGAGAAAGACCACTCCTCCTGTTATCAGTGTTCAGTTCAAAAGCCAGAATCTCTGATGGTATGGGGATGCATTAGTGCATATAGTGTTGGACACTTGCATGTTTTAAAAAGCACAATGAATGCCGAAAGGAATATAAAGGTTTCAGAGCAACAAATGCTCCCCTCCCGACGACATGTATTCCAGGGAAGGCCTTGTGTATTTCAGCAGGACAATGCAAAACCACATGCTGCAGCTATTACAACAGCATGGCTTTGTAGTAGAAGAGTCCCTGTGCTGAACTGGCCTGCCTACAGTCCTGATCTTTCACTGATTGAGAACAGTTGGAGCGTAATTAAACGAAAAGTCCGTCAAAAGGAGACCCAAAACTCTCTAGCAGCTGGAAGCCTGTATTAAACAAGAGTGGGATCAAATTCCAATGGCTAAACTCAAGAAACTTGTCTCCTCAATGCCCAGTGGGATCTGTGTTAAAAAGAAGAGGGGATTACAATAAGCAGGCTTTTTGAGAAAGCCATCAAATTTGAAATGAGCTCATTTTGTGTGTAAAATTGTAAAATTTCTCTGTTTCAACATTTGCTATGTTATCTCTGTTCTATTGTGAATAAAATACTGGCTGGTGTGATTTGAAAGTCATTGCGTTTTGATTTAATTCCCAATTTACACTCTGTCCCAACTATTTTGGAATTGGAGCAATCGAAACCTGGGAAAAAAAGCTCTGTAGTGACATTAGGACACATTACAGCTGAAATTATAACCAAACACTGTTTAGTTATCTCAATAACTGTTTCTCTAAGTATCTGTATATTCATTAAAACAGCCATTGCCATGGCAACCACGGATGTGATGCTACAGGAACTCAGTGTTTTAAGTTGCAATTTCTTATAGAATTATTTTGATAATAATTCTTAGTTTAAAAAGTGAATATCTTGGAAAAATGTTTGCTTAACAATAAGTCTCCTTAATTGATATTTGGGAACAATGGAATCTTACTGGCAATGTGCAGGAGGCAAAAAGCAGCACATGATGCTGCAGTCAAAGGAAATTCAAGAAAAAATTAGAGATAAAGTCATTAGTTGCATTTTCATCTCACTATTTGTATGCGCATTTTGAAAATTCGCATTGGAAAAAACTGATTGAAACGGCAAAATGTGAATAAACTTTATGTAAGTCGCATAAAAGTTTATACGCTTGATTGAGGTGGTTTTTGCCGAATGCGAAAAAGAGTTAATATGCATAACGTGGAATGGAAACCGTTAAGTGGCTGTAGCCGACTCTGTTCTGACGTAGCTGGCTTGCTGCCACTGCGTGCACTAGCATTCGACTCAGTCTTCGTCTCTAGACGGCATCAAATATTGCAGTCCTTAGCTGAAAGAAAAGCTCTATGAGGATTTGCTAAATTGCGTGCAACTCCTGCAAACCTCTCTCCATTTTTACAGTGCCTCGTTTCTCCTCCATTTATTTGTTTTCTGGTTGTTTAGCTTCAGTTTGTTTCTCTTGTGCTTTGCAACCTCTTCTTCTTACGCTGTTCTATGCATTTTATGACTGCCCTGTACCGCCATTTTGTGGAGAAACTGACCTACCTAAATGGAGTTTATTAGCTCCAAGCCAGTTGGTGGAAACGCAGGTAATTTGAATTTTCTTTGAAGCGAATTTTTAAAATTTGCTTCACATGAGATGGAAACTTGACTATTGACGTCTATTAGTCTGGACACTGTCACAAAGCCACTTCTAATACCCTGGAACTCCAGAGAGCCTCAGTGAGAGCTATAGTCTGCAATTGGGTGAAAAACTGGAACAGTGGTGAGCCTTCCCAGGAGTGGTCCACCTGGTAAAATTCCTGCAAGACCACATTGATGACTCATGCTGGAAGTCACAAACGAAGTTGGACTAACAACTGAAGAACTGCAGGCCTCGCTTGCCTCGGTTAAGCGCAGCGTTCACAATTTCAAATTAAAAAAGAGAATGGGCAAAAATGGTTTCCGTGGGTGAGCTGCAAGGCAACACCACTGCTGTCCAGGAAAAACACAAAGGCTCATTTTACATTTTCCAGAAGACATCTTGATGACCCTCAAGACTTTTGGGATGATATGCTGTGGACTGATGAGTCAGATGTGGCAATTTTTTGGGAGACATGGGTCCTGTTACATCTGGAGTAAACAACATCATACCAACTGTCAAACTTGGTGATCTTAGTGTGATGGTCTGGGGCTGCGTTAATGCCTTCGGTCCAGGGCAATTTGCCATAACTGATGGAACTACTGGTGGAACTATTGATTAAATTCTGCTCTATCAGAAAATCCTGCTGGAGAATGTGTGGTTAACAGTTTGGCCAAAAGCTCAAGTGCAGTTAGGTTATGCAGCAGGACATTGATCTGTAGTACACAAGCAATTCCACCTCTGAATGGCTCACAAGAAACAAAATGAAGATTTCACTGCGCCCAAGCTGAAGTCCTGACTTGAAACCGATTAAATATGGTGGCTAAACCTTAAAGGGGCAGTTTATGCTTGAAAACCCTTCGATGTGGCTGAATTAAAACCATTCTGGTAAGAGGAGTGGGCTGATGTAAAAGATGAAGTGCCAGTTATCTCAAACATTTGATCGCAGTTGTTGCTGCCAAGGATTGCACAACCAGTCAGTTATTAGTTTTAGAGGTACAGTTTTTTTTTTTAACACATGGTTGGCATAGTTTTGAATTATGCTTTACCTTCAGGAAATTAAATGATCATTTAAAAGATGCATTTTTTGTTTACTCGCTTTATGTTTGTCTTTTATTAAAATTAGTTGGACAATTGAAAACATTTACATAAAACGAAAAGGAAAAATGGAAGAAATTGGGAAGGGGGCAAATACCTTTTCACAGCACTGTAACTAGCCCCACTTGTACTGTTCACCAATGTGTTCCATGTGTGTGTGAGACAGATCGTGGACAGTCTGGCAGACTGCATGGCCTTTGGAGCTCTGAAGCCCTGTGAGGAATGCCAGGGCCAACTGATGTTCAAGAGTGATGCATACTACTGCAGCGGCAACATTTCTGCCTGGACCAAGTGTGTGTTCAAGACCCAGACACCCAACCGCAAGGACTGGGTCACACCAAAGGTAGGCACACCAACCTGCTCTGAAATGACTCAATGATTCTTGTAAAGTATTAAGTGTAATTGATCTGTGGCCCAAAAATTTTTTGAGGAGCTCCATTTAGAGTTTGGAATTGTGTGGCTGTCAGTTTTGTTGGAAACACAAGAATACTGGGATGTACAACTTATACAAGATGGTGCCCATGGTGACCATGCCACATTCTTAAAGATGATGGCAACTGATCTATGATGAATTTCTTAATTTCAATAGATTCCTTAGGTCAGCCATTATAGAGAACTTTGTTACGCTGCTTTATTGGAGTCTTGAATTTTCCTCAAATATTGTATTTGTAATGAACATGAAATAATGTGTTAGCAGGTTGTATGGATTCCAACAATGAGGACGCCAACATTTTTTCAAAGCATTACGATCTATTCACAAATATGGCTGCCATGGCAGCCAACTTGAAAATGCCATTTTGACTCATGTCGATAGTTTCTGTGGCATCTCAGCTGAAATGTGATATGCACATACAATATACCAAGATTTGACACTTCTGTTCTAGGTTTTGGTGTGTGTTCCATTTTAAATTTGATTTCACCTCGGTCTTAAGGCTACACCTCTACATTTCATGAATATCTTTAAAAATCTCCCTGTCCAAAACAACTTGGCAAAGGAAGCTGAAATTTGGGATGCATGTTCCTACACGAGTGCATCAAAGTTTGTTTGAGGCGTTTCCAAAATTACCCAAAAATATATTTGGAAAGTAGTGGCTGTATGCTGTTATTGGGCATCCTCTGTACCAAGTGTTTTCTTTGCCTTTAACAACTCATGACATATAATCAGAGTTCTGCTGTGCAATGTATTTTGACCTTCATTTGACCTTTGTCATTAAGATATGTTGCTAAATTTTTGTGAATATTTAAAAATCTTCTTCTCTAAATCTTCTTGATCAAGGAAGCCAAATATTTACTGAGATCATCACCTAATTTGAAACATGGCTGCCATGGTGGTCTTATTGCAGAAGTGACATCATGCGATTATTGACTTCAGTTGAGATGAAGTGCAGCCTCGGTGAATATTGCCTGTCCAAGGTGGATCAATAACTGTTTTATTATATGAAGCTACTTGAAAATATAAAATAAGAAAAAGGCGACAAATCTAACGTAAAGCGAAGCAATACAAAGTATGTCATGAGCTCCAGTGGGGAAACCTTATCTATTTACAGCTTGGCGTCGTTGGATTGTTATATTTGCCTCTCACACACTTTCGCACTGTGAATATCACGGTTTACAGTGACTAGCGGAGCTTGCCTCAACCAATCAGGAGAGAGCGAATCCTTACGTCATATAATAATACGTCAAAATTAACCTGTATTTGCTTCAAATTCGATGAATTTATGGGTTGGTCCAAGAAAGCATGCTCAATGCCAGATTTAGCTAATTTTGTTGTATTTGTATTTTTATTAACTGGCCTTGATTAAATCTTACTGAGTTCCTGTGCATTGATCTGCATCCTGTGTCCAGGTGAGCTACAATGCCGTAGCACTATTTTTTTGGGGATATTTTATCGACAGCATTAGTGTAATATTAATTTGTTCCCCACAGAGATTACGTCAAATCTTTTGATTCCGATTTAAGATAACATAGTTTCACCTGGGACACCAAAACTTGCTCTGAATTTATATTCATAAAGCTTTTAGAATTCTGACACCCTCTTATTAGTAATGCTGTGCAGCTATTTCACTGTGCATAACTGATTAATATTAAGGTTTGATGTCTCTCCAGGAATTCCATGAGGTTCCTTTCCTCAAGAAGTTCAAGTTTAAGCGTCAGGACAGGGTGTTCCCAAAAGTGGAAGCCTCACCCATTCCAAAGACAATTTCTTCCACTGCTGGTTCCTCCAGCGGTCCTCTTGAAACCACATTTGACCCCGTACCATCAGGTAAAGTCCAGTATTATTTTGTCAGTATGTGCCAGTCTGCATCTTTTATTGCAACATATTTTTTAGCTCCTGCCGCTCGCAGTGTGGGAACTATGGTATCGGGCTCCATGCATGTGTGTGTGTGCGTGCGTGCGTGCATGCGTGCGTCCGTCAACACATTTTGCTGAAATCAACGATTTCAGTTACAGGTTCCTAGTTTTTACTGGACATGCATCTCATAAAGGCCTACAAATGACGTGCCTAAAGGTGACCTTGGCCTATTTTTTCAAGGTCACTGGCCTCAAAACATCACCAAAAACTTCGACATTTTGCTTTATCTCATCAACTATTTCAGTTACAGGCTCCTTATTTTTACTGGACATTTCAGTTACGGTGTCTAGTTTTATAAAGTGCGACATTAATTATTTGCGTCGACGCGTCCCAAACAAGTAGGTTGTCCCACATCCAGTCAGTGGTGGCGGTAATACACCAAAAAGCTAGCCGCTAAAATTTATAGTTTAAAAGCGGAAGAAGAAGAATTCAAATTAACGGCGGCCAGTAAAAGGTGGCGAGGAGCAACACATAGCAAAAAATCGGTCTTTTTTAACCCTTCTAATGATGTGGCACTTTGCAGACTTTGCAAAAAATCAGCTGGCAAAGGTCGACAGCAATGAACTAACATTTGAAGCGTTAAAAAGCTCTGAGTCAGGATGGCAGCAAAACACCGTAGTGTTTATTTTCCCACCCTGGAATGTTTTATCAGCGTTGACACAATGTTTTTTTTTGTAGTAACATTTACGTTAGACTGTTGATTTGTTGTCTATAAATGCACATTTTCAGGGCTCTCAAGTTGTGAATGCAGGCTAGAGTGAAATTTTCTCTAGGGGGTGCATGATACTCCCGTTTTCAAAGGTGCATAGTTACAGGTAGGCTTTTTTTTTTTTTTTTTTGAGGATTTTGCTACTTAAGATTTTTTTTTTTTTAAACGGGACGTTTACTTTTTTGTACTACATTTAAAAGATAAAAAGTATACTTTCACTTTGTTACTTTGACACTGGCTACCTAGTTATGCGTTTCAAATTAAAATATGAATTTAATTAATCATTTACGGATTATCTGGATTTGGCGTGTTAGAGAAGAACAACGGTGGTCGGCAGGGTATCTTTGTGCAGATGTGTCCACGGAGCTGCAAATGTATGCATGCAGTTACAATATTCTATCACTAGATGGCACCCGGATCAGTTTTTGAATATTCACAAGCAAGCGAACAAGGTTTAGCATATGGATGAGGTTCCAATCCCGTTTTTCAGGAGTTGCCTGAATAAAACTCCTCAGCTAAGCCTGATGTGCAAACTGCTCAATTCACTTGCCCATAGTATCTATGCCGTAGTTCAAAAAAAAAAAATCTCTTGCTATAGAAATAATCATTGTCCTCTTTTCAGTGAGCCAATGGTATCCCAATCAGCAGTTAAGAAAAATCAGTTTTCTGAGGCAAAAATTAGACATGTTATTGATACTATGTAATTATACTATTAATTATAGTGGTTTTAAATTGCCAGTAAACTCAGGACAGACTGCCTGTTTTTTGAATACTGTATCTTTCATTCACCTGAAAATTGATTAAAGAGCACAAGGAGAGAACAAAGAGTGGTTGCTTTGCTTCTTTCTAGTACTATGAAAAATGCTTTGTACTTGTGCTTTTAATAATTTTTTCTCAAAATACTTTTGGTACTTTACATTTAATGTGAGATTGTATTATTTTCAGATTCAGATTGTATTATTTTGCACTACTCATCTGTCTGCATTTTATTTAATTTTGGATATACTTTTCTTGAGGAGCAATACTTGCAGGGCAGTGTTTAAGTGTTTAAATATAGAAATGTTTATGTGTCCTGAGCTTGGCTGTTCAATGCATTATTTTTACATAGGCTACTACTGTCAGTTCTAAAAAGAAGAAAAAAAACATGTTGCCTACTTTTTTTCAGTTACTCTGCTAATTTGTAAAACACTTATTTTGTATTCCTCCTGTGTGACTTCTTATTATTATTTATTTTGTTAGATGCTACATCTGGCATCAGAATGCATTATTTTGCACATTTTATTTCATCACACAGAATTTTATTTTGGAGAGATTCAAGTGCCATGCTAAAGAATTGAAATGTTAACAAGAGATGGTTTGATATTCTTATTGTGTGAATCGTTACATTGATCAAGTAATGTGAAAGAATTGTAAACAGAAAAATTAACCGTTAGATAAAAAAAAATATATTAATAGTTAGATTAGTCGATTAATCGAAAAAATAATCGACAGATTAATCGTTTGAAAAATAATCGTTTGGGACAGCTCTACTGGACATGCATCTCTCCTACAAATGCCTAAAAAGGTGATTGGAAGGTCACTGGCCTAAAAATATCACCAAAAACTTCGACAATTTGCTTTACCTTATCAATATTTTCAGTTACAGGCTCCTAATTAGCTCCCGCCACCCGAGTGGCACAGGAGCTATGGTATCAGGCTCCATTCGTGCGTGCGTCCGTCAACAAAAGCTTCAACATTTTGTTTATCTTAATGGCGAGAGCTTCTGGGGCTGCCAGTGCCCTATATTTTATTGGCATTTTCTGGCCTTTTTATTTATTATAGGCATACTTGCTTATATTGATTTGCCTGAGAGAAATTAATGATGCATCAAACTGTGTTTCACATGTTGTCAAATTTCAACAACAATTCTGAAATGATTGAAGACTCAACCAAGAGAACTCTTTAAGGATAAATGTTTAACCTATGAAAAAAGCTGAGTCTATGATCGCATGAGAGGTTTTGCTTCAAAAACGAAAGCATATCTTCATGCATTGGAAGAGGATGTCACATCATGTGGGCACAGCCTGTGGAGGAGAAGTCCCGCCACAGGAAAAAAAACACTCTTTTGACTGGGATTGACGTGGATGCTAAAGCGAGATGGGCCTTTGCAATGACTAGGAGATTTGGGTTGCGTCGCTATTTCATGCTCCACCATTGCAGGGGTTCCTGATCAGTATCAACGCGCTAGTCCTTGGTAGCATCTTGCCAGCTCCATTCTTTTGCCATGCTTATTATCTATAAACTAACCTTCACCAGAAAAAAATGCCATCGATGGTTGTTAGCACTTGGCTGGTGCAGGGCTGGAATGTTGTGTAGTGTTGAACTTCGGGCATTTGTTCAGACTCCAGCTGCAGCCTCCTGGACATCCTCATCAGTTGTGGAGAGTGCAGCCGCGAGTCTATATCCAGGATGTCCTTATTGACCTGTGAGCATGAATTACAATTTATTGGACTGCTGCTTTATATGAAGTCCTTATCTTTTGCTTCTGTGTACGCAATCTATAAGATAGGCATCACAGCAGGCAATATAATAATAATAATAATAATAAACAATGCTTACCGCCTCCGATGTGAAGCCAGATAGTTGGACTGTGACTCTAAGAAGGAAGCCATGGGGGCAACTATCTGAGTGTTCGTCTGCTTGCGAGGCATCTCCTCAGAGCCTCTGATACAGAATTCTTGAAATCTGTGATCATCTTCGAGTCTTTCTCTGTTCGTGCGAGCAAGCAATGTTTCAGTGACTGGATACACCAAGGTGATGGAGACCATTGACTTCCAAGAAAGTGCCTTTGTTCCCGTCTTCACAGACCTCAGAATGGGTATCATATCCTCTATAACGTGCCAGCTGTTATTGCTCAAAACAAGAGTGCAGGCATCAGACACTCTGGTAGAAGTCTTGCCTGAAAGTACTGCTGTGTTTGCCCACCTCTGCTCATGCAGCCTCTCAAACATATCACAATTAGATTTCTGTCTCTTATGGTAATTTTGAATTGGGGGGATGGGGTGCGATGTTTTGCTGCACTTGTCTGCTGCACAACGCTTCATCTGGGACCAGACTGTGATGGGAATTGGAGATGAGTCTGCTTGCTCCTCCAATAACGTGAGCTATAGCCATGACATTGATCCCCAACTGTAGGATGGGGGCTATACTTAGACCAGAGTTCCAGTCAAGCGACAGTAACTATGGAAGTACGATGTTGCTCGCATACGAGGATCCGTTAGGTCACCTTCTCCCATCAGTCCACACTCCTCCATTGCTGTTTTCAGAACATTTTTGAGATCCCCCCTCTCTGCCTTTCAGGCACAGGTCTGTTCTAGTGTACTACGCTTTCCATCTCCTAGGAACTATCAGTGAAATTATTGTGACATTTCATTTGACTGCGAGTACAAGCCAAGCTTTCGTGGTTATTGTCACTTTGGGAACTTGCTGAAAAGTTGCACGGACTAGTGTTTTGCACTCTCTGTACATCCTGTCGAGACATTCTGTCATTGTTGTACAGGAGGCGATGGAATAGCCCGGGTGAATGAATGCTAACAATGCACTGAAGCCTTGTCCTCCCATTGTGTTTACCCATGGCATTTCCTCTGCAATTATGCTAGCAGTGAGCTTGCTTATGTTTTAACTACAGGATAGGTTGCATAGCTAGTGCTTTACATTGCGCAAAATTAAACATGCTGCTTGTTGGCTCTGTTGGTTCTTAGACCATTGTCAGCTTCTGGGAGGGGGTAGAATATGGATGAGGTTGAGCTATGGTATGCTTGTTTAATGCCACATATTTTCGATTGAAATTGGTTATCTCCAAGTTTTATAAAGTGCAGCCACACAGAACTTGTCTTTCGTAACATCTTTCCTTCAGTTCTGAGACTGTCTGTGTACTTTACTACCTCTGCATCATTTTGTGTTCTGACAGTCTTTGGACTTCGACCACTTTGTTGCCACCTACTGGCAAATACAAGACAGCAATTTTGTTCACTCATGGATTAAAACATAAGCGAAAAAAATCTGTTTTAATCAGCGATATCAATTGACATAGGAGCAGATTAGTGATTTGTCAACCATGATTGCACCTCTGTAGAAATTTTTCAAACAGTGCACAATCACGTAGTGTTGGCATTATGATGATTGTCTTGTCTATGTTTTCTTTGTGCTGTTCTGTAGACAAGCCCCTGACCGGGATGAAGATACTGGCTGTGGGGAAACTTGGTAAGAACAAGGAGGAGCTTAAGGCTGCTGTGGAGGAGCTCGGAGGGAAGATTACTGGGACAGTCAACAAAGCTACAATCTGCATCAGCACCAAGAGTGAGTACCTGCCAGGCTAGGGCACCTCATAAAGTAGTTTAAATAAGAATTTTAGGCCATTTCATTGAAAAGCATCTTACTGTTTGAAGACCATCTTTACCCATCCTTACTACAGATGTGCGGTGCTGTGCAAAAGTTGTGGACATGCTTAATTTTGTTTTGTCTTGGGATTTTTTTTAATGGTTTTCTACACTAGTGAGTCAGTTGAAAATGACAAATTTGTGATTTCCAAAGATCCAAAATCAAAAAATACAAAGTATTTTAAAAAAAGTACAGATGGCATTGCCTCCACTGATCCCACTCTGATCTTCATCATTATGCATGTCAGACTGCCTGGAGAAACCAGCCAGCAAAGGCTGTCTGTCTGCAAAGGTAGTTGGGCGCGTTCTCCAATAATGAACTTGCGAGTTTACTGCATATAATAGCATTTATTGATGTTTAGAAACTTTATATACAATTAAAAGTCTTTCTTTTACAGCTTATAGGTCCCATATTATGCTGTATTTAGTCGTTTAAAATTTGTCCAATGGGTCTTTATAACAATGTTGAGAATTCAGTTACAAAAAAAACCACACACATCCAGGCCTAGTGAGACTTCTTCTCTCACTCCGTCTGTGCCGGCCTGAAACACGAGCTGTTTTGAATGGGGGGGAGGCTATGCTAATGAGGCGCTGCTCTGATTGGCTGCCTGGCTGCTTCGATTCCGGGGGAGGGTGCAGACCCGAAAAACCAGGAAACCAAGATGGCAGGTATTTCAGTACAGCTCTCCGTGGCATCTATGGGTATAAGACCGTTCTTGTTAGATCCTGAATCCAACCATGAATGGGAGGAGGAAACGATTGAAGTATTGCAGCAGTGTTTACAGCTGGATGTCACTGAGTGGCAAGTTGAAATTTTTGTGTTTTGCTCGTACTGTCTCACCTTGCATGCATGTGATTGTAACTGTACTGTTATATAATTATGTTATATACCCACTTAGCTATCCAGAGGAAACTTTGCTCAAAGCTCCTGTTAACCATTTCTACCAAAACGAAACACAATTCCGACACTAAGCTACTAAATGAGTTTGTAGTAAAAACACACAAACAGTATAAGCGTTGCTTATGTGGAGCTAGCGAATCGATAACTTCTATCGGAAATCCGTATCTGACCTATATCCTTTCTCGGCTTTTTATTAGCTAGAACAGTTTTAAAAGGTGGATGAAATTCCGCCACGGCAATGCAGAGAAATTGTTTGTTATACCAGACATGTCATAGTGCGTTTCCCAATTGCTTTACTGCGGTAGGATCAGAGAGCTAGCCCACACCATGACAAAGTACTCGGCTGACCCTGGTCATGGATAAGTAAAACGATCGTTTCACAGCAGCAGTAAACAAACCCAAACACGTACCCTAAGATTCCACAAAGCCTTCATCTGGTCTAACTGCAGCTTTATCAGCCCAACTTTGCATACACACACAACACCTCTCTGGTTAGCTTCAACTGTAGCGGCTACGGTCCGGTAACATTATGATGAAACTACCACCTTGATGCTAAGTAAAGTAACACAAGCATACCAATCTGAATTACTGCATATGCATTAACCAGGAGCATTTTTTAAGCAGCACAGAATGCAAACTAACATGCGGTAATAACCGAGCGGTCATCATAACGACAGAGACAAACGTTACCCTGCAATACAGGTTTTACAGGCAGTAAGTTCCGTTACCGTGAACAGTTGTACCAAGCATCCAAATTACAAACAAGTATAAAAAGTTAGCTTCAAATGAGGTTTATGTTCACACACGTTCTGTTGAATGTCTCCTTTATATTATTTTCTCTGGCATATTTAGGACACGAACATTAGCAACAGTAACTTAGCTATGTTAGCCGCAGTGCTACAGCCACATTCAACAGGCTGTCAGTTAGGTAGGCTCATGCAGGGAAGCAACACAAAATGGTGAAACTTACTGCTTCTGCGTCTGTGAGTCACAGACAGTTGGTACTGATCCAGGCCTTATCTTCAGATATTTTACAAGGCCTGCATTTGAAGCCTTTTGTTAGTGCTAACTATTTTTAGCAGTCCTGCTAGCCACCCGTAACACGTTAGCTTCATTTACATCATTTGCTGTTATATCGTCGGAGCTTGTGGCTCCGGACGCTTGATTGATGCAACTGCTCCAGGTTTCAGAAGCAGCTGAGACACATGTCCACCGTCGAATTATCCTTTATTGGCTAAGCTGTCTTCGGTGAAATGCCGAACACTAACAGCTAACGTTCTCTTTGAGTGTGGCTGTTTGCCGCCAGCAAACAAGAAAGCTACCCACTGATTTCTGGTGGCATCGTCTTTTGGAAGAGAAAATAGTTGTGCTCTTCTTTGGCATCCAAAAAAGCGCGTACGAACATCTTTGGGAGACATACTGATAAATCTACACGTTAAATGATTTGGGCTCGTTTCTGTCTGATAGAATAAATTCGGGCTGGGCAGGTCCAGTGCCATTGTTGGCTCTGCCCAAGTCTGTCCTGATTGGACGCAACAACCTGACTTCAGGTTTTGCCCAGATCTCGTGAAGATCTCGGGACGAGCTGTTCAGAGAGGAAGTCACATTCAGGAAATCATGTTCTCGGATTATGGCAAAACCCCTGTATCTTATGTTTAGAAACTTTGCAAAGGTTGAGTATGGACATAAAAACATTATAACATTACTTGTATGTATTAAAAGAAGGATCTGCATAATAGGGGACCTTTAATTTATTAATTTAGACTACAAAAAATGTTTTCGGGGTGCAGATGTGTTACTTTCACAGAACTGCTGTTGTAACGCGCACAGTTCAATGGTAGCGTCCTCACAAGACCTGCGTATGTTTTACTGCTTAGAAATTGGAGGGTTTTTCCATTTGTACGCCAGCTAGTTGGTTTGTAATTTCCCTTTCTGAATCCAGTTGGTGAAGAATGTGTTTGGGAAACTCACCTGGCCCAAATTCACTCCAAAGTTCGCTCTCACCTACCGTTCACTCGCTTTTCTAACTTTGTGTCCGCTTTTCAATACTACCTACCATTCAGTCTCAACCAGTAATGGGAGCGGAAGCAAGAGTCTCAATATGTAAACTCAGCGAAAGCAAAGCAAATATGGCTGCTGAGACACATTGCTGCATTCTTGTTTTTTTAGAGGAGGTTGAGAAACTGAGCAAGAAAATGGAGGAGGTGAAGGACATTGGTCTGCGGGTGGTTTCTGAAGAGTTGTTAAGTGATTTAAAGTCGTCCAGCAAGGCCTTGCAGGAGCTCATCTCCCTCCATGCCATTTCCCCTTGGGGGGCTGAGGTGAAACTTGAAACCCCCACCACCATCACAGCCTCCAAGTCCAGTGGGGCCAGCGCTGGGAAGAGCACAGGCAAAGTCAAGGAGGAAGAGGGTAAGATTGGGACAGATGGAGGAGATAATGCAAAGGGTAAGAGGACAAGGGGAGCAGTGTTCATGTAGGGAGGGGAAGAACAAGGGGAGCCATGCTTATGTAGGAGGGAAAAGAATGAGGGGAGCAGTGCTCATGTCGGGGGGAAGAGGACAAGGGGAGCAGTGCTCATGTTGGGGGAAGTGGACAAGGGGAGCAGTGCTCATGTTGGGGGGAAGAGGACAAGGGCAGCAGTGCTCATGTTGGGGGGAAGAAGACAAGGGCAGCAGTGCTCATGTTGGGGGAAGAGGACAAGGGGAGTAGTGCTCATCTATAGGGGAAGAGGACAAGGGCAGCAGTGCTCATGTTGGGGGGAAGAGGACAAGGGCAGCAGTGCTCATGTTGGGGGGAAGAAGACAAGGGGAGCAGTGCTCATGCGTTGGGCAAAAGGACAAACGAGGCAGTTCTCATGTATGGCGCAAAGGACAAGTTGAGTAACGCTCATATAGGAGAGAGGAGAACAAGCACAGGAGTGCTCATGTTGAGGAGAAGGGTTGGGATTAGTCGTTTTCTTTTAAAGCGGTGAGGAAAAGCATGGCATTGCCCCTGTGAAGGGAGGAGTGGGGTGCTATGTGTATGTATTGAAATAAAATTGCAGTGATGAGCGAAATGGAGGAAATACATCCTGGTTTTTGAGTTCAGGCACGTTTCATGTTGAGATAGGGTTTGTTTATGGATAATGCTGAATCCAGGCTGGTAAAAGACAAGTCGTCATGTGCAAGATAAATTGAGGCAGCCAGTGTTGAGGAAAGAAAGAAAAGTTAACCAACATCATACCAACTGAACTGTGTTGTCATGTGGAAGGTGTTTCCAAAGCCAAGAAGATGAAACTAACGGTTAAAGGAGGGGCGGCCGTGGACCCAGATTCCGGTGAGTATAAAATATTTGGATGTATGTCCTATTTTCTTATGCAACCCCATTTCTCAGTGTTTGGACAGTATTGAATACACATATTTATTCATTTATTCATTATTGCCATAAATAATCCTTCATTATTTCCAAGTTGGTAAATAACATTGTTTTCTCTTTGAGCCGCATAAAACATACTGGTCTGATTTGGAAAATGACACCTCTATTGACTGCACAAACCAATCTCCCAGTCTCAAAGGCAGCAAACACTAAATTATGTAATGAGTGTCCCATGTCTCCAGAGAACACACACCTTGTCATGGTTAAGCCTTTCACTTATGCTGTTCAGTTTTCATTTGGCCTTGCCGTAAGTCATCATCCATTTCCATTCTGGACCTTGCCGCATGACTTGGCCTGTAAAATGTTTAAAACTGAAGGGGTGTGCGTCTGCTCATCCTGTACACTTTTTCTCAGATGCTGTGGCGACACCAGTGTAAACTCAAAGTAAATCAAAGCACTCTGATGGTGCATTTCTTCTGACAATGGTTCTGGTTCGGAATGAGTTCAGTTCAAGATACTCCAAACCTTGGTTCTTTGTAGCGAACCCTCAGCGAACTGGCCCATGTTTCCCACCAGTTTTGAGCGGAACCGCTGAAATCAAGGACACATCATCAGCGGGGTGCATGGTTTTGCACTGCATGCAAAGGTGAACTGTCAGTCTACAGTCACGGTTTGCTCAAAGAACCTGCTATTTTTTGGTCCCAGCTGGGAACCCACTTCTCGGGTTGCAAACTTATTTATCCTTGGTCGAAAGGCACGGAACGGTTCAAAATTATGTTTGGGAACCGGCTCCGAAATTCTGTGTCAGTGGAAATGCACAATGAGTTTCCTGCAAGTGTCCTTATTCACCAAGAGAAAGGACATGGGTGATGTTTTTGGGTAGGAATATTTTACAGTGCTCAAGTGGCTGAACTTTGGCTTGATTTCTGCAGGTCTTGAGAACTGTGCCCATGTCCTGGATCAGAATGGTAAGATCTACAGTGCCACCTTGGGACTGGTGGATATCGTTAGAGGCACCAACTCCTACTACAAACTACAGCTGCTGGAGGATGATGTGCAGAAACGGTGAGTTTGCATTGGGAGTCTGGCCCCATACTGGCACGGCCTTGAAACAGACTTTGGATACTTGTGCATAAACCAGATATGCTTTTTGCTTTCTACCTCACCTTTTGTGCCTCTTGCGAAAATTTGGCCTACATCAATACTGAACTCTGGGGAATTAAATATAATTTTTTTTTTACTCCGTTAGTGAAGAAAAACTTGCATACCTTTTTCAAGTATTTATTTATTTCCAAGTGTAAATGGACGTAAAAATAAATATAAAAATAGGCATTTTTTCAATTGGGGCAAACATCTGGGTTGAGTGCATGTCATAACTGGCTATTCATCTTGGCAAGATAGCTGATCCACATTTTCAAATGTGCAGTTGAGCGCTCCACGCAGAAGATGGTAAGAGATTTACATTCCAGAAGTTTTTTTTCTGGCTTTGGACGCTAAAAATGATATTCATGTTCTGCTGTCTTCTCTGTGCTCTGTCATTATGTAGTTCCTATCGAGATGTGCTACCTTGCGGTTCTGCATGTGTTCAGACCCACAATCTTTGGCTCTGGTTCCAGGCTCATATCTTAAGTATTATCAGCCATCTTCAAAATACATTTTTTTCTCTTGCACCTTTCTACGTTTTTCACCACCTAGAAACACACTATTAACCACCGCATAAACCCTATCAACCATTTAGAAAGGACTTGGCAATCACCGTTTGCATCCTAGTGGCCACTTGAAAACACCTTTGAAACCATTCTCTACACCCTAATAACCATTAACAAACACCTTAGCTCCCACCCAGAAACACCATAGCAACCACCACGCACACTTTGCAATCAACTAAAAACACCCTAGCAACCACCCTGTAAACCCAAGCAACCACCCTGTAAACTCTAGCAACCACTTAAAAACACCCAAGGAACCACCCTCCACACCCAAGCAACCACATAAAAACCCAAGCAACCACCCTGTACACCCAAGCAACCGCCTAAAAACACCCTAGCAATCACCCTGCACACCCAAGCAACAACTTAGAAACACCCCAGCAACCACCCAGAGGCACCATAGAAACCACCATGTATACCTGAGCGGACACCTTGAAACACCCAACCAACCACCCTGTCAACAGTAGCAACCATTTAGAAACATCTGAGCAACAACCCTGTAAATTCTAGTAACCAACTAAAAACACCCTAGTAAACAAACTGTACACCGTAGCAACTACCTAAAAACACCGTGATAGCCACCTTACACACCCAAGCAATCGCATACTAACACCTAATCAACCTCCCAGTACGCCCTAGCAACCATTTAGAAACACTAACAATCACCTAAAGCACTCTAGCAACCACCCTGTTCTTTCTGGCAGGTGGCATCCACCTTCACTGTAGCAACTGCCAGTACACCCTTGCAACCACCTGCAAAAACCCTAGCAATCTAGCTAGGTTAGTCAGCCTTTCAACTGTGAGCAGTAAAGCCTCATAGTTTCCCACCTTTCGAACTCTTCCGACAAATATTCAGGGTATCATTCAACTTTGGAATACTATTAAAATTATTCAAATAAATTTAATTTGGCGCAAATTCAATTCAGCAATGCGATAGATTGTCAGCCATCAATAAAATGCAGTTTTGCTTCCAACTTATGCTATATGTAGCATTCTTCATCCATTCCCACTTTTTTAACTCGTTCAAAAGCCAGTATTCCAGGTTACCATCAGCCTTTCAACAGCATTCACATATTTCTTCAGACATTGCATTCTCTTGTCCATATTTTGCGATCCTTGGACGAAAACAAGGACTTCGGTCGCTTTCTGCTATGGTACCATTTCTTGACATGGCAGCATAAATGGACAAAATAGTGGCCAATCTGATAAACATTGAAATGACAATGCCGCTAAACTGATTTTAATAAACATATTGAGTCTATGTGTATTGATTTTATGACACATATGACACTTTACTCAAGTGGAATTGTGAAAGGAGTTTTTTTTTTTTTTTTTAACTTTGAGTACCAGTATTTTGTCTGGGTATCTGAGAGCAGTATGGCATCATATCATGAAGTGGCATAAGGGTGGGTGCTGTTGCCTGTTTTTGTTTTTTTTTTTGAAGTTGTGTTAATGGGTTAAATCACCTGGTGTAGAAATAACAAGTCAGAATATTACAGCTCAAATTTTGATGACATAATTGTCCATTTCAAATGTAATATCTGTACCCTTCTGAATAATGCAGCCGTATTTGTTTACATCTCTACTAGATCTTGTAATGAATTTTTTGGGGGTTTTGGGGTTTTCAGTATTAATTACATCTTGCAGTGGAGAGGGAAAGGGTCTCATTAACAAAAGAAAATTTGCCTGCATGGAAGCTGTTGTTCGCTGTTGGTAATAAAGTTTATTCCAATAATTGGAATTCAACACATCATTAACATAACCATTTTATGGCAATCCTAATACAAGACCCTCAGAGGCTATCGATACAACAACAGACTGTACAGACATCTATATGTGACTTGTGAGGAGAATCCAGGGAGGAGTCGAACAGTCAATTTCCAGAACGCAAAATTGCGTGCTACTACAGTAGTCACATGACATTCACCATAGCAAGTAACGCTTGGTTCACCATCCCATGATTGTTCCAGGGAATTTTTCGTAAAGGCGCACATGCTTAATAAATTTGTATTCTTATTTTCTTGTGTGCGTAGGGGCAGGGCTGTATTTTTTGCGGATAGCTACTTCTTTATGTGATAATAACACAAGGGCGCGCAGCTGAAAGAACAGTGCATATTCTGTATCTGCTGGTTGCAATGCTTCACTGAAGCTACATGTCACACATATTGAGAGAAACCCATGACGCCATGTTTTTATGGCCATCGCATTACATCAAATGGAAAATATCTAGATCTTGTACTTTGCTTTATGAACATTTTCGTGTAATTCCGCAGGACAAATTTGGGATTGTTGGAAACCTTTGGATCACCACTTGTATTTAAATTAGGTCAGAAGTTCCACAGGTTGGAAGACAGCTGCTGCATTTTACAGACATATGGGTTTGTAAATTGCATGAGATTAATTCCAGCTGAAGAGGGTGACAATAAGTGTGCTTGCCCGGGGGGCAGAATATTGTTGTGTTTGATGGTGAAATATCACTTGCATAATGCTTATATACTTTATCACTACTCCTCTGTCACTTCTCTGCTGTCTTTCTTCACACTTGGTAATTGTCTGAAAGCTGGGCCTGCAAGTTTGTTTGGGCTGCATTGGGATTTTATGAAAAAGGAAAAAAGCAAGTTTTCTTTCAAAGTTAAATATATGCTCAAATGTAAAATATGCTTGCAGGTATTGGGTATTCAGGTCCTGGGGTCGGGTGGGTACCACCATCGGAGGAAATAAGCTGGACAAGTTCTATGACAAGAATTCTGCCATGGACAACTTCCGCAACCTCTATGAGGAGAAGACTGGGAACTCCTGGACATCCTCCAACTTCACCAAATACCCCAACAAGTTCTACCCACTGGAGATAGACTATGGCCAGGTACTAGGCTTGTGTTAGAATTCACAACATTATAATTAACAACATCATATTTGACAATATCTTTTACAATTTCTCATGGCTGGGGTTCCCTCATCAGGAAAATTCCTAAACAATTAAAATACTATGCTATTTTAGAAATGTCAGTGTGAGCATTTAGTTTCCATTTCGGTGTGAACAGAACTCTGAGGATGCCAATGTCCAATTTCTGCTCAAAAATTTGGCTTTTGGAAATGGCAGGTCTCAAGGTTTTGCTCTTTTTTATTTTTGCCAATGCTGCATCATGGTTTTGTCATGAGTTTTTTCAGACCCGTTTTTTGTGTTTTAACTCTGAGATGCTCTGAAAACGTACTTGTGAATGAACACATCAAGGTGATTTTACTAATGACAAATGTCTCCTTTGGAAACTTTATTTTTAAAAGCAGCACCTGAACACAAGGGCCAACAGTTCTGTTCAGCATGTGCTGAATATTTTGCTGCAAGGATTGTCTCTACAAACGTAAAGAGAGCTGCCTGGTAACAAGGTGGTTAACCATGGGTCTGAGGTTGTCACAGGGTCAGCTGGCTTTTGTATTTCACTGTTCTTGATCAGTTAATTTAGTCAACTTTGGCAAGTTGGGTACTGATTGACTGCATTTCCTAGCATATCCTTTCGTCCTTCAGACCCACACTTGGTGAGGTCAACATACACTGGAGATGGGCCTTCACCACTAAATTATTAGCTAGCTGGTCCAGATGGGGTGTCCTGCGCCATGATGCAGTACTGTTCTGTTGGTCTTCAGGATGAGGAAGCTGTGAAGAAGCTGACTGCCAGTACTGGTACGAAGTCCCAGCTTCAGAAACCCGTGCAGGAGCTTATCCGGATGATCTTTGATGTGGAGAGCATGAAGAAAGCCATGGTGGAGTTTGAGGTGTGTGGCAGCAAACAGACTTGTGTACCCTTTGGCCACTCCTCTAGATGTGTGCTTGCTCTTTAGAGCCTATATGAAATATTAGAAGGCAACTAATTTCACTGATATTGGTCTTGTACTAAACAGAGGCTAATTTTACATTCCTATTGAGGGTGGTTGATTTTGTGGATTAGTCATGTTGCTGTCTTTGAACCAAATCTGTGCTTACAATTTTATTGTGCATTTGTCAGTGAATCTTTTTCAGGCATCATCATACAATCAGGTGAAAGCACCATTTAAATGTCCATGGTAATTTAAAATAGATGTTTTCTCTTACAGATTGATTTACAGAAGATGCCCTTGGGAAAACTCAGCAAAAGACAGATTCAGAGCGCGTACTCCATTCTTAGCGAGGTGCAGCAGGTCAGTAACGGGCGCTGAATACAAGCTCTGTTTCGAGTGTGTGGATCATTCACTCATTTCTGAGTGAGTTAGCGATAAACATTGTAATATTTGTTACATTTGCTCGCTAACATATTTTTTTTTTTCCATTCAGAAAGAAATCGTCGTTGATTCTGAACGTACTGTTGACATGAAAGCTTAATAATGCGATTCGATAAAGTGCGCATTGACACATCCGAAACATACTAATCGAATGGATCCTCTGATGTACAATAACCCTGCAACCAGCCTTCCAGCTCAGCCAGTTTCTGTAAAGATAGGCCTGCTGCGAATGATGGCCAACTTTTTAGCTCCGCCGTGACTATAGTCAGCAGTCAGCAGAGCTTTTCTAGTGCTGAGTCATCCAACGTCTGTCTGTCTGTCTGTCAACTTTTCACTTCAAATTTGAATATCTCAAAAACTGTGATAAATTTCCTTGTAATTTGGTGTGAGCCTTCCTTATGATATTCTGAATATTCACTGTGAAAATTAGAAAATTCTACGTCCCGGTTTTTGAGAAATTCAGCCTTTTGGACTTTGAAAATCTGTGTAGCGCTCATTTTTTCAGTCTTTCATTAATATCTCAAAAACTGTCTGATAACTTTTTGTCTAATTTGTTGTGAGCCTTCCTTATGATGTTCTGATCCCCTGCGGAAATTAGAAAATTCTATGTCCCGGTTTTTGAGAAATTCACCCTTTTGGACTTTCAAAATCAGTGTTTGTGCTAATTTTTTCAGTCTTTCATTAATATCTCAAAACCTGTCTGATAACTTTTTGTCTGATTTGTTGTGAGCCTTCCTTATGATATTCTGAATATTCGCTGTGAAAATTAGTAAATTCTACAGCCCGGTTTTTGAGAAATTCAGCATTTGGGACTGAGAAAATCAGTGTTTGTGCGCATTTTTACCTCCGCTGTGACGATAGTCAGCAGTCAGCAGAGCTTTTCTAATGCCAAGTCGTCCAACGTCTGTTTGCCTGCCTGCCTGTGTCTGTCTGTCTGTCTGCCGTCAACTTTTCACTTCAAATTTGAATATCCAAAAAACTGTCTGATAACTTTTTTTCTCATTTGGTGCGAGCCTTCCTTATGATATTCTGAATATTCGCTGTGAAAATTAGTAAATTCTACATCCCGGTTTTTGAGAAATTCAGCATTTGGGACTTAGAAAATCAGTGTTTGTGCGCATTTTTACCTCCGCTGTGACGATAGTCAGCAGTCAGCAGAGCTTTTCTAATGCCAAGTCGTCCAACGTCTGTTTGCCTGCCTGCCTGTGTCTGTCTGTCTGTCTGCCGTCAACTTTTCACTTCAAATTTGAATATCTAAAAAACTGTCTGATAACTTTTTTTCTCATTTGGTGCGAGCCTTCCTTATGATATTCTGAATATTCACTGTGAAAATTAGTAAATTCTACCTCCCGGTTTTTGAGAAATTCACCCTTTTGGACTTAGAAAATTAGTGTTTTTGCTAATTTTTTCAGTCTTTCATTAATATCTCAAAACCTGTCTGATAACTTTTTGTCTGATTTGTTGTGAGCCGTCCTTATGTTGTTCTGATGATC